>CP136059.1:460317073-460917073 GCA_032464435.1 Aegilops umbellulata
TAGAGGTCAATCAAACAGATAAGCAAGAATGCCAAATGGTATTGATGAAACTAGCGCTTGAATCAATAGCTAGGAGACGCGCGGAACATGGTACTATAGTACTTACTTTCGGGTATCTAAATTCCAGCTCCTTCGGGAGTCCCGGGGAATTTGTGCCGAATTTTCTCCAAACACTGCCAGACAAAAGAAAACAATTACTTGATATTAGGAAATGAACAAATTTGCTGATATGGTGGATAATGATCGATTTAACTTACTTCTTGAGGATTTCAATCATGTCCGCATACTCCTGGGGATCTTTTCGTCTCGAGTCCAAGACAGTTACTACTCCCTTCTCAAGCCTAATCTCCGGGAGAATATAGTGGAAACTGCACACGCATGCATAACTCATCAATTACATTACTATAACCTGGACTAATATATAAGGGAAACCGAATATGCACAAGACAACACTCACTTGAAGTTGTAAGGAAAGAGTATTATATTTTTGTGTTCATTTATTTTGAATGATCGTAGCAAGTTGGCCTCGGTTTCTGCGGCATGATCTTTAACCTGAACTGCATCTATGAGATTTGTGTTAATGAACCCAATATCACCGATTTGTCTTTTCTTCAATTCGGCGATCTTCAATCTGCATAATATAGTGAGGATAATTATAAATACATGCAATGAAAGAGATGAGCTATGTAGAGAGACTTAATGACAGAAGTAGTAGTACTTGCAGACAGTAGCAGGTGACCGTTGCTTTATCGAGGGCCAATTGATTGAAAAACTGATAGAACACCTCAAATGGAACATGCAACAGTTCAATTCCAACGAGGTCATGCTCCGGTTTAACTCTCATATACAAAGTATTCCTCCCCCCAGACTCTCTGCAGGTTTTCATGTACCAATCATGCAATCTTTGCATCATCGTTGTTAGAGATCTTTCATCTTTGACGAGAGGCTTCCCATACTCGTATCTGTGTATCTGCACGTCCAGGAAATCATAATCTACATCGTCGGGCAGGTAATCGTCAAGATTGGTATAACCGGGCGCCATCCTCGGATCGACGCTAGGCACCTTGAGCGGGGGGCACGATTGCTTTGCTTGTTCGCCGAGCTGGGCAATTTGTTTCCCAGCTACTCGTCGTTCTTTCAGCCTTTGATCACTGACTGTACTTCCCAACCGCGACGCTTCGGCCCATGTCTTTGCAATAATGCGCTCATTGTTGCCTTTCGGCGGAGACTTGGGTGGTTTTGCCAGGGCAGCCAGAGTGCGCTTCACTTTCACCGAATCTACCTTCTCCTTCGGAGGTGGATGTCTCTGTGCTTTCAAC
Source organism: Aegilops umbellulata (assembly GCA_032464435.1). Taxonomy (NCBI): domain Eukaryota; kingdom Viridiplantae; phylum Streptophyta; class Magnoliopsida; order Poales; family Poaceae; genus Aegilops; species Aegilops umbellulata. Next base: position 460,318,393 of record CP136059.1, read on the forward strand.
CCTTGAAACCAGTCATCCTTCTCGGTTCGCGCGATCCTCGCGTTCTCCTCCGGGCTCATCTCGTATAGTAACTTCTCTGGAGGCTTCAGAGAAGGACAGAATTTGTATTTTCTCCCGCCTCTGGCTGTACTGCTAGACGCCGGCAGAGCAGACGGAGCGGCAGTCTTCTTGACTTGCTTACGAGGCGGAGGAGAAGGACTACGACGCGCCAGAGCAGCTGCCGGAGCGGCGGCGGGTCTCTTCCGCCCTTGCTGACGAGGCGGAGAAGGAGTAGGCTGGCTGCTCGGGCGCGCCGGCGCGGGCGGAGAAGGAGGCGGAGTGCCGCCACGCCCCGGAGAAGGAGCCGGCCGAGGGCCCTGATCGTCACTCGTCGGAGGAGGAGGCGGTGGAGGAGGCGGAGTCCCCTGACTCGCCGGAGGAGGAGGAGGCAGCGGAGGCGTCCAGTTTGGAATGTTGATGAGCTCCTTCCGCCATAGGCATGGAGTCTTCAGAGCAGAACCCAGCCGAGTCTCCCCTTCTCCGGTAGGGTGGTGAAGCGGGAGGTCCTCAAATCCCTCCGTTATTTCATCCACCATCACCTTAGCATATCCTTCTGGAATCGGCTGGCAGTGAAAAGTTGCGCCGGGTTCATTAGGATAAACAGAGCCAACAGCCGCCTTGACCTTCATATTCATCCACTGCGTCATAAGGTGGCAATTTTGAGCCTCCGTGATAGCATCCACGGGATAGCTGGCAGGAGCCGTCAAGACAAGCTCTGGCTGAAGCAGCTCAGTGGAAGCCACGCTGCTTCTCCGCTGAGATGGCGGGGTAGCTTCAGGGGAAGCTTCGGCAGTTCGTTTGTCCCGGTCTGCTTCTCGTTCCTCTATCCCGAGTACCCTTTCTTTAAGCGCCTGTAGTTCGGACTGTTGCACTTTCTCCCTCCTCTCCTGGCTTTTGTAACCGCCTGCGTCCGGAAACCCAGCCTTCCACGGAATGGAGCCTGGCGTGCCTCGTGTCCGTTCAGGGTGCTCAGGATTCCCGAGGGCCTTTGTGAGCTCGTCGTTCTCTCTGTCTAGAAGGAACGTCCCTTCCTGCGCTGCTTTGATATAGTACCGAAGCTTCTTCAAGGGAATGTCAAGTTGCTCGTCCGTCCAAATGCACTTCCCTGTTACAAGGTCCAAGGTTCCGCCAGCCCCGAAGAACCAAGTCCGGCAACGGTCTGGCCAGCTCATTGTCTCTGGTTCGATCCCTTTTTCAACCAGATCATTCTCAGCCTTGGCCCACTTAGGCCGGGCTACCAGGTAGCCACCTGACCCCGTGCGATGGTGAAGCTTCTTCTTCGCAGCATTTTTATTGTTTGTCTCCGACATCTTCTTACTCTTTTCCGATGTCTTGTGGGCCACAAATGCAGGCCAGTCATCTCTAATCTTCTCATATATGCCCTTGAATTCTGGTGTCTCTTTTTTCTCGACAAACCTATTCAGGTCTTTCTTCCACCTCCTGAATAGGTATGCCATCCTCTCAAGAGCAAAAGACTTGATTAATTGCTCAACTGGCTTCTCCGGATCATCCTCTAGCGGTAGGGTGAAATTTGACTTCAGCTCAGTCCAAAGATCATTTTTCTGCAGACCATTGACATAAGACACCTCAGGGTCTTTGTTCTTAGGCTTATACCATTGCTGGATGCTGATCGGGATCTTGTCCCTAACCAGAACCCCGCACTGAGCAACAAATGCCTTCTTTGTTCGGATGGGTTCAATAGGTTGGCCGTCGGGCGCGATTGCTATGATCTCAAACCTTTCATCCGAGCTCAACTTTCTCTTCGGGCCTCGTCTCTTTACCTCAGTTGTGCTTGATCCGGAGGGCTAGAAAAAAGAACAAAGACTTAATTAATATGTGTACATACCAAAACAATGAATGCATCAATTAGCTAGTCAGCACAAGCTTAACTAATATATATACCTGGCCGGACTCGGCTCGGTCGCCGGACTCGTTTCGGTCACCGGACCTGTCATCACGTTCTTCTTCTTGCACCGCCATTAGGTCACCGGAGCCAGCTTCTTCACCCTCTCCTTGCAGACCATCGAAGTCGTTGAGATACAACGAGACGGCATCACTTCCTTCTGCGATTATGTCCCTCAACAACGCTTCTCTTGCTTCGTCTCGGGCGATAGTGTCCATAGTTTCTACAAATATTTACAACATGGCAATTATTATTCAAACATGGCAAATGGATATATTAGTGGCAAACGTAGAACTAGCTAGCTAATCATAGTAAGGAATCATACATATTAATTAGTGGCCTCGGCGCTGCTTCTCTAGGGTTTGGGGTGGCCTCGACAACGCTTCAAGGGTTTGGGGTGGCCTCGACAATGCTTCAAGGAGGGGGTAATATCGACCCCCCCCATGCGTTGAAGCTATCGGGAGGGGGTATATCGACAACGACGACACTACATCTATGTCCCTCGACGACCCTCGTTCCTGATAAAAAAAAGAGGAAGAAGAAGAAAAAAAAGAACTCCTCTATTCTTTCTCCTCCTCTTTTTTTTTCTTCTTCCTCTTCTTTTTTTATCCTCTTCTTCCTCTCATGTTCGAGAGGATCGCCGAGGGGTCGGGAGGTTGCCTAGTGTCAAAGGATTCAACAAAACCATGTCTTCATCATTAGGCGAAAGTAACAGGTGCATGATGGTACGAAGCTCTCCAAAGTTATTTTGGAACGGAGTCCCAGATAGGATAATTCGCTTTTTGGTACAAAGTTCAGCAAGAACCTTCCAAATATCGTTATTTGGAACGCCTTTGCTGAAATTCGTACAAAAAGGCTCAACTAACCTAAAATCAGTGATAAAATGCACTAACCTAAAATCGATATCTATTAACAACTTAAAAAAATTAATACATATATGAAAAAATGCATATATGAGAAAAAACATCATCATATCATCAACAGAAAAAATAGTATTTTTTCTGAAAATCTATCTTTTCAGCACATACATATACTCATACATCATCATATACTCATACATATACATATAATCTGCAGGAAAAAACATATATGTGTTTGCAAAAAAAAGGGGGAAGAGGGGGGCGGTGCCGGCCCAGACCACAACGAGGCAGAGGCGACGGCGGCGCGGGGCAGCTGGGGCGCGGCGAGGCAGAGGCGACGGCGAGGCAGAGGAGGGGCGGCGACGGCGTCGGGGCGCGACATGGGGCGAAGACGGCGTCGGGGCGACGCGGGGCAGCTGGGGCGCGGCGAGGCAGAGGCGACGGCGAGGCAGAGGCGGGGCGGCGACGGCGTCGGGGCGCGACGCGGGAAGGCGACGGCGTCGGGGCGGCGCGGAGAGACCGCGACGGCGCGGGGTGGCGCGCGGCGACGGCGTCGGGGCGGCGCGGGACGGCGTCGGAGGCAGGGCGACGACGGCGACGGCGAGGCGCAGAGGGGCAGCCTGGCGGCGTCATCGGGGCGGGATCGAAGAACTGAACGAAATTTTTCACAAGCCTTGCTTATATAGATGGCGCATTGGTCCCGGTTCGTGGCACAAACCGGGACCAATGCCCCCCTTTAGTCCCGGTTGGTGCCACCAACCGGGACCAAATGCCTCTTTTCAGCAGCCCAAAGGGCGAGAAGAGGCGGCCTTTGGTCCCGGTTGGTGGCACCAACCGGGACTAAAGGGGGGCATTGGTCCCGGTTGGTGCCACGAACCGGTACCAATGCCCCCTTTGGTCCCGGTTCGTCCCTCCAACCGGGACCAAAGGCCTGTGCTGCCCCGAACCCAAATATTTAGTCCCACCTCGCTAGTTGAGAGGGAGGCGCACTTGTTTATAAGGTGCGGTGCGCCATCCCTCTCGAGCTCCTCTCTAAAGCAGGCTTTCGGGCCTAACACTGCAATCTGTGCCTGTGGGCCTACTGGGCCTCCCTCGGGCCTGAATCCTGGCCCATGGTAGGGTTTCTAGTCGTATTCAGGCCGTGGGGCCCAGTAGGTGGCATTTTTTTGTTTTTTTTGTTTCTACTTAGAACTAAATACTTATAGTTTTGTAGTGATTTCTTTTTTATTTTAGGTCACAAAAATTATAAACTTTCTGTTAGTGCCATTAGTTTTAAAATTTGAATAGTTTAACTTTGAATTTTTTAGAATTTGTGTGAATCACTAGTTTATGAATAACTTTACTATAAAAAATTCCTGCTATTTAATATTACTGTGTTTTATCATTATTCGTCTTGCTTTATTTTTTAATTCTTTTAGCTTTTAAACTTTTTTCGTTTTAGAAAAATTATAAACTTTTAAACTTTCTTGCTTTATAGTTTTAGAAAAATTGTAAACTTTCTGTTAGTGCCATTAGTTTTCAAATTTGAAAACACTTTTTTAGTTTTTTTGTTTTCTTTGTTGCTTTATTTTGTTTTTGCTATATTTTTTAATTCTTTTTGCTATTAGGTCAGCAAAATTATGAACTTTCTGTTAGTGCCATTAGTTTTCAAATTTGAATAGTTAAAATTTGAATTCTTTGAAATTTGTGTGAATCACAAGTTTGTGATTAACTTCAATAAAAAAATTAACATAGATGCACCTACTCGTCTGTTTTCAAATGAACTCTAAAATAATTGGCATAACATACTCGTCTGTTACAAATTTGGCATGGTATCATCATAATAGTTGAGGGAGAAAGTCTTCACTTTTTCTTCGCTTGTGTCATTTGCTTATTGCGCCGTAACCATGGATAATCTTCATCGTTTATCATGATGCTTGGGTCAGCCTTGACATTGAAGGGAGGAATTTCATGAAACCTTTCATAATCTTCAGATATGTCTGTCTTGCCCTCCACTCCCAGGATGTCCCTTTTTCCTGAAAGAACTATGTGGCGCTTTGACTCATCGTATGATGTATTCGTTTCCTTATATTTTCTTTTTCTCGATCTGGTAGACATGTCCTTCACATAGATAACCTGTGCCACATCATTGGCTAGGACGAACGGTTCCTCAGTGTACCCAAGATTTTTCAGATCGACTGTTGTCATTCCGCACTGTGGGTCTACATGTACCCCGCCTCCTGACAGATTGACCCATTTGCACTTAAACAAAGGGACCTTAAAATCTTGTCCGTAGTCAAGTTCCCATATGTCCACTATGTAACCATAATATGTGTCCTTTCCCTTCTCGGTTGTTGCATCAAAGCGGACACCGCTGTTTTGGTTGGTGCTCTTCTGATCTTGGTCAATCGTGCAATACAAGAAATATGTCAACTTATGACCTTCTGTCAGTGACCCTCGAAGAATTGGTCATAAATTTATGACCATTTCAGACCAATTTGTCAAAAGCTGTTCGGGGGCTCCAAACCCTAAACCATTGCGACCATTTTGGTCAGAAAGGTCGTAATTTCCTCACACGAAAAGGTCATAAAGCAAACAGCGCTAGTCCGCTGCCTTATTTCTAGTTGTTAACGACCAATATAGATGGTCATAGCCTTGTAAATTGTGGTGGGTTGCTATGACTAGGCGCCACCTCATCAGTTTTGCCTATGTGGCATGTCCATGTGGCAGTTTTTGCCCTAGGTTGTGAAGCAACCTATATTTCTGTCATTCCCAAAATTCCCAAAAAAATCTCATAAATTCTTTGGGTCATATCTTCATCAAATATGTAAAAACCTTCCTTGCCTAGTTCAAAAATAATTCAAACATATTCATTTTCCTATTCTGTTCAGAGTAACAGTTTGTGAAGGAAGTACCACTTTGGCATGTCCAAATAGTATCCATTTTCTACAGTGCTTTCCTATGCCCAAATAACCATCCTCCACCAAATGCCAGCTCAATCCATTCATTATTTTGAGCCGAGCTTCAACATTCGTATTTATGTCCAATGTGGTGGTTTGCAAAGCAAGTACCAGCTAGGCTCCTCCTTTTGAGCTGAAAATTTGTGAAGACGGTCTTCTTAGTAAATGATCATCCTCAGCCAAAACTCACGCCCATTAGCAATGTACATTTCCTGTACCGCTAATCAAACACTTGGCTGCTAATTCATGTTTGAGCACCGATCGGTCTCCTCGTGAGAATCTTATGTTGTAATTTTCTTCCTAGCACCTACATGGGGAGTGCCCAACCCACTAGACATGTCTAGGCCACCCAGAACACATGGCAATGCCACGGTCACGCGGTGACCACGCGGCGGGCATGCGAGCTTACGCGCTCTAGAGTTGGGGCCCTCGGCCACCGCCCAAACCTCGACGTATCGCCAACCAACCATGTATTTATGATTAAATAGGTACTTATGTAACTAGAAATTATTTTTGGAAAAAATAAATAGCAAACTATGAGGCAGCTGCAGTTCAAATCTGACCCGCTTCCACCTGAATCGGCGGGAATTTGTCTTTTTCACGAGAGGTGGATCAAAACTTTTTGCACCCAACCATTTTGTCAATTGTGCATTAAATATGACCTAGTATTTTATAAAAATGATTTGGTCCAATTTTGCAACAATTATTTGGTAGCTCCTTCACAAAAAAACCTCCTTTCGGGCACTCGAAAAATGGAAAATGGTTTTTTCGTCCAACGAAAATAAAAACTTCCTTAGGAAACATTGTTTGCTATTCCAATATGCACCCTTCTGCACAATATGAGATCATTTGAACAAACTATGCCATGAATGTGGCCATAAGATTGATCATTTGGCTTGAAAGCCATGAATCTTCACACTTGATAGCTCATTTCTGAGAACACTTTTTTAAAATAATTACCGTATTACAATTTTATTATTTTTCCTGGAAACTTGGTCACATATAATGACACAGTGCGAAGGTTTTCCAATTTTTTGGTTTTTTTTTAATTTGTTATGCCCGTTTCAAAATGCGGTCAAAACGGCGGGCTTGACCGTTCCTAGCTAGTGGTTTAATCTTGGAATTTTTTTGGTGTTTCTATGATTAAATAGATACTTATGTACCTAGAAATGATTTTTTTAAAAAATAAAGAGCAAACTATGAGGCAGCTACAGTTCAAATTTGACCTGTTTCCAACTGAATCGACGACAATTTGTCTTTTTCACGAGAGGTGGATCAAAACTTTTTTCACCCAAAAATTTTGTCAGTTGTGCATTATATATGGCCTAGTATTTTATAAAAATGATTTGGTCCAATTTTGCAACAATTATTTGGTAGTTCCTTCACAAAAAAACCTCCTTTCGGGCACTCGAAAAATGAAAAATGGTTTTTTCGTCCAAAGAAAATGAAAACTTCCTTAGGCAACATTGTTTTCCATTCTAATATGCACCCTTCTGCATAATATGAGATCATTTGAACAAACTATGCCATGAATGTGGCCATAAGATTGATCAATTGGCTTGAAAACCATTGATCTCCACACGTGATAGCTCGTTTCTAAGAACACTTTTTTAAAATAATTGCCGTATTACAAGTTTGTTATTTTTCCTGGGAACTTCGCAACATATAATGACACAATGCGAAGGTTTCCCATTTTTTGATTTTTTTTGAATTTTTTATGCCCGTTTCAAAATGCGGTCAAAACGGCGGGAATGACCGTTCCTATCTAGTGGTTGAATCTTGGAATTTTTTTGGTGTTTCTCTGATTAAGTAGGTACTTATGTACCTAGAAATGATTTTTGGAAAAAATAAAAAGCAAACTATGAGGCAGCTGCAGTTCAAATTTGACCCGCTTCCAGCTGAATCGGCAGAAATTTGTCTTTTTCACGAGAGGTGGATCAAAACTTTTTACACCCAACCATTTGGTCAATTGTGCATTAAATATGTCCTAGTATTTTAGAAAAATGATTTGGTCCAATTTTGCAACAATTATTTGGTAGTTCCTTCACAAAAAAAACTCCTTTCGGGCACTCGAAAAATGAAAAATGGTTTTTTCGTCCAAAGAAAATGAAAACTTCCTTAGGAAACATTGTTTGCCATTCTAATATGCACCCTTGTGCACAATATGAGATCATTTGAACAAACTATGCCATGAATGTGGCCATAAGATTGATCATTTGGCTTGAAAGCCATTGATCTCCACACGTGATAGCTCGTTTCTGAGAACACTTTTTTAAAATAATTACCGTATTACAAGTTTGTTATTTTTCCTGGGAACTTCGCCACATATAATGACACAATGCGAAGGTTTCCCAATTTTTTGATTTTTTTTTATTTTTTTATGCCCGTTTCAAAATGCGGTCAAAACGGCGGGAATGACCGTTCCTATCTAGTGGTTGAATCTTGGAATTTTTTTGGTGTTTCTCTAATTAAATAGGTACTTATGAACCCAGAAATGATTTTTGGAAAAAATAAATAGCAAACTATGAGGCAGCTGCAGTTCAAATTTGACCCGCTTCCAGCTGAATCGGTGGAAATTTGTCTTTTTCACGAGAGGTGGATCAAAACTTTTTACACCCAACCATTTGGTCAATTGTGTATTAAATATGTCCTAGTATTTTATAAAATTGATTTGGTACAATTTTGCAACAATTATTTGGGAGGTCCTTCACAAAAAAACCTCCTTTCGGGCACTTGAAAAATGGAAAATGGTTTTTTTGTGGATCAAAAGCATTTTACATAAAATCATTTGGTCAATTATACATAAAATTTTGTCTAATACATAGAGTTGGTAGGTTCGTCACAACAAAACTATTTTTTATACTTCAACAATGAAAAATGATTTTCTTCTTCAAAAGAACTTATTTTTAATCAATTACGACCTATTTATATGGTCATAAAGTCATCAAGGCCTTTATTGCATTCTGATTGGTCCACGAGCACCTCACGCGGATCATGCCCGACCACCGTTGGATAGGCCCGGATCCGACGGCAGCCCTCCTCCCCCACCCCCTCTACCCCTCATCCCTCTCATCCCCCTCCCGAATCAGCGCAGCTCCCTCTCCACTCATCCAAACCCTAGCCGCGCCCTCCTGCATGCGCCGCCGCCCCCATCAATTCCACCGAACACCGCCGCCCCCCTCCACTCGCTCTCCTCCATGAGCCGGATCCCCACCTCCTCCGGCTCTCCTCCGGCTCCGGCTCCCCTCCTGCGGCACACCCACAGCCGCCGCCCTCTCCCTCCCTCAGATCTCGATCTCGATCTACGACCCAAATCAACCCACCTCACCGCCGTCCCCGGCCGCCGCGCCCTTCCATGACAACCCGTTCCTCAGCTTCGTAGACGGCCGGGCCCCGGCGGCCAACGTCCACGTCTCCGTGGGCGGCGGCGACGACTTCCCGTCCTCCCCCGACCCCTATGCCTTCCGCCACGACTCCGCCGCCGCGCACCCTTCGGCATGCCCGACTCCAACGTCAATGACATGCACCACGAGGCAGAGGATGACGGCCTCTTCACCAACTCCGTCCCCGTCTTCACCGACCCTGACCGACGAGGGTTTCCTCCTCCGCGATTGGCGCCGGTACATGCGCTTCCTCCCCTCGCCTCTGCTGCTCAGATCTGGTCGGGTACGGTGGTTGGTCCTGTTAGATCTAGCTGCGCGATCGTGGTGGGGTGGGTTTGTTCGGGCCGTAGAGTTGCCGCGCTGGGTCGCGATATGGCCTGCCGCTTGCCATTACCTGGGGCGCCGAGCTGCTGTGTGCGCGAGATTCCATCGTTTTGCTGCAGATTCGGCGAACGCCTGCTCGAAATTCGGTGCACTTGCCATGTGTTGATGTGATCCAGTGTCTCCAGGTTCAGTCTGGATGGTCGTTACATAGGACTGCATGAGCTCTATTGAACCTGCTTTCTACTTGTACAAGTTATGCCACATCGGAGAGCTCAAGAGTTGCAACAAAGTAATCTTAGTTCTTAGTGTGTGTAATTTCAATATAAGTAATCTTCTGTTCAGTCAAAAACTACTGCACGTGCTACTACCAGTAGTGCTTGTGATTTTGTTTTCCTCTTAATTTCTGTACAACCGTTAGTTGTGAGAGGTTACTAGCTGTTGTTGTATTGCTAATTGATATACCATTTTTAAGCCGTTACCTTTGTTGGAGCCCATATGCTTAGACCTTTGCTGGAGTGCATCAATGCTGGCCATGTTGCTGCATTCACATCACTCATTTCACCACGCTGACAACACAACATTCTGTGGATTAGATAAGTCTTTTGTCTATCCCATTCTCTTCTTTTCTTATTTGAGTATCCGCTGAAGTTTATGGAGGAGCATTTGATATGCATCTCTCCATTATTCCAGTCTATGTCTAATATTGGCTTGTGTATTGAGATGTTGTTGTTGTAAAAACAAGTAGGAAAGCACCATTTTGGTTGATCATGGTACCACAACCGTACGTGATTTAATTGACTAAGATGTTGCAATACGTCCTTGGGTCTTGTGTTTGTGTGATGATTTTTTGAATCTCTTGCAGACTGGGGTGTGCAGTACGTCCGCAGGTGCCACAGATCCGGAGCCTGATGTTGCTGCTGAAGATCGGAGCGATCAAGATCCCCCAAAGGGACATCTAGAGGGTCTTACTCATCAGGTGAGCTGATGTTTGCCCGAGCGCTTTGAGATGGTAGTTGGTAGTGGGATAGGCTATTGTCCTTGTTGGGTAGAATGTCTGCCTCGCCCTGATTTGATCTGTTTGTCATGCTTGTGTTTCGATGCTGGTAAGATTGCCAAAATCCAGCAAAAGATGTTAATATTGTATAGATGTTGTTGGCCAACTTTTTTATAAACCGAACACTAGTAAGAAAAGGCCTATGCAGTATTGCTTAGTCTATACTTAATACTATACCGATTTTGCAACCTGATATGATCAGCAGAGAATAAAACAGTGCAAGTGCTTGCCAGTAGTACCATGATCAACTTTGCATACTAGTAGCTGTATAGATGTTATTCTAGGCATAGAAGCTGAACCCATCTTCAGCAATTATTCTAAACACAGATTTTGATGTGTGAAAAATGCTTGCATTTTAGCTACTGCCACTTTGAGCTGCTGTAGCTTGTAGTTATCAATTCCAGCTGGGTTTACATATTGCATTTCTGGAGCAATCGATCGGCATTTCTAAGTTTTTTTGTTATATAAAATGAACAAATGTTATGTTTAAAGTGTGAGCTGACTAGTAATCCTATAGAGAACCAGCTCCATTTTTTGCAAATGTTATGGTACATTATATGGTTTCTTTAGCTATGCGATGCCACACTTATATTTTAATTTTCTGTCTGGTGTAAATTTTGGTTTCGTTCTCAATTTCGGTGCCTCTGGTTGATGCAGGTGCACATGACTGTTCAGGTGGTGCTTGCCTACATGGTTTATGGCAAGCTGCAGTTCAGGTGGGCGCTCCAGCTCTCCCTTCTCATGCTATACATCGAGGTACACCCTTCTCGTGCTACACATACCAATGCCCGCTGGATAAATATCAATAGTTGATAGCTGATCTGTAGCAAATATAGCTGTGTGTAAGGAGCAGTTGTGTGTAACTTCTTTGCTTGGTTCCTCTTTTACAGGAGCTCTAGGCCTAAGAAAGTTGGAAGTGCGGAGACGTGAAGAAAATTGCGAAGCCGTGAAGTGCTACTCAGCAAAGAGTTGTCTGTTCTATTTGACTGTAATATTGTAATATTGTAATAGCTAGTATACCTGGGTTGTAATAGTCTACAGAAATAGTAATACACTAATTTAGTGTTATCTGACAAATTTCACTTGTTCTTTTATTTGTTTGGAATATGTGATTCTGAATGTGATTTGATAGTGTGTGAGATGTAACCTGACCAGTGCAACCCACTTGTGAAATAATATGACTAGTTCGTAACTATCTGATGTGTGGGATCAATATATGAGATTAGCATGACTAGTGGGACCAACTCCAAAATATATTTTCCAAAAAATATAATTAATAGACTGTAAAAGGCCAAAGCACAGAAATAAAAAGGCTGAAATATTGGGCTTGGCCCTTGTAGCCCAATAGAATTCATAGGAAAAATAATAATAGAAATATCAAATTTATTGGGCCAGGCCCATGTAGAAAATCAAATTGGACCGGGCTGAATCTTGTGCCACATCAGCTTGCCACGCTGGATGCCTACGTGGACTAGGGAGGCTGCTAGTGACCAAAACGCCGCAGTAGGAATATTTTGGTCGTAAACTTCTTTGACCATTCCAGAAGAAAGGTCGCTATAGTCAGTTTACGACGGCCAGCTTTTGACCTTCTGTTTTTGGTCACAAAAAGGTCATAAATGGAAATTTGTGACCTTTCAGTGACCAATAGTGGTGGTCATAAGTTGACATATTTCTTGTAGTGGTGTAAAATGTATTTCCATTTATCTCGTATCCTTTCCAAATCAATACAGTCAAAGATGGTCCCCTGGACAACAAGTACAACTCATCACAAACAGTGTTGTCACCTCTGATACGTGCTTCCAACCAACTGTTGAAAGTCCTGATGTGTTCACATGTAATCCAGTCGTCGCACTACTCCGGGTGTTTGGAGCGCAGACTGTTCTTGTGTTCATCGATATACGGGGTCACCAAGGTAGAGTTCTGTAGAACTATGTAGTGTGCTTGAGACCAAGAATGCCCGTCCCTGCATATTATTGAGTCCGCTCCTAGCGTGCCTTTTCCAGTCAGTCTCCCCTCATACCGCGATTTAGGGAGACCTATCTTCTTAAGGCCAGGAATAAAGTCCACACCAAACCCGATGACATCCTCTGTTTGATGGCCCATGGAGATGCTTCCTTCTGGCCTTGCGCGATTACGGACATATTTCTTTAGGACTCCCATGAACCTCTCAAAGGGGAACATATTGTGTAGGAATCCGGCCCCCAGAATGACAATCTCGTCGACTAGATGAACTAGGACATGCATCATGATATTGAAGAAGGATGGTGGGAACACCAGCTCAAAACTGACAAGACATTGCGCCACATCACTCCTTACCCTTGGTACGATTTCTGGATCGATCACCTTCTGAGAGATTGCATTGAGGAATGCACATAGCTTCACGATGGCTAATCGGACGTTTTCCGGTAGAAGCCCCCTCAATGCAACCGGAAGCAGTTGTGTCATAATCACGTGGCAGTCATGAGACTTTAGGTTCTGGAACTTTTTCTCTGGGATATTTATTATTCCCTTTATATTCGACGAGAAGCCAGTCCGGACCTTCATACTGAGCAGGGATTCAAAGAAGATTTCTTTCTCTTCTTTCGTAAGAGCATAGCTGGCACATTGGTCCCGGTTCATGCCACAAACCAGGACCAGTGGTGGTGGTCCAGCAGCCAGGCACATTGGTCCCGGTTTGTCCCACCAACCAGGACCAAAAGGTCCATACGAACCGGGACCAATGGCCCACGTGGCCCGGCTGGCCCCCTGGGCTCACGAACCGGGTCCAATGCCTCCATTGATCCCAGTTCTAGATTGAACAGAGACTAATGGGCTAACCCACCCTAGACCGTTGCCCCCTTTTCTACTACTGCCATGAAGCGACTCACTATGCCAACAGAATAGGCCAAGTCCGGTCTTGTATTCGTGAGATACCTCAACTTCCGAACCACACTTCTATACTCCATTGCATCAACCGCAGGTGCTTCACTTTTCTTGCTTAGTACAAGACGAGGCTTCATCGAAACATGAATTGGATTGCAATCTTTCATGCCACGGCTTTCAAGTACGTTCTTTGCATATGCCTCCTGACATATTGTGATCCCCTCCGGCTTTTGATGTACCTCGATCCCGAGGTAGTAACTCAAGAGCCCTAGATCAGTCATTTTGAATAGCTCCTTCATTTGTAGTTTGAAGTTTGCAATCACCACTTCGTCTGCTCCAGTTATCAACAAATCATCCACATAGATGCCCACTAGTAGACGATCCTTGCCTTCACCTCGCTTGTACATAGCATGCTCTAGTGGGGCTTTCTCAAATTCAAGAGAAATCAATGTACGGTCAAGCTCAATGTTCCATGCCCGAGGAGCTTGTCGTAGCACGTACAACGCCTTGTGTAGCTTCAATACCTTGTGTTCCTCTCCTTCTTTGATGTACCCCAGTGGTTGCTTCACATATACTTCTTCTTCCAACTCCCCAGTCAAAAACGCGAAGTTCACATCCATGTGATGTAGCCTCCAAGATTCTTGAGCCGCGAGAGCTATAAGTAGCCTCACCGAGTCCATCCATGAACCTGGAGCGAACACTTCTTCGAAGTCAACATCTTGCTCTTGCACGAATCCTTTAGCTACGAGCCGAGCTTTATGCTTCACCAAGTTTCCTTCGACATCCTTCTTGACTTTGTACACCCACTTGAGCTCTATGGCATTATGTCCGTTGGGACGATCAACGAGCTCCCATACTTTGTTGTCTCGAATCGACCTCAACTCTTCATCCATAGCACGACGCCAACACTCTTCTGTCTTTGCGTCTTCAAAATTCTCCGGTTCCTCGATGTGCAAACGCCGTTGCCCTTTACTCATCATCTTCCCCGAATTTATTTGAAACGCTTCATCTGAACAGAGATTCAATACATGTCGCATGCATACTGGTGTAGATGGTTGTTCCCTTGTCTCGTGTTGTGTCGAAGACAAGGAATTTTCTTCTGAAGCTGCCAAACTTCTATTTTCTGGCGATCCGGTATCTCCCGAATTAGCTGCACGTACACATGTACCTGCCATTGCACGTACGTGCTTTTCTGGCCCTCCCGCCTCGTGGCTTGCTTGAGTTGGAGCAACGGCTGGGCCTTCTGGTACATGTGGCCTGCTGTATGGGCTCCCACGTTGGGAGCTTTGTTGTGAACAAACGCTCAGCTTCCTGGCTACCACCAGGTCGAGCGCCTCCAGCGCCGCCTGGTGCATCCTGCCGTGCGCCTTCGGGCGCCTCGGCCTCTTGCTCGCGCTGGCTGTACACCGTGTAGCTCGGTGCATCGCGTGCAGCACGACGAATTGATACATCCGTGCTTCTCGCTGGACTACTTCGCGTTGTGTACGTGCCTTCTCCTCGCTCGCCTGGACCGCTGCCTGCCATAACACTTGAAGCCAGCACGTCTCGCATTGCATCACAATTTTCTTGCATGACCACATCAGGGCGCCTCATGTCGTGGTCTTCTGACGCCACATCCTCGTCTGTTTCTAGCGCGATCACAACATCACGCCTTGTACCATGGCCTTCTGGCGCCATGACTTCGCTTGCTTCTAGCGTGACCACACCATCACGCCTTGTGTCGTGGACTTCTGGCTCCACTTCTTCGTCGTTGTTTAGCGCGACCACACCATCACGCCTTGTGTCATGGTCTTCTGACGCCACAACTTCGCCTGCTTCTAGTGTAACCGCATGGTCACACCTCGTGTCATGGTCTTGTGGTGCCACAACTTCGCCTGGGGTTACTGGCGCGGATGCACTCACCGGACACGTGTCCAGCTGACCATGATCATCTGGATCATCCTCGTCTACAAGCTTGCACATCAGCATCATATCCCCGCCGTCTCCTTCCTCGGCCATGAGTGCCTGTTGCTTTGGTCCTTCCTCGCAGTTAGCCTTGAAGTGATCGAGGAGGCCACACTTATGACACCTCACTTTTCTGATGTCAAACTTCCTCCTCGGTGGTGCAGCCGCATCCTCATCGTCCGAGTCGGCGAAGTTCTTTCTCGCCGAGCGCTGCTTCCCTTTCCCATTCTTCTTGGCACTGCTCGAGGATCTGCCTTGCTTTTCTTTCGACAGTGCGATCCATTGCGCCTTTGTCAGCATCAGGTGCTCACTCGCCTCTGCGTCGCCGAAACTGAGACGAATTGTCTCGTCATGGGCCTTGAACCTTCCGACGAGATCCTCAACCGTGAGAGTTTTCAGGTCGAGACATTGTTCGATCGACGTGACGATCTGAATATAGCGTGTCGGCGTGGTGCGCAAAAATCGTCGGACGATCGCAACTTCTTCTAGGGTTGAACCATAGCTGTGTATGCCATTGACGAGGGTCTTGAGACGGGCGGCAAACTGATCAACCGTCTCACTTTCATCCATCCTCAGGCACTCGTAGCTTCTCATCAGGGACTGAAGGTGTGCTTCCTTGACACGGTCATGACCCTGGTGCAGGATCCTGTTGGTCTCCCATGCCTCCTTCGCCGAGTTCTTTCCGACGAGGTGTTGCAGCACATCCTTCGGCATGGCAGAGTAGATTGCCGTTAACGCCTGACGATCCTTCCGGTACTTCGCCGCGCCCTTCGCGTACTCAGCGCCGCAGGGTCGACGGCTTCCTAGAACTCTGCTCCCTCCATCGCGACCTCCATGTTCATCGCCCATAGTGCGTAGTCCTCTCGATCCAGACGGGGAAATTGCAACACCCCCACCATCGGCATCGGTGCTCCTGCTGCCGTCGTCATGATCTCCTTGCCCGTGGTCGACATGATCCTTCGATTGCTTTCCGAGAATCACGTCAATACCAAAGCTCTAGATACCAAATATTGGCACAGACCCCTGCACGTCGCTCGTAGACGAGTTCTTTCCGTCGAGAGCATTTCCGTTTGTCGAACCGGCCGAATACTTCCCGGCCGTACGCAAACTGTACGTACAGAACTAGCCAAAGCTAGCAAGCAGGCTAACTGGTAGGTTGATCGATTCTTCAGGTGAGGCTAGCACGAGCACGTACGTAGACTAGCGTGTCCTGCCTGGCTTGATGGAATCGAGCCGCCGGCTGGCTATGCTTTACACGCGAACTCCACGCACACGAGAAACAAGAACACGTCGGGATTGATGGCTAATAGGTGCGTGTCGCACCTATGCTTTGTATTGCTTTGATCTGAGTTGGTACAAAGATTACAGGGGTACCTGTACGTATATATATTAGCTAACCAAGGTTACTACTAATCCTATACCTACACGGCTACGTGATGACGGTTCAAGTCCGAGCCGGACTGGACAACGTGGTTAATTCCAACAGCAAGGAAGGCTAATTAAGCGAGCTGCTACAGTTATCTGGACTACTATGGATATGGAGTACGAATGTGTTCATTCTATCTAGTGTGAGTAGTAATATGCATGGTTCATTCGGCTGTGCCTCTCGAATACATACATGAATTAATTTTCCTCGTGCATCAGGCAGTTCTAATTAATATGTTGTTGTTGATGTTCCCAGAGTTGGCACCGATCCAGGGTAACTTAATTGTGTTACATCCCCCATTAGCTTGATCCAGGGTGTGGCTCAGATATTCCGTAATGTTCAAACACGACCAAGGTACATACTGGCGCCAAGATGCTGTACGACTTCGGCAGGCATTCTAGAAGAAATAGGCATCCATCGTGTTGTAGCTCAACCAGGGAAGAACACAGACTATGAACTCACACACACACACACACACACACACACACACACACACACACACACACACGAAAGAGAGGGTTTGCGCTGCGTGCAACTTCTGCAGCTTTTCTGGTTTCTCTCATTTGGCTAACCGAAAGATCCTAAACTTGTGCCACGACCAAGGCGGACGTGCCATCCCACGTCCCTTGACCACACACAAGGCGTCGTGCTAACAACCTAGCTACTGCCCCGATCCAGCCGTGAACAAACTCACGCTTGCATGGACCGGTTTATTTGCTGAAAACAAAACCTAAGTGACTAGTGCGACAGGATTACAGATATTCCAACACATCGGTCCATCAGTCATCAGCTGCTCATCGAGTGAGTGCTCCTATGCCCAATCACCTGTGCTTGCTAATTACTTACATTAATTCTTTCGATCTGCATCACGAGGAAGAAGATTAGTGTTAAACGCTTTTGTAACCAGTTAACTGATTATACTAGCTAGTTATTGAACATTTAAGCTAGCTAGGGTGCCCACCGAGTTGAGCTTTCCTCGTAATTAATTAAGGGCCGCCATGGTGTGACTAATGATAGTGATAGGCTAACGAACGATTGCAACATCAGCTCATTCATATGCATGCACGCACGCTAGCTGAATAGAATGCAACAAAGGCTTTTCTTGTCTGTGAAATAGAACTCACACGAGCGTTACAAATTGCACGAGGGTGTGAACGAAAAGATAACCTATGTACAAACAAAGAAACAAACAACACGGTCTACTACTGATGGGCCACAGATTACAACAGTCTCAGGGCAGGTTTGCCTCGATGCTTGTGGAGTTGCTTTTGCAACTCTTCCTTGAAGCCGTCGCTGCACAGACCCGTTACAAAGACTTCCTTCAGATAACGTATATTCTCTAGCCTATCAATCTGCAAGCACGACGATCCACCACAAGAGCTGCAGCAGTGAATGCTGACTGCCTTAACTAATATCTCACGCGGTCCACAAGTTACCCTTGAGCTTATGCCGCTGCAATAAATCACGAGGTTGTCCAGAACCAGCCGATTTTCTCCAATACTGAGATGCTGATCAATTGGCTTGATGCCAAGACGACGTTCGAATCCTGGCATGTGAAGTTCATTTTCGGAATATTTGTAGTCTGCATACACTAAGCAACGAGGTCGAATGATATTCATGTCATCTTGATTTGATACCCTCACCTCATGATTAAACCTTTCGAGATTGGGAAACTGCTTGATCCAGGCTGGCCTTATGCATGCAGGACCTGCACCTCCACCACCTCCAGTACTACTGTAAAATACCTTCAGGCTCTTTAGGGTCTTTGGCAGCTCAAAGTGGTCGTCGAAACAAGCAAATTCATAGTTGCCGTCCTGCTCCAGTAGCAGCAGTTGCAGCGACAAGGACTCGAGATGAGGGAGGTGACCCGAGATGGCCAAAGTCAAGTCATTCCAGTTTTTACGGTTGATGCCGGACAACCCGAGCTTCCGCAGTTGGGTAAGCTTCTTAATCTCCTTGAGGAGGAGGAAGCCACCTTTTCCACCTGCAATATTCACAACACCAAGTGTATGCAACTCCGTCAGCATCCCAATCCCCTCTGCGGCAGCACAAACAACCTCAACACCGCCACCATTTGCAGCAACACGGCACCTCCGCTGCTTCCTGTACTCCCACCAGCTGCTGCTGCTGGATTCCACAAAAGCATGCGCCCACCTCTTACATGCTCTCTTAACTCTTGTGAATGCCTGTGGGGCCACACATAATGCTTCTGCTTTGGCCCATAGGAAGGGGCTGGTGCCACCATGAACTTCCTCTAGTGGCTGTGGTTGTGGTGATGAAGGTGGTGGTAGTGTTGGTGAAGGTCGTGGTGTTGGTGCTAGCAGGCTTGTGGTGGCAGTGTTGCCAGCACGGATGTACTGCAACTTGTGTAGCTTGCTGATGATAGCAGGTGGCAGCTCAACTATGTTGGTGTGTCGGACATCCAAGGTCTCCAGCTGCCTTATGGCACCCAACGAATCCGGGAGACGAGTGACAGCCATGCATCCCCGCAGGGACAAGAACTTGAGGCGAGTCAACAGCTTCCCGATCATCTCCAGATCATCATCTGTTACTACACCGGTACCATCTAATTCCTGTGCACTACTAGTGTCCTCCAGATCGAGCACCCGAAGCATCTTCATCTTGTCACTGCTGATGATGAATGGCACCCACTTCCCAAACACCGTCAAAGACCTTAGCCTTGACAAGTCCATGCTATTGAATACAATCTCATCTCTGTCCCAGCTATTGCTTATGGTGAGGTGTTGTCCAGTGTGCCTTGGGCCAGTGCCGCAACTCCCCTCTAGTTCAAACACAAGGTTATCTTCCATTGGCCTTGACTTGATGTACTCAAGAAAGAAACCATTGAGCTTGCAGCTTCTTGTTGTTGATGATCTCTGCCCCTGGTAAAATATGCCCAACTTCATGAAGTCCCACAAGAGCTTTTCTGCCTTCTCTTCCGCAGCAGCACCGGCACCACCACCAGAGGAGTAACCCTCTGCTATCCACCGCCTAAGCAAACGCCTTTGCCTAATGCTTTGCTCGGCTGGGAAGATGGACATATAGAAGATGCATGGCTTGAGTTCATCTGAGCAAGCATCAAAATAGGATTGCATCCCACGGAATAGGCCCCTTAGACGTGGAATGCTCCCCAAAAAACCAATGATGTCACCATTTATATACTCCAAGAACTCTTTGGCCGGTGATCTTGTGAGGGCGCATTTGTCCCCTATAGCAGTTATTATTTCCGGAAGCCCACCACACTTGGATATGATGAGTTCTAAAATCTCCGCCGCCTCGGAGGAAGATAATTCCTTGCCGTCCAAAGCTATCTACACAATTTCAGAAATAAATTAGTTAATTAAGTTCTGAAATTTGAACCTGCTATCCACTACATAAATATAAGCTTCATTGGTATGCCGAGAGAGATACATACATACATACATACATACATACATACATACATACATACAGAGAGAGAGAGAGAGAGAGAGAGGGAGAGAGAGAGGGAGAGAGAGAGCACCTTTTTGAAGAGTTGAAGGGCCTGGTTAGGTTCTAGACCCAGGAGGTTGAGGATATTTTCTCCTGTGCAACAATACCTGGCGATGCTTTCTTCACGTGTAATGACAACAGTTGTAGCCCCAATATTAGGCCGCTGGGCGGATAACAAGGTTGATTTTATCAGGTCCCAGTCATGGGTGGACCGCAGTCCATCAATAACAATGAGGCATTTCTTTTCACGCAGGATTTCGCAACACATTTGAACAGGGTCTTGGCCCTCCACCATACCTGTTGCTATTGTTTCATTGACATGAGGATCATCTGAATAAAACTCCAGAAGCAATCTCCAACACATGTCCGTCAGACTGAACCGGTGAGACACATCCACCCATCCGTGCATTACAAACTGGGAATTCCACCGTTTCTCCCGGCTGTAGCTACTTCTGACGATAGCTGATTTCCCAACACCAAGCATCCCCCACACAGACGACACCATCGGTTCAGTCTGATTAACATCAGCAAATAGCCTCCCTAAATGCTCACGCGCAACAAGCCCACCAGATTCAGACTCGCCCTCTTCCTCCTCCTCTATTATGCTGCCTCCTCCATCCGCTTGTCCGCTCTGCTGTTGTTGATCAGAAGAACCCTGCGGAAAGTAATGAAATATGCATGTCATTAATTAATCAATTAATTAATTAGTAGCATGTCGTTCAAAGCTAGAGTAGATTACAGTTTCAGTTAGAAGTTATGATGCGTACCTTGCTCAACAGATCACGAACGTTGAGCGCCAGGTGGTGCTGGTGGCCTACACAATGTTTGGCCATACTTGGATTACGTGTAATAACAACGATGCAAGCTCTCGTAGAGTCGCACAGGAGGCCTTGTCTGATCAAGTCCCAGTCTGCAGGGGACTCCAGTTGCACATAGATGAGGTAATCATGTTCAGTCAGAAACTCACGACACCTTTCAATTTTATCTTGGTCAGCCATCCGACTGAACATCTCTTCAAGTACACTATAGGGTGTATCTTCTGGGTAAGATTCCTGAAGTATATCCGTAGCCAAGTCAGCCAGCGTGGACTCGTCACCTCTTACACTGTGGAGGCACTGGTATTCAAACTTCACTCCGTCGAATACTCTCAAACGCTCGGTGTCTTGGTTGGGTATGTACAGTTCGTTCATTAATTGGTCCTGGTCATCATTGTTCCGCACGTAGAGGGAGATAACAGGAGGGTGTCGTCTTAGTTGCCAAACGAATTCACCCATGCCGATCCGATGCCCACAACCCTGCGGCATGCAGCAATTAAGTACACTCACAATCAAATATATAATTAATAATTCCCCACCATGCATATATTACTGTTAAAAACAATCCTCTAGCTGCACGTGGCCATGTAGCTGTAGTTGCACACAGTCAGCTGGGCAGGCATGTAACTGTAGATGCACGCAGCCATGCGGGCGTGCAACTGTAGTTGTTGTGTGGATAAAAAAAATTAAAACTAAAAAATAACATAATCATCCAAATCTATACTATATACCTATTAATACTAATTTCTAATTAATAATACTAACACTAATGCTGATAATCTTTACCTAATAATAATAATCTCTACCTAATAATAAAGCAAATTGGGTTTTGGCCATCCGTCACGCACTTTTGCAGAAAACCCCCTGCGTGTTTTATGAATTAACCCGCAGTACACACTTAAGTCATAACCGAACCATTATTTTACATTTTTACGGAAACACCCATGACGTATTAGATAATTCACCTGCCGATAATATATAAGTCAAACAAATGTTTTTCTAAATTATCCATATCTTTTAAACCGTAACTCCGATTTTAACATGTTATATATGAAAATTGATTAGAAAAATGTGTACAATCTGAATATGATGTTAATTTGTTTGTTAAATATTTTTTAAATATTATTTCAGAAGATATTTAAGTCAAACAAATATTTTTCTTAATTATCCATATTTATTAAACCGTAACTCTGATTTTAACATGTTATATATGAAATTTGAATAGAAAAATATGTAGAATTTGAATATGATGTTATTTTTACCTATTAAATATTTTAAAATATTATTTTAAAAGCAAACTTGTAACCTATAGGGCACGTCCATTTTTCTTTCGTACCGCGATGATCTTGATTGCAAATAAACAACCAATAAAATCATAAAGAGACGAAAGAAAACATCGATAACCACACATGAGCACCTCTGAAAAAACTGGCAGGGGAAAAACAACATTCAAACACACTTTGGTTTGTGTGAACACTGAGGCCACTGATGGTGAGAAGGAGGATAAGCGGCAACACACAAATGATGCCTCGCTAAAATAAAGGGCATGAACATATTATGGTTATTGGGTTAAGAGTGTGTGTTATTTTTTTTTCTCCCGTTGCAACGCACGGGCTCTTTTGCTAGTAATAATAAAGCAAATTGGGTTTCTTTCGTCCGTTATGGCATTTTTCAAAAAAGTCCCTCCATTTCAAAGAATTCAACACGCAGTCCTGTTTTAAGTCAAAAGGAATCGTTTTTTCGTAGTTTACACAAAAGTCCCTGTGTTTTCTTGAAATCAACCCGCCCTCCAGATTTAAGTCACACCCGAACCGTTATTTTACGTTTTTTGAACCCCCCTCCCGATGTTTTAGGTAATTCATCCGCGGATCATATTTAAGTCAAACAAATACGTTTTTAAATCATCCATATCTTTTAAACCGTAACTCCGATTTGAACATGTTATATATGAAATTTGATCAGAAAAATATGTAGAATATGAATATGAGATTATTTATACCTGTTAAGTATTTCTAAATATTATTTTGAAATATATTTGAGTCAAACCAAATGATTTTCTAAATTATCTGTCTCTTTTAAACCGTAACTTCGATTTTAACCTATTATATATGGAATTTTATTAGAAAAACGTGTGGAATCGAAAAATGATGTTAATTTTAAATGTTAAATATTTTTAAAATATTGTTATGGAAGCAAACTTATAATTTATAGCGCAAGATCCATTTTTTACATACCAGCAGCGATCAGGATTGCAAATAAACACCCCACTATAACCATATACGGAAAAGAAAACATCGATAAATAAACATGCATACCTCTGAAAAATGTCGCAAGGGAAAACAACAGATTTCTCATCGCGAGAGTGAGAGAAAGCAAGAGAGAGAGAGAGAGAGAGAGAGAGAGAGAGAGAGAGA
Organism: Aegilops umbellulata; assembly: GCA_032464435.1. Classification (NCBI taxonomy): domain Eukaryota; kingdom Viridiplantae; phylum Streptophyta; class Magnoliopsida; order Poales; family Poaceae; genus Aegilops; species Aegilops umbellulata. The sequence continues at coordinate 460,341,827 of CP136059.1, forward strand.
GAGAGAGAGAGAGAGAGGGGGAGAGAGAGAGAGGGGAGAGGGAGGAGAGAGGGAGAGAGAGAGACGCCTTAGGATTAACCATATTCAACACACGTTTTTTGTTGTTTTGTGTGAACACCGAGGCCATTGCCGGCGAGGGTGAGAAGTAGGATAAGCGGCAACACAAATATGATGCCTCGCAAAAATAAAGGAGATGTACCTATTGTGGTCTTGAGTGATGATTGTTGAGTTAAGAGTGTTTGTTATGTTTTCTCTCCCGTTGCAACGCACGGGCTCTTTTGCTAGTACTATATTATCCTAATACTAATACTATACTACTATTTTTTATTACTAATAAAGCAAGGTGCGTTTCGCCAATTTTTCAATCCATTCACCGCCGAAAATACTTTTTTCTATCCAAGGTCATACTAAATTCTTATGGGTTTTTCTGCTAGAAAAAGAATTTTTGTACGTGGGCCGCGCGCTATGGCCCATCGAAGCCAACTCACTAATTTTCCTGATCATGCAGCTGGGAAAATTTTATTTTCCGCACTGGGCATCAAATAGTCAGAGTTTCGCATAGGACAACCAATAATGGGCTGGCCCATTTTGTTGTTTGTTTTACTTCTCTTTTTATTCTACATTAAATATCTCTTTTTTCCCTTCCAACTTCTTTTAGAATTTATTTCCTAAATTAGAAATAACGAAAAAAACGTTCAGAGTTAAAAAAGGAAATTGTGGAAAATGTTGAGAACTCAAATTTTTTGTTGCTATTTCGAAAAATATTCAGAACTTGCAAAAAGTTGCCCAGTTGTTTTAAAAATTTATTGTTTTTAAAATTTGTTCAAGATTTCTAAAAAGAAAATGGCATTTCAAAAAATGCTCCAAATTTGAAAAAAAATAGTAAAATTTTCAAAATTTGAAATATGGTTCGTGTATAAAATATACACATTTTCGAAAAATCTTATGAATTTAACACATGTTTCCATTTTTTAAAAAATGTTCACAAATTCAAATAATGTTTCATGTTTTTATAAAAAACTTGATATTTTAAGAAAATGTTTGTAAATTTTAAAATATGTTCCCTTTCATATTTTGTTCGCATTTTTGAAAGTTTACATAATTTTCAAAAGTTGTTCAAGATTTGAAAAATTGGTCAGGTTTCCTAGAATATTCAGAAACTTCGAACGTTAGTATCCCCTCGATTGAAAGGAAGACTAGATTGAATAACTCATGGGCCTTTTCTGGCGTACGATGACGTAACGAAACTCTTAAATGCCCTCGATCAATTAATGGAAAATTAGTTGACTGAATCCTTCACACGCGGCGACACCAAGAAACCAAATATTCCTTTTTCATGTGCACACAAGGTTTTGCTTCCACATATAATTCTCACTAACTTTAAATGCATACTATTTGATCTCCCGTTGCAACGCACAGGCATATGTGCTAGTAGTAAAATAAAGAAAATAAGAAAGTATAGCACCATAGGAATCACTGCATAAAATATATTGGTGGAGAGGCTGGATGAGATCTAATTAATTCTTATGTAGATGACATTTAGCAAATCCTTATATTTAAAGGAAGGCATGGGAAATATAACTGACACTCTTTCCTTCCCTTCTTTTTCCGTAGTTAAGTTTCACACCCGTGCCTTTTTCTCCCACACATGTTACACCACTAGCACTGCCGCCATGCCCTCCCCGACCCTCGTTGAAACATTATAAGCCTCCACTAATCTCTCCCAACCTCCCATGCCTCGTTGCTGGCGCCTCACTTTGCATGTGTGTCATGCCATTAATTTGATGGACCATTTTTAATCAAAGAAGTGTAAACATTGGATCTTCGTAATCATACTTTCTCATTGACCGATGGACCAGTAGTATACTTTTGTCTTATGTCTGCAGAGTCTTCTATACACCAACATGAGCACAGAGTAGTCCATTAATTCTTTTTTATCTTTGCGCGTTGTCATTTTAACTATCCTACCTTGTAAAAAATGTTTTTCCATTCTACAGAAACATGTGATGAAATGTATTAACTTTGGTGTTATATATGTGTATGAGATGGATGCAGAAAATTGATGTTTAGTTGTGTGTGAATGAATGGATGTGATCTATTTTGATTGTCAATTTGATGATTGTCCAACATATCTACTGATTTGACATTGTGATCTCATATGGTAAAGTCTAGGGAACACGAGGAGAAAGTTGGTTTTTACCGGTTCCGGCCGCTCCCCACTCTTCCGGGACAGATGTGGCCACCACAATACTTGTGCCACCATCAAGATTGATTAGTGGACTCCACAACCCCCATCTCAATGTCGCGACCACCATGGAGTTGCCTCCTTCCGAGAACTTTGGTTGGCGGCCGGCGCGTCAACGACGGATTTGTCCATAACCCCGGCTCCCTAGGGCACCTAGAAAACCCGAGCCTATTCCTAGACAGCTCAGCCATCGCCTCGGCCCGACAAGTTAGTCCAACCAAACTTCACCTAGTGCCCACCAGGTGTTCGATAGAAAGCCTCGAAGATATTTTTTCGCTTCTCCCATTTTTTTGATATACGTATGAGTGGATTGTGATGGAAGATGTTGCGTTGTGTAGATGAGTTCGTATGAATTGTCTTCATGGAATGATTCCTCTTCTAAAGAGGAACATGATTGGGACGAGAGTGAGGACATTGTTTTTTTGTGAATGTGTTGTTATTGATGTGAGGCTATTCATAGGAGGAGGCCTGATGGGCACAACATATTGTGCTTGTTTTTTTTGATAATGTGTTGTATATGTAGTGTTACTTTCGACAATGGTTAAGGATGGGTCTAGATTTTTTCCTCCATCTAGTCAATTGCATGAAAGAGAATGACCGATTCTTCGTGCAGTGGATGAATTGTGATAGAGATCTCAGAAACAAAACTGTCCAGAAGGTGACTTCGACATTGCACATGATGGAATATGGGATTCCCGTAAATTTGATTCTAGATCAAAAGGCAATGGGAGAGAGCACATCCATGAAGTGTGTGAAGCTATTTACAAAGTTAGTGGTTGAAGTGTTTGGTACAGAGTATTTGAGGGCAACAATGCTCAGGACACTCATAAAGTTTTTCGTGATGAACAAAGCACTTGGGTTTCTAGGTATGCGCAACTCTATTGGTTGCATGCACTAGAGGTGAAAGAACTGTCCTTCGGCATGACATGGATAGTTCAATGGCCATGTGAAGGATGCCACCATCATTCTTGAAGTTGTGGCCAATTAGGAGATGTGGTTCTGGCATGCCTACTTTGGGATGCCTAGATTTGCAATGAAATTGATGTGCTCCACCGATCACCACTCTCTGCACGGTTAGCCAATGGTCAATCACCACCGGTGGAGTTTCAAGAAAATGGTCACACATCCAACATGGGACATGACCTATTTTTGGGATATTTCCGAAGTGGGCAAAATTTGTGAAGACAAGCTAAAGTCCCAAGGTAAGAAACAACTTCAATTCCATATGGCTAAAGTTTCTGCTAGGAAGGATGTGGAGAGGGCATTTGGATTTTTCAAGCTAAATTTGCAATTGTGCAAAGACCAACTAGATTTTGGGATCAAGAGATACTTTGTTACATCATGATTGCGGTCGTGATCTTGCAAATCATGATCATGGCCAAGATTTGGATTACAACCACTATGACTCGATAGGAAGGGCGGTGCATCCAATTACAAAGGAAGACCACATTTGATGCTTTCTCCAAGTTCACCATGAAATTCAAGGTGCGGAAACTCACAAAGATCTTCAAAGAGATCTCATCGAGGAGTGGTGGACCTGAAATGGGCATGTACGATGAACTTTTTTTATGTTTCATGAACTTTGTGTTATGTTTGATGAACAAGTGTGTTGAATTTGAGCTAGTGGATTGAGGAACTATGTAATAATTAAGTGCTATTTGTGTTTTATTTGTTTAAAATTTATTTGAAATGAGTTTGATATTATTTGTTTTGTATTAATTGTATTTTACACGCTTTAAAAATGTTTGATTGTCCAAGAAAGCCAAAAAAAATGTGCACCAATTTTTGGGCGTCTGTTAAAGCAACATCACATCAGTTGCGGTGCCCAAAACCCTTCTCTGTCTACCCTAAAACCATTTTAGGGAACCAATTTTTACATCATCTATTCAAGACACTCTTATGTACTTGTGCAAGTGAGTACTACTCAATCCTAATAAAACTAAAGCATGTATTTTTTTAAGACAAAGTTTTGTCCAATAGTTTATTTATTATTTACACGTCATGTATATGACATAAAGTTTATGTCATTGCCTTTGTATTTTCAAATATTTATTATGATTGTAATCACTAGATCTGTAGTGACATATATAGTATTTTTTTATAAACTTGATCAAACTTATTAAAGATTGCCTTAGGACAAAATTTATGCTTTATATATTGGGAAGGAGGAGTATCACACAAACAACATACTAGTGAAGTAATATTTCGTCAACTCCTGCCATAATGAATCAATAAACAAGCAACAATTCATGATGGCTGGAGTATTATTTTCTCCATTTGGGTTCATCAAACATGCAAATATTATGTGAATTTCCATGTACAGTTGTATTTCTGAAAAATATTATAATAAAGGTTTCCAGTATATTATCGTCATAGTTTCCAAAACTAAAAGCTAACAATACACATTTGGGAATTACTAGCAGGGGGGTTTCGACAGGCTCGAGCCCCCTCCAGAAACTGAAAAAGGAAGTACTAGTATTCGTATAAAAACTTTTGACCTTATTTGGACTAACTGGCTGAGATCGTAAATTTTCACAATCAATTTATAATTTTACAAATGTGTGTGACTTAGTTGACGTTAGATATATTTGGTAACAATATTACAATTTAACAGAACAAGTGTTAATAGAGAATACTAGTTAATAACCGCTCAAAAAAGTAATAGTTAATAAAAAAGTAATAGCTCAAGTAATATTATATATGTTCAGAAAAATCGAGGCAACACTAACTTAATTACCGAATTATGCAAGTATATGGCGGATAACTATATATATACAGTTGCATGTACGTACGAAATGGCAAAAGAACATCATAATTACCTTAGGGAAAATGGCACAATGATACCGATCATGAGAGGAGCGTTGCAGCTCCCGTACTTGGAAGGGTTCCCCAGTGCAGACACGGGCAACTCCCAAGTGCTTGGTTGAGACGATGATCCGGCTGCCGTTGTTGCCGTCGAGAAGGTACATTTTGATGGCCTCCCAATCCGCGACACTGGATAGTTCTTGCTCTAGGATGATGAGGTACTTGTGTTGGCTGACTTGCAGCATGAGCTTGGACATATCATCATGTCGGTCATGGCGATGATATGTGAAGTGAGTGAGTAAATTGTTGAGGAACTCTACTGGGTTAAAAGGACTGGCCACCTTTACACATGCGCGGTTCTTGAATTGCTGGCAGATTTCTGGGTCAATGTAGGCCTTCTTCACAATAGTCGCCCACCCAAGCTCCCCGGTAGCATCAGCCTGGTGACTTCCCCAAAGGGTGATCACTTTGAGCTCACGTCCTTGGCAATCGATTAACCTTTTCAGATCGCCGGTGGTGTCGTCAAGCTTTCCCATGGCCTTCCACACATCCCTTAGGACGTGGAATGCCTCGGCTTCTGGTGCCGATGAATGAGTATGACCCCCAGCAGGGCGCATTAACAGCTGCTGATGTTGATTACCGTCGTCGTCGTTGTCGACGCCGCCTGCCATGAGGTTGTAGCGCGTGTTCCTCTGGCTCACGTCCTCCACCCTCGCCTTGAGCCGCTTTATCTCCGCCACCGCCACGTCCAGGGGCAGCGGCGGCCTGGCAAGGCAGGGGAGGGACGAGGCAAGGCGCTGCACCCAGTCCCAGGGCGACGGCTTGTCGAGGCTGACCACGAACTCGACGCAGTCCTCCACGTCGAAGGCGAGGTCGCGGAGCTGCCTCACCCACGCCCGCGCCACCAGGTTCTTGGATGCACGCTCCCCGGCGCTAGAGGCGTTCAGGAAGGCCTGCATCATCTGGAACTCTCCAGTGATGAAGACCAGGTCTTCCTGAACACGTACCCTTTGCTTCCCCTCCTCCTCGATCGCCGACTTCACCCGGCTCAGCGTCCCCTCCACCGCCGTCTTGGTCAGACCAAGCGCGAACTCCGCCATTGCTAGTTATGTGGTGTAGCAGCAGCGCAAGCTATTGGTTTGGAAGTATGCTCGATCTGATTTGTGCATTCATCAGCCCCTGGAGATGGGTTTATAAAGGGGCTGGAGGTCAGATCACAGATCTAGCTATCATTAATTCTAGACTCTGTGAACCTGGCTGGCTACCCTTTGAGTCGTAAACAAAGTACTACGTCAAGATGTGTATCGCATCGTACTAGGCAGTAGGCACCCAGCCGGCCAACTGATTAATTTTCATCACAAGTTAGCTGGTACTTCCAGTTCCACCAACGTTACTCCAATTGGTTGACCTTGATTTCGGAGCAACTCCGCGATTTGAGGGCCTCTGCACAATTCTCATTTCTTGTATGACAAATTTAGTTTTGCCTAAAACAAATGGAATAGTCCAAGTGATTTCAGTTTGTCGTAACTGAAAAACCGATGCTCATAACACTAGGAAAAGGTGTTTGTATGGTTTTGCAAGTTTCAGCAAATCTATTTTGGTAATACTAATTTGGCCGAGAGTAACTATGAACTTATATGCCACTGAATCACTCACATCACAGATGCAATACACAAAACCATCCTAGTTATAGGTTCATACATAGGGCGTCTCTAGCTCATTAATGTTGGGATGTTGGAAAAAAAAACTCCAAGAAGATTAAGTTGTGTGTAGAGCACACCATGCATCAGCGCAATCAAACTATATACATGTGCAATAGGCTGTCCAGAAGTACCAAGTTGTTTACAACAAAGAAGCAAGTTGGCTCAAATAAAAGAACCAGGACATGTGAACTGATGCTCATGCCGAGTATACCTAGTTAGTTATTTTTGGAATCTTGAGTTTCCTTCGATTACATAAAACAATTCTGACAAAATAACAATCAACTCCTCCCCCACCACTTGAGATTAAGTAGTTGATTCTGACATGTACAAAGATGCCTCTACTCTGTCCCCCAGATTTAGATGATGTACATCTCCATCACAGATCAAGTCTCGTCGAATAGGTTTACTAGATGTAATAAGCACACATGAGACTAAAAGATGATGTCCCTACTACTATCTTTTAAAATACATACATGCCTATTCAAAATCATTTACGAGGTCTGCTCTAAGAAAGAGTATATATATATATATATATATATATATATATATATATATATATATATATATATATATATATATATGTATGTATATATATATATGATTTACCTGCTGATCGATTTATCATTAGAGTTTAATCAATGTTTAAACGTGGATGGAGTATATCCAAGCAAACTAGAAAGTTTGATCTCACAATCTGGTATAGTGTCCAGCTCGGCCATGTCGACCAAAGACTTTCAACCGATCAAAGTCTTAATGAAATAGCTACTCCGCCTATCGATACGAGGAATCTGCGAGCCACGTTGGGTTAACATGATGGTGTCATCGATCGCCTGGCCAACAACTAGCTAGCTAGTTGTTTGCGAGCATCTCTCGGGCCAAGTTTTCCCATTAATTCACTAGTAGAAAAGGGGGCAATGGTCCAGGGTGGGTTAGCCCATTAGTCCCGGTTAAATCTAGAACCGGGACCAATGGTGGCATTGGACCCGGTTCGTGAGCCCAGGGGGCCGGCCGGGCCACGTGGGCCATTGGTCCCGGTTCGTCTGGACCTTTTGGTCTCGGTTGGTGGGACGAATCGGGACCAATGGGCCTGGCTCCTGGCCCACCACCATTGGTCCCGGTCCGTGGCACGAACCGGGACTAAAGGGTTGGTCCTTGTCGCGGCCAGAGTTTAGTCCCACCTCGCCTACCGAAGAGGAATCAGACCGGTTTATAAGCCCCTCCCTCTCTACCCTTTTGAGCTCCTTTAAAAATGAAAATAGATGCCCTTATACAGGGAATTTAACCTAAATTCATACGAATTTCTCTAAAATTTGTTATGAATTTAGTTTGAATTTTCTCAATAAGCGCATCTATGCTCATTTCTGAGTAGTTTTTTATATAGTTTTTTTCCTTTCTTCTATATTTATTTTTTTCTTTTTATTTATGAGTTGTAATAAGTCATTAAAAATCAGCATCTATGCTCATTTTTTATTAAAGTTAATCATAAGTAATTTAGTTCTAAGTAGAAATGAAAAAATAAATAGCTAGTTTTTTATATAGTTTTTTTCCTTTCTTCTATATTTATATTTTTCTTTTTATTTATGAGTTGTAATAAGTCATTAAAAATAAGCATCTATGCTCATTTTTTATTAAAGTTAATCATAAGTATTTAGTTCTAAGTAGAAATGAAAAAATAAATAGCTAGTTTTTTATATAGTTTTTTTCCTTTCTTCTATATTTATTTTTTCCTTTTTATTTATGAGTTGTAATAAGTCATTAAAAATAAGCATCTATGCTCATTTTTTATTAAAGGTAATCATAATTATTTAGTTCTTAGTAGAAATGAAAAAATAAATAGCTAGTTTTTTATATAGTTTTTTTCCTTTCTTCTATATTTATTTTTTTCTTTTTATTTATGAGTTGTAATAAGTCATTAAAAATTTAGTTCTATGCTTATTTTTTTATTAAAGTTAATCATAAGTATTTAGTTCTAAGTAGAAATGAAAAATAAATAGCTAGTTTTTTATATAGTTTTTTTTCCTTTCTTCTATATTTATTTTTTTCTTTTTATTTATGAGTTGTAATAAGTCATTAAAAATAAGCATCTATGCTTATTTTTTATTAAACTTAATCATAAGTATTTAGTTCTAAGTAGAAATGAAAAAATAAATAGCAAAAAACTATTCTAATTTTAACTATTCTAATTTGAAAACTAATGGCACTAATAGAAAGTTTATAATTTTTGTGACCTAAAAGAAAAAATAAATCACTAAAAAACTATAAGTATTTAGTTCTAAGTAGAAATGAAAAAATAGTGGCACTAGTAAAGTTAATCACAAACTATAGATTCACACAAATTTCAAAGAATTCTAATTTTAAATATTCTAATTTGAAAACTAATGGCACTAACAGAAAGTTTATAATTTTTGTGACCTAAAAGAAAAAAGAAATCACTAAAAAACTATAAGTATTTAGTTTTAAGTAGAAACAAAAAAAATAAATAGCAAAAATGAAAAAAAATGCCACCTACTGGGCCACCACGGACTGAATACGACTAGAAACCCTACCATGGGTCAGGATTCAGGCCCGCAGGAGGCCCAGTAGGCCCACATGCACATAGTGACAGATTAGGCCCGAAAGCCTGCAGTTGAGAGGAGCTCGAGAGGGTGGGCGCAGCAGCACTTATAAACCACTCCAGAGCCCTCTCAATTAGCGAGGTGGGACTAAACTTTTGGGCGCGAGGCAGCAGAAGGCCTTTGGTCCCGGTTGGTGGGATGAACCTGGACCAAAGGGGGCATTGGTCCCGGTTCGTGTCACGAACCGGGACCAATGCCCCCCTTTGGTCCCGGTTCGTCCCACCAATCGGGACCAAAGACCGCCGCTTCCGGCCCTTTGGGCTGCTGAAAAGAGGCCTTTGGTCCCGGTTGGTGGCACCAACCGGGACTAAAGGTGCGCATTAGTCCTGGTTTGTGCCACGAACTGGGACCAATTCTCTGCCTATATAAGCAGCACTCGTGAAATTTTGGTTCAGTTCGTTCTTCCCCGCCCGCCCGACGCCGCCCCGTCCGCCGTATCCGCCTCGTCGTCGCCCCGCGCCGCCTCATCGTCGCCCCGCGGCGCCCCGTCGTCGCCGTCGTCGCCCCGCGCCGCCCCGTCGTCGCCCCGCGCCGCCCCGTCGTCGTCGTCGTCGCCCCGCGCCGCCCCGTCGTCGTCGTCGTCGCCCCGCGCCGCCCCGTCGTCGCCCCGCGCCGCCCCGATCGACGCCGTCGCCGCCTCACGCCCCACGCCGCCCCGATCGACGCCGTCGCCGCCTCCCGCCCCGCGACGCCGCCCCGCCACTGCCCCGCGCCGCACCTCGCCGTCGCCGTCCCCGACACCGTCGCCGTGAGATTTAATTTGTTAATTGATGTTACTAGTAGTGAATTAATTTGTTAGATTTTGTTAGATTTTTTTGTAGTTCATAGATTTTTTGTTAGATGTGTAGTAATTTAGATGTGTAGTTCATAGATTTTTCTGTTAGATTTTTTTCATATTGTGTAATTAATTTGTTCATAGTATTTTCTTTGTCAATTTATTGTGTATGTATAGGAAAATTGTGAATGATATATGTCATTTATGAATATGTTCATATTTAGAATAGAGGAAAAAGGAAAAAATAAGAAGAGAAAGTGTTTAATACAATTAGTTAGAAAAATAATAGAACTATAGTTAAACTAGTTTATTTTTAGTAAGTCGTACTATTTTATTTTATTTATAGTAAGTGCTTCAAATATAGTAGTTGAACTAGCTAGTTGATTTAATAAACTACTTTATCTAACTATTCATAGTAAGTAGTTGAACTAACTAGAACTATAGTTAAACTAGTTGATTTAATAGTTGAACTAACTACATTTTTAGCAATTTTATTTATAGTAAGTGCTTCATATATAGTTAAACTAGTTGATTTAATAAAACTGGTTTATTTTTAGCAAGAAAATTAATAGAACTAGTTTATTTTTTTAATTAAAGCAATTATTCCACCATCGACGTGGACGATGCCTATCCCGCATCCTCGTCGTCAACTCGGGGGCGGACGACACCTACTTGACCAGATGGGCCATGTCCGGGACTGGGCTCCGCCGGGGTGGTATTGGGAGGCGCTACCTTCCGGGGGGCGTAGCTTGGTGAGGAGCCAGCCCGTCGTTGACCCGATCCTTGTTTGGTGGCGGTCGCGTGGGCCAGTGACGGTGCCGAGGCTTCCGGACACCGCGGAGGTGGTACGTCACCGTGTCAGCGAGGAGGACCAGCACGTCCGTCGGTACATGGTTGCGTTGGAGGGCAGGTTCGAGAATACCTGGCAGGTTCTTCAGGGATCTCACTGGAGCTATGATCCTGTGATGGTTCCTTCCCTTTGGGTGTCCACCGCTCGCGCCGATACCCGTCGGGCGCTACGGTTCTAGCTGTACTAGCGATATGTATGATATATAGTATTCGACGTGTATTAGTGATAATATTCGATGTACGGACACATGGAGATGATGTAGTTTTTCTTATAATTGAAGGCATCATAATTTGAATACTACTTATTGAATGCTCAAATTGGAGAGCACTATGCAAGGCATATATATGCATATGATTAGTTGAATAATAATGATCTAATTTAGTTTTTGAATTATGAACGTAAAGGAAATGTCATCATCGGACGACGAAAGTCTTCCGGGGGAGTGCGACTGGTGCCACGATGATCGAGGTGAGTGCGACAGGCCTCACCTGGACGATGGTCGGCGCTTCAGCATTAAGCTCGAGAAGACCTTTGAAGTTGAAACGGTACACAACGACGACAAGTGTTTTTTTCATAACTAAGCATGACTTCAACTATTTCAACGTGTAATTTTCATCTTTTACAATTCGAGTATAGTTGATCCCATGCCATGCAAGACGCTATGTCTTGGAGAGGATGGATTTTGAAGACCATGAAAATTTTGAAACAAAGAAAATTCACCTAAGGACCCATCATGATGTGGATTTTGAAGTTAAGTTGTATAATGCTAAGAGCGTAACCCATTTTGGTTGCAAAAATTGGGAAGCATTTTGCAAATTGTATGGTTTTGATGAGGGTATGCTTGTCACCATGGATCTTGGTAATCCTGAAATCGAGCAAGACAATATGGACATTTGGGTCCTTGTTGATACTCCTGCAGTTCTACCGCTATGTGAGTTTCTCAAACCTAGTTAATTATTAATAGAACTTATATTGTTCATTTCAAAATAGTTGACCACTTATTTCCATTGACAGCTTATTTTGGAGTATCAAAGAATGTGCAGAATATGGTAGATAGAACTCACTACACCGATGGCTCTGAGTTAACTTACAAGGAGAAAACTCATCTGGTTGGATTTTGTAATGATATTGAGAATTACAATATCTACAATCGAACTCCTGAACATTATGGTCAATACGTGCCACTAGTGCACGTGTTGAATGGTAACTACCATGGAGATACCCTGTTAAGTTTTTTTACTATTACGACATCCGTGCATCTTTTTGCATACTTCTAAAACTAGTACATCATTTGCTAACTACGAAGTTATTACTATGTTTTTTAACAGCTTATCCCAGAGGATTGTGTGCCTCATTTGATGTATCAGAATGGCGGCAGCGTTCATGTTTTGAACATATATCCAGGTCATCCTACGAATCTCAACTACCCATACCAGATTTCTAAAAGAAGTGGAGACATGACAATCAAAGGATGGAAAAAATGTATGGACAGTCGTAAGGAGCTTCTTGGAAGCAAAAGGAAGCGAGGCGCAAGAATTGGAGACAGGATGATCTCCATTCTTCATAATGGAGAGTCAGGGTCTATATTGTTTTATGCTATTTTACCTTAAGTGTGTTTAGGTCCGATCCTAGCTACGTGCAGATACTGATGATCATGTGCTAAGAACAATTATGTAGGGTTGGGTCTCGATGACTACGAGGATGATGATCGTATGACTTATTATTAATAACGAGTAGAAGTTGTATGATGATGCTTGATTAATTAGTAGGACTTGTTATTATATATGATGATGTATGATGCGAGCATGCATGAGTTATTATATATATATATATATATATATCTGCGGGTGAAATGAACATATGTAGTCCTTGCAAGGACTACCTATAAGAGAGGACAGTTCTCTCTATTAGCTAGCTAATAACAACCTAAAAATAACACCCTAAACCCCTAAAACAACCAATTTTTTTTAAAAAAAAAGAAAAACCTCCTGCTGACGCATGGAAGCCTTTTGGTCCCGCTTTATGGCACCAACCGGGACCAAAGGCCCCCCTGCCTGGGCTGCCGGCTGCGGCCACGTGGAGGCCCATCTGTCCCGGTTCTGGTTTGAACCGGGACTAAAGGGTGAGGGTATTAGTAACGACCCTTTAGTCCCGGTTCAGGAACCGGGACTAAATGCCCTTACGAACCGGGACAAAAGGCCGGTTTTCTACTAGTGATTGTAGACTCAGTGAACCTGGCTGTTCCCCCTTTGAGTCGTAAACAAAGTGCGTCAAGATGTGTATCACATCGTACTACACATCCAGCTGGCCAACTGATTAATTTCACACCAGAAGTTAGCTGGTACTACTCCCAGTGCCACCATCGTTAGTCCAATTGGTTTTATTGTTCTGCGGGAATCATTAGTCGAGTTAGTTGACCTTGATTTTGGGGCAACTCTGTGATTTAAGGTCCTCTGCACAATTCTCATTCGAAGCGATTTCAGTTTGTTCTAACGGGAAAACTGATGCTCATAATAGTAGGAAAAGGTGTTTGTATCGTTTTGCAAGTTGCAACAAATTTGTTTTGATATATACTAATTTGGCCAAGCGTAATTAACTTCTCCCATGCTGCATCATTCACATCAGATGCACCAGACACAAATGCATCCTAGGTTCATAGATGGGGCTCCTCTAGCTTATTAGTGTTGGGACGGTGTGAAAAAAACCCCCAACAAGATTAAGTTATGTGTAGAGAACATTTATCACTGCAATCAGATTATATTCAAGTGCAATTGGATGTCTAGAAGTACCAAGTTTTTTTTTTTTTGACTAAGAAGCAAGTTGGTTCAAATAAACGAACCACGACATGTGAACTGATGCTCATGTCGAGTGTACCTAGTTAATTAGTTTTTGAATCTCGAGTTTCCTTCGATTACATAAACGATTCTGACAAGCTAACTATCAACTCTCCCTCCACCACTTGAGATTAATTTCTTAGTTCTGACATGTATGTACAAAGATGCCTCTACGCCGTCCCCTAGGTGATGCACATGTCCACCACAAATCATGTCTCCACTCAGCTCTCTTCCAATGGGTTTACTAGATATACTATGAACACAGACACTAAAAGTTGATGTTATCTTCTAAAAATACATACATGTTTCATGCTTGTTCGAAATCATTTACCTGGTTTGTTCTATGAACAAGTGTATATGACTTAACTGATGATATATCATCAGAGAGTTTAAGTAATTTTGAAATGTAGTTAAACTGTTAAAGTCAGATGGTGTGTATCTAAGCAAACACGCAAGTTTTTTATTTCAAATCTCATATAGTGTCCAGCTCGGCCATGTCGATCGAGGTCCTAATGAATTAGCTACTCCGCCGATCGATCCGAGGAATCTGCGAGCCACGTTGGGTTAACGTGCTTCTCTCATCGGTCGTCTGGCCTACAGGTAGCTAGTTGTTCGTGAGCATCCTGATCTCAGGGCCTCCATGAATCCAAGTTGACTCGACTTGGCGAATGGATGGAGCACATGCAAGCACGTTGATCGAACGTGGCGCGATCGAAAGGGGATTCCTCGTATACATGAATGAGGCAGATACATGTACTCCGTCTATTGATGGATCCAAGGTTCCACTGGCATGGATTCTCAACGTCTCTTTGACTTACCGGCCGGACACCTGATTCCTTGGATCCATCAGTTGGTTGTTAACAGTACTCCATCAAGGTTGCGAGCAGTACTAAGATACTCTAGCTTTGTGTGTGGTCTTTGGATGCATGCAGCAACCATGCATGTGCATTCCTTGATAGGAAATCCTATTCTTACTTAAAAGCTTCCATAAAATCTGTATGCCCTAGTTCATTTCTATTGGTAACTACTCCTCTGATTCTAGCTAACCGCCGGCTGAATGAACTAGTACGTAAAACCTTTTGTAAAACTTGTACGTAGGAATAGCATTGCTCGTACATGCACGCATGGGGTTCGACTAATCAGTGTTGACGCCATCAAAAATCTGCCGTGCATTATGTCACACGATGCTTGCATGTGCTTGCCAGTATTCACATGTGAACAAATGGAAAACCAAACTTGTGGAGTAAAATTCAACCGAATCAATTCACCTGCTCCGCCGGCGCCCCAACCTCTCGCTTGCCCGGATCCACGTTTGGTTTTCCGCTCGTTAGTTATTACTTGTGTCTACCCAAGATCGGTGTTGTTTGGAGCCACCGACGACTCCACTATTGCTTTGGACATGTAGGTTATATTCGTACTAGTTTCTCATGTCGAACCATAGAAGGAATTCAATCACTACTAATTGGTAGGGAGATATGAGCGTAGAGATAGCGATATCTTTTGATAGAAGCCCACATGCCCACTCTTCTATTCCTCTGTAGTCAGACGTGTGGGTACATACATTGTTATTAGTACACAAAAGGGTTAATGGGACTGTTTTTTTGGCTCCCGCCAATAGGTAAACATTCGAAACGGGCTTCGGCACCAAAGCTATCTAATATGCTTGTCGCAAATCTGTCTCGGAACTGGCCCGACTAAACAACACCGAACCCCTTGGCCCCGCGTCGTCCTCACCGGGAGACACGGGAGGCATTCCCATCTTCGCCGACTCCAGCCCTCTTCTCAGCCTCCCTCCCTCCCCTCGTCACCGTTGGGGCTCCTCTCCCTTCGCTGTGTTCTTTTCTTCACCCGAAGCGATCATGCATCTCCTTCCAGCGATCGTTGGTAGGGCTCCAATCTCCGCCGCCTGCTGGAGTTCATCTGGCCTAAGGTTTCGGGGGTGTGTCTAGGATGGTTGCAGCTGCCACTTCCCAGGCCAACCATCATCGACCGCCCTGAGCTTCCCTTCCCTGCCCAGATTCGATCATGGCTGGCTGGTGGACGCTGGGGCGAGCACTAGTAGAAAAGGGGGCAACGGTTCAGGGTGGGTTAGCCCATTAGTCCCGGTTCAATCTAGAACCGGGACCAATGGGGGCATTGGACCCGGTTCGTGAGCCCAGGGGGCCGGCCGGGCCACGTGGGCCATTGGTCCCGGTTCGTCTGGACTTTTTGGTCCCGGTTGGTGGGACGAACCGGGACCAATGTGCGTGGCTCCTTAAGGCATACCAACAAGCAATCATGTCTTTCAAAATATCAATGCTAAAGAATGTTATCCCTACAAAATCATATAGCCTTGTCATACTCAATCTACTTAACACAAAGTATAAATCATGCACTACCCCGGTATTAGCCAAGCAATTGGTTCATACTTTTTAACACACTTCAATATTTTCAACTCCCATGCAATACAAGACCGCAAGCCATGGATAAAGCACTACAGGTGGGAGAGAGTGTGGTGGTAGAGATGATATGGAGAAGACAAAAGGGGTAAAGTCTCACATCGACGAGGCTAATCAACGGGTTATGGACATCCCATCAATTAATGTCAATGCAAGGAGTAGGGATTACCGTACAACGGATGCACTAAGACCTATAAATGTATGAAATGTCAGAAATAAAACTTAGCGGGTTTGCATCCAACTTGCTTGCTCTAGAAGATGCCGGGCATTTGAGGAAGCCCATCGTTGAAATATAAAAGAAAAGTTCACTAGTATATGGAAAAGAAAGCATAGGAGGCTCTCTATATATGGAAAACATGGTGTGAAGCACAAGTGTGAAAAGGATGACAACATTGCCCCTTCTCTCGTTTTCTCTTTTTTTTTTGCTATTTTTGGCCTCTTTTTTTATGGGCGCTTTTTGGCCTTTTTCATTTTCTTACATGGGACAATGCTCTAATAATGAATATGATGATCATCACGCTTCTATTTATTTACAACTCGATACTACAACAAAATATGACCCTATATGAAAGCCTCTAGCGGTGTACCAGGATGTGCAATGATCAAGTGTAACATGTATAAAAAATGAAGGGGTTGCTGAGATACAAATATTATGTCAGCTAGGTGATCATGCAAACCCATATGACAATAATGACATGTGTCATAAAAAATGGAACGGTGAAAGTTGCATGGCAATATATCGCGGAATGGCTATGAAAATGCCATAATAAGTAGGTATGGTGGCTATTTTAAGAAATATATAAGGAGGTTTATGTGTGATAGAGCATATGATATCACGGGGTTTGGATGCACCGGTGAAGTTTGCACCACATCTCAAGGTGAGAATGGGCAGTCCACGGTACCAAAGAGGCTACCAAATTACAGAAAGGTGAGAGTGCCTATAATGCATGGGCTCAATAGTCATGAAGAACTCACATACTTATTGCAAAGGTATATTAGCCGTGGAAGCAAAGGACTACTACACATGCTCCTAGGGGGGAGGTTGGTTGCAGTTAACCATCGCGCGGCCCCGACCTTCACGCAAAGGAAGACACTCAATAATAAATTGTGCTCCAACTTCTTAGCATAACGAGAAACTATACGTGCATGCTTCTGAAATCAGAAAACTTAATAACAATATTCTTACTAAACCAGAACTACTCACTAGCACAACCCACATATTATCAACTTTATATCCCAAACTATTGCAAGGAATCAAACTCATCATATTCTACATGAAAGTTTTTATTATATCCCTCTTAAATACCCATCATATTAGGATACAATTCATACACTAGTAGAAAAGGGGGCAACGGTCCAGGGTGGGTTAGCCCATTAGTCCCGGTTCAATCTAGAACCAGGACGAATGGGGGCACTGGACCCGGTCCGTGAGCCCAGGGGGCCGGCCGGGCCACGTGGGCCATTGGTCCCGGTTCGTCTGGACCTTTTGTCCCGGTTGGTGGGACGAACTGGGACCAATGTGCCTGGCTCCTAGCCCACCACCATTGGTCCCGGTTCGTGGCATGAACCGGGACCAAAGGCTCCCATTTAGTCCCGGTTCATGCCACGAACCGGGACCAGTTGTGCCGCCTATATATACCCCTCGCGCCGGAGCAGAGCACTGAGTGCTCTGTTTTTCTGGGCCGGCGAGAGGAGGGGCTTGTGGTGCTCTAGCTCACCTCCTATGCACATGAGGTGTTCGATGAAATGCCCGAGCCACACTAGTTAAGCTTTCTCCTCTCGAAGCTCGACCTCAAAGCTCCATTTTCCTCGAGATTTGTCTAGATTTAGCGGTCCGTCACGCCCCACCCTTGTCTTCACCGCCGTCGATTACCCGCGCCGATCTCATCACCGACACCACCGTGGTGAGCCTCTTGCTCTTATCTTCTTTCTGAAAGGAAAAATATTCTTACTTGTATGTTTAGATAGATACTTGTATCATTTTCTTACTTTTATTATTGCATCTTATATAGTGCGATGGTTTTGGTATCCGCCCCCGTCGGCCCTCGTCCTGTCTATGATTCGGATGTGGTATATATATTAATCTTTATAACTCTTGGTTCATTTATTGTTTATGATAATTATGCGGACCATAGTGACATAGATTTTATTTATCTAGGATGTAAGTGAACCGGAAATTCCAACCGACCCTATTGTCGAGAGGTTAAATTTAGTTGAAGAAGAAAACAATTTCTTGAAGGAAAAAATAAAAAAATTGAGGAGGAGAAGATGATATTGGAGTTGCATGTTGCGGATGTCGTCGATGATTACAAGATCAAGATGGATGCAATGCACTTGAAGATTAGAAAGATTAGAAAATATGCCATTCATACCGAGGCTTGGTATCATTATGCCGTTGGATCAATTGTTACCTTGGTTGCGATTATGATCGCCTTTGTTTTAATTAATGTATGGTTTAATTAATTAGATGCTCTGGAGAGCTATATGTTGTTAGATGAGCACTATGTATGTACTTTGGTTTTAATGTGATGATGAACTTCTATTAATTTGGACACTTAATTATATATAATGTACGCAGATGAACCGGCAATGGATGTACGGTGACAGACACACCTCCGAGTACATTAAGGGCGTGCATGAGTTTCTCGATGCGGCTGAGGCAAACAAGCAGAATGGTTTTATGTGTTGTCCATGCACTAAATGTGGGAATACGATGTCTTACTCTAATCGGAAAATCCTTCACACCCACCTGCTTTACAAGGGTTTCATGCCACACTATAATGTTTGGACGAGGCACGGAGAAATAGGGGTTATGATGGAAGACGACGAAGAAGAAGAGTACGATGACAACTACGTTCCCCCTGAATACCATGATGCTGCAACGGGGGGAGCTGGTGAAGATCAAGAGGAACCAGACGATGTGCCCAATGATGCTGCAACGGGTGAAGCTGCTGAAGATGAAGAGGAACCAGACGATGTGCCCGATGATGATGATCTCCGCCGGGTAATTGACAATGCAAGGACGCAATGCGAAAGTCAAAAGGAGAAGCTGAAGTTCGATTGCATGTTATAGGATCACAAAAAAGGGTTGTACCCCAATTGGGAAGATGGCAACACAAAGCTCGGTACCGTACTGGAATTGCTGCAGTGAAAGGCAGAGAATGCTGTGCCTGACAAAGGATTTGAGAAATTACTGAAAATATTGAAGAAGAAGCTTCCAAAGGATAACGAATTGCCCGATAGTACATACGCAACAAAGAAGGTCGTATGCCCTCTAGGATTGGAGGTGGAGAAGATACATGCATGCCCTAATGACTGCATCCTATACCGCGGTGCATACAAGGATCTGAACGCATGCCCGGTATGCGGTGCGTTGCGGTATAAGATCAGACGAGATGACCCTGGTGATGTTCACAGCGAACCCCGCGGGAAGAGGGTTCCTGCGAAGGTGATGCGATGGCACAGTGAGGACCGTAAGAAAGACGGGAAGTTGAGAGCACCCGCTGCGGGTCACGGTGGAGAAAAATCGTGAGAAAGTACTGGAATGAGTTTGCAAAGGAACCAAGGAACGTATGGTTTGCTTTAAGCGCGGATGGCATTAATCCTTTCGAGGAGCAGAGCAGCAATCATAGCACCTGGCCGGTCACTCTATGTATGTATAACCTTCCTCCTTGGATGTGCATGAAGCAGAAGTTCATTATGCTGCCAGTTCTCGTCCAAGGCCCTAAGCAACCCGGCAACGACATTGATGTGTACCTAAGGCCATTAGTTGAAGAACTTTTACAGCTGTGGAATGGAAATGGTGTCCATACGTGGGATGAGCACAATAAAGAGGAATTTAACCTAAAGGCGTTGCTGTTCGTGACCATCAACGATTGGCCCACTCTCAGTAACCTTTCAGGACAGACAAACAAAGGATACCACGCATGCACACACTGTTTAGATGACACTGAAAGTATATACCTGGACAAATGCAAGAAGAATGTGTACCTGGGCCATCGTCGATTTCTTCCGACCAACCATCAATGTCGAAAGAAAGGCAAGCATTTTAAAGGCGAGGCAGATCACCGGAGGAAGCCCGCCATGCATACCGGTGATCATGTACTTGCTATGGTCAATGATTTACACGTAATCTTTGGAAAGGGTCCCGGCGCACTAGCTGTTCCGAATGACGCTGAGGGACACGCACCCATGTGGAAGAAGAAATCTATATTTTGGGACCTACCCTACTGGAAAGACCTAGAGGTCCGCTCTTCAATCGACGTGCTGCACGTGACAAAGAACCTTTGCGTGAACCTGCTAGGCTTCTTGGGCGTGTATGGAAAGACAAAAGATACACCCGAGGCACGGGAGGACCTGCAACGTTTGCACGAAAAAGACGGCATGCCTCCGAAGCAGTATGAAGGTCCTTCCAGCTTTGCTCTTACGAAAGAAGAGAAAGAAATCTTTTTTGAATGCCTGCTCAGTATGAAGGTCCCGACTGGCTTCTCGTCGAATATAAAGGGAATAATAAATATCCCAGAGAAAAAGTTCTAGAACCTAAAGTCTCATGACTGCCACGTGATTATGACGCAACTACTTCCGGTTGCATTGAGGGGGCTTCTACCGGAAAACGTCCGATTAGCCATTGTGAAGCTATGTGCATTCCTCAATGCAATCTCTCAGAAGGTGATCGATCCAGAAATCGTACCAAGGCTAAGGAGTGATGTGGCGCAATGTCTTGTCAGTTTCGAGCTGGTGTTCCCACCATCCTTCTTCAATATCATGACGCATGTCCTAGTTCATCTAGTCGACGAGATTGTCATTCTAGGGCCCGTATTTTTACACAATATGTTCCCCTTTGAGAGGTATGGGAGTCCTAAAGAAATATGTCCGTAATCGCGCAAGGCCAGAAGGAAGCATCTCCATGGGCCATCAAACAGAGGATGTCATCGGGTTTTGTGTTGACTTCATTCCTGGCCTTAAGAAGATAGGTCTCCCTAAATCGCGGTATGAGGGGAGACTGACTGGAAAAGGCACGCTAGGAGCGGACTCAATAATATGCAGGGACGGACATTCTTGGTCTCAAGCACACTACACAGTTCTACAGAACTCTACCTTGGTGACCCCGTATGTCGATGAACACAAGAACAGTCTGCGCTCCAAACACCCGGAGCAGTGCGATGAGTGGATTACATGTGAACACATCAGGACTTTCAGCAGTTGGTTGGAAGCACGTATCAGAGGTGACAACACTGTTTGTGATGAGTTGTACTTGTTGTCCAGGGGACCATCTTTGACTGTATTGATTTGGAAAGGATACGAGATAAATGGGAATACATTTTACACGATTGACCAAGATCAGAAGAGCACCAACCAATACAGCGGTGTACGCTTTGATGCAACAACCGATAAGGGAAAGGACACATATTATGGTTACATAGTGGACATATGGGAACTTGACTATGGACAAGATTTTAAGGTCCCTTTGTTTAAGTGCAAATGGGTCAATCTATCAGGAGGCGGGGTACATGTAGACCCACAGTACGGAATGACAACAGTCGATCTGAAAAATCTTGGGTACACTGATGAACCGTTCGTCCTAGCCAATGATGTTGCACAGGTTATCTATGTGAAGGACATGTCTACCAGATCGAGAAAAAGAAAAGATAAGAAAACAAATACATCATACGATGAGCCAAAGCGCCACATAGTTCTTTTAAGAAAAAGGGACATCTTGGGAGTGGAGGGCAAGACAGACATGTCTGAAGATTATGAAAGGTTTCATGAAATTCCTCCCTTCAATGTCAAGGCTGACCCAAGCATGATGATAACGATGAAGATTATCCATGGTTACGGCGCAATAAGCAAATGACACAAGCGAAGAAAAAGTGAAGACTTTCTCCCGCAACTATTATGATGATACCATGCCAAATTTGTAACAGCCGAGTATGTTATGCCAAATATTTTAGAGTTCATTTGAAAACAGACGAGTAGGTGCATCTATGTTAATTTTTTTTATTAAAGTTAATCACAAACTTGTGATTCACACAAATTTCAAAGAATTCAAATTTTAACTATTCAAATTTGAAAACTAATGGCACTAACAGAAAGTTATAATTTTGCTGACCTAAAAGCAAAAAGAATTAAAAAATATAGCAAAAACAAAATAAAGCAACAAAGAAAACAAAAAAACTAAAAAAGTGTTTTCAAATTTGAAAACTAATGGCACTAACAGAAAGTTTATAATTTTTCTAAAACTAAAAGCAAAAAGAATTAAAAAATAAAGTAAAAAAACAAAAGAAAATAAATAATGCAGAAAACAAAACAAAAAAACTGGAAAAAATAAAAAATAGCAACAATAAGTATTTTGTTGTAAGTAGAAACAAAATAAAATAAATAAAGCAACAAAGAAAACAAAAAAACAAAAAAAGTGCCACCTACTGGGCCCCCACGGCCTGAATACGACTAGAAACCCTACCATGGGCCAGGATTCAGGCCCGCAGATGGCCCAGTAGGCCCACAGGCAGATAAAGTGACTTTAGGCCCGTAAGCCTGCATTTGAGAGGAGCTCGAAGTGGTCAGCGCAGCAGCGCTTATAAACCACTGCTGAAGCCTCTCGGCTAGCGAGGTGGGACTAAACATCCCACCGCACCGCGCCAGTTCCAGCACAAGGCCATTGGTCCCGGTTGGTGGGACGAACCGGGACCAAAGGGGTGCATTGGTCCCGGTTCGTAGCACCAACCGGGACCAATGCCCCCTCTTTAGTCCCGGTTGGTGCTGATGAAGTCATGTACCTAGGGTAGGGTCATGGGCCTGCCCAAGGGTACCCTCCCCAAGGTCACTTGCTAAAAGAGGCTGCTTACCAGTCGACCTGATAAGCATTCACTCGACTAACATGGAGACACTCGACCATGGAGATTCACTCGACCATCGGAAGAACATGAGCCACTCCGCATCCAAACGGTCTGTAGTTAAATAGCCTTTATAGCCTTAATTGCACTTTATACAGGGCGTTTCCAGTAACGCCCTGCCTTAATGTACCTTAAAACCCTTCATTACGTGGGCTGGCTGGGGTCTAGGCGAACTCCATATAAGCCACCCCCCTCCACAGGAAGAAAGGTTCGCATCTTTGTAACACTCACGCATATAATCCAGTCGACCGCCTCCGGGCTCCGAGACGTAGGGCTATTACTTCCTCCGAGAAGGGCCTGAACTCGTTAACTCCTTGCGTGCACAACTACTTCAGAGCTAGGATCTTGCCTCTCCATTCCTACCCCCCCATTCTACTGTCAGACTTAGAACCACGACAGTTGGCGCCCACCATGGGGCAGGTGTTCTAGCAATTTTTTGGAGGAGTTGGGATTCTTTCGATATCTCCCATCATGTATTCGAGCGGAGTCTTGGTCGAGAGCCGCGAGATCCGTCTTGGCGCCCTCACTTTCGTCATCGACGACTCCGCTTGGCTCCAGGAGGCTCCACTTGACGTGGACGCGCTTCCCGCCCGCGGAGCAACGCATTTTCGCGCGTGCATCCGTGGCGTCCTCCTGAGGCAACCGTCGGCCCAGTACGGGTCGGCATCTGTTTCGTCCTCGCTCCCGGTTTCCCGCCGGCGCAAGCGCTCCGGTCGGTCGAGGCTCCAGCGGTGGGTGAGGCATGCATTGGCCCGCCAGTCGGCCACCCCCCACGTTGCGGCGATCGAGCCCGACGAATCTCTCTACGGCATGTTCGATCTGTCGACCGAGTGCGACAGCAGCGATCCGGCGGCGGAGATACTGATGGTCGACGGACCGCGCAGTC
Organism: Aegilops umbellulata; assembly: GCA_032464435.1. NCBI lineage: Eukaryota > Viridiplantae > Streptophyta > Magnoliopsida > Poales > Poaceae > Aegilops > Aegilops umbellulata. Next base: position 460,365,871 of record CP136059.1, read on the forward strand.
CCCCCGGATTCCCCCGCACCGAAGAGGTTGCCGGAGGAGGAATTCCGGCGCGGGGCCACGAATAGTACATGCCCGAGCCCCTCACCTCGGTGCAGAGGGAGGAACTTCGTCGCCGGAACATGGACGCGCTTCACACTCCTATCATTGGAGAAACCCCTGAGGCACGCGCCTTGGAGGAGGCGCGCTTGGCCAACCTGGCTGAGCGTACTCGACTGGAGAATCTTCAGAGAATACTCGATGAGCGCGCTCGACCGCCAGTCGCCTCTTCAAGTCGACGCCGCCTCTTCCAGCCACCAACTCAGGTATACCGAACCCCGATTCAGAATTTAGCAGCTGCAGCTCGCATAGCCGAGTCAATCCAGCCTTCTCAGTCGGAGGCGGGGAGAGGTCTTTTACAGATCAGAGATTTGCTCCGGGCAGCAGGGGATCAAAACTCAGTTGTATCTCAGTCGCGTAACAGGATTCACAGCCGATCCGTCGCTGCGAATTCTGTACAGTCGGCTCGCAGTCCAGGATCGCCTCCGAGGCATGGGGAACGTAGAGACCGTCACGATGATCAATATCAAGGCCGTGAGCGGTACGAACACCGATTCGATCGCAATGATCGATGTCAAGTTCCCACTCCTCCCCCAAGGGGTGGATCGTACGTTTCTCGGCAGCAAGATGACAGACGCCAGCTCGGTGCTGGGCGAAGGTTTCCAGTCGACCCCAGGGAACCAGGCTTTGATGCGAGATCCATTATCGTTCAAGGTTTGGTCGACAGGAATAGAACTCACCGAGAGGACCGTGACAGAGGCCCCCCGTCCGGCAGCAGGGCTCGTGTATCAGGACCAGAATGTTTCAGCAGGGCAATCAGGGCCGCAGTAATTCCTCCCAACTTCAGGTTGGCGACTGGAGTTAGTAAGTTCACCGGCGAGTCCAAGCCTGACACATGGCTCGAGGATTACCGAGTGGCTGTTCAGATTGGGGGCGGCAACGACGAGGTAGCCATGAAGCATTTGCCTCTTATGTTGGAGGGGTCGGCCAGAGCATGGTTGAACCAGTTGGCACCCAGCAGTATTTACACTTGGGAAGATCTTGCCCAAGTGTTTGTCAGGACATTTGAACGGACTTGCAAACGACCAGCAGGGTTGACAGAATTGCAGTCCTGCGTTCAGAAGTCGAGTGAAACTCTGAGGGATTATATCCAGAGGTGGATCACTCTACACCACACAGTCGAGAATGTATCTGATCACCAGGCAGTCTGTGCCTTCAAGGAGGGCGTCAAGAACAGAGAGCTGAGTTTGAAATTCGGTCGAACCGGAGATATGACATTGAGTCGAATGATGGAAATTGCCACCAAGTATGCAAATGGTGAAGAAGAAGATAGGCTCCGAAGTGGCAAGTATAAAGCAGCCGCTAATGAGGCCGGCGGAGGAAACTCCAGTCGGAAGCAAAAGCGCAAAGACGAGCCAGCTGCACTCGGAGAGACCTTGGCTGTGACCCCAGGAAAGTTTAAGGGGAAGCCCTGTTGGGGAACGTAGTAATTTCAAAAAAATTCCTACGCACACTCAAGATCAAGGTGATGTATAGCAATGAGAGGGAGAGTGTTGTCTACGTACCCTCGTAGACCGAAGCGGAAGCGTTGACACAACGTAGACGAAGTAGTCGTACGTCCTCCTCCCGATCCGACCGATCCAAGCGCCGTTACTCCGGCACCTCAGAGTTCTTGACACACGTACAGCTCGATGACGTTCTCCGGCCTCCGATCCAGCAAAGCTTCAGGGAGGAGTTCCGTCAGCACGACGGCGTGGTGACTATCTTGATGTACTACCGACGCAGGGCTTCGCCTAAGCACCGCGACAATATGACCGAGGTGGAATATGGTGGAGGGGGGCACCGCACACGGCTGAGGAACGATCACGAAGATCAACTTATGTGCCATGGGGTGCCCCCTGCCCCCGTATATAAAGGAGCAAGGGGAGGGGGCGGCCGGCCTAGGAGGAGGCGCGCCAAGGGGAGTCCTACTCCCACCGGGAGTAGGACTCCCTCCTTCCTTGTTGGAGTAGGAGAAGGGGGGAAAGAGGGGGAGAGGAGGAAGGAAAGGGGGGCCGCACCCCTTGTCCAATTCGGACTAGAGGGGGGCTGCGCGCCTCCTTCCTTTCGGCCCTTTTTCTCTATTCCCGTATGGCCCAATAAGGCCCATATACTTCTTCCCCCCGTATTCCCGTAACTCCCCGGTACTCCCGAAAATACCCGAACCACTCAGAACCTTTCCGATGTCCGAATATAGTCGTCCAATATATCGATCTTTACGTCTCGACCCTTTCGAGACTCCTCGTCATGTCCCCGATCTCATCGGGGACACCGAACTCCTTCGGTACATCAAAACTCATAAACTCATAATATAACTGTCATCGAAACCTTAAGCGTGCGGACCCTACGGTTCGAGAACAATGTAGACATGACCGAGACACGTCTCCGGTGAATAACCAATAGCGGGACCTGGATGCCCATATTGGCTCCTACATATTCTACGAAGATCTTTATCGGTTAGACCGCATAACAACATACGTTGTTCCCTTTGTCATCGGTATGTTACTTGCCCGAGATTCGGTCGTCGGTATCCAATACCTAGTTCAATCTCGTTACCGGCAAGTCTCTTTACTCGTTCCGTAATACATCATCTCACAACTAACATATTAGTTGCAATGCTTGCAAGGCTTATGTGATGTGCATTACCGAGAGGGCCCAGAGATACCTCTCCGACCATCGGAGTGACAAATCCTAATCTCGAAATACGCCAACCCAACATCTACCTTTGGAGACACCTGTAGAGCTCCTTTATAATCACCTAGTTACGTTGTGACGTTTGGTAGCACACAAAGTGTTCCTCCGGCAAACGGGAGTTGCATAATCTCATAGTCATAGGAACATGTATAAGTCATGAAGAAAGCAATAGCAACATACTAAACGATCGGGTGCTAAGCTAATGGAATGGGTCATGTCAATCACATCATTCTCCTAATGATGTGATCCCGTTAATCAAATGACAACTCATGTCTATGGCTAGGAAACATAACCATCTTTGATCAACGAGCTAGTCAAGTAGAGGCATACTAGTGACATTCTGTTTGTCTATGTATTCACACATGTATCATGTTTCCGGTTGATACAATTCTAGCATGAATAATAAACATTTATCATGAAATAAGGAAATAAATAATAACTTTATTATTGCCTCTAGGGCATATTTCCTTCAGTCTCCCACTTGCACTAGAGTCAATAATCTAGTTCACATCAGCATGTGATTTAACAGCAATAGTCCACAGCACCATGTGATTAATACCCGTAGTTCACATCATCATGTGACCAACACCCAAAGGGTTTACTAGAGTCAATAATCTAGTTCACATCGCTATGTGATTAACACCCAAAGAGTACTAAAGTGTGATCATGTTTTGCTTGTGAGAGAATCTTAGTCAACGGGTCTGCCACATTCAGATCCGTTTGTATTTTGCAAATTTCTAAATCAACAATACTCTGCTCGGAGCTACTCTAGCTAATTGCTCCCACTTTCAATATGTATCTAGATTGAGACTTAGAGTCATCTAGATTAGTGTCAAAACTTGAATCGACGTAACCTTTCACGATGAACCTTTTTGTCACGTCCATAATCGAGAAACATATCCTTATTTCACTAAGGATAATTTTGACCGATGTCCAGTGATCTACTTCCTAGATCACTATTGTACTCCCTCGCTTATCACAGTGTAGGGTATACAATAGATCTGGTACACAGCATGGCATACTTTATAGAACCTATGGCCAAGGTATAGGGAATGACTTTCATTCTTTTTCTATCTTCTGCCGTGGTCGGGTTTTGAGTCTTGTAACACAGGCAAGAACTCTTTCTTTGACTGTTCCATTTTGAACTACTTCAAAATCTTGTCAAGGTATGTACTCATTGAAAACTTATCAAGCGTCTTGATCTATCTCTATAGATCTTGATGCTTAATATGTAAGCAGCTTCACCGAGGTCTTTCTTTGAAAAAACTACTTTCAAACACTCCTTTATGCTTTGCAGAATAATTCTACATTATTTCCCATCAACAATATGTCATTCACATATACTTATCAGAAATGTTGTAGTGCTCCCACTCACTTTCTCGTAAATACAGGCTTCATCGCAAGTCTGTATAAAACTATATGCTTTGATCAACTTATCAAAGCGTGTATTCCAACTCCGAGATGCTTGCACCAGTCCATAGATGGATCGCTGGAGCTTGCATATTTTGTTAACACCTTTAGGATCGACAAAACCTTCTAGTTGCATCGTATACAACTCTTCTTTAATAAATCCATTAAGGAATGCAGTTTTGTTTATCCATTTGCTGGATTTCATAAAATGCGGCAATTGCTAACATGATTCGGACAGACTTAAGCATAGATACGAGTGAGAAACTCTCATCGTAGTCAACACCTTGAACTTGTCGAAAACCTTTTGCGACAATTCTAGCTTTGTAGATAGTAACACTACTATCAGCGTCCATCTTCCTCTTGAAGATCCATTTATTTTCTATGGCTTGCCGATCATCGGGCAAATCCATCGAAGTCCATACTTTGTTCTCATACATGGATCATATCTCAGATTTCATGGCCTCAAACCATTTCGCGGAATCTGGGCTCATCATCGCTTCCTCATAGTTCGCAAGTTCGTCATGGTCTAGTAACATGACTTCCAGAACAGGATTATCGTACCATCCTGGTGCGGATCTCACTCTGGTTTACCTACGAGATTCGGTAGTAACTTGATCTGAAGTTACATGATCATCATCATTAGCTTCCTCACTAATTGGTGCAGTAGTCACAGGAACAGATTTCTGTGATGAACTACTTTCCAATAAGGGAGCAGGTACAGTTACCACATCAAGTTCTACTTTCCTCCCACTCACTTCTTTCGAGAGAAACTCCTTCTCTAGAAAGGATCCATTATAAACAACGAATGTCTTGCCTTAAGATCTGTGATAGAAGGTGTACCCAACAGCCTCCTTTGGGTATCCTATGAAGACATATTTCTCCGATTTGGGTTTGAGCTTATCAGGATGAAACTTTCTCATATAAGCATCACAATCCCAAACTTTAAGACACGACAACTTTGGTTTCTTGCTAAACCATAGTTCATATAGTGTCGTCTCAACGGATTTAGATGGAGCCCTATTTAACGTGAATGCAGCTGTCTCTAATGCATAACCCCAAAACAATAGTGTTAAATCGGTAAGAAACATCATAGATTGCACTATATCTAATAAAGTATAGTTATGACGTTCGGACACACCATTATGCTGTGGTGTTCCAGGTGGCATGAGTAGTGAAACTATTTCACATTGTTTTAAATGAGGACCAAACTCGTAACTCAAATACTCTTCTCCACGATCAGATCGTAGAAACTTTATTTTCTTGTTACGATGATTTTCCACTTCACTTTGAAATTATATGAACTTTTCAAATGTTTCAGACTTCTATTTCATTAAGTAGATATACCCATATCTGCTCAAATCATCTGTGAAGGTCAGAAAATAATGATACTTGCCGTGAGCCTTAACACTCATCGGACTGCATACATCAGTATGTATTATTTCCAATAAGTCAGTTGCTCGCTCCGTTGTTTCGGAGAACGGAGTCTTAGTCATCTTGCCCATGAGGCATGGTTCGCAAGCATCAAGTGATTCATAATCAAGTGATTCCAAAATCCCATTAGCATGGAGTTTTTTTCATGCGCTTTACACCAATATGACCTAAACGGCAGTGCCACAAATAAGTTGCACTATCATTACTAACTTTGCATCTTTTGGCTTCAATATTATGAATATGTGTATCTTTACGATCGAGATCCAACAAACCATTTTCGTTGGTGTGTATGACCATAGAAGGTTTTATTCATGTAAACAGAACAACAATTGTTCTCTAACTTAAATGAATAACCGTATTGCAATTAACATGATCAAATCATATTCATGCTCAACGCAAACACCAAATAACACTTATTTAGTTTCAACACTAATCCCGAAAGTATAGGGAGTGTGCGATGATGATCATATCAATCTTGAAACTACTTCCAACACACATCGTCACTTCACCCTTAACTAGTCTCTGTTTATTCTGCAACTCCTGTTTCGAGTTACTAATCTTAGCAACTGAACTAGTATCAAATACTGAGGGGTTGCTATAAACACTAGTAAAGTACACATCAATAACATGTATATCAAATATACGTATGTTTACTTTGCCATCCTTCTTATCCGCCAATCACTTGGGGTAGTTCCGCTTCCAGTGACCAGTTCCTTTGCAGTAGAAGCACTTAGTCTCAGGCTTAGGACCAGACTTGGGCTTTTTCACTTGAGCAGCAACTTGCTTGCCGTTCTTCTTGAAGTTCCCCTTCTTTCCTTTGCCCTTTTTCTTGAAACTAGTGATCTTGTCAACCATCAACACTTGATGTTTTTCTTTGATTTCTACCTTCGCCGATTTTAGCATCGCGAAGAGCTTGGGAATATTTTCCGTTATCCCTTGCATATTATAGTTCATCATGAAGTTCTACTAACTTGGTGATGGTGACTAGAGAATTCTGTCAATCACTATCTTATCTGGAAGATTAACTCCCACTAGATTCAAGCGATTGTAGTACCCAGACAATCTGAGCACATGCTCACTAGTTGAGCGATTCTCCTCCATCTTTTAGCTATAGAACTTGTTGGAGACTTCATATCTCTCAACTCGGGTATTTGCTTGAAATATTAACTTCAACTCCTGGAACATCTCATATGGTCCATGACGTTCAAAACGTCTTTGAAGTCCCGATTCTAAGCCGTTAAGCATGGTGCACTAAACTATTAAGTAGTCATCATATTGAGCTAGCTAGCAAAACGTTCATAACGTCTGCATCTGCTCCTGCAATAGGTCCGTCACCTAGCGGTGCATCAAGGACATAATTCTTCTGTGCAGCAATGAGGATAAACCTTAGATCACGGATCCAATCCGCATCATTGCTACTAACATTTTTCAACACAATTTTCTCTAGGAACATAAACACAGGGAAGCAACAACGCGAGCTATTGATCTACAACATAATTTGCAAAATACTACCAGGACTAAGTTCATGATAAATTAAAGTTCAATTAATCATATTACTTAAGAACTCCCACTTAGATAGACATCCCTCTAATCTTCTAAGTGATCACGTGATCCAAATCAACTAAACCATAACCGATCATCACGTGAAATGGCTTAGTCTTCAATGGTGAACATCATTATGTTGATCATATCTACTATATGATTCACGCTCGACCTTTCGGTCTCTGTGTTCCGAGGCCATATCTGCATATGCTAGGCTCGTCAAGTATAACCCGAGTATTCTGCGTGTGCAAAAACTGGCTTGCACCCGTTGTAGATGGACGTAGAGCTTATCACACCCGATCATCACGTGGTGTCTGGGCACGACGAACTTTGGCAATGGTGCATACTCGGGGAGAACACTTCTTGATAATTTAGTGAGAGATCATCTTATAATGCTACCGTCAATCAAAGCAAGATAAGATGCATAAAAAGATAAACATCACATGCAATCAATATAAATGATATGATATGGCCATCATCATCTTCGTGCTTGTGATCTCCATCTCTGAAGCACCGTCATGATCACCATCGTCACCGGCGCGACACCTTGATCTCCATCGTAGCATCGTTGTCGTCTCGCCAATCTTATGCTTCTACGACTATCGCTACCGCTTAGTGATAAAGTAAAGCATTACAGGGCGATTGCATTGCATACAATAAAGCGACAACCATATGGCTCCTGCCGGTTGCCGATAACTCGGTTACAAAACATGATCATCTCATACAATAAAATTTAGCATCATGCCTTGACCATATCACATCACAACATGCCCTGCAAAAACAAGTTAGACGTCCTCTACTTTGTTTGTTGCAAATTTTACGTGGCTGCTACGAGCTTAAGCAAGAACCAATCTCACCTACGCATCAAAACCACAACGATAGTTTGTCAAATAGACTCCGTTTTAACCTTCTTAAGGACCGGGCGTAGCCATACTTGGTTCAACTAAAGTTGGAGAAACTGACACCTGCCAGCCACCTGTGTGCAAAGCACGGCGGTAGAACCAGTCTCGCGTAAGCGTACGCGTAATGTCGGTCCGGGCCGCTTCATCCAACAATACCGCCGAACCAAAGTATGACATGCTGGTAGGCAGTATGACTTATATCGTCCACAACTCACTTGTGTTCTACTCGTGCATAGCATCAAACCATAAAAAACCAGGCTCGGATGCCACTGTTGGGGAACGTAGTAATTTCAAAAAAATTCCTACGCACACGCAAGATCATGGTGATGTATAGCAACGAGAGGGAGAGTGTTGTCTACGTACCCTCGTAGACCGAAGCGGAAGCATTGACACAACGTAGAGGAAGTAGTCGTACGTCCTCCTCCCGATCCGACCGATCCAAGCACCGTTAATCCGGCACCTCCGAGTTCTTGACACACGTATAGCTCGATGACGTTCTCCGGGCTCCGATCCAGCAAAGCTTCGGGTAGGAGTTCCGTCAGCACGACGGCGTGGTGACGATCTTGATGTACTACCGACGCAGGGCTTCGCCTAAGCACCGCGACAATATGACCGAGGTGGAATATGATGGAGGGGGGCACCGCACACGGCTGAGGAACGATCACGAAGATCAACTTGTGTGTCATGGGGTGCCCCCTGCCCCCGTATATAAAGGAGCAAGGGGGAGGGGGCGGCCGGCCTAGGAGGAGGCGCGCCAAGGGGAGTCCTACTCCCACCGGGAGTAGGACTCCCTCCTTCCTTGTTGGAGTAGGAGAAGGGGGAAAGAGGGGGAGAGGAGGAAGGAATGGGGGGCCGCACCCCTTGTCCAATTCGGACCAGAGGGGGGCTGCGCGCCTCCTTCCTTTCGGCCCTTTTTCTCTATTCCCGTATGGCCCAATAAGGCCCATATACTTCTTCCCCCCGTATTCCCGTAACTCCCCGGTACTCCCGAAAATACCCGAACCACTCAGAACCTTTCCGATGTCCGAATATAGTCGTCCAATATATCGATCTTTACGTCTCGACCCTTTCGAGACTCCTCGTCATGTCCCCGATCTCATCGGGGACACCGAACTCCTTCGGTACATCAAAACTCATAAACTCATAATATAACTGTCATCGAAACCTTAAGCGTGCGGACCCTACGGTTCGAGAACAATGTAGACATGACCGAGACACGTCTCCGGTGAATAACCAATAGCGGGACCTGGATGCCCATATTGGCTCCTACATATTCTACGAAGATCTTTATCGGTTAGACCGCATAACAACATACGTTGTTCCCTTTGTCATCGGTATGTTACTTGCCCGAGATTCGGTCGTCGGTATCCAATACCTAGTTCAATCTCGTTACCGGCAAGTCTCTTTACTCGTTCCGTAATACATCATCTCACAACTAACATATTAGTTGCAATGCTTGCAAGGCTTATGTGATGTGCATTACCGAGGGCCCAGAGATACCTCTCCGACTATCGGAGTGACAAATCCTAATCTCGAAATACGCCAACCCAACATCTACCTTTGGAGACACCTGTAGAGCTCCTTTATAATCACCCAGTTACGTTGTGACGTTTGGTAGCACACAAAGTGTTCCTCCGGCAAACGGGAGTTGCATAATCTCATAGTCATAGGAACATGTATAAGTCATGAAGAAAGCAATAGCAACATACTAAACGATCGGGTGCTAAGCTAATGGAATGAGTCATGTCAATCACATCATTCTCCCAATGATGTGATCCAGTTAATCAAATGACAACTCATGTCTATGGCTAGGAAACATAACCATCTTTGATCAACGAGCTAGTCAAGTAGAGGCATACTAGTGACATTCTGTTTGTCTATGTATTCACACATGTATCATGTTTCCGGTTGATACAATTCTAGCATGAATAATAAACATTTATCATGAAATAAGGAAATAAATAATAACTTTATTATTGCCTCTAGGGCATATTTCCTTCAAGCCCAAGGGTCCCTGGAACCCCAAGAAAGTGAAAGACCAGGATGGGAACGATGTGATGGACTTACCGTGTCACATTCACACGAAGAAAGACGAGGAGGGTAAACTCATTTACCCAAAACATACCACTCGACAATGTCGACTCCTGATGCAGCAGTTTCAAGGGATACAGGCCAAAGACAAAGAGAAAGAGTCAGACAAAGTTGAGGACAAGGAAGACAGCGGTGAGGAATACCCCCAGGTCAATTCCACCTTGATGATTTTCACTGACGTCGAAAGCAAAAGTCTATTGAAGGTCATCAATCGAGAAGTGAACATGGTCGCTCCGGCGACACCCAATTATCTGAAATGGTCTCAGACTGCCATCACCTTCGACCAGTCCGACCACCCGACTCATATTGCTACCCCAGGGAGGCAAGCGTTGGTGGTCGACCCAGTCATTGAAGGCACTCGACTAACCAAAGTTCTGATGGATGGTGGCAGTGGTTTGAATTTGTTGTATGCAGAGACACTGAAAGGGGTGGGCATTCCGATGTCCAGACTCAACACCAGTAACATGAGCTTCCACGGAGTCATTCCTGGAAAGAAGGCTGAGTCACTCGGCCAAATCGCTCTCGATGTAGTTTTTGGTGACTCAAAGAATTTCCGGAAGGAAAAGTTAACCTTTGAGGTCGTGGATTTTCAGAGTGCATACCACGCCATTCTTGGAAGGCCAGCGTACGCTCGTTTCATGGCCCGACCATGCTACGTGTACCTCAAATTGAAGATGCCCGGTCCCAGAGGTGTGATCACTATCACGGGTAATCGGAAGAAGGCAGAAGAGTGCTTCCAGAAGGGCTCCAAAATTGCTGACGCTCAGATGGCCGAAGTGGAGTTACAGGAGTACCAGAGGACTGCAGACCCGAGTGATTTGTTGCGAGCCAAGAAGCCCGCCACAGAGTCAGCATTTCAGTCGTCCGGTGAGACAAAACAGGTTCACATCCACCCGACTGACCCCAATGCGGCTCCGACCAATATCTCCACTACACTCGACTCTAAATAGGAAGAAGCGCCCATCCAGTTCCTCCGTGAGAACTAGGACATCTTTGCATGGAAGCCTGCTAAATGTCGGGTGTTCCCAGAGGACTGGCTGAGCACCTCCTTCGAGTCGACCCAAAAGTCAAACCAGTTAAGGAACATCTTCGACGGTCCGCCGTACAGAAGAGAAAGGCCATTGGCGAAGAGGTGGCTCGACTCTTAGCGGCAGAGTTCATTCGCGAGATTTTCCACTCCGAGTGGCTCGCCAACGTTGTAATGGTCCCTAAGAAGGACAAATCGTTGCGCATGTGCATCGATTTGAAACATATCAATCGGGCCTGCCCGAAAGATCATTTCCCTCTTCCTCGCATCGACCAAATTGTCGACTCGACTGCAGGATGCGAGAGGTTGTCTTTTTTAGATGCTTACTCCGGATACCATCAGATCCGTCTATATGGACCCGATGAAATAAAAACAGCTTTCATCACCCCGTTCGGTTGCTTCTGTTATGTCACCATGCCTTTCGGTCTCAAGAATGCCGGAGCTATATTCATGAGAATGATTCAGAAGTGCCTAATCACGCAAATCAGTCGGAATGTAGAAGCATACATGGATGATATAGTGGTCAAGTCGCGAAAAGGTTCCGACCTGTTGACTGACCTAATCACGCAAATCAGGAGGTATGATATCAAGCTTAATCCGTCGAAATGCACATTTGGAGTCCCTGGAGGAAAGTTACTCGGTTTTCTTGTTTCCGAACGAGGAATCGACACTAACCCTGAAAAAGTTGGCACCATACTCCGAATGAAACGCCCTGTGCGTGTGCACGACGTCCGGAAACTTACTGGATGCTTGGCCGCTTTAAGTCGATTCATCTCCATGCTCGGTGAAAAGGCACTGCCTCTTTACCGACTGATGAAGAAGTCAGACAAGTTCGAGTGGACTCCAGAAGCGGATGCAGCGTTTGCAGAGTTGAAAGCTCTGCTCTCCACCCAGCCGGTGCTTGCTGCCCCTGTCAGCAAAGAGCCATTGTTGCTTTACATTGCAGCCACTGGACAAGTCGTTAGTACCGTTCTTACGGTCGAGCGGGAAGAGGAAGGGAAAGCCTTCAAAGTTCAGCGCCCAGTTTATTACCTTTCTGAAGTTCTGACCCCGTCAAAGCAAAGATACCCTCATTATCAGAAGCTTGTTTATGGGATTTACATGACCACGAAGAAGGTTGCTCATTATTTCTCTGATCACTCCATTACAGTCGTCAGTGACGCCCCGTTATCTGAGATTCTTCATAACAGAGATGCAACTGGTCGAGTGGCAAAATGGGCAATTGAACTTCTTCCTCTTGATATCAAGTTCGAGGCAAAGAAAGCTATCAAGTCCCAAGCAATAGCTGATTTCCTCGCCGAGTGGACTGAACAACAAATTCCGACTCAAGTTCACTCGAAACACTGGACTATGTTTTTTGATGGCTCCAAGATGCTGAATGGGTCCGGTGCGGGGGTCGTACTGGTTTCCCCCTGAGGAGATAAGCTCAAATATGTTATCCAGATTCACTTTGATTCCTCCAACAATGAGGTAGAATATGAAGCACTCCTATATGGATTACGTATGGACATTTCACTCGGCGTCCGTCGCCTTATGGTCTACGGCGACTCAGATCTGGTTGTTAATCAAGTGATGAAGGAGTGGGATGTCCGAAGCCCAGCCATGACGGGATATTGCAATGCGGTGAGAAAGTTGGAGAAGAGATGCGAGGGGTTAGAGCTCCATCATATACCCCGACTGAAAAACCAAGCTGCAGTCGATTTGGCGAAAATTGGGTCCAAGAGAGAAGCCATCCCCAGTGACGTGTGTTTGGAGCACATTCGTACGCCATCGATACAGGAAGATCCTTTCACAGAAGAACCTCCGCAGCCAAGGAGCACCAATGATCCGACTGAAGTTGAGATTCCAGCCGTGGTCGATCTGATTATGGAAGTTGTAGTCATCACTCCCGAGTGGACAGCGCCTTACATCACGTATATTATGAGGAAAGAGCTCCCAGAAGATGAAGAAGAGGCTCGATAGATCGTCCGTCGATCCAAGGCCTTTACAGTAATCAAAGGGCAGTTGTACAGAGAAAGGGCGACTGGAGTTGGCCAGAAGTGCATCACGCCGGAAGAAGGTCAGGTAATTCTTGAGGATATCCACTCGAGGACCTGTGGTCATCATGCGTCCTCTCGGACCATTGTGGCTAAAGCATACCGAGCGGGATTTTACTGGCCGAGGGCGAATGAAATGGCAAAAGACATAGTCGACAAGTGTGAAGGGTGTCAGTTTTATTCCAACATGTCGCATAAGCCCGCCTCTGCTCTGAAGACCATTCCACTCGTCTGGCCCTTCGCTGTTTGGGGGCTAGACATGATGGGACCACTGAGAACTGGTAGAAGCGGCTTCACTCACTTACTGGTTGCAGTCGACAAGTTCACCAAGTGGATAGAAGCCAAACCCATCAAAAACCTCGATGCAAGCACTGCTATCAGTTTCATCAGAGAGCTGATATTCAGATATGGAGTTCCACATAGTATCATCACGGACAATGGATCAAACTTTGATAACGACAGATTCAAAGCCTTCTGCGCCTCCCAAGGCACGCGGGTCGACTATGCCTCAGTTGCCCATCCTCAGTCGAATGGGCAGGCAGAGCGTGCAAATGGTCTCATCCTCAAAGGACTGAAACCCCGACTGATGCGTGATCTCAAACACGCGGCAGGAGCTTGGGTCAACGAACTTCCGTCAGTTCTTTGGGGATTAAGGACCACTCCTAATCGGTCGACTGGAAGAACACCCTTCTTTTTGGTCTACGGGGCTGAAGCAGTGCTGCCGAGTGATCTGCTCCACAATGCACCTCGAGTCGAACTATACTCTGAAGCAGAAGCGGAACAAGCTCGGCAAGATGCAGTCGACCTCTTGGAAGAAGAGAGGGAGATGGCCCTAATCCGCCTGACTATCTACCAGCAGAACTTACGTCGGTTCCACGCGAGAAACGTGAAGAGTCGAGCCTTTCAGGAAGGAGACTTGGTCCTCCGAGTGGATCAGCAAAAACCTCACAAGCTCGCTCCAACCTGGGAAGGCCCCTTCATCGTCACCAAAGTCCTCCACAACGGAGCATATCACCTCTACAACGTTGATCGCCAGATCGACGAGCCTCGAGCTTGGAATGCGGAGATACTCCGTCCTTTTTACACTTGAAAAAAGAAACTCACTCGGTTGAGATGTAATAAAAGTACCTCTGTAGTTCTTTTATCTAAAGCAAGAATGTTATAATTTTCATAGTAGATTGCTATTTCTTTTTGTTGAAATTTCCCCCAGTGGGTGGCTTAGCTGCGAATCCGTTTCGCCTAAGTTTGTAAAAGTCCTGCCGAGTGAAGAGCCAGCCTCCCACTCGGAGGCTTAGCCGTGAATCCGTTTCGCCTAAGTATTTAAAATCCTACCGAGTGGAGAGCCAGCCTCCCACTCGGGGGCTTAGCTGCAATCCAAGTACTCGCCTAAGTATTTAAAATCCCACCGAGTGGAGAGCCAGCCTCCCACTCGGGGGCTTAGCTGCAGTCCAAGTACTCGCCTAAGTATTTAAAATCCTACCGAGTGGAGAGCCAGCCTCCCACTCGGGGGCTTAGCTGCAGTCCAAGTACTCGCTTAAGTATTTAAAATCCCACCGAGTGGAGAGCCAGCCTCCCACTCGGGGGCTTAGCTGCAGTCCAAGTACTAGCCTAAGTATTTAAAATCCTACCGAGTGGAGAGCCAGCCTCCCACTCGGGGGCTTAGCTGCAGCCCAGTGCTCGCCTAAGTGTTTAAAAATCCTACCAAGTGGAGAGCAAAACTCCCACTCGGAGGCTTAGCCAGCTTCCCGCTCGAGGGCTTAATAACAGTCCAAGGATTTAGTTAAACTCTCAATATAATGAACGCTTCGCAAGGACGACAAGGCGCAGGTCGACTGCCTCCTTCTCCTTCAGAAGCTATATTCAAAAATCCTACCGAGTGGAGAGCAAACCTCCCACTCGGAGGTTTAGCTGCAGCCCAGTGCTTGCCTAAGTGATTAAAATCCTACCGAGTGGAGAGCAAACCTCCCACTCGGAGGCTTAGCTGCAGCCCAGTGCTCGCCTAAGTGATTAAAATCCTACCGAGTGGAGAGCATACCTCCCACTCGGAGGCTTAGCTGTAGCCCAGTGCTCGCCTAAGTAATTAAAATCCTACCGAGTGGAGAGAAAACCTCCCACTCGGGGGCTTAGCTGCAGCCCAGTGCTCGCCTAAGTAATTAAAAATCCTACCGAGTGGAGAGCAAACCTCCCACTCGGGGGCTTAGCTGCAGCCCAGGGCCCGCCTAAGTAATTAAAAATCCTACCGAGTGGAGAGCAGACCTCCCACTCGGAGGCTTAGCTGCAGCCCAGCGCTCGCCTAAGTAATTAAAATCCTACCGAGTGGAGAGCATACCTCCCACTCGGAGGCTTAGCTGCAGCCCAGTGCTCGCCTAAGTAATTAAAATCCTACCGAGTGGAGAGCAAACCTCCCACTCGGGGGCTTAGCTGCAGCCCAGTGCTCGCCTAAGTAATTAAAAATCCTACCGAGTGGAGAGCAGACCTCCCACTCGGAGGCTTAGCTGCAGCCCAGCGCTCGCCTAAGTAATTAAAATCCTACCGAGTGGAGAGCATACCTCCCACTCGGAGGCTTAGCTGCAGCCCAGCGCTCGCCTAAGTAATTAAAATCCTACCGAGTGGAGAGCAAACCTCCCACTCGGGGGCTTAGCTGCAGCCCAGTGCTCGCCTAAGTAATTAAAAATCCTACCGAGTGGAGAGCAGACCTCCCACTCGGAGGCTTAGCTGCAGCCCAGCGCTCGCCTAAGTAATTAAAAATCCTACCAAGTGGAGAGCGGACCTCCCACTCGGAGGCTTAGCTGCAGCTCACTGCTCGCCTAAGTAATTAAAAACCTCCCACTCGGAGGCTTAGATGCAGCTCCGTGCTCGCCTAAGTCATTTTGAGTAAAAGTCAAGTCTCACTCGACGGATAAACCACGAAGATATTCAACGATAAATCAAGTTCGGATAAAGATCAAAAGGTCCTGGACCGCAAATAAAAGTGCCCGAGCCTCCAGCTCGACAGAGTTTATCGGTTACACAAACCACTCGGCATTCCGAGTCAAATTTAAAGTGAGACACAATAGTTTTTTACTCCTCCGGTGGAGGACTGGATGGGGCAACAAACTCGTCCAAATCAATCCCGTCTGAGATACGGGTGGCAGCAGCAATGAAGGTCTCCATGAAGTCCTGGAAATTATGCTTCCTGGTATTGGCAACTTGGAGGGCGGCCAACTTCTCTTCTCGCGCCTCCTTGCAGTGGACGCGAACCAGCGACAGAGCAACATCGGCACCACACCTGGCAGAAGACTTTTTCCATTCATGCACTCGACTTGGCACTTCCTTCAGTCGAGTGACCAAGGATTCAAGGTCATTCTGAAGTATCTGATTTGGCCAGAGTGCAGAGTCGATCCGCGACACTGCAGCCTTCAGTCGGGCGAGGTAGTCCACCACACTGGCGACGCGAGACTCCAGCCGGAGGACATTCATGGCAGCTTCGTCCTTCACAGGAGAGTTGATGGGGTCCAGATTGGTTTCCACTCGACAGTTTCTTCCTCGAAGTTTTGACAGAATTCTGAAAGGTACAGTCCAATATTATAATTGAATGATGAGTCGACAACGACAAGTCAGTCGAGTAAGGGGATTACCTTCATGAGGAATAGTTTCTTGGCGAGCCCTCCAAGGTAAGCCTCTAGATCCTTTCGCTTCCCCGCCATATCGCCGACCTTGTCAGTCAGAGCAATCTTGTCGTTTTTCAATCGACTTGCTTCCTTGTTGGCCGCGTCAAGAGCAGACTTCAGCTTGGCATTCTCGTCTTCAAGCTGACCAACTGAAGCAAGCTTTTCTTCAGCGAGCTTCATTTTCTCCGAAGCCGCCTTCTGTGCTTCCGCAAGGTCAAGATCTTTCTTCCTCAGAGCCTCCTCCAGTTGGTCTGCAAAACAATAATGAGAACGGAGTTGAGAATAGGCAGAAAAACAAAGAACAGCCGTCGAATCCTCACCAGCCATACCTTTTGCTTCATCCTTCGCCTTCTGCAAGTTCTCCTGGGCAAACTGTAACTCGAGGTTAAGCTGGACTTGTTTCTCCTTCAAATCAGCAAACTGAGCAACAAGCTCGCAAGACTTCTGTAAAGAGACAATTGACAAAAGACATCAAAGACAAGTTATTTACGAGTGACTAAAGGAAAGGATGTGACACTTCTAAGACTACAGCCGAATCAAAACATTCGACAGTAGCCTCGGGGACTACACCCAGTGGGTGCACTCAGCGTGCCCCCACCGGTAATCTTTCAAAATCCTGATCGATCAGTCGACCAAATATGATTCTAAAGCATGACTAATAGTCCACGGTCAGCCGTATATATAAAAAAAGAAGAGAGCATAAAGTTCTTTAGACTATAGTCGACTGCCAGCAGTCGACCATAGCCTTGGGGACTACACCCAGTGGGTGCACTCAGCGTGCCCCCACAGGTTTTCTTGATACCACTCGACTTGATCCGACCAGGCCGGGTGAAGAAGTTTGAAAGCATAAAGACTATAGTCGACTGCCAGCAGTCGACCATAGCCTCGGGGACTACACCCAGTGGATGCACTCAGCGTGCCCCCCACAGAAATTCAATCGACACACACACCCCGGTGGGTGTATAAACAGCAAAAATCTTCAGAAAGAAGCAGTTTTCAGGTGGCATTTCACAACGAAACAGACAAGTCGACTTACCTGAACATTACTCTGAAGAGCTGAGCTAGCATCATAAGCCGCTTGACCGGCCTCTCGAACCATATTCACTTGTTCCATCATAACCCCTGCTTGGCGTATGGCTTCCTTAGCAGCGCTCACTGGGTCTTCCGGGACGCGGTGGATAGCAAAAAGAGATGGTGGAATAGCAGTCGACGAAGTAGGTTGAGCACTCGTAAGCGGTTCAGCAAAAGTCACTGAAGTCCGAGCAACGTCGCCCCCATCCCGAGCCACGACCTCAGACGTTGGGATAGCTTGTGGAGTCTTGCCGGCCAGAGCCTTCTTATTCCTCCTCGCCCTCAGCGGCACTTCATCGTCGTCATCAGGGAGGTCAATGACATGAGGAGGAGCTGCAAGAAAACTTCAACCGACTGGAATGATAAGAAATCAGCAGTCGACTCAAAACAGAGCGTCAGTAATTATACCCTGGTTGGAGGTAGCAGCGTCTTCCATCTCCTGATCATCACCCTTGGCAGAAATGTCCGAGGTAGCAGCACTGCAAATTCCAAAAGACAGTCGACTCACTCAATGAGTCGACCAAAATCTGTTACATTCAACAAGAGAAGACGAGTTCGGCTCTTTACCCAGAAATGGTGGGGATAGTCATCTTCATCCGAGGCAAAGCCTTGGAGGTCTTGGAAGGCGTCGCATGCGGATGCTTGGGAGCTTTTTCAGTCGGCGCAGGCGAAGAGGTCCTGGGACGCTTCGACGACTGCCCAACAGGAGCAGTCGCCTTGCCCCGCCCCCGCGCAGGGTCGTGCGTAAGCTTGGACCGCTTTTCTGTGTGAGGAGGTTCCTCTTCCTCTTCCTCCTCCTCGCTGGAGTCGGCGTCGTCACTTCCCTCTCCTCCGCCATCGGACTCCCACTCCTCTGGCTCGACCTCGCTCTCACCTCCGCTCGCCTCTCCTTCAACGGTCCGCTCCTGCGCCCCATTGGGCGTCGAATACATTTCAGTAATTTCCTGGAGAACAACAAACAAGAGAAAGATCAATCGACTATCTCGGAAGATTGAATATTACAGATCAGTCGGAGAAAGGTATTCGCACCTTGTCTGGCTGACGAGACTGGTTGAATGGGAGAACTCTCCTGGCGCCTCGAGGATTGTCCTTGTTCCCAGTAATGGCAGTTATCCACCTCTCCAATGTGGCCTCGTCGACCTCCTCTGGATCAATCCGAGTAGTGTCGTCGGTACTAGAGTACATCCACATCGGATGGCCTCGGTATTGCAGTGGTTGAATTCGCCGTCGGAGGAAAACTTCCAGGAGGTCCATGCCAGTCACTCCGTCGCGGATAAGCTGGACTACGCGTTCCATCAACAACTTCACTTGGGCCTTCTCCTCAGGTAACACTTTCAGAAAGGCTGGCTTGTCTACTCGACTCATGGAGAAAGGGGGGAGCCTAGTCGACTGCCCGGACGTTGACTGGTCTTGGCAGTAGAACCAGGTCGACTGCCACCCTCTAACCGAGTCAGGCAGAGTCATCGCTAGAAAGGCGCTCTTGCCCCTCATCTGGACTCCGAGTCCCCCACACATCTGGACCACTTGGGTTTTCTCGTCATCTGGATTCGTTCTCTTCACTGACTGAGAGCGGCAGGTGAATATGTGCTTGAAAAGCCCCCAGTGCAGCCGGCAGCCCAAGAAATTTTCACATAGAGAAACAAAGGCAGCGAGGAAGACGATGGAATTGGGAGTGAACTGATGGAGTTGCGCCCCAAAGAAGTTCAGAAACCCTCAAAAGAAATGACTCGGCGGCAGAGAAAATCCACGATCTAGATGAGTGGCCAGAAGAACACACTCACCCTCCTTAGGCTGCGGTTGCGACTCCTTTCGCGGGAGCCTCGCTGACCCGTGAGGGATCAATCCCTCATCGGCCAGATCAGCGAGGTCCTTCTTGGTGATGGTCGAGCAGATCCAATCCCCTTGGACCCAACCCTGCGGCAACTTGGACCGCGACGAGGATCCGCCCCGGCTTGACGCCCCCCCTTCGCCGTCGCCGTCGCCTTCTTCGCCCGCTCCAAAGCCGCGGTCTTCTCCTTCCCCATTGTTGCCGGCGAGGCTGGTGCGAAGTGGCGGCGCAGAGAAAGCTGCAGGCGCTACAGAGAGATTTGGAAGCAGAGGGAGACGAAGATTGTGTCACTGTTCAAAATGCGCCCGCCCGGCACCTTAAATAAGGCTGCTTCCGAGTGACCGACTGGTAGGCCCAGGCAATCCGTCAAATCCCGCAACAGGCGCGCGAGCGATACGTGGTGAAAAAGGCGGCGCGAAGATCGAGGCGTCATCGTCTCGTCCCATCCGAGTGCCGCGGTTTTCTCCGCTTCGCGCGCTTCCCAAAATTCGGATCCCGTGAAATCCGCTAACCACACAGCATCCAACCTGACATCGGGTCTCCACCGATCTGTCACTCAGAGATCCTCAAGGCTACGAAGTTCACTCGAGAAACGCAAAGAATGGATCAAGGCGACTGAAACAGAATTTGAAGCCATCACTGAAAGGCCCTTGATCCAAGGCAAGACACGCTTTCAACACAAGAAGTAGGTCGGAAGACTATCAACTCCTTCCTCACTCAAACCTCGATCCATTCGGGGGCTAATGATGAAGCATGTACCTAGGGTAGGGTCATGGGCCTGCCCAAGGGTACCCTCCCCAAGGTCACTTGCTAAAAGAGGCTGCTTACCAGTCGACCTGATAAGCATTCACTCGACTAACATGGAGACACTCGACCATCGGAAGAACAGGAGCCACTCCGCATCCAAACGGTTTGTAGTTAAATAGCCTTTATAGCCTTAGTTGCACTTTATACAGGGCGTTTCCAGTAACGCCCTGCCTTAATGTACCTTAAAACCCTTCATTACGTGGGCTGGCTGGGGTCTAGGCGAACTCCATATAAGCCACCCCCCTCCACAGGAAGAAAGGTTCGCATCTTTGTAACACTCACGCATATAATCTAGTTGACCGCCTCCGGGCTCCGAGACGTAGGGCTATTACTTCCTCCGAGAAGGGCCTGAACTCGTTAACTCCATGCGTGCACAACTACTCCAGAGCTAGGATCTTGCCTCTCCATTCCTACCCCCCATTCTACTGTCAGACTTAGAACCACGACAGGTGCCACCACCCGGGACCAAAGGCCACCGCTTCCCGCCCTTTGGGATGCTGAAAAAGGCCTTTGGTCCCGGTTGGTGGCACAAACCGGGACTAAAGGGTGGCATTAGTCCCGGTTTACGCCACCAACCGGGACTAAAGCCTTTTCTATATAAGCAAACACTTAGCAGTTTTCGACCAAATCACGCACTTCTCCCCCGACGCCACCTGCTCCTCCTCGTCGCCGTCGCCGCCCGACGCCCCTGCTCCTCCTCGTCGCCGTCGCCGCCCCATGCCGTAAGGCTGCTCGCCTTCGCCGTCGCTGCCGCCACCGACGCCGTCAGGCTGATCGCCTTCGCCGTCGCCGCCGCCCCCTGTGAGCACAGCCCCCTCCCGTCCCGCGCCCCTGCGCCCCTCTCCTGCGCGGCCGCCGCGCCGCCGCCCCTGCCCTGTGCGGCTGCCGTGCGCCGCCCCCTGCCCTGCGCTGGCGCCGCGCGCCACCCAGCCGCCCTGCCCTGCCCTGCCGGCGCCACCGCTGCCGCCATGCCCCTCTGCCCCGCCGGCGCCAACAATTTTTTTATTAGTTTATTTTTTTTCATATATATATAATGTATGTGTATGTATGTGGCTATATGTTTCTGTTCATATGTTGCAATATTTTTTTTATTAGTTTATTTTTTTGTTCATATGTGATGTATATGTGTATGTGGCTATAATGTATATGTGTATGTGATGTATGTGGCTAGAATTTGCTAAATATATATGTTAAAAATGTTTTATATATAGAAAGTCCCAATTTTAGAAAAGTTTTATATATGCAAAAGTTACAATTTTAGAAAAAGAAGGATACGAAAGAAGAAAATAAGAAGAGGAAAGAAAGAAGAAGAGGAGAGGAAAAGAAGAGGAGAAATAAATAAGAAGAAGAAAAAAGAAGAAAAAGAAGAGGAGAAGAAGAAAGGAATAGTGGAGAGGAAGAGAAAGTAGAATATTCTATTTTCTCTTCTTCTCCACTATTCCTTTCTTCTTCTCCTCTTTTTTTTCTTATTTTTTTTCTTCGATCTTCTCCGCTAGCTATTCCTTTCTTCTTCTCCTCTTCTTTTTCTTCTTCTTCTTCTTCTTAATTTTTATCGGGAACGAGGGTGTCGAGGATCGCCGAGGGGTCGAGGGTCGGGAACTAGGGTAGAGGGTCGAGGGTCGTTAAGGGGTCAAGGGTCGAGGGTTTCAGGGTCAAGAGTTCAAGGGTTCTAGGGTCGAGGGTTCCAGCAGGGTCGTCTAGGGGTCGAGGGTTCCAGGGTCGTCGAGGGTTCCAGGGGTCGAGGATCGCTGAGGGTTCTACGTTTGCCACTGATATATCCATTTGTCATGTTTGAATAATAATTGCCATGTTGTAAATATTTGTAGAAACTATGGACACTATCGCCCGAGACGAAGCAAGAGAAGCGTTGTTGAGGGACATAATCGCAGAAGGAAGTGATGCCGTCTCGTTGTATCTCAACGACACCGATGGTACTCTGGAAGGAGAGGGTGAAGAAGCTGGCTCTGGTGACCTAATGCCGGTGCAAGTAGAAGAACGTGACGACGGGTCCGGTGATCGAAACGAGTCCGGCGACCGAGCCGAGTCCGGCCAGGTATATATATTAGTTAAGCCTGTGCTGACTAGCTAATTGATGCATTCATTGTTTTGGTATGTACACATATTAATTAAGTCTTTGTTCTTTTTTCTAGCCCTCCGGATCGAGCACAACTAAGGTAAAGAGACGAGGCCCGAAGAGAAAGTTGAGCTCGGATGAAAGGTTTGAGATCATAGAAATCGCACCCGACGGCCAACCTATTGAACCCATCCGAACAAAGAAGGCATTTGTTGCTCAGTGCGGGGTTCTGGTTAGGGTCAAGATCCCGACCAGCATCCAGCAATGGAATAAGCCTAAGAACGAAGACTGTGAGGTGTCTTATGTCAATGATCTGCAGAAAAATGATCTTTGGACTGAGCTGAAGTCAAATTTCACCCTACCACCAGAGGATGATCCGGAGGAGCCAGTTAAAGAGCAATTAATCAAGTCTTTTGCTCTTAAGAGGATGGCAGACCTATCCAGGAGGTGGAAGAAAGATCTGAATAGGTTTGTCGAGAAAAAAGAGACACCAGAATTCAAGGGCATATATGAGAAGATCAGAGATGACTGGCCTGCATTTGTGGCCCACAAGACATCGGAAAAGAGTAAGAAGATGTCGGAGACAAACAAGAAAAATGCTGCGAAGAAGAAGCTTCACCATCGCACGGGGTCAGGTGGCTACCTGGTAGCCCGGCCTAAGTGGGCCAAGGTTGAGAATGATCTGGTTGAAAAAGGGATCGAACCAGAGACAATGAGCTGGCCAGACCGTTGCCGGACTTGGTTCTTCGGGGCTGGGGGAACCTTGGACCCTGTAACAGGGAAGTGCATTTGGACGGATGAGCAAGCTGACATACCCTTGAAAAAGCTTCGGTACTATATCGCTGCAGCGCAGAAAGGGACGTTCCTTCCAGATAGAGAGAAGGACGAGCTCACAAAGGCCCTCGGAAATCCTGAGCACCCTGGACGGACATGAGGCACGCCAGGCTCCATTCCGTGGAAGGCTGGGTTTCCGGACACAGGCGGTTACAAAAGCCAGGAGAGGAGGAAGAAAGTGCAGCAGTCCGAACTACAGGCTCTTAAAGGAAGTGTACTTGGGATAGAGGAACGAGAAGCAGACCGGGAGAAACGAACTGCCGAAGCTTCCCCTGAAGCTACCCCGCCATCTCAGCGGAGAAGCAGCGTGGTTTCCACCGAGCTGCTTCAGCCAGAGCTTGTCTTGACGGCTCCTGCCAGCTATCCCGTGGATGCTATCACGGAGGCTCAAAATTGCCACCTTATGACGCAGTGGATGAATATGAAGGTCAAGGCGGTTGTTGGCTCTGTTTATCCTAATGAACCCGGCGCAACTTTTCACTGCCGGCCGATTCCAGAAGGATATGCTAAGGTGATGGTGGATGAAATAACGGAGGGATTTGAGGACCTCCCGCTTCACCACCCTACCGGAGAAGGGGAGACTCGGCTGGGTTCTGCTCTGAAGACTCCATGCCTATGGCGGAAGGAGCTCATCAACCTTCCAAACTGGACGCCTCCGCCGCCTCCTCCTCCTCCGGCGAGTCAGGGGACTCCGCCTCCTCCTCCGGCGAGTGACGATCAGGGCCCTCGGTCGGCTCCTTCTCCGGCACGTGGCGGCACTCCGCCTCCTTCTCCGCCTGCGCCGGCGCGCCCGAGCAGCCAGCCTACACTACTAGAAAAAGGGCTACTAATGGCACACCTAATTTGGTCATTAATGGCGCATTAGTGGTGCGCCATTAGTAGCACGCCATTAGTAATACTTACTAATGGCGCACCACTGGTGCGCCATTAGTATAGGGCACGGTGCGCCATTAGTATGCCTCCCAGGGCCATGTATAGCCAGGTGCTTTGGTATACTAATGGCGCACCACAGGGTGATGCTCCATTAGTAACCTCGGCATACTAATGGCGCACTGCTTAAAGATGCGCCATAAGTATCCACTGGAATACTAATGGCGCACTGTTATGTGATGCGCCATTAGTATGAATATTAGGTTTTTTTTAGTTTTTTAAATTTCTATTTTTTTGCACAGGTTACAAAATGTATAATTGGACAAAATATAGACAGCACACATCAACAACAGATTCATCGAATACAATAGAAGATTAGTCTCTGAATACATTTCATCATATTAGTCTCCAAATACAATTCATCACATTAGTCTCCGAATTGAAAAGACCGAACAAAGATAGAACATTATATTACAAGTCTCGAGACCGCGAGTAGCGATTTTGTCTTCACATTACAAGTCGATATCGATCATCTAAACTACCATCACATAGAAGAGAGCTGCGGTCATCACGATGAGCATCATCACGATGAAACTCGTCTTCATCCGGTTCCTCCAACGCTCCCTCCCCTCTCGTGCTAGATAGCGGGCGTATCTAGATTCGGCCTCGGCCCAAGTGGTGTACCCTTTGTAACTGTTTCCGCTGAATCGGTGAACCTGTCTCCGACACTCCTCCCAGTTGTCGTAGACTCCGGGAACCTTACCCTTGTACACGACATACGACGGCATCGCTATGCACTAGCGAAACGAAACGTTAGTACCAATTCACAGACAATACATAAGCAATATATAAGTATGCAACAGAACGATCGGAAGAGAAAAGCAAGACATTAATAGCATCAACTACATCTAAGTTGAACGACTCTCGAAACCAAAGAGACATACTACAAGTTCATTAAAGTTTAATTACAACATGAGCCAATCGATGTTTCAGAACTAGACACATCATCACTGCTTTCGACTCGACTCAAGGGACCGGAGCGTGGATGAAGCCGCCGTCTATCGTGGGAGTCATGAAATTACGGGCGTTGTCAGCCTGCATTTGTAGCATTCCGTCTATCTCACTGTTGGACGGTTGATTTCTGAGGTAGAACTGCCCCGAGGTACGAAGGACATCTTGATGGATGATTTCCGCAAACTCCGACTGGATGCGAAAGAATTCTTGTCTGATGTCCGCGTCCTGGATTGCCGACACGCTCGCGGCCCAATCTTTGAGTTTACTCGGTAGCAGAAGTTGATGATGGTCCCGTACGATCGCCCGCATGTGATGGATGGCGTAGTAGGCACCCTTCTGACCGCCAGGCGGCTGCTTGACGCAGCAGAACGTCGTATTGTGGGAGAACACGTGCTTGGGGTACTTACGAATAGGCCTGTTGAAGGTGCCTCCAGATTGGGCGTAGCCGGGGAGAACATCATCAAGAACCTTCTTGACATTTGTGTAGTCTACGTTCGACTGACGGTCCGGGTCGAAATACGTGGCCATGGAATATTTGGGGCTTAGGAGGATGAGCGTGCAATGTGTGTCACTGCAGAAAACACGGAATGTTAAAAGAAAAACGATCGAAATCTAAGAATTCGTATGTTACGGGGCGGTTGAGGGGAGGACTTACTCGGGAAAGTAAGGCACGAGGAAGTTATCCTTATCTGGGTTTGCCAGAATGACGCCTTCGAGGTAAGAACTCGCGACTTGCCGGTCCCCAGCGCTACCCAAGATCTTGGCACGCATGTAGAAGGGGTCGACTATCACGATGTCCGGGGTCTTGTCGCGAATGATCCGCATCTCCATACTCAGCGAAAATAGCCGAACGAAGGTGTAGTGCAGCGGATGAAGGTTCAACATAGCATGGATGTCATCAAACCGCAGGACGATCGTACCCCCGATGTAGTTATCCACAAAGCCCTTGCCCTCTGGCACCTTGGCCACGAAAACCGGGTATGCCACATCCTTCTCTCTGAGACGTCGCTTCTCCAAAGAAAGAACATTGTCATGCAGACTCCGCATAGCACCGGCTGCAACATCGAGCATATTTCTCGGTAGCATCGGCCTACCCGCCACATGCACCCTCCTCATTAAATCCTCAGGTGAAGGTGGCCCGTCCTGAGCACGGATCGTACTCGGTGCCGGCTGGCCCGCACCCTTGTTAGTCTTTCTTTTGCGTGCCTTCTTCTTCTCCTGTAATGGGACCGAGTTCTGCTCACAGACCGCCTTCTTGAGTGTGTTGGGGCTGAGAATATTTCGCACCTCGCCTATCTAAGGCTCGGTGAAGTCGGCAGCTGGAGGCGTCTCCTGAGAGCTAAACGGCAGACGACGCCTGTTGCAACTTGGCTTCTCCGCGGTACCAGCTAGATCACGCACGTCTTTTGTTGGGTTGGGTTCTTGAGAAGGAGGCCCCATGAAGTTGCCATCGTACCCATGATCGGCAAAGTACCGATCGACGTTGGCAAATGTATCGTCGTCGTCGTCGTTCTGATCCTGTGCCATATGCATGTTTGGATCCAGTGGCATAGGGATGTCCGGCACCGTTGCGGCGGTCTTGCCATGGGGCCGACTTGGCGCCGGCACGACTGGCGGTGTTGTCTTTGGGGTGGTGTCCCCCGCCCCCAAACGAATCTGGCTCTTCGGCCAAAGCAGGGGCCAGCTCAGGCAGGCGCTGAGGGTCATCACTTCATCATCGTCGGCCCCGACGGGTCGAATCGGAGGTAACAACTCGTCGCAGCCTGGCAGCACCCGAACCAGTTGAACCCTAAACAAGTTGGATGGCATCTGGGTACCGTGGAACAAGGGGTTGCCCGGTTGAACGATTTTACCCTTGGCGACACGACCAACTCATTGTTCACGAAGTGCAGGAGAGTGCACGGAACGTCGGCGGCGCCCTGCGAAAACATGTAGGGCGTCAGGGATGCCCAGTCAAAGGCAAGGAGATGAAGTCCTCGGCCGAGAGAGGCTTAATTAGTTACCGTGATGATGGCGTCGAGCTCGGCTAATGTCGAGGCACCACCAACGGCGGGCGTGCAGTTGACGGAGGGGCCGCTTGCTGCAGAGGTGTCGGCCGGCGTACACCCGCGTGCATTAAGCTCCCGTGCCGGCGTCGGAAACACCAATGCCGCCTCCGTCGGAGACACCAATGGCCCCGCCATCGCGTTCTGCGAGTTGCTGGCTGTGAAGCTAGGAATCGGGGGCGGCCCCTGTTGGCCGCCCGCAATCCATGCACTCAACCCCTGGATCAAGGTAGGCACAATGGCGGTGATCGTTGCTCTGAGTTGTTGTTGCACTTTCTCTTGGACAATCTCCGGAATCCGCGCCACCTGTGCCTTGAGTTCTTGAACCTCGCGCGCCTGGCTTTCCGAGCTGGTCTTTTTCTCCTTTCGTCCACCAGTGTTATAGTATGACCCCCATTTTGTCGACAAGCCTTTGCCGGCCACACGACCAGCTGACGTCGGCTTACTGAGCTTATCCTTGTTCTTCATTACATTCAACGCCCTATTTAGAGTGGTGTCCCAAGGGTTGCTCTTAGTCGACCCCGCGCTACTGCTTTCAGTCGCCTACGGAAGGAATGTGAACCATTTAGAAATTTGGCTTCATTAATTAGAATGCAACCATATGGAGCTAATTATGCAGGGGTGTATTCCTTACCAGAACAAGCTCAAGCGCCCTGGTCTTCGGATCCGTGGTAAGCTCCTTTGTTTTCGGGTCCTTCTTGTACCGGGCCCTGACATAGTTCCTGGTCTGCTTGTCACCGTATTTATCAAAGAGGGGCGGTAGGCCTTGCTCGGCACGGTCCGCCTCTTCCTTGTCCCATATAGGCTCCGCCACTCTATAACCGCCGGGACCGAGTGTGTGTTCCCCTAAGTTCAGCTCCCGCATTTCTTTCCCCCACTGACTTGATTGGGAGTGTGCGGTGCTCGAGCAATTGATCTTGAAGTCGTTGTAGTCATCTTCGGTGATCGAAGGATTTTTCTCCTTGATCTTCTCATAACTCTCACCTTTCTCGATCATTCTCTTCACATTGCTTTTCCAAGTAGACAGGGCCTTGCTCATCTTCGTGAGGGCAGCATTGTTCACTTTATTCCCTTTGAGGCTTGTGTTTTCAAATTCAGCGGGGAACTTGTATCGTTCGTGCAGCTTCGTGAAGAGGAGGTTGCACAAATTCCCTCGGTCAGGATGCCTCAGGTTCTCGGTGTTGATCGAGATGGTGCTCCGGAGAATGCACCCAAGCTGAAGCGAGTACCCCTTGACTATACGTTCGGGCGCCGTTGGATTCCCGTCGGAGTCCACTTTAGTAACTTCCTCCTTGAGGGTGCGGAGCACGGTCGGGCGCCGGTCCTTCCGTTGCCTCTTCTGGCTGCCATTTGTGCGTGCGCCGCCATCATCAGTGGTGGCATCCTCGGCGGCACCATCAGTGGTGGCATCAGTGGGGTCATCCTCGGCGGCACCATCAGTGGTCTCAGGATCGGTGGGGAAGGCGGTGTCCTCATACAAGTGAGGTTGTTCCTCCATCTCCTGGGACAGCTCCCAGAATGCCTTGCCGCCCGAACCCCCGGCCTCATCGTTGTGGGCCATGTTTCTCTCTAAATAGAAACAAAGTTTGGTCAAAAAGTTGTTTATTGTCAAGGAACAAGATCATGGTCTCATCATTTAGGGTTTGTCGACACCGAGGCATCCTAAAATCTAAGCTTTTATCATTGAGGGTTTTTCGACGCCGAGGCACCCTAAAAGCCATGCATTAGTCACAAGTACCCCGGGGCACTTGATCCTACTTAATTAACTACTAAGATACCCCGGCCCATGCATTAGTCACAAGTACCCCATATGTCCTATTTTTAGCAAAGTCATGCTAAAATTCACGGAAAATTTCAGCATGACCTTTGCTGAAAATAGGGCATATGGAGTACCCGAATTTGCCGGAACGGAAGTTAATCGACATTCCGGCAAACTCAAGGGCCTCTCGGGGTACCTGCAAATTCATCACGACACACTGGTCGGAGACAGAACCCAGCAAACTAGCAAAATCATCACAAATTGTTTTCTGTAAAAGATGATCATCATCTTTACAAGTCTTTCTCAATGTGATCACAAGTAATTCAGAGGCATCACAAGTAATTCAGAGCAAAGAAACAACTTAATACATGCCTCAGCTTATCAACAGTCATTACTTGTCAAATATAGAAGAAGGAACAATTTATTTCTGACATAGTTACAAATGATGACAGAATAAAGCAAACACCATACACTAGCCTAAAAACAAGTGAAGTTTCACCCATATAAGAACAAGTGAATTCTAGTCACATTGAATCTGAAAGAGAATGCAAAATGCTACTTGGTATTTTCAATCTGGATACAACATAAATAGTGTTGGAATCTTGGTAATACACTAGTTCTAGAAGAAGTAGACAGACATATACATCCATCTAATTCTACATGAAGTTGACAGAAATATGCATGAACCATCTAGCATCCAAACATATATCCGGAGGACTTGAGGATTCTTTAGTCCAAACAATACATGAACAGCTTCCGATATGCTTTTCTACAGACAAGACATGTTTGCAGCAGAGTGGTGTGATTTTATTGTCTGAATTTAATCCAAACAGAACTACAGTGTGCACTGCTCAACTGAAAATTTAATTATTTCAAGTAATCTAGAAGTTAGATAGATAGTTGCAACGTGCTTCATGAGATTGTCTAGCACATGTTGGTTTCTTGATAATATTGAGAGCTCGGACTTTGGACTCACTATATGTTAGGTTTATTAGTCATATATATACTAATTTCTGGACCAGCCTAGTAATAGTTTTTATGGGATCGTCACTAACAATCATAGCACCAGCTTGTTTATTTAATGATGGCATTGTTGCTGCATCTACTTGTTGTACTACTAAACTATCTTGGTTTTTAAAACTTAACTTGCATAGTTTAGTAGTAGTTACCATGATATTGGCAATCAATTCTCTGTTTTCCACTATGGACATGTCATTATTGCTGATAGTGAAACTCAGGTTATTCCTTTACTCAAGTAGGCAGTGGGTGTTCAGCCTATTAAAAACAAAAAATATCTATTGATCCTTTCTTGATTACATAGTCTATCAATAGAAGTAACTTCTTGTATCAATATTGTGGTCAAAATCTTTAATAAGCTGTGAATATTGATATCTTTTCCCCACAGAGCACAAATGCTCAATCATTTTAAACAAAAAGTACTCCTTCCTGTCCTTGTCTAAAGTTAGGCCCCGTTTGATTGCTCCGTTTTTTCTAAGTATTTTGAGAATACTACAGTATTTGATATTACCATAGTTTTATTTACTATGGGGTGTTTGGCTGCCACTAAAAATGATGCTTTTAATACTGCAGTATTTGCAAAACCTTGGTATTTTCTCTGTTTTAAAAGAAGAGCTCTAGACCTCTTTTTATAAAACTAAGCTAGCGAAAGAAACGCCTCCACGCTCGACCACTGATCCCTGCCTCCCGTTATCGTTACCAACACGACCGACATTTAGAACGGTAAAAAAATAGCATCTAGCTATCATCACCTAACAGCACCACGAGCATTCCAACGACTCATGAGAGCAGAGAGATGGAGAGAGCAGAGAGAGAGAGAGGGGGGATGATACCTTGACGAGCTCCCCTGATGGCGTGGGTAGTAGGGTCGGGGCAGCGTCCCGGGAAGAACTAGGCACACGCGGTCCAAGGTGTGTGCAGCCTGCGCGCGAGAGGAAGCTACAAACACATTTTCAATTTGCATGAAGAAACAATTGCAGCTTCTGCTAAGGGCAGACATGTAATAGAAGCTTTCAACTTTCATCGTTACGACCAACAGTATGCGTTGTCACCATTGCAGATCTCAGGAATACATATTTAACAATTGTGGACTATGTGCATATAAAAAGCTTATGGCCTAATGCTTCATCTTCTGCATACTGGTTCATGGTTCCGACATATCAAGCATGCAAGCACTCTTATTAAGTGCCATGGAAATAACCTGTATCTTGACTAAGCTACATGTCGAAGAGAAGTTTTCAGGTAAACCGCATTACTTGACATGGCTGTCACAGAACCGCACACATGTCCTTACTCAAGCAATTTCTAGTAAGTTTCATGGAAATGACACGTATTTCAATAAAACTACACGGTGAACGAAAGCTTTCAGCAAACTGCATACTTGACATGGCTGTCAGAGGAATGCACAACACATGTCATTACTCAAGCATTTCAGGATATCTCTGAGGAACATAACGAACTAACTACCACTGAGCTACTGTTTACCTGCTTGATGTCCTTCTTGATGGCCTGAACTTTCATCCGCTTCACCACTGCTCCCTTGTTGTCGATCTCTTCCGCAGCCCCCAACGGAGACGACAACGGGGAAGAAACGGTCCGAGGTGCGTGCAGCCTGCGCGCGAGAGGAACCAGCATCATCAGCACAATCGAATCGAACAAAGGGGGAGGGGGAGGAGAAGAGGACCTGGCGAGACCTTCAATGGCGGGGTCGCGGGAGAGAAGAAGCACGCGAGGGCGGCGGGGCGGCGGCGTCGGCGTCGAGGGCGGCGGGGCGGCGGCGTCGGCGTCGAGGGCGGCGGGGCGGCGGCGGCGGGAGAGGAGAGGGGATGGGGATCGAGGGCGAGGGGCTCGGGCTAGGGAGAGAGAGGGGATCTCGGGCGAGGGCTCGGGCGAGGGAGAGAGAGGGGATCAAGTAGGGGGGCACAATACTAATGGCGCACCACCCCTCGGTGCGCCATAAGTATATACATGCTAATGGGGCACCTCGACCTGGTGCTCCATTAGTATTTTTTTTTATTTCCGCTCGAGACAACAGGTTATCTCCCACCTGACCTTATCCACATCAACTCCCCTCTACTAGCTCGACTGGTCAGGTGCCAGTTCTCACACCAGGAGGTCCTGGGTTCGATTCCCAGGCTCCACAAATTTTTTTATGCATTTAAAATGTTGTTTGATACTTATTTGTGTTTAAATATGTTCAAACTTGTTTAAATCATAACAGTAATTTTTTTATAAGACAGTAATAATTTTTTAAAAAATATCATCAAACAGTAATGCCGGTGGAGCGGGGGAGGGTGCGGGGGGTCGGTGGCGGCGGTTGAGTAGGGGAGGGGTGCGGGGGGTGGTGGCGGAGGTTGAGTAGGGGAGGGGTGTGGGGGGTCGGCGGCGGCGGTTGAGTAGGGGAATCGAGGGTGCGGGGGGTCGGCGGCGGCGGCCGGTGGACCGGGGGGTGCTCGGCGGCGAGGGGGACCGGATCTGGCGAGGTGGGATAGCGATCGAGACGGAGGGGGGTCGAGATCGAGTGTCCATGAAATTTAAAAATATTCATGATAGTTTAAAAAGTGCCCATGAAATACAATCGAGAAATGAAGGCTACGGTTTAAATACAATCGATCTTAGCTAGCTATCTGTTAGCAATCTTCTTGCCCTTCTTTTTCGCAAATGGAGTTCTTCTATGGAACGGACGTCCTTTAGGTAGGGCGGTCCTGCTTCTTCTTGTGGTGTATGCTGCTACTTCATCATCGTCGTCATGTTCGATCCTCGGGTCGCCGTACTTGTCGAAGTCTTGCTCATTGGCTACTCCATCCATTCCGATGATCTTCCTTTTGCCTCTCCTCACGACAACACGACTGGTCTTTGACGGGTCGGTAATGAAGAAGCATTGGTCCACTTGGGAAGCCAGTACCCATGGCTCATTTTTCGCGGTGACGTTTGCGCCCGCGGTCTTGGATTTGGCTTCGGGTATAACCATGGTGGTGAAATACCAGTCTTCTTTTAGGACGCTCTTGGCCCATC
Organism: Aegilops umbellulata; assembly: GCA_032464435.1. NCBI lineage: Eukaryota > Viridiplantae > Streptophyta > Magnoliopsida > Poales > Poaceae > Aegilops > Aegilops umbellulata. Next base: position 460,399,063 of record CP136059.1, read on the forward strand.
TGACACGGAACATCGGGACCTTCTCTCCAACGTAGCTCAGCTCCCAGATCTCCTCGATCCTTCCGTAGTATCTGTCCTTGTCGTTACCGGTGTAGGATTCCATCGTTACCCCGGAGTTCTGATAACCATCGCTCTTCATGTCCTTGGCCTTGGTGTAGAATGTGTAGCCGTTGATATCGTATGCCTCATAGGTCATCAGGTTGTGCTCGGCGCCCTGTGACAAGGCGAATATGAGTTGTTCTTCCGCGGAAGAATCCTCATGTAAAGGGTACGACAGAAGCTTCTGCTTGAACCAACGCGTGAAACATGAGTTGTGCTCTTTGAGTATATCTCCGTCCGTCCTCTGTTGGCCTCGGTCATTGTACGTCTTCTTAATAAAGGTTTTGTGCTCTACCACCCAAGGATCGACCACGTCTATGTGTTGTAGCGCGACTAGGTTTGCTCTTTCAAAGTCGGCGAGTCGACCCTCGAAGTCGACATGCATTTCGCGGCGACCCTCACGGTGACCCCATCCAGCGAGCCTGCCGAGGTGCCTGTTGACGGGCAGACCAACGGGGTTCTCGATGCCTAGATAATTCGTGCAGTACGAGATGCACTCTTCGGTCAGAAAGCCCCTGGCTATGCTTCCCTCTGGACGTGACATGTTGCGAACGTATCCTTTGATGACACCATTCATCCTTTCGAACGGCATCATGCTGTGCAGGAACGTCGGCCCGAGTTGGATGATATCCTCCACTATATGGACCAGCAGATGCACCATAACGTCGAAGAATGCGGGCGGGAAGTACATCTCAAGCTCGCATAGTATCACCACGATCTCTTTCTGTAGCCTTCTGAGTTGCCTCACGCCAATCGACTTCCGAGAGATGACGTCGAAGAAGTTGCATAGGCCAAATAGCGTTTCACGGACATGCGCGTCCATGATCCCACGGATTGCAACAGGAAGTATCTGCGTCATCAGCACGTGACAGTCGTGAGACTTCATCCCGCTGAACTTCTGCTTCGCTGGGTCTAGGTATCTGCTTATCTTCCCCGCGTAACCGTAAGGAAGTTTTACTCCTAGGAGGCAGGTGAAAAACTACTCGATCTCCTCCTGACTTAGAGTGAAGCACGCGGGAGGGTAGTCATTTCCGGTCTTCTTGGCCTTTTTGCCTTTGCGACGACTTTCTGTGTCCTGCTTCGCCTCATCATCATCATCATCATCATCATCATCATCATCATCATCATCATCATCATCATAATCATATATAGCGTGAAGCTCCTGCCTGATGCCCATTGATTTCAAGTCTGCCCTTGCTTTCAGCCCATCTTTGGTCCTCTCTGGCATGTTGAGCAGGGTACCAAGCAGACTCTCGCACACGTTCTTCGTGATATGCATGACATCAAGGCTGTGAGGCACACGGTGGATCTTCCAGTACGGCAAGTCCCAGAAAACAGACCTCGTTTTCCATACCTTCAGCAGCGGCTCTGGCGCCTTTCGCTTCTTTCCCGGCTCTGGCGCCTTTTGCTTCTTTCCCGGCAGTGGGCAGTCTTTCCAATTTTCCAACAACTTGTCTATTTCCTCGCCGCTCCTCGTACACGGGCGTTTTCGGGGTTCGGTTTCACCATCGAACAGATCCTTGCGTTTCCTCCACGGGTCATCGTCGCGAAGCCACCTTCGATGTCCCATGAACACGGTTTTCGAAGACCCGGGATCTCTATCTAGCTGGCGATACGTTGTGTCATCCATGCACCGTACGCATCCAGAAAATCCGTGGACTACCTGCCCCGCGAGATATCCATAACCGAGATAGTCGTGCACCGTCGTGAGCAGTGCGGCTCTCATAGGGAAATATTCTTTCTCTGCGGCGTCCCACGTATCTAGCTCCTCCTTCAGCAGCCCCAGATACAGATTGATGTCGTTCCCTGGTTGTTTCGGCCCTTCAATTAGCATACTCATGTGAATGTACTTCCTCTTCATGCACAACCAGGGGGGAAGGTTGTACATCCACACAAACACAGGCCAGGTGCTATGTGTGCTTCTCTTGCTGCCAAACGGATTGACTCCATCGGTGCTTGCGCCCAGCACGATGTTCCTTGGATCCTTCCCAAATTCTGGGTATTCAAAATTCAACGCTTGCCACTGGCTCGCATCCTTAGGGTGACTCAGCATCTTGTCTTTTTTATCTATCTCCGGATCATTTGCGTCATCTTCTCGCTTCTTCTCCTCCCTATCCGCGTGCCAACGCAGGAGCTTTGCTACCTTAGGATCCGCGAAATACCGCTGCAGACGAGGAGTGATCGGAAAGTACCACACCACTTTTCGAGGAGCTTTCTTCCTCTTCTTGTATCGAGTGACGCCGCACACCGGACATATGGTAGACTCCGCGTGCTCGTCCCGATAAATGATGCAATTGTTCATGCAGACATGGTATTTCACGTGCGGTAAATCCAGAGGACACACGATTTTCTTCGCCTCCTCCAAACTGGTCGGGCACTTGTTCCCCTTTGGAAGACGTTCGTGCCAGAATGACATGTTCTCGTCGAAGCATGCGTCGGTCATTTTGTGTTTTACCTTCATCTCCAGAGCCATGAGCGTTACTTTCAGGCGGGTATCCTCGGGCCTGCATCCTTCATACAATGGAGTAACCGCGTCTAACTCAAGTTGATCCACCTTGGCATTCTCTCGGGCGGCAGCTCTTGCGTTATCCGTCTGCTTGAGAAGCAGCTCTTGAATATAAGGGTCCTGCACCCAGCCCATCGATGGTCCACCGTCGTATGCTCCGCCGGAATCATCATCTTCATGATCATGCCCGTCGTCTGCTCCGGCGCCATCTTCCTCATCATCATGTCCTGCATCTTCTACATGATGACTGTGTACAGCATCACCGTCGTGATCATCTCCTGGGGATTCTTCGTCTTCTCGCCCGCCCGAGCCGCGGTGGTTGCCTTGCTGCCCTTCCTCATTTCTTTCCCGGCCCCCATGAACGACTTCGTAGTCATCTTCATCACCTTGCCACTGACAGCCATCCATGAAACCACGCAAGAGCAGGTGGTCCCGCACCTGCCCGGAATCCGGGTCCGCAATAAGGCTCTCCAGCTTGCATCTTCAACACGGACATCTTATCTCCGTCTCGCTCTTTTGAAGCATCTCGGCCTTCGCGGACCTCAAAAACCTATTCACGATGCCTTCGGTCATCGTGCGGACCATGGTTGCCTGCGGGGTAGAGCAAAACGATATTTTAGAACCAAGAAAAAATTTGGCATGACTTTCCCTAAAAATAGGACCAAAAAGAATGCTTAATGCCAAAATTATCGCCGAAACGGAAATGAATCAACATTCCGGCAAAATATTGGCAACTATCGCATTTCAAATACCGGTACACCTCCAAACACAAACACATATGCAACACCACAAACATATGCAACACCACAAACATACATAGATCTAGCTAGGCCATAAAAAGTGCATGTGCAAATTGTTGTAGGGAGAACAACATAAATATAGCTTCCCCCCTTACTTACCTATCAAAACAAGGTAATTTAACCACTTAATTTGAATGAATCTATGGTGGAAATGAGGTGAAAAAGAGGAGGCACCCGAGACAAGGAGGAGGTGGAGAGAATGGAGTGGGGAGAAAGTGAGTGTGGGTAGGAGAGGCTGCCCAAAATATCTTGTTGCTGCCCACTTACTAAAGGCGCACCAGCAGTAAATGCGCCATTAGTAATCCAGGTTACTAATGGCGCACCTATATCTGATGCGCCATTAGTAGTTTTGCGAAAAAAAAGAAAAAAAATCATACTAATGGCGCACTCTTCCACGGTGCGCCATTAGTAGTTTGAACTAGTAATGGCGCACGGTGGAACAGTGCGCCATTAGTAGTTCTCCAACAAAAGGAATAAAAAATATAATTAAAAAAACAGCATTAGTGGCGCACTCTGGTACTAGTGCGCCATTACTAGTAATGGCGCACCGTGACAAGATGCGCCATTAGTATGTTTGGACAAACGCGCTAGTTCAAAAAAATAAAATTTAGGATACTAATGGCGCACCCTAGGCAAGGTGCGCCATTAGTACTTTCAACACTAATGGCGTACTAGAAGGTGGTGCGCCATTAGTATATACTAATGGCTCACCACCTATCTGGTGCGCCATTAGTGTCAATCCCACCTATAGCCCTTTTTCTAGTAGTGCTACTCCTTCTCCGCCTCGTTAGCAAGGGCGGAAGAGACCCGCTGCCGCTCCGACAGCTGCTCCTGCGCGTCGTAGTCCTTCTCCTCCACCTCGCAAAAAGCAAGCAGTCAAGAAGACTGCCGCTCCGTCTGCTCTGCCGGCGTCTAGCAGTACAGCCAGAGGCGGGACAAAATACAAATTCGGTCCTTCTCTGAAATTACCAGCGAAGTTACCATACGAGATGACCCCGGAGGAGAACGCGAGGATCGCGCGAACCGAGAAGGATGACTGGTTTCAAGGGTTGAAAGCACAGAGACATCCACCTCCGAAGGAGAAGGTAGAGTCGATGAAAGTGAAGCGCACTCTGGCTGCCCTGGCAAAACCACCCAAGTCTCCGCCGAAAGGCAACTATGAGCGCATTATTGCAAAGACATGGGTCGAAGCGTCGCAGTCGGGAAGTACAGTCAGTGATCAAAGGCTGAAAGAACGACGAGTAGCTGGGAAACAAATTGCCCAGCTCGGCGAACAAGCAAAGCAATCGTGCCCCCCGCTCAAGGTGCCTAGCATCGATCCGAGGATGGCGCCCGGTTATACCAATCTTGACGATTACCTGCCCTATGATGTAGATTATGGTTTCCTGGACATGCAGATACACAGATACGAGTACGGGAAGCCTCTCGTCAAAGAAGAAAGATCTCTAACAACGATGATGCGAAGATTGCATGATTGGTACATGAAAACCTGCAGAGAGTCTGGGGGGAGGAATACTTTGTATGTGAAAGTTAAACCGGAGCATGACCTCGTTGGAATTGAACTGTTGCATGTTCCATTTGAGGAGTTCTATCAGTTTTTCAATTAATTGGCCCTCGATAAAGCAACGGTCACCTGCTACTGTCTGTAAGTACTACTACTTCTGTCATTAAGTCTGTCTATATAGCTCAGCTCTTTCATTGCATGTATTTATAATTATCCTCACTATATTTTGCAGATTGAAGATCGCCGAATTGAAGAAAAGACAAATCGGTGATATTGGGTTCGTTAACACATATCTCATAGATGCAACTGAGGTTGAAAAAAGGCCCGAAGATACCGAGGTCAACTTGCTACGATCATTCAAAAGAAATGAACATAAAGATATAATACTCTTTCCTTACAACTTCAAGTGAGTGTTACTGTCTTGTGCATATTCGGTTTCCCTTATATATTAGTCCAGGTTATAGTAATGTAATTGATGAGTTATGCATGCGTGCGCAGATTCCACTATATTCTCCTGGAGATTAGGCTTGAGAAGGGAGTAGTAACTGTCTTGGACTCGAGACGAAAAGATCCCCAGGAGTATGCGGACATGACTGAAATCCTCAAGAAGTAAGTTAAATCGATCATTATCCACCATATCAGCAAATTTGTTCATTTCCTGATATCAAGTAGTTGTTTTCTTTTGTCTGGCAGGGTTTGGAGAAAATTCAGCACAAAATCCCCGGGACTGCCGAAGGAGCTGGAATTTATATACCCGAAAGTAAGTACTATAGTACCATGTTCCGCGCGTCTCCTAGCTATTGATTCAAGCGCTAGTTTCATCAATACCATTTGGCATTCTTGCTTATCTGTTTGATTGACCTCTATTTCTTGTAAAGTGGTTGTGGCAGGAACAAGGGAATGATTTCTGTGGATACTACGTCTGCGAGTCCATCCGCCACACGACCTGTGAGTGGGGCGGGTACTCTGAGAAACAATATGAAGTGCGTAAGAAATAATATTCACAATTTTTGTTTATTACCATCATTTGTGTTGAGTTTCATTCATTCATTCATTCATATATATATATATATATATATATATATATATATATATATATATATATATATATATATATATATATATGTATGTATTGACCCCCTTCTTCAAATTAGATGTTTCGCCAGCGGAATGAACTCCTAGGACCATATCGCATGCGAGCAATTCAAGAGGAATTGGCGGCATTCTTTCTTGACCACGTGATCGCTGAAGACGGAGAATACTATGTGGACCATGCGTCCGTAATTTAAGAGATTATATTTGTAAAAGATAATTATTGTATATATGTAGCCGGTAGTGTCGGACGATAGATATACGAGAACTTGTTGTTCGACCAATCTCTCGGAGAAGGAGATGTGGTCGATATCACTTCTCTCTGTATGCATATATGTTCATGACGATCTTCTGTTTCCTTCGTTTGCTTACTAGCTAGCATATGCCTAGTCTTCTCTATACGTATGTTTAGTACGTAACGTCGACCAAGCACGGACATAAGAGAGGACACTTCTCTCTATTAATTAGCTATCTAGCTAACACAATATATGAAATACCTAAATTAACCCCCCAAAACGCCCAAACCCCCTCCCCCCTTTTAAAAAAACCAAAAACCCCAGCCACAGAAATGCTGACGCGTGGATGCCTATTGGTCCCGGTTAGTGCTACCAACCGGGACCAAAGGCCCTCCTGCCTGGGCTCGGCGCACAGGCCACATGGAGGCCCATCTATCCCGGTTCTGGTTTGAACCGGGACTAAAGAGTGAGGGTATTAGTAACGACCCTTTAGTCCCGGTTCAGGAACCGGGACTAAAGGCCCTTACGAACCGGGACAATAGGCCGGTTTTCTACTAGTGAAGCTGGTTCTTTTCCACATCTGACCGTGGCCGTGCAGTAGGAGGCGTGATGTTGCCCCTTTGTGATTGAGGGTAGGCTGGGGCACCTTGATGGGCTAGCTTATGCTCAGATCCGGCAAGGGGTCGTAAGCAGGAGCGTCGTGACCGCCACGCGTCCGTCGGTGATAGGTTTTGCGGGACCACACTGGCATGCAGCCGCGGCTTCCAGGCAGATTGCGATGAGCATCGTAAGATCTTCCTGAGGGTTTCTCCCTTCAGATCTGGTGGTTGACTTCGGCAATGAGATACAAACTATAGTAGACGGATTGACACGGAGGAACGGTTGTGCAGAGGGTGTTATGCATGTAGCTACTGTAATTGCGAAAAAAATGGTGACGACAACACAACTGATGTCGATGATGATGCTACTCGAGCACTCGGTCTCGAGCTCCGTGGTGAAAGCCTAGGTCTGACCGGAGACGGTTATACCTAGCAATGGCGGTGTTTTTACATCGTTACCTTGTTGAAAGCATTGCTCGGATATTATCCTACTGGTTCTTCAGGGTAAAAGCCTAGATTCTGCCTTGGTGGTTGGATCTGATGACGGCGCCACTTGAACGTTGCGCCCTTCCTGAAGGTGTTGCTATTGAAGAATATCTCGTCCATGTGGCGTCATGAGGTGGTCCGTGCAGATAGGGTTATAATTGTACTTTGCTCATTGCGAACTTCCTTTTGTTTTTTTTTTGTCGCTGACACGTAGCTTTGGTCTTATATGACTTAGCTATTTGTTGTTTTTTTGTCTATGTGGGCGTGTTGATATGGGTTGTGTGCATCCTAGCTATTATAAATAATCATCATTGTGTTTGTATCCTCTTGATGCACCATTTTAAGCCAATAAAATATATCTCCAACCCTAAATATATCTCTCACCACTGCCAGTCCGACCAGCGCCTAGTACACCGCCACTACGTAGCGCCTTCCACGCGTTATTACCCTCTCGGCGAGGCTGACTCGCAGCTTGCAGCCGTGCAGGGTGGCTGACACGACGCTCATGGTCTCCCAGGCTATGCCGGAAAAAGCTAAATAGAGTTGCTTAAAAACAACTACGAGAAGGTCCGTGATAAAGTGGTACGGTCTTTCCTCCCTGAAATCTCTCTGTATGAAGGGATTTTCGCCCAAATGGTGTATGACGATTGACAACCTTGTGTCTGAGGTAGTGTGGCCATCAAAGTTAATGATGATGCATGTAACTACTTTCAGATAAAGAAGGGTCCCTGTCAGAGAGCACCCGTTATCACCTACTCCCTCCGTTCCTAAATATTTGTCTTTCTAGACATTTCAAATGACTACTACATACGGATGTATGTAGACATATTTTAGAGTGTAGATTCACTCATTTTGCTCCGTATGTAGTCACTTGTTGAAATGCCTAGAAAGACAAGTATTTAGGAACGGAGGGAGTATTATGTTCAACACCGTGGCTAGCATGCTTGATATCCTTGTTGAGCGGACCGTTGGCAGGTCAGCGCGGTTATTCCACAATAGTTAGATGATGGTTTGTCCATTCTGCAATATGGTGATGACACTACTTTTTATGTATGGCGTCTGAGAAAGCAAAACGCTAGTTTTGTTCTTTTGCACAGAAGAAATATTGTGGCTTTGTTAGTTGAGACAATTAATGTACAAGTATTGGGTCAATCATTATATGATGAATCAATTGGCATTAAAGAGAAAAACAATTATTTTCTCAATAGCTCGACAAGGAAATAGAAGACGCAATACATTTTCTGTAAGTAGATTAGCGAGCACATGTAGCGCATGGAGTTGTAGCAGTGGAAGTCGATGGTGGCTCAAGTTGACTTTGCATGATGTCCTTGTGACCGTCACCGTTTGGGTCGGTGCATCCGATGAAGTTCCTTTTGCTTGGGAAGATGGTGAAGACTAGACTGGAGAACACGGCCATTCCCAGCGGTAGGTTCTTGAGCAGCTGCTGGGCGTCGGTGCCGGCGTCGGGGAAGAAGCAGTTCTGGAGCCCGACGTCGCTGAAGGCCATGGTGAGGAAGACGACGACGGTGAGGAAGGCGTGAGAAAAGTCCTGCTTCTTGATACAGCGCTTCTTGAGCTCGGAGTCCATGCCTTTGAACTCCTTCTCCTGTTCCTCCCTCGATATGTTGAATATGTTGATGCCCTCGATCGTGGCTATTCCGTAATACACCTTACCTTTGTGGACGACGGAGTCGGTGAAGGCGAAGAAGACGCACGAGGCGGCGAGCACGACGACGAGCCCGAGCGTGATCCACCAGTTGGAGGGGTAGCACTTGCCCTGGTTACTGAAGGATGGCGCCAGTATCTGGTACGCCATCACCGACCCCGTCGGCAGCAGCTGCACCAGGTTCGCCGACACCGATAGCACCTTCTGGGTCACACAGGTCTTGCCATCCGGCTTGACAGCAACATTCGGCGTATCCTCCACGCTGAGGGCCGTATGAGGGGTGGATGGTGCTGCTGTTTCCATTATCTTTGTTTTTTGGAAGGTGATCTGATCTGTGTGTGAGTGATCACTAGCTAAATTGCTGCTTGGTTCTCGATGGATCCATTCGGTTGGGATGGCCCCATTTTTATAGGCCAGCCGGTGAAGCTTGCATGCCCCTTCATCCAGGCTTATGGACAGATGTGTGAAAGCTCGTCACGTGGATTTTTTTAACTTGCATGTTCCTACATCTATTGGCACCTTCAAACATATGACCAAGTTGTGCGACGTCAACGAGCTATATACAACTTGAGCTATATACACATCGTACTTAAGTCGGGCGACGATGTTTACATTGATATACACACGTAGCTACCCCAGATTCCACAGCACACGGATTCTTCTCTTGTACTCCAAGGATTCGAGCCTTCTAGGAAATGTGCAACTTGGTGCAACGCCAACCTGCAGTCATGGACGGACGGATGCATTTGATCCACAACTTACGCGTCACATCACATGCATGGATTCCTAGTCCAATTAATGGCACCTTCAGAAAATGTGCAAGTGGTGCAAAGCCAGCGAGCTGATCATTGATGCTCCAAGGAATCAATATACGCTAATAATGTACCCCTGTGTGTATGATTTAGAGTTTAGAGCAGTGCAAATGAAAACTGATCGTGCTAATTAACAAGCTGTAGATACATGACGTGTGCCACATGACGGTCGAAGGACGACTAGGTGACGATGGCACGGTTCGTCAGCAATCGAAGCGCATCGTACTCCTTATACTAGGTAATTATAACAATATATATAACAAGTACTTCCCTTAAAAAACAATATAAGGAGTGCTTGCTACATTGTGTAGAGTACATGGTACGGCCTATATCAATTATAAGCAAACAAGCATGGCTCCAGATCAACCTAGGCACGACTTGGATGGATCAGAGGTCCTAATAACTAATCAGTTCAATGGCGACTCCATCAATGGATCCAAGGAATCAACACCGGCTCCACACTCGGTTGGGGGCTCCATCCAAGTTGCATCCAACATAATAATTTGTGATCATGTTCTGAGGACTAACTCAACACCTGACTAAGTTGGTCAATAGATAAATTTTATAATATGTGCCTCCAATGACCAATCTGGCTAACATATGTAACTATGAAATCACAGGTTGGAGTACAAGAAATCCAAATTTTGTATTGTTGTAGCTGCGTAATTAACTAACAAGGTTTGCGAGGGCATCGTTTGTACATTATCGAACATATCCCAGAAATATAATTATGATTTCATAGTTACTAAAAATACATACTTATAAAAATATCAATTTATGGTAACTAGAAATATTATATTAAGTAAATATCACCTAAGTGAAAAAAAGTTTGAATCATTATGATTTCTGCATGACTGGTTATTATGAAATTTCAAAATTACCATGCATGCATATTCTAGAACAGTGTCTATTCACTGTGGGTAGTGGTATTCAATTTACTCTTACATTCTTCCTATTATTCCCCACTTTTCGGTCAAAATGTTCTAAGTTCTCACGTGCATCTATTTGTTATGTCATGTAACATGCTATGGGAGTTGGATGTCACATAGTATAAACACTATAATCAATCATCATTTTACTACATATTACCAAACCAAATAAGCTTTTTTGTCCACGTCACCACCAAATTCGGCTAAAAACAATCTGAGGATGGTGTGGCGGCTAATCCCATCAGGACCGAACGACATTCAACCTCTTAGTTAGTTGGGTTTATCAAGAATAAGTGATGATGTGACAATCATGCTAACTTATTGTAAGATAGTCATAGCTCCCGAGATCAAATGTTCCCTTAGGAACTACACCAACAGTTAGCTTTTCAAGAAAGGGAATATATTAATATTGCGAGTGTATACCAATTACACCCAGACTCTGTACCAACAAGATGTCCAGTGACATCAAGGATACACACAACCAAAAGAGAAAATAAAAAAGAAAAGAAAAGAAAGGCTCTGCCACGGTGATCAGTCACTAGCAACAACAATAATCTAACCACCACTAAAGACAAAGCCAAGCTTAAAAAAGAGGTTCTCCAAGAGCAACACCTTCTGAAAGGAAACAATGCACAAGTGTCATCGTTGCCCGATTAAAGATCTTGAGTTTTCAGTCTGGAGAAAGTCCGAGTTCACCTAAAACAATGCCTTCAACAAGGATATTGCCAGGTACAACCAATGAAGGCCATACCATGGGTTTTCACCCTGGGAATCGAGACTCAGTACTCGGGGAGTACCACCAAAATTGCAGTACTCCAGTGTTGCCGCCCCTGCTTGTCGAGGCTACTGTTGCAAGTCATCAAATACCTAGGACACAATCTTCATTGCATCCAGTACACCTTTCCGCCAACGTTTCAAGACTTCCAATTGCAGCTGCCATGACTTTCTCCACCTCTATCAGTGCCTTGTGAATCTTACATAGACATGTCCCATAAATACAATAAGAAAGAAAAGCTTCGTGTCGTGCCGTTTTGAAGCCGTGCTGGCTGGTAATATGAGTGCGCGACCGGAGCCTTTTTTATCTAGATATTCAGGGGCGACATTTGCCAATCCGTATAGATCTCTGATGAGGAAGACCAGAACATGTCACTGACTAGATCGAAGAGGTCGACATTCAGCAGAAGGACACCATGGTGGATGAAGATTGCTAGGGCCAAACAACCACACCACCAAGCGCCTCCACGCCCTGGCAGCGCCGTCGCCATCCATGGCCAAAACTGATCCACGACAGCCTAGATTCGTCCGAATCCAGCCTGTGCACGCCACCTCGCCCCACCAGCCGCACACTGTGGTGCTCCCAGCAGCAACATCGGAATGTTAGCACGCTAGACAGCGCGTATGTACACAAAGCAGCAGCGGGGGCGCTGCAGCACCTGCCTGAGGACAGATCGATGCGCACCTCTGCCCACATCTTGCCTGCATGAATGAGCCGCCACGAGGCCATCACCATGGCTTAGATCCGGGGAAGAAGTCCCCTGCAGATCGAGCACAACTCAGATCTGGGGAAGTTGCGCGTGTAGGCGCACCCAGATCGGTTGGCGACTAAGCTTAAAAAAACACAGGTGTACTATCTGAGCAAACAATGTGAAATTCAATGTTATCGTAGATCGTTGATATGCGCCCGTACATTTTTTTAAGGAAAATTCTAGATATTGTTGCAAGCCATAGTTTGTCTTAGCACGGTATTGGTCTATAAAGAAAAGTTTAATTTATTTGATCTAAGAAGATTGTATTAGTAATTGACTCCTAGGTCAGGTTTCACTTTCCAGAATTGGAAGATTTATTAGAAGATTGGTGTTCAATTCAGAACTGCACCGCTAAGGCAAAGTTTAAAGTAGACCGACTCTTAAAAACTAATCATGCTTAACATGATCTAGTCAGCACAATAATTGCCACAAGGATTATCAGTACTATAGTGTAGCAAAACTATAGTATATCAAAACTACTGACATGGAAAGCAAATAAAACTTTGCATTGGAATCAAAGTTAAATTTTATCTTTACTCTTAGCACAAAATAACATATGTTAGTATAGGGCATGTAGAGGAAGGGAAACATAATTATACTCCCAAATTAACTTTTAGGGCAAAAAAAGATAAGAACTGAAGAATACCACGACTACGGGTTGAACACGCTATTTTTTTTTCAAGCAAGCTAGGCTACCGTTCAGGTCTAGTAATTAAATAGCATATTGATTAATAACCTTTTCTCTAAATTGGAAGGAATGCATTTCTCAATTGTCAACATGGCGATTATACAATCTGGATTATCAAGTTGGAGCTAATCGACTTATGTTATTGACACACGTACCATAGAGTTTGCGAGGAGTAAAAGAACAATCAATGGCAGAAATAGGATCCATAGAATTTAAAAACTCAAACTATCAAGTTTAATGGAGTGGTCAGTGTTGTGAAAGAAACAAAACTAATTGTTGATAGAAATGTTGAATCAAGCAATGGCAGAAGTAGGAATATTTGATGCTGATCGCCCAGGAGTTGAGGACATACACCTATCTGACCTGGGAGCACCTGCAGACCAAATGGATGTCCTTGCAGAAAATGCTCCTCGCCAGGGAAATAAAAAGATGACACAGAGGTCACTGCCAAAGGCATTTCGGCTAAGGGGATACAAAAAGATGACACGGATGCCCCCATGAATATGGTCAATGAGGATTTGTAGGATGCTCCTAGTTTGCATTCGCGAAATCATTCCAAAGATGCCACAGGACTTGGAGCTTTCATGGTGATACACATTTACATTAAACTGGTTTTATTTTAAGTTCACACAGATTGCTAGCTAACATATGATCTTCCACGTTCAGGATGAAGAAGGCAAAGTTGTTGCTGCAGCTTGCAAGGAGAGTCTCAGGAATGTTCCACAGCTTTATAAAGAGGTGGATGCTTTGCAGGGTGCTTCGAGTTTGGATTCGCGAAAGCATTCCAAAGCCACCACAAGCCTTGATGCTTTCCTGGTGATGCACATTTGACATTAAACTGATTTTGTCTTTAAGTTCGCGCAGATTGATAGCTAACAAGTCCTTTATTTCGAAGCGCGGGATCCTCTAAATTTGAGGCAGATTAACAATGTGGGAAAGGCTAAAGAAGAAAGAAAAATCAATTTGACGAAGATGTCAGTATTGAGATGTGGGAAGAGGTGGGTATCAAAAGAAAGCACCAGTCTGCCAAGGCTAAGGGAACGCGGGAGCCGGAAGAACCCCGTTGAGGGAGTCCTGGATTAGGGGGTGTCCGGATGGCCGGACTACATCTTCAGCCGGACTCCTGGACTATGAAGATACAAGATTGAAGACTTCGTCCCGTGTCCGGATGGGACTTTCCTTGGCGTGGAAGGCAAGCTTGGCGATGCGGATATTTAGATCTCCTACCATTGTAACCGACTTTGTGTAACCCTAACCCTATCCGGTGTCTATATAAACCGGAGGGTTTAGTCCGTAGGACAACAACTCCAACATACAACAATCATACCATAGGCTAGCTTCTAGGGTTTAGCCTCCTTGATCTCGTGGTAGATCTACTCTTGTACTACCCATATCATCAATATTAATCAAGCAGGACGTAGGGTTTTACCTCCATCGAGAGGGCCCGAACCTAGGTAAAACTTCGTGTCCCTTGTCTCCTGTTACCATCCGCCTAGACGCATAGTTCGGGACCCCCTACCCGAGATACGCCGGTTTTGACACCGACATTGGTGCTTTCACTGAGAGTTCCTCCGTGTCGTCGCAATCAGGAAGGATGCCTCTTCCCGTCTTTAAAGACGGCGCCGTTATTGAGGGAGCCTTGGCTGTCGGCCAAACTCTCTGGCTAGGCGGTTTTCTCATGACCGCCTGTTCGGCTGTTGCGCCGACGGTGACCTCTCGGGTCATCAAAAGCCATCTTCACGTCAGCTTGGAGCTCGTCGAGCAGTTGGATCCAATGGAGCTCTCTTCCGTAAACGAGCTCTTGGATCGCATCGCCGCCTTGGGGGTCACTACGGAATATGAGCAGGTTGGGCTTAAACCAGATCTAAGAAAGATTAATTCTCCCCAAGTCACCCATCATGTCACCGTGGTAGAGGCATAGTGTGGCGACCCTTCATCTATCTTAAGGACTATCTACGTCCGGATTCCCGATCCCTCCAAGCCGGATATCCGTGGAGGGGAGGATGTCACTCAAGACCTGAACTTAGAATCAGGCAACGGGCTAGACTCATTAGACAACATCCAAGAATCCAAACTCCAGAGTTCGGAAACTCCTTGGCCTCTGAGTCCCAGATTAGGTGAGGTCTCCGAATTAATTCCACCCACCCTCTCGAACACAAGCGATCTATCCCAAATCAGGCAAAAGCCCGAAGAAATAGTACATCATTACTGGGCAAGGTTCCTCCTGGTTATGAACAGGATAAAGGACTGCCGAGAGGAAGACGCAATCTCAATCTTTTGCAAAAATTGCACGGACCAAGGAATCCTCAACGCCGTAAGTCGTCGTGATATTACACGCTTTGCTGACTTGGCGTCCATAGTACAAAAGTACTGTGCGATGGAAAGCGCCTGGAAAACCGAAATTAAATTTTGGGACAATCCGGCCCTGAATAGAAACCTCGTCCGAAATAAAAGGGTGCATCATCATCAGACACCCGGGTTAAAAACCAAAAAACCAAAACCCTCTATAGAGCATGGAACCGTAGTGGAGGGATGGCTTAATGGACCCTGTAAAATTCATAGTATAGAGGACGCCACACGAACTCACAGCCTTAGAGCATGTTGGATAATCCAGCAGGTGGCCAAAATCGGCAAAGATCTCCTAATTCCGGAGGCCACGGAAAACCACCTCAGGGACCCCAGTACAGTTTTAACTGTCTTCGAGACTTTCGCATCAAATAATATACGAAAAAGAAACACTCCGCAGCCTCGCCGAAGTCTACCAAGTAGCAACCATAAACCCATGGAGTGACACGGCTATTACTTTTAATGCCAGTGATGAACCTAAGTTCCGAACAGCTCGAGCACCAGCCGCACTGGTCCTCAGTCCAATAGTGGACGGCTTTCGCCTCACCAAGGTACTCATGGACCGAGGCAGCGGATTGAACCTCATTTACGAGGAAACCCTTCAAAAAATGGAAATAGACTAGAACCGCATTGAGCGAAGCAGCACAACCTTTAGAGGAATAATCCCCAGTCGAGAAGCGTGCTGCACCGGAAAAATCACAATAGATGTGGTGTTCGGCACGCCGGATAATTACAGGTCCGAAGAGGTCACATTCCAGGTGGCCCCGTTCAGTAACGGATACCACGCTCTGCTAGGGCGGGAAGCGTTTACAATCTTCCAAGCAATACCCCATTACGGGTACATGAAGCTCAAGATGCCCGGGCCGAACGGAATCATCACTCTCGCTAGTGATCCGGACATAGCACTCCGTGCCGAAAACAAGACAGCCGCGTTGGCCCTCGAGGCACTGTCCGAAGCCCTAGCGGCTGAGGAACTGACTACGCTGCGCTCCACGGTAAACAGGGACGATGTGATACTCGATAAAAGATCCAAGTCCACCTCCTTTAAACCGGCGGATGAAATAGTCAAATTCCAGGTCCATCCAACGGATCCCAATAAAACAGCTTCCATCGGGTCACGACTAAACCCTGATGTAGACGCCACATTGCGAGAGTTCCTACGTGAGAACTGGGACATTTTTGCCTGGCACCCATCAGACATGCCAGGAATCCCACGCAGGCTGGCCGAACATAGCTTAAATATCCTAAAGGGATTCAAACCAATCAAACAAGCCCTTCGGCGCTTCTCTGAACCCAAGAGACAGGCCATGGGAGAGGAGCTTGCCAAGCTATTGGAGGCCGGATTCATCAGAGATATAAAACATCCGGACTGGCTAGCAAATTTGGTGATGGTACCAAAGAAGGACAAATCCTGGCGCCTGTGTGTCGATTTTAAAGACCTTAACAAGGCTTGCCCAAAGGATCCCTTCCCCCTCCCCCGCATCGATCAATTTATCGACGCCACGGCAGGACACGATTCGTTGTGTTTCCTCGATGCATACTCCGGCTACCATCAAATCAAGATGGCAGAATCAGACCAAGCCGCAACGGCATTCATCACCCCATACGGCCCATTCTGCTTCAACACAATGCCTTTTGGGCTCAAAAACGCCGGCGCAACATATGAGCGCATGATTCAGACATGTCTGGCAAACCAGATCGGCAAAATAGTGGAGGCATACGTGAATGATGTGGTCGTAAAAACAAAACATGTTGAATCTCTAGTAGACGACTTGAGGCTTACATTTGATAACCTCCGAACATATGACATCAAGCTAAACCCGAAAAAATACGTTTTCGGCGTTCCAGCCGGAAAGCTCTTAGACTTCATTGTATCCAGTAGAGGAATCGAAGCAAATCCAGCCAAGATCCGAGCTTTGTCACAATTGGATATCCCAAAGGACCTCAAACAAATACTAATATTAACCGGATGTGTGGCGGCTCTAAGCCGCTTTATCTCCCATTTGGGAGAAAAGGCACTACCCCTCTATCGCCTCCTTCGGCGCACCGAACACTTCGAGTGGACGGATGCCGCCACGGCCGGACTCGAGGAAATAAAAGCCATATTGGCAACAGATCCAGTCCTGGCCGCGCCAAACATTGGCGAACCAATGCTATTGTACATTGTAGCAACCTATCAAGTTGTCAGCACAGTACTCGTCGTCGAGCGGGAAACGGATGGACACAAATTCCCCCTTCAAAAGCCGGTTTACTACGTGTCCACTGTCCTCACCCCATGCAAATCACGGTACCCACATTATCAAAAGATTGCATATGCGGTATTCATGGCATCCCGGAAGCTACGACACTACTTTCAAGAGTGTTCAATCATAGTAGCATCGGAAGTACCACTCAAAGATATTATAAACAACCGCGATGCAACGGGCCGGATTGCAAAATGGGCCATCGAACTCCTCCCGTTCGACATAACTTATAAGCCACGGCGAACTATCAAGTCGCAAGTTTTTGCTGACTTCGTCGCAGAATGGACGGAGGCCGAACTCCCTAAAGAATACGCACATATTCAAACTGGATCATGCATTTCAACGGCTCCAAAATGTTGGCCGGTCTAGGGGCTGGCGTCGTTTTGACATCCCCCATAGGAGACACAGTCCAGTATGTACTCCAGATTATGTACCAACAATGCAGCCGAATATGAGGCCCTTCTACATGGTCTTCGGATGGCAGTATCCATGGGTATTCAACGCCTAGAGGTGCACGGGGATTCGAACCTCGCGATATCCCAGATAAATGGAGACTTCGATGCCAAGGATCCAAAAATGGCAGCTTACCGCAATGCCGTCCTAAAAATGTCAGCTCGGTTCGAGGGGCTCGAATTTCACCATATAGCCCGAGAAAACAATTAGGCGGCAGATGTCCTGGCACGCATCGGCGCTAAACGCGATGCGATCCCCCCAACATCTTCCAGGAAAGGCTGTTCAAGCCACCCGTAGTATGGGAAGGGGAACATGGTAATATTAGCCCGGACCCAACCGCACTATCCGATGCCGAACAATCTGACATAATCAGAGGCCCTGCCAATGAAATCACAACTTCAGCCCACGTAATAATGGCCGTCATCGCCCCGTCGACAGAACCATTCCTAGCCTACCTTACTAGGCAGGAACTCCCAGAGGACCAAAGCGAGGCACGCTGCATAGTGCGGCGATCTAAAGCCTATAAAGTCCATGAGGGAGAACTTTATAAGAAAAGCACTACAGGAGTCCTTCAAAGGTGCATCTCCGAAGAGGAAGGGCGGAACCTGCTGGCTGAAATTCATGCCGGACTCGGTGGTCATCACGCTGCAGCTCGGTCCCTTGTAAGCAAGGCTTTCCGTACATGCTTTTATTGGCCGACGGCCCGGGCAGACGCTCAGGACTTGGTCCAACGATGCGTCGGTTGCCAGCTTTTTGCAAACCAAAGCCATATGCCACCTACCGCCCTCCAAACTATCCCCATCACTTGGCCCTTCGCGGTCTGGGGGCTTGACATGGTTGGACCCCTTAAAGGGGGAACTAACAAGAAAAAATACTTACTGGTCATGGTGGATAAGTTCACCAAATGGATAGAAGCCAAGCCTGTTAAGACGGCCGAATCCGGACCGGTGATAGACTTTATATCCAGGGTCATACACCGTTATGGCGTCCCCCGCAGCATCATCACTGATAACGGCACGAACTTTACGGCCGACGAGGTAAAACTATGGTGCAAAAACATGGGCATCAAGCTCGATTATGCTTCGATCTATCACCCACAAACTAACGGCCAGGTAGAATGTGCAAATGGTCTTATCATGAGCAGCATCAAACCCAGATTAGTGCGGTCCCTCAAGGAATCCAACACGCACTGGGTAGAGGAGCTCGACTCCGTACTCTGGGGGCTGCGGACCACGCTGAATCGCACCACCGGATACACACCATTCTTTATGGTGTACGGCGCAGAGGCAGTTCTGCCTTGCGACATAATTCATGACTCACCTCAAGTGCGCATGTACGAAGAAAGAGAAGCCGAGCTCGATCGGCAGGACAGTCTGGACGCCTTTGAGGAGGAGCGCGACGTGGCAAAACCCCGTTCCGCATTCTATCAACAGCAAGCTCGAAGATATCAAAGCAGAGAATTGCGGGCCAAAAATTACAACGTTGGCGAATTAGTATTACGCCTGCCGGACAAGAAAAAGGACAAACTCAAGCCCAAGTGGGAAGGTCCCTTCATAATTGACCAAGTCCTAACTGGAGGAGCGTACCGCCTGCGAGATGCCTCGGATAACCGACTCGAGCCGAACCCATGGAACGCAGCCCGTCTCCGAAGATTCTATGCCTAGCGCCGGACTCTGTGTTCGTCTCCTTCCTCTGTCCATTTTTTACATTTTTTGTCTTATATTTCTCTCCTTCCATCCTTTCTTTTTTTTTCTTTTTTTATAGCCATCAAAGGCTCAACAAGTGACGCGTTACTCGCGCTCACTACACCTGGGGGCTTCTTTAAACAGAAGCTTATTTATACGGGCTTCACGCCCAAAACATGTGTCAAACTTCCGCATGTACCTTTTTTTCACCATTATATGCATCGATATGACTTAAGTTTTGGCCAAGCTGGGTTGCCTGGCTCCTGTGCTTACTCCTACGTTCCCGATTGTTCGGCTAGGTGGTAAAGGGAGCACCTCTGCGATTGTTACTGCCGGATCAGCCGGATGTGTACCTCAGACTGGGTGAAGCCGAAAGCTAGCATTCTTAAGGGAATATTCGGTCGGTGAACTAAAAGATGACCTTTTTTACTTATTTATATACCAGATGCTTTTCCTGCGTTCGCAGTTCGGACATGCACTTTAGGGCATGCCTCCCAGAGAAAGGAACCCCTAACGGAACTATTCTCTCTGGAAGATGTTTCTTACTAACCATGTAATATAACATAACTAGTTGGGCACTTGTCTGATAAAGCACTAATGACCCCTACGCCTGGTCTCCATGCATACCCCGGTTCTTACATAACGGCTAGGGTATTCGGACACACTCCGGACCGTCAGGTCCCGAGGTCGAAGCGAAAAGGTCGGCAACGACAAACGATCTACAATCCGGCTAGAAGGCATTACACATGTCAATTAAAAGTTACATAGTCACTTTGACTAATTGTATTCCTCTTCAATACCATCTAATAGGCTGTCTAATTTACAGTCCTGCTGGGAATACTTTGCGGCCAGTTCTACTTGGCCGTATACTAAGCTTACAGGGATCTCCTTCCCATCGGGCCCTATAGGTCCGACCTCGGCCATGTGGTTTGGGTCAGCCTTTGTGTACCATGTCTTCACCATGGCCCAGGCCTCCCTAGCGCCTTGACGGCAGGCCGATATCTTCCACAACCGGAAGCGCCGCCGCGCTCCCTTCAGCTTCTCCGCAAGCTCTCCAAGGCACTCGAGCATGGGGAGGGATGGCCATAAGGCGTGGGCAACACCCTGCATCGCCTGCCCAACTCGTTCGTGCAGTTGCGAGAGCTCGGGAAGAAGGTCACCCGTTGAACCGGGCATCTTCTCTGCAGGACGTCCTGTTAGCATACCTACAGACATAACTCTGTTAGTCGACTTCCCCGCCGAACTCCCTTTTCAGAGTTCGCTTAAGCACTTACTATATATGTCGCGTCGAAGCCGTTGATTCTCCTTAGTGGAGTCCGACAGCTGGGCCCGAACATCCTTCTGTTCAACACCTAGCTTGGTGTTGGCATCTTGGAGATCGTTCTTCTCCCGCCTCACCTTTGTCAGCACGCTCTCACCAGCCTCCAGCTGGCGTAGGAGTAGTTGCTTTTCCGGATTTAATCCGGCGACATCTGCAATTTCATTTGTCAGATTTGTACCCACGCCGCACTTCGCAAAATAATTATCTTTCGAAGCATAAATTACCAGAGGGGGTCTCCTTGGGATCCCCTGCCGCGGCTAGTGCGGCCTCAAGTTGGGCTTTGCACTCTTCCAGCTCCTGGGACAGTAGGGTATTCTTTTCTATAAGAGCCTGCATAACAAATGATCCTTAAATCAGTTATTCTAACTGTTTCAAGTCTCGGGGGCTACTGGTATATATATATATATATATATATATATATATATATATATATATATATATATATATATATATATATATATATATATACCAGAAATTTTCTTACCCGTATGTCTTCTACATATTGCTCCGTGGCTCTGGTTAAACCATTTTGAGCGGCACGGAGGTACGCATCTCCCGAGTTGAAGGCATCCAATGCCTCTTGGGAGAAACAAGCGTCGCGAAGAACTGTCCGGCGACGCATGTGGTTCATGGCACTCTCCACCTCGGAATTGGTGGCAGACAGCCTGTCTGCATCCCCTGTCGGAGGAGCGTCCGGTGCGCGCCTTGTGTTCGCCTCCGCTTCCGGGCCAGGCTTTGGAGCCTGGCTGGTGGAGGCATGATTGGTAACCTCCCCGGATATAGTCCAGCGAGGTCTCTTCGTCCTGATGAGAGCACAAGCGTTAATACGCCCTGAAAGAATAAAACCTGGGAAAAAGATGGTGTGCTTTACCTTTGCGCCGGCGTCTCAGTCCGGACTACATTCCTTTTTGCCCCACGGGGTCCCATGGCCCCTCATTGGCTAGCCGCCGCCGGCTCGGCCTCCCGCCTCGGAAACCTCCCCTTCAAAACACGGTTGTTGACAGGGAAACTGAAACACAAGAGGATGGATTCCTTCCCAAAGTGATGAGACTCCGGTCTTTGTTACCTGGGAGGCCGGGATTAGCCCTGGGTAATCAGCCGTAATGTCCACCAAGGTATCATCCTTGCTCAGCTGATGAAATACCCCGTCAATCAGCTCCACAGCTATATCCGGATCCTCTTCGGAATCTGGATCAAGGGACCGTTCTGGATCCTCGAGCTGTGGAGGACGGCTGCTTATATCCTTTACTTCCTGACGCAGTTCCTGCGTTGAAGTCGTCAGACTACATATTTGATCATGGGAATATAAAACGGATGGTAGAGCAAAATTGTCTACCCAACTCGGAGGGTTGTACATAGTAAATCCACCCTGGGGGTTGACGCGGAGGAATTCCTCCTCTTCTCCCTTGTACAAAGAGGACAAGATCTTTATCAGAGCGGTAGCCGAGTTCGACCCCTTACGACCGCAACGGGTGGCGTCATCTTCCCCGTTAAAATCCCACATGGGGTGGCCTCTATACTGCAGTGGATGTACCCCCCGCATAATGCATGCGGCCATGACTCCAATCATGGTTAGTCCGGAATGAGCCAATAGTCTTATCCGGCCCATCAGGTAAAGGATGTCCCTGTCACTTTCTCTCTGAGAGCTCCGTGGACGCCAGCTTAAGCGTTTCTTTAAGGGAGCGTTGTTGAATTCGGGGAGACCGACCCAGATAGGATCCGGCAGCGGGACATCATCTATATAAAACCATTCCGAAGGCCAGTCCTCGGACGCCTTCTTTGGGGTTCCGGATAGATATTCGGTCCCGGCGATGCGCCACACTTCGGCTCCGCCCACTTGATATATGGACCCCTCCTGAGAACGAGGCACCAGGCAGAATAGCCTCTTCCATAGCGCGAAATGAGCCTCAATACCCAAGAACAACTCGCAAAGGGCAACGAAGCCCGCGATATGCAATATAGAGGCAGGCGTGAGGTTGTGCAGCTGGAGGCCGTAGAACTCCAGAAGCCCCCGGAGAAACGGATGAATTGGAAATCCGAGTCCTCTTATTAGATAAGGGACGAGGCATACCCTCTCTCCTTTGGAGGGATTAGGGGCGCTCTCCGCTTGCTCTCCGCCATTATAGGTGGCGAGTCCGGCTCGAACAGGAACCATATAGGCCGGAGGGAGGAATCCCTTGGTCTGAAGCGATACTAGCTCGCTATGTGGGATGGAGCACCTCTCCCAGTCTCCCAGCTTAGGGCTGGATGGGCGAGAAGAGGAGTTGTGATGGTTGGCCATGGTGGAATGGACCTTTGCTAGATGTGCTCTGATGACTGCTCGGGGAAGGGAGAAGATGTGATTTGGATCGAAATCCCCATCTCTTTAATAGGTGGCTCATTTACGCAGCCAGGGGTGTGAATGTAAAAACACCTAGACTTTTCGTATTCGTTCGAGACGTGGAAGGCCACCATTATTGGGCGAAGAAGCCAAGGAGCGCTACATTATAAAAACCGGACATTATTCAACAGGTACACAGAATTTGGAGAAGAACCCGCCTTGAAATGCCGAAGTCAATCTGCGCGCCAGACTCGTCGTCATTGAAACCTGGTTCGGGGGCTACTGAGGGAGTCCTGGATTAGGGGGTGTCCGGATGGCCGGACTACATCTTCAGCCGGACTCCTGGACTATGAAGATACAAGATTGAAGACTTCGTCCCGTGTCCGGATGGGACTTTCCTTGGCGTGAAAGGCAAGCTTGGCGATGCGGATATTTAGATCTCCTACCATTGTAACCGACTTTGTGTAACCCTAACCCTATCCGGTGACTATATAAACCGGAGGGTTTAGTCCTAGGACAACAACTCCAACATACAACAATCATACCATAGGCTAGCTTCTAGGGTTTAGCCTCCTTGATCTCGTGGTAGATCTACTCTTGTACTACCCATATCATCAATATTAATCAAGCAGGACGTAGGGTTTTACCTCCATCGAGAGGGCCCGAACCTGGGTAAAACTTCGTGTCCCTTGTCTCCTGTTACCATCCGCCTAGACGCACAGTTCGGGACCCCCTACCCGAGATCCGCCGGTTTTGACACCGACACCCGTCTCTTCTCAATTGATGAGGACAACTATGATGATTCCTTACCAAAAAAGCGAGAAGAAAGTGTGGTTGAATCCACGCCGCAAACTCATACGAGTGGCTGGAAAAGAGTTGTATCTTCATTATTCAAGAATGAAGATTACGTTTTATACGATAGTGACAAGAAGAGAAAGAAAAACAAGAGTCCATCGGAGTCTACCGACGATTCCATGGACACAAAGAATACAAAGAGGAAAAACCGCCCTAGCAATTTAAAAAATACAGACACAAGTGCTTCGAGGCTGGAGAGTGAGCTAGACAAGTTCCGACAGGAATTTGTGGCCGAAATTGTCAACACCTCAGATCTTGAAAAAGAAATGATGGTAATATTATGGCATTATTCTGCTACAGAAGCCCTGTTGACAGCACCAACCGTCGTAGGCGCCATGTTGGCCATTATATTTCTTTTTGGAGGTGATATGATCGGTGTGTGAGTGTTCACTAGCTAGCTTGGTAGTAGCTTAATTGCTGTTTGGTGCTCGATGGATCCATTCGGTCGGGATGGCAACTATTTTTATAGGCCGGCAGGTGAAGCTTGCTCCTTCATCCATGAATGCTTATCGACAGATGTGTGAAAGCTCGTCACATGGATTCTTTTCTTACATTGTCCTCCATCTATTGGCACCTTCAAACATATGACCAACTTGTGCTGCGTCAACGACCTATATATATATATATTTAAATTAATTGATACACATGTACATCGTACTTAGGTCTGGTGGCAATGTCCTCTTAGATTAATACACATGTAGCTACCCCAGATTCCAGCACATGGATCCTTCTCTTTCAATTATGTTTCCAAGGATTCGAGCCTTCCGTGAAAAGTGCAACTTTGGTGCAGGACGCCAGCCTGTAGTCTTGGATGGATGGATCCACGATTTATGCGTCATTGCATTGCTGTAAGACGGATCTGAAGTGTGAAAACTCTGTCACATTGATTCGTTTACCACTCCAATTAATGGCACCTTCAGTCTTCAGAAAAAATGTGCAATTGGTGCAATGCCAATGCAAGCCAAATAATTTGGATCCACAGCTTGCCGTCCAATATAAACAATCTGGAGGATCTAGATGGAGCCTCCTACGTTAGTTAACCAGCGCATTTCGTAGGTGACGACAGCACAATTGATCAACAAGCATGACGTAGGTCACACGAGGGTTGACGGACGACTAGGTGATGACATCACAATTGATCAACAATCAAAGCACATCCTACTCCTTAGGGAGTAGTAATTAACAATATAACAAGCACTTTGAAAGAAGCCTGGCTCCAGATTAGCCAAGGCAATACTTGGATAGATCGGAGGTCCTAATAACTAATCAGTTAAATGGCTACTCCATTATCGATGGATCCAAGGAATCAGCACCGACTCCACACTCAATTCACGTGGGGGATCCATCCAAGTTGCATCCAACATAATGCTTATTCTTGATCATAATCCACGGATCAGCTCAACACCTGATTAAGTTGGCTAATAGATGAATTTTATAGGTCGTGCCTCCAGTCAACCAATCTGGCTAACGTATGTACCTTTGACACGCACAAATGCATGTTGGAGTACAATAAAACCAACTTTCTGTGATATCCGATCCACTGCCGGACTGACCAATCACTAGATCAATTTGAGTTTGATACAGAGTACAGGTCGAGAGGATGGATTGCTTGAGGTAGGGAAAAGGATTACAGGTTTGCTATTTCACATCTAGATGTGAAATAGTTATCTCACATCTAATTTTCTGGCCGTCAGATATACAACACATTAAGATTCGTGGTTGTTTTTATGCCCTCGTGCGTTGTTGCGTTGTAGAAGCGAACCTCTCGCTGCTTGTTTTGTATGGGCTGTTTGGGCCTCCGTACTCTATTCAGCTGCGTATCAGTTTTTTTTCTTTTTGTTGTAAACAGTTTGTGTGCTTAGAGGTAGTAGTGGGGACGCAACTTCCGTGGTCTATTCATTTGGATTGAGCGTTTTGTGTTTTTTCAAGGCGTTGACAAGCTGTTTTATTTTGCTTTTTTTGTTAAACGGTTTGACTATCTTTTTTTTCTCTAATTTTCAGGGAGAATTTTGTATTATTTGTTCTTCTTTTTCTGTTTTAATTTTTTCCCTATTTCCCTTTTCCTTTTCGTTGTTCTTATCCTTTTTCATTTTTTTCATTTTAGTTCATGATATTTTTAGTACATGAATACTTTTCGAAGTGCGCGAACACTTTTTAAAATTCAAGATTTCAAAAATTGTATCTTTTTTTAAATTTGTGTTTTTTTACAAATTCATGAACATTTTTTCAAACAGATTAGTTATTTCACATCTAGATGCGAAATAGCTATCTCACATCTAAGTCTAGAGCCATTAGATGTTATCCTGTATTTAAGATTCGCGCACACACTTTTTTCTGCACCCGCTTCGTGCGTTCGCTCGTCGTTGTTTCCGTTTGTTGTCTCGCAACCCATTTGTCTTAGTGGGTTGCATAGCGGTCCGTGGCGCTGTGTTGTTTGTTAGATTGCATAGCGGGGGCGCGTCGTTGGTTTTGAAGTTGAGAGGATGGTGATTCAGTTTTCCCCTTCCGCTTTATCTCCTTCTCTTTCCCGAAGCATTCATTTCGCATGTTCCCCATTTTTCCTCTTCAGCTGTTACTTATCGAGGCGGCGACGACTTCTGGAGAGCGTGAAGGAGAGGCAGACGCATCTGAGTGAGTTGCGTGTTGTCTTTTCTTCCCTCTCTTCTTTTGTGTGTATGCGGTTTGCTCACAGATCTGGAAGTTTTTTTTCATATTCCGTTTGTCTGTTCATCGATCTAGGGTTTATACACCAATGCATCCTATTGTGTATAGGGTTCCTCACAGATTCTATGACACATGCTTCTTTTCTTTTTTGTTTGTGTGTCCATCGATTTTTAGGTTTTTTAGAGCGTGCCCTTTTTGTTTGTGTTTTCATTCATCTTTCTAGGGGAGGGGTGAGGGGTTTTGTTCCTCTATGTTGGGAGGTGGGGATTTTGAAGTAGGTCAAGATTGGTTAAGTGTGTCATTGTTTAGTGTATAGAGTTAGCGATGTGGGGTTTTCGCCCTTTTTGTAGGGGGGTGTGATTTGTTAGTGTTAGACTTTATTTATCCCTTGCTAGATTGATGTTGTCCCATCGATCAATGGGTCTTGTAGTTTGTAATCGCCCCAGTTGCAGGTCAACCATGTGCTTGCAACTTGGGGATGTAGTTTTGTAGTTGCCCTAGTTGCAAGTGCACCCTCGACTCGCAACTTGAGGGGTGTTATTTTTTGTTCTTGTTTCATGGTAGTTGCAATTCGACCCTCGACCTGCAACTTGGAGTTTCTGTTGGTCCAGTTACAAGTCCACCATTTGACTCGCAACTCGGGGGAGGGCGAGCGTTTTTTGTTTTCACCCCAGTTGCAAGTCCACC
Organism: Aegilops umbellulata; assembly: GCA_032464435.1. Classification (NCBI taxonomy): domain Eukaryota; kingdom Viridiplantae; phylum Streptophyta; class Magnoliopsida; order Poales; family Poaceae; genus Aegilops; species Aegilops umbellulata. The sequence continues at coordinate 460,426,580 of CP136059.1, forward strand.
ACCAACTTGCAACTTGACACATGTAGTTTTTGTAATCGCCCCAGTTGCAAGTCAACTATGTGCTCGCAACTCGGGGATGTAGTTTTGTAGTTTCCCTAGTTGCAAGTACACCCTCCACTCACAACTCGAGGGGTGTTGTTTTTGTTCTTGTTACATGGTAGTTGCAATTAGACTCTCGCCCTGCAACAAGGATTTTCATCGGCCCAGTCGCAAGTCCACCCTCGACTCACAACTCGGGGGGGGGGGGGGTTGTTTTTGTTTTCACGCCAGTTGCAAGTCCACCACCAACTTGCAACTCAAGGCATGTTGTTTTTGTAATCGCCCTAGTTGTAAGTCAACCATGTACTCGCAACTCGGAGGATGTAGTTTGGTAGTTTCCCTAGTTGCAAGTCCACACTCGACTCGCAACTCGGGAGGGTGTTGTTTTTGTGTTCTTGTTTCATGTAGTTGCAATTAGACAGTCGACCCGCAACTAGGGGTTTATGTCGACCTAGCTAGTTGCATGTCCACAATCGAATCGCAACTCGAGGGAATATAGTTTGTAATCACCCCAGTTGCAAGTCAGCCATGTGCTCGCAACTCGGGGATGTAGTTTTTGCAGTTCCCCTAGTTGCAAGTCCATCCTCGACTCGCAACTCAGGGGGTGTTGTTTTTTTTCTTGTTTCATGGTAGTTGCAATTTGACCCTCGACCTGCAATTAAGGTTTTTTGTCGGCCCAGTTGCAAGTCCACCCCCTCCAACTTGCAACTCGGGGATGTAGTTTTGAAGTTGCCCTTGTTGCAAGTCCACCTTTGACTCGCAACTCGGGGGGTGTTGTTTTTTTGTTTCATGGTAGTTGCAATTAGACCCTCCTGCAACTAGGGGTTTCTGTCGACCTAGTTGCAAGTCCACAGTTGAACCGCAACTCGAAGGGATGTAGTTTGTAATCGCCCTAGTTGCAAGTCAATCATGTGCTCACAACTCTGGGATGTAGTTTTTGTAGTTGCCCTAGTTGCAAGTGCACCCTCAACTCGCAACTCGGGTTTTCTTTCTTGTTTCATGGTAGTTGCAATTTGACCCTCGGCCTACAACTAGGGTTTTGCGTCGTCCGAGTTGCAAGTCCACCTCGGACTTGCAACTCGGGGGGATGTAGTTTTTGTAATCGCCCCAGTTGCACGTTAACCATGTACTCGCAACTCGGGGATGTAGTTTTGTAGTTGCCCTAATTGCAAGTCCACCCTCGACTCGCAACTGGGGGGGGGGGGGGTAGTTTGTATTCACTCTAGCTGCAAGTCCACCCCTAACTTGCAACCCAAGGGATGTAGTTTGTAATCGCCCCAGTTGCAAGTCAACCATGTGCTCACCACTTGGGGATGTAGTTTTCTAGTTGCCCTAGTTGCAAGTCCACCCTCAACTCGCAACTCGGGAGGAGAGGGTCGTTTTTTGTTCCTCTTTCATGGTAGTTGCAATTAGACCCTCGACCTGCAACTAGGGGTTTCTTTCGGCCCAGTTGCAAGTCCACCCTCGACTTGCAACTCGAGGCATGTAAATTTTATAATCGCCCCAGTTGCAAGTCAACCATGTGCACACAACTCGGGGATGTAGTCTTGTAGTTGCCCTAGTTGCAAGTCCATCCTCGACTTGCAACTCGGGGGCTGTTATTTTTTTGTTCTTATTTCATGATAGTTGCAATTAGACCCTCGACCTGCAACTAGCGGTTTCTGTTGGCCCATTTGCAAGTCCACAATCGACTCGCACCTCGAGGAAATGTAGTTTGTAATCTCCCTAGTTGCAAGTCAACCATGTGCTCGCAACTCGGGATGTAGTTTTTATAGTTGCCCTACTTGCATGTCCACCTTTGAATCGCAACTCAGGGGGTGTTTTTTTTTCTTGTTTCATGATAGTTGCAATTTGACGCTCGACCTACAACTACGGTTTTCTGTCGGCCCAGTTGCAAGTCCACCCCAACTTGCAACTCGAGGGATGTAGTTTTTGTAATCAACCCAATTGCGAGTTAACCATGTACTCGCAACTCGGGGATGTAGCTTTGTAGTTGCCCTAGTTGCAAGTTCACACTCAACTTGCAACTCAGGGGGGGAGGTGTAGTTTGTATTCACTCTAGTTAGAAGTCCACAATTGAATCGCAACTTGGCTAGTAGTTTCATAGTTGTACAAGTTGCTAGTCCACCCTCTAATCGCAATTGGGCTGGTCATTGTACAAATTGCAAGTCTACCCTCGAATCGCAACTAGGGCATGTGTTTTGCTTTTCATCCCAGTTGCAAGTCCACTCTCAACTCACAACTGGGACTTGTAGTTTGTTATTGTCCGAGTTGCAAGTCCATAATTGACTCGCAAATTGTACCATAGTTTCTTTGTTATCCCAGTTGCATGTCCACCCTCTCGCAACTGAGACTATAGTTTGTTTTTCATCCTAGTTACAAGTCAATCCTGCGCTCGCAATTAAGCTCATAATTGTTGGAGTCGCAAGTCCACCATCAAATCACAACTTGTTTCATAGTTATGTGTAGTTGTCCAAGTTGTAAGTCCAGGCTCGACTCCCAACCGAGCATGCAGTTTTTTTAATCCAAGTTGTAAGTCCACTATCAACTCGCAATTGGACTCAAAGTTTTTTTTGCCACCTCAATTTTTCATATACACTCTTGTCTTACAACTAGCACCGACCATTTTTTGTTGTCCACTCCTAGTTGCAAGCCCAACCTCTACTTGCAATTGGGTCTTTTTTCACCTTTTTTATTTGTTGCCTTAGTTACAAGACCACCCTTATTTTTGCGAATAGGTCTTCTTTTCTTATTTGTATACAAATGAGACATACCCTTTTCCTTTTGTATATAACGCTAGTTTGCTCACTGATTCAAAAAATGTTCATGTTTTAAAAAAAATGTTTGAGATTTTTCTTAAAACATTAATATTTTTAGAAAATGTGTTCATCGATTTAAAAAATATTCACCTCAATTTTATTTTTCAGAATTTCAACAGATGTACTAATTTTCAAGTTTTGTTTACAAATTGGAAAAATGTTCTGGAACTTTACATTTTATTCACTGTTTGGAAAAATGTCCAGAAAATTTAAATACTGATGCTACTAGGCCCAAATTTTTCTTGTCTCAGTTGCCTAGTTGCAACTCCACCTCAATTCGTAACTTGGACCAACCTTTTTTAACATTGTGTAAATAATTTTTTAAATTTCACAAACATAAATTTTGAAATGCTTGAAACAATTTTTTAAAGGGAAATAGTTACGGGTTTAAAATTTGTGTTTTAGCCTTTTTAAACTGGTCCTATATGTCTTTCTCGATCTGCATGTGGCCTGGCCATTTTGCATGTGGTTTCTGTCCATGTGCTTTGGGCCATTCTTTGTTTTTATTTAGCAAGTTTTCACGTGTGTGTAAGAAAAGGAGGTACGCTAACTGTCGTGTAGTAATTTTTTTAGGACAAAGTTGTGGTGTAGTATCCCCGCAAAAAAAAAAAAACTGTCGTGTAGTAATTCTACTAGTAGCAGCAGGAGAGTGGTCTTGACAGGTCACAGGAGCAAGCCTACAGTGCACCGGCGACGCGTTGTGCTGGGCTGGACTAATATCAACCAAAACAAACATATAAACAAACAAGCCCGTGACAAACAACCAGGCCCGGGGAACAAAGTTAGAAACGGGAGGAAGGGAAAGAACGCAGCAGTCAACAATAAAGGCCACAATTTAGGATGACATCACGTTAGATGTGAGATATTATCTCACATCTAGATGAGATATAGTCACACCCGAATAAGAGGGGAGAGAGGGGGAGAGATGAGCCAGTGGCTCAAGACCATGTTAATTCTTTGCTGCCTCTACACGCTATAGCTAGCTAAGGACATAGTAAGGGCTCACGTGGCGCACTCTCGTCCCCCAAGCCTTTTTTAATACAGTACAATGGAAACCGCTCACATAAACTAGCATCCACTTACCCCTATGAATGCAAGCATGCAAACCCTAACCCTATGAGCACTTTCGAGAGACTTAGCCGGCACATTGTATTGAGATTGACAAAGTCGTCATAGACGTCTTCGTAGTCGACGGGAACGTCCCCTCCTACTGAACGGACATCGCCGGAAGGCATAGAGTAAATCTAGGAAAATGCGACCAATGTCAAGTCTAGGACTTAAACTCTAGTGGGCAGGAGATACCAATGTCCTTCTAATCATTGAACCACAGGTTGGTTCGCTAGGCCTAGAAGCCTGGTCGGTGCTTTCTTGTGCACATATGCTCTGATTGGCAATGCCAACTTGCCTCTCGTCTATATACAAATAAATAGAGCAAACAAACTTCTGCCTGCTTGTAGTAATGCAGTTCACTGCCATTTCCTGTTCCTATCTACACGACTGCACAGGGTCTCAGCCTTTTGGGTTAATGCATTGCTTCTCTAAAGCATTTTAGCACTAGTGTATTTCATTGCGTTGTATCAAAATAAGGTCTTGGTCCTGGAGTTAAATTGCAACTGGAGTGGTATGTATAACACATAAAAAGCTCATGTTTCTGTCCTCTGCTTGTAGTGTCACAACGAACTAGTAGTAAGTTTTTCACAGGGCAGTGTGCTGGTGAACTACGCGGTGCCTCATACTTAATCTAATTCTATAGAAAAAGGCATTCACCTCCCTTTATAAATAAAGCAACAATCTAGGTACAAACAGCCGCAAACAGCAGGCCAAGACAGACAGCCCACACACTGAAGGCAAGATACACAAATGCCAGATATCAGCAACACCACTAAGTCAAAATCGAAGCGAACTATAGACGGACAATACAAGAACCGCTCAGCAATGATGAAGCCTTCAGCAATGACATAGCCACTGCAAGAGATGAAGCCGGAACACAACAAAGGGTGGGCTTCAAGGCGGATCTTTCAAGAAGGGAACGACACTGGAATGACGCCACCGCCTGATCCATAGGATCTTGTTTTCACCCGGAGCAGCACGAAGGTCCGGGAGCGCTTGCAACGGAGCCTTCAGCAAAGGAACGATGTTTGCGGACGACTGGATGAAGCCAGACGCGATAAGCACCTCAATGCTTCCATACCTTCGTCGCCACACCGTGTCGCCAACAATGACCATGCCGCCCACTAGGCCATGTCTGTCAACCAGCAGCCAAGATGTGTGCTCCGCCCATGAACAACACGTCTCCCCCCGACAGGGCCGCCGCCCTGCCTCCAGGTAGCCCCAAGACCAACCAAGGCACCGACTTTGGCCATACCGACACCCGAACCACCACTCGAGCTACCAGCGACCGCCCTGTCCCGAAGAGCGCCAGATCGTACACCAAGAAGCACTAGGCCAGGCAAAGGGGGAGGAGTAAGAGCGGAACGAATCCACAGCTAGCACTCCCTGTGCCGGCCACAAAGGACCACTAAGAGCCACCATCCCTCTTGTCAAGCTCCCCAGTGGATACCCCCTGTGTCGCCCCACCATTGCCGCTATCTCAGATCAATGTAGGACCATCAACCATCGTTTGCCCACTGAGTGGAGAACTAGAGCAGCCGCCACCTGCAGCCGAGGAGGAGCCCTAGGGTTTTCTTCCCGCACCGCCCGCTATCGACCAAGTCGCAGCCGGAAAGGCCCGACCCGAGCCAGGCATACACACACCGCCAGATCTGATGCCACATAGACGTCGCTTTGCCAGCCAACATCTAGGTCGATGGCACGCCGGAAAAGGACATGATCATCGCCACCTTGGGTGTCGATCACTACACCGCTGCCCCCACGCTAGCACGATGCCTCCGCTAACTACGGCCGTACCACAACATCCACCATGAGAGAGTGCAGGAGAGGGAAAGGTCCCGCCACCGCCTACACCAGTCGTGTAGTACCTCAGGGGAGGTTTCTGGTTGTTCGACAATCATTGACAATGATGAAGAGATCTCCATGCCTTCACCATCTTCGGTAGTGCGGCACCCACGTGGTACATCATGACTAGCGACGATAGGTTCCAGCTACTCAACTAGAGAGGCACCACATCAATGATGTCTACTACGCAACTTTATTCTTGTAGACTCGTGTTGGGCCTCCAAGCGTAGAGTTTTTTAGTACAATAGCAATTTTCCCTCAAGTGGATGACCTAAGGTTTATCAATCCGTGGGAGGCGTAGGATGAAGATGGTCTCTCTCAAACAACCCTGCAACCAAATAACAAAAAGTCTTTTGTGTCCCCAACGCACCCAATACAATGTCAAATTGTATAGGTGCACTAGTTCCGCAGAGAGATGGTGATAAAAGTGTAGTAATGATAGTAGATATTGATTTTTGTAAGAAGAACAAAAACACATCAAGGTAGAAAGTAACAAAAGTGAGCACAAACGGTATTGCAATGCTTGAAAATGAGGCCTAGGGTCCGTAGTTTCGCTAGTGCAATCTCTCAACAATGCTAATATAATTGGATCATATAACCATCCCTCAAAGTGCGATGAAGAATCACTCCGAAGTTCCTCTCTAGCGGAGAACATAAGAATAAATTGTTTGGAGGGTACGAAACCACCTCAAAGCTATTCTTTCCGTTCGATCTATTCAAGAGTTCGTACTAAAATAACACAAAGCTATTCTTTCCATTCGATCTATTCTAGAGTTCGTACTAACATAACACCAAAGAAAATTCATACCAATAATATTCAATCCAACACAAAGAACTTCAAAAAGTGCCCCAAGATTTCTACTGGAGAAACAAAGACAAGAACGTGCATCAACCCCTATGCATAGATTACCCCAATGTCACCTCGGGAATCCGCGAGTTGAGTGCCAAAACATATATCAAGTGAATCAATACGGTACCCCATTGTCACCACGAGTATTCAATTGCAAGACATATATCAAGTGTTCTCAAATCCATAGAAGTATTCAATCCGATAACAACAAAATCTCAAAGGGAAAAACTCAATTCATCACAACAAGATAGAGAGGGGAAAACAACATATGATCCGACTATATTAACAAAAGCCCGCGATACATCAAGATCGTGACATCTCAAGAACACAAGAGAGAGAGAGAGAGAGAGAGATTAAACACATAGCTACTGGTACAAACCCTCAGCCCCGAGGGTGGACTACTCCGTCCTCATCGTGGTGGCCGCCGGGACGATGAAGATGGCCATCGGTGATGATTCCCCCCTCCGGCAGGGTAACGAAACGGGGTCTAGATTGGTTTTCGGTGGCTATAGAGTCTTGCGGTGGCGGAACTTCTGATCTAGGGCTACCCCGAAGTGTTTTGGAATATTTGTGAATTTATAGGGTGAAGAGGGGGTGCGGGAGGCCACCAAGGTGGGCACAACCCACCTGGGCGCGTCTGGGAGCCCAGGCGTGCCCTGGTGGGTTGCGCGCCCCTTGGGGCATCCCCAGGTGCTGCTCTGGCCCATCCTGGGTGTTTTTGTCCATAAAAATTCTCCAAAAAAATTCGCTGCATTTGGACTCCGTTTAATATTGATTTTTTGCGATGTAAAAAACAAGTAGAAAACAACAACGTGGCACTTGGCACTATGTCAATAGGTTAGTCCCAAAACATGATATAAAATGATTGTAAAATGCTTGTAAAACATCAAAGGATGATAATATAACAGCATGGAACAATCAAAAAATATAGATACGTTGGAGACGTATCAGCATCCCCAAGCTTAATTCCCGCTCATCCTCAAGTAGGTAAATGATAAAAACAGAATTTTTGATGTGGAATGCTGCCTAACATGTCATCCCATATTCTTTTCTTTATAGCATGGACATTTGGACTTTTATATGGTTCAAAGCAATAGTCTAGTGTTGACATGAGACTTAAATACTCAAGCATATCAACAAGCAATCATGTCTTTCAAAATATCAATGATAAAATAAGTTATCCCTAGCCCATCATGCTCAATCATTGATCCATTCATGAAACACACTCACATATTAGCTACACCAAATGCTCAAGTACGATCGTAGTGCCTCCTAGTTGGTGCTTATAAGATAAGGCCCTTCGCAGAGGGAAGTAGGGATTTATAGAGGTGTCAGAGCTCAAAGCGAAAATTGAGAGATAAAAACATTTTGAGAGGCATACTTTTCCCACCAACGAAAACGACTTAGAGCTCCCAACACTTTCCATGCTAGATATATCATAGGCGGTTCCCAAACAGAAATTCAAGTTTATTCATTTTCCACCATACTTTCACTTTCCATGGCTAGCCGAATCCATGGTTGCCCTCCATACCAACACTTTTCAAGGAATTTATTATTTGACAACATAAAGTAAATTCATTTTTCATTTGGGGAATGGGCATCCCTAATACCTTTACCTTAGTCTCGTGCAATGATAAGTGAATATACACTCATCATGAGAATAACACATCTAGCATGGAAAATATTGGCCAGCCCTCACCGCCTCGCGAGCGGTACGAGCACACAAAAGAGAAATTTATTTTGAAAATTAGAGATGGGACACACAAATTTTCTTAGAACGGCAAAAGAATACCGCATATAGGTAGGTATAGTGGACTCATGTGGCAAAACTGGTTTAATGGATTTTGGATGCACAAGTAGTGATCATACTTATTGCAAAATGAAGGTTAGCAAAAGATTGAGAAGCGACCAACCAAGAAACAAATAATCTCATAAGCGAGCATTAAGCATAATTAACACCGAATAATGCACCACAAGTAGGATGTAATTTCATTGCATGACTATTGACTTTCGTGTTTGCATAGGGAATCACAAACCTTAACACCAATATTCATACTAAAGCACAATTACTCATCAACATGACTCACATATCACATCATCATATCTCAAAATTATTACAAAGAATCAAGTTTATTTTGTCCAATGATCTTCATGAAAGTTTTTATTATATCCTTCTTGGATATCTATAACTTGGGGACTAATTTTCATGTGTTGCTTTTGATAAGCTCAAACAAATATAAGTGAAGATCATGAGCATAATATTTTTTCTCTCAAACTAATTTAAGTGAAGCAGGAGAGAATTTCTTAAAAAATTTACTAACTCTTAAACAAATCTAAGTGAAGCAAGAGAGCATTTCTTCAAAAATAACAAAGCAAGCTGTGCTCAAAAAGATATAAGTGAAGCACTAGAGCAAATCCATAGCTCATCAAAATTTAAGTGAAGCATAGAGAGCTATTCTAACAAGTAATGGCATAATTTTGGATCTCTCAAACAAGTGTGTCCAGAAAGGATTCATGACTTAGAACACAAAACAAAACAAGCAAAGACTTATATCATACAAGACGCGCCAAGCAAAACACATAGTATATGACGAATAAAAATATAGCTTCGAGTAAAATACCAATGGTCGTTAGAAGAAAGAGGAGATGCCACTCGGGGCATCCCCAAGCTTAGTTGCCTGCTTCTCTTTGGATAATAACTTGGGGTGCCATGGGCATCTCCAAGCTTAGGCTCTTCTTACTCCTTATTCCTTCATCCATCGTAAGATAACCCAAAACTTGAAAACTTCAATCACACAAACCTCAACAAAACCTTTGTGAGATAAGTGAGTAAAAGAAAGCAAATCACTACTATAAGTATTGTAGCAAACCAATTCATATTTTATTTTTTCATTATATCTACTGTATTCCAACTTTTCTATGGCAAAACCTCATCAAAGAAAATCATAGAATCATCAAAACAAGCACACAATGCAAAGAAAACAGAATCTGTAAAAACAGAACAGTCTGTAGCAATCTGAATATTTCAAATACTTATGAAACTCCAAAAATTCTGAAAAATTAGGAAGACCTGAGCAATTTGTATGTTAATCTTCTGCAAAAAGAATCAGGGTAAAACCACATTTCTGTGATTTATGAAAATTATTTTCGTGAGCGCATAAGTTTTTGTTTTTCAGCAAGATCAAACAACTATTACCCAAGAAGATCCTAAATGCTTTGCTTGGCACAAATACTAATTGAAACACAAAAAACACAATCATAACAGTAGAATAGTTGTGCAAACACTCAAGAACAGAAAGAAAAAAGCAAAAAATAAATTTTATTCGTTGGGTTGCCTCCCAATAAGTGCTATAGTTTTACGTCCTTAGTTAGGCATAAAGCAAGGATATAAGTTTTGTCATCCTTCTTCTTAGTTTCTTTAGAAGTGTTTCCGTCATGAGGTTTTGTAAAAACAACATAAAACATATTATCCGTAGAAACTTTAGCATTATTGAGCTGCCCATTATCATAACCCCTTTGATTTCCGGCAACAATCCAAGAGTAATGTTGATTAACATTATTAAAAACTTGTTGGATTATGTCTAAGATGGGGACTTCCTAATCCGCGGAGAAAGATAAGCAGAAGTACCGGAAGTTCGACAAATCTAAAGTCCGTTGCTACAATTGTCAGGACCATGGACGCTATTCGCGAGAGTGTCCTAATCCGCGGAAGGAGGCAAAGAAAGAGCACGGACACTATTCGAGAGAGTGTTCTAACATTATTAAAAACTTGTTGGATTATGTCTAAGATGGGGACTTCCTTCTTCAGATTCTTATCAAAGATTTTATTATCCCCAAGCAAATGTCTTAACGCTAATCGCTATTGTAAAGAATTTCATCTATCACGGGCTTTTCATGATTCATACCATAAAAATCAAAGATTATCCTAGCTTTCCGTATTATGTAGTTGAAATCGTTCATAAGAACGAGAGTTGCCAAGTTTTTAACCTTAGGATTCTTTATAATGGGAAGCTCAAAAAACAACTTTTGCAAGGTAGGATTTGTACGGATAAATTTACTTTCAAGTTTCAGAACTAATGCTGAAATAGCATCTGCCTAAGATCTATGTATAGGAGCATCATCAATACTTAGATTTCCCATACAATTGAAAAAATCTGGGATACGTCCCTTTCCCATAACATTCCCTTGCCCCAAGATAAAAGTTTTAGCATCCAGATTGCCCGTACGTCCAATCTTAGGAGGTAGTCCAGCATCTATTGGTGCCATACCGAAATCACTCATGGCTGCAAACAAAGGATAGATATGACGAGAAAACGGCGAACAAAAAAGCGAATAAAAGAGCAATTTTTTTGTGAAGTGGGGGAGCGGAAAATGAGAGGCAAATGGCGAATAATGTAAATTGCGAGGAGATGAGATTTGTGATTAGAACCTGGTAGACGTTGAAGATCCTCCCCCGCAACGGCGTTAGAAATTCCTTTTGATTGCGGCTTGAAGCCACGTCGGTATTTCCCTAAACAGGAAGGGATGATGCAGCAGAGCGACGGTAGGTATTTCCCTTAGTGATGAGACCAAAGTTATCAAACTAGTAGGAGAACCAAGCAACACAACGTAAACAGCACCTGCACACAAATAACAAATACTTGCAACCCGACGTGTAAAATGGGTTGTCAATCCCTTTCGGGTAGAAGCGCCCAAAGATAGGCAAATGGACGTGAGAGAGTTGAAGATATTGATAGATCGAACGCCAAATAAAATAAATTGCATCACAATATTTTTGTATTTTTTGTTTAATAGATATGAAAATAAAAGGTAAATAAATAGATCGCAAAGGCAAATAATATGAGAAAGAGACCCGGGGGCCGTAGGTTTCACTAGTGGCTTCTCTAGAGAAAAATAGCAAATGGTGGGTGAACAAATTACTGTTGGGCAATTGATAGAACTTCAAATGATCATGACAATATCCAGGGAATGATCATTATATAGGCATCACGTCCAAGATTAGTAGACCAACTCCTGCTTGTATCTACTACTATTACTCCACACATCGACCGCTATCCAGCATGCATCTAGTGTATTAAGTTCATGAAGAAACGGAGTAATACAATAAGAACGATGACATGATGTAGACAAGATCTATTTATGTAGAAATAGACCCCATCATTTTATCCTTAGTAGCAACGATATATACGTATCGGTTCCCCTTCTGTCACTGGGATCAAGCACTGTAAGATCGAACCCACTACAAAGCACATATTCCCATTGCAAGATAAATAGATCAAGTTGACCAAACAAAACCCAAATATTGGAGAAGAAATATGAGGCTATAAGAAATCATGCATATAAGAGATCAAAGAAGACCCAAATAACTTTCATGGATAAAAACATAGATCTAATCATAAACTCAAAGTTCATCGGATCCCAACAAACACACCGCAAAAAGAGATACATCATATGGATCTCCAAAAGACCATTGTATTGAGAATCAAACGAGAGAGAGGAAGCCATCTAGCTACTAACTACGGACCCGTAGGACTACAAAGAACTACTCGCGCATCATCGGAGAGGCACCAATGGACATGATGCAACCCTCTGTGATGGTGTCTAGATTGGATCTGATGGTTCTGGACTCTGCGGCGGCTGGAATTGATTTTCGTCGACTCTCCTAGGGTTTCTAGAATATTGAGGTATTTATAGAGCAAAGAGTCGGTTCAGGGGACACCCGAGGTGGGCACAACCGTGCAATTAAGTAATGTGATGGACAACAAGTAAAGTGAAATTTGGAATGATCACAAATATAACGGTACCAGAATGGGCACCTAATAGATTAAGAAGTACATGTGCATTTGCATATGCACACATGTTTTTCCTAGCCAACGCAAAATGCTAGGCCAAGCCGCTAGCAGCGCATCTATCGCACATAGGTGGCCATTGAGCTTGCGGAGCTGGAGCAATCGTGGAAGTCAGCGTTGGTACAGAGGAGGCTTTAGCGACGTCGTTGTTACCGTCGCCGTTGGGGTCATTGCATCAGATGAAGTTCCTTTTTCTTGGGAAGATGGTGAACACTAGACTTGAGAAGACCGCCATTCCCAGCGGCAGGTTCTTGAGCAGCTGTTGGGCGTCGGTGCCGGCCTTGGGGAAGAAGCAGTTCTGGAGCCCGACGCCGCTGAAGGCCATGGTGAGGAAGACGACGACGGTGAGGAAGGCGAGAGAGAAGTCCTGCTTCTTGATATGTCGCTCCTCGAGCTCGGACTTCATGCCTTTGAACTCCGTCTTCTGATCATCCTTTGAGATGTTGAATATGTTGATGCCCCCGTACGTCGCTATTCCATAATACACCTTACCTTTGTGGATGATGGAGTCGGTGAAGGCGAAGAAGACGCAGGAGGCGGCGAGCATGATGACCAGCCCCAGCGTGATCCACCAGTTGGAGGGGTAGCACTTGCCTTGGTTGCTGAAGGACGGCGCGAGTATCTGGTACGCCATCACCGACCCCGTCGGCAGCAGCTGCACCAGGTTCGCCGACACCGACAGCACCTTCTGGGTCACGCAGGTGTTGCCATCAGCCCCCGGCTTGCCAGCACCAATCGTAGGCGCTATGTCGACGGCACTATGCTCGCTGGGTGATATTGCCATTATCTTTCTTTTTCGAAGGTGATCTGATCTATGTGTGAGTGATCGCTAGCTAAATTGCTGCTTGGTGCTCGATGGATCCATTCGGTTGGGATGGCCCCATTTTTATAGGCCAGGGCAGGCTTATGGACAGATGTGTGAAAGCTCGTCACATGGATTTTTTTCCCTTCCATTTTCCTACATCTATTGGCACCTTCAAACATATGACCAAGTTTTGCGATGTCAATGAGCTATATACATCTTGAGCTATACATACATCGTACTTAAGTCGGGTGACAATATTTAGATTGATACACAAGTAGCAACCCCAGATCCCAGCACAAGATTCTTCTCTTATAGTAAGCATGCGAAGCTTCCAAGGATTCGAGCCTTCTAAGAAATGTGCAACTTGGTGCAATGCCAACCTGCAGTCATGGACGGATGCATTGATTCACAACTTATATCCATTGCCGATTTATCTGCGTGCATTATATATAAATAAGTGTGTCAAAAACCATTACAGAACATCATAAATACAGAAGTGACCAAATTAATAAAAGTTTATCATCACATTAAAACCAAAGTATATACATAGTTCTCATTGAAAAACATATAGCTCTCCAAAGCATCTAATTAAACCATACATTGAAAGTATGTAAAACATTTCAATGCAACAACATATGGGATCATAATCGCAACTAAGGTAACAATTGAACCAACGGCATAATGATACTAAGCCTCAGTATGGATGACATATTTTCTAATCTTTCTAATCTTTAAGCGCATTGCATCCATCTTGATCTTGTGATCATCGACGACTTCCGCAACATGCAACTCTAATTCCATCTTCTCCTCTTGAGTTTTTTTTCAATTTTTTCTTCAAGTAAATATTTAACCTCTCCACAAGAGGGTCAGTTAAAATTTCTAGTTCACATACCTCCTAGATAAAAACATCTATGTCACGTTGGTCAGCATAATTGTCATAAACACAAAAACAAATAGTTATAGAAGATAATATACCACATCCGAATCATAGACAGGACGAGGGCCGATACGGGCGGATACCAAATCCGTCGCACTATATAATAACAAACAGTAATAAAAGTAAGAAACTTATAGAAATATCTTTCTAAATCATACAATGTAAGAATTTTTTTCTTTTCTAAAGAAGATAAAAACAAGAGGCTCACCATGGTGGTAGCGGCGATGAGATCGGCGCAGGCGAATAACGGCGGTGAGGACAGGGACGGGACAGGACGGACCGGCAAATCTATACAAATCTTGAGGAAAATGGAGCTTGAACAAGGAGCTTCGAGAGGAGAAAGCTTAAGTAGTGTGGCTCGGGCATTTCATCGAACACCTCATATGCATAGGAGGTGAGTTAGAGCACCACGAAGCTCTCCCACGACCGACCAAAAAAACAAAGCAGTGCACTACTCTGCTCGTGGGCAGGTATATATATATATGCATCTCTTTGGTCCCGGTGCGTGGCTGGAACCGGGACTAAAGGTCCACATTTGGTCCCGGTTCCATCCATCAACCGGGACCAGTGGTTGTGGGCCAGGAGCGAAATCCATTGATCCTGATTCGTATCTGAAAGCGGGACCAAAGGGGCCAGACGAACCAGGACCAATAACCACCGAGGCCGGGCCAGCCCCCTAGCCTCATGAACCGGGACCCATGAGGGCATGGGTCTCGGTTCGTGAGTGAACCGGGATTAATGGGCTTACCCAGACTGGACCAAAGCCCTGTTTTCTACCGGTGGAGGTCCGGTGAGCCAAAGCAGCAAGACCAAAGCGCGGCCATAGTAAACTGTGTGCGTGCCCGCTGGTTCAATTTATTGGAGCAATTTAACTGGCTGCATGCATGCGCTTAGCTGTAACAGGTTGCATGCCCGGCTGGGTGTACTGCCCGGAGCGTTTCTACTGGATGCATGCTGCCATTCACAATTAACACAGCCAATTGAAGCAGAATCAAGGCGAAATACCTCCGTTATGATTGTTGCGGCCTTGTAAATTCATTCAAACCATATGGAGTGGCTCATGGGACCTCTAATCCGGGACGGAGTTAGTACAACACTGTATGATAAATTCCAAAAAGCGTACGTGTGTAGTAAACATGGACAGAGGGAGCAACGAAGTAGTGATTACAACAGATCAATGAAATTTGGAATAATCAGAAATATAACGGTACACCTAAGAGATTAAGAATTGAGACATGTGCATTTGCAAATGCACACATGTTTCGCCTAGCGAGGGCAAAAGGTTAGGCCGATCCGCCAGCACCGCATTTATCGCATACAAGTGGCGATTGAGGTTGAGGAGCTGGAGCAATCGTGGAAGTCGGCGTTGGTACAGAGGAGACTTTGGCGATGTCGTTGTTACCGTCGCCGTTGGGGTCGTTGCACCCGATGAAGTTCCTTTTGCTTGGGAAGATGGTGAAGACTAGACTGGAGAAGACCGCCATTCCTAGCGGCAGGTTCTTGAGCAGCTGCTGGGCGTCGGTGCCGGCGTTGGGGAAGAAGCAGTTCTGGAGCCCGACGTCGCTGAAGGCCATGGTGAGGAAGACCACGACGGTGAGGGTGGCGTGAACAAAGTCCTGCCTCTTGAGGTACCGCTTGTCGAGCTCAGACTTAATGCTTTTAAACGCCACCTCCTCCTCCTCCTTTGACATGTTGAATACGTTGAGGCCCCGGTACGTGGCTACTCCATAATACACCTTACCTTTGTGGACGATGGAGTCGGTGAAAGCGAAGAAGACGCATGAAGCGGCGAGCACGACGACGAGGCCCAGCGTGATCCACCAGTTGGAGGGGTAGCACTTGCCCTGGTTGCTGAAGGACGGCGCCAGCATCTGGTACGCCATCACCGACCCCGTCGGCAGCAGCTGCACCAGGTTCGCCGACACCGACAGCACCTTCTGGGTCACACAGGTCTTGCCATCAGCCCCCGGCTTGACAGCCCCAGGCGTTGTAGGCGCTATGTCGACGACACTATTCTCGTTGGAATTGGATGATGCTGCCATTATCTTTCTTTTTTGAAGGTGACCTGATCGGTGTGTGAGTGATCACTAGCTAAATTGCTGCTTGGTTCTCGATGGATCCATTCGGTTGGGATGGCCCCATTTTTATAGGCCAGCCGGTGAAGCTTGCATGCCCCTTCATCCAGGCTTATGGACAGATGTGTGAAAGCTCGTCACGTGGATTTTTTTAACTTGCATGTTCCTACATCTATTGGCACCTTCAAACATATGACCAAGTTGTGCGACGTCAACGAGCTATATACAACTTGAGCTATATACACATCGTACTTAAGTGGGGTAACCACTGACCATGTTTAGATTGATACACAAGTAGCAACCCCAGATTCCAGCACGGGGTTCTTCTCTTGTAGAATAGTATTGCATGCGAAGCTTCCAAAGATTCGAGCCTTCTAGGAAATGTGCAACTTGGTGCAACGCCAACCTGCAGTCATGGACGGACGGATGCATTTGATCCACAACTTACGCGTCACATCACATGCATGGATTCCTAGTCCAATTAATGGCACCTTCAGAAAATGTGCAAGTGGTGCAAAGCCAGCGAGCTGATCATTGATGCTCCAAGGAATCAATATACGCTAATAATGTACCCCTGTGTGTATGATTTAGAGTTTAGAGCAGTGCAAATGAAAACTGATCGTGCTAATTAACAAGCTGTAGATACATGACGTGTGCCACATGACGGTCGAAGGACGACTAGGTGACGATGGCACGGTTCGTCAGCAATCGAAGCGCATCGTACTCCTTATACTAGGTAATTATAACAATATATATAACAAGTACTTCCCTTAAAAAACAATATAAGGAGTGCTTGCTACATTGTGTAGAGTACATGGTACGGCCTATATCAATTATAAGCAAACAAGCATGGCTCCAGATCAACCTAGGCACGACTTGGATGGATCAGAAGTCCTAATAACTAATCAGTTCAATGGCGACTCCATCAATGGATCCAAGGAATCAATACCGGCTCCACACTCGGTTCGGGGCTTCATCCAAGTTGCATCCAACATAATAATTTGTGATCATGTTCTGAGGAGCAACTCAACACCTGACTAAGTTGGTCAATAGATGAATTTTATAATTTGTGCCTGCAATCGACCAATCTGGCTAACATATGTACCTTTCACATCCACAAATACATGTTGGAGTACAAGAAATCCAAATTTTGTATTGTTGTAGCTGCGCAATTAACTAACAAGGTTTGTGAGGGCATCGGTTGTACATTATCGAACATATCCCAGAAATATAATTATGATTTCATAGTTACTAAAGATATAGAGTTATAAAAATATCAATTCATGGTAACTAGAAATATTATATTAAGTAAATATCACCTAAGTGAAAAATGGATTGAATCATTATGATTTCTGCATGACTGATTATTATGAAATTTCAAAATTACCATGCCTGCATATTCTAGAACATCATCTATTCATTGAGTGGTATTCAATCTACTCTTACATGACACAACACCTCGAGGAAGGAAACGATGCACAAGTGTTGTCGTTGCCCGATCTAAGATCTTGAGTTTTCACTCTGAAGAAAGTCCAAGTTCACATAAAAAAATGCCTTCCACAAGGACATTGTCAGGTACAACCAATGAAGGCCAGACCATGGGTTTTCATCCTGGGAATCAAGAATCAGTACTCGAGGAGCATCACCAAATTGCAGTACTGCAGTGCTGCCACCCCCGCTTGCCGAGGCTACTGTTGCAAGTCATCAAATACCTAGGACACAGTCTTCATTGCATCCAGTACACCTTTCTGCCAACGCTTGCCGTGACTTTCTCCACCTCTATCAGTGCCTTGTGAATCTTGACGTAGACATGTCCCATGAATCTAATAAGAGAGCAAAGCTTCGCGTCGCGCCCTTTTGAAGCCGTGCTGGCTGGTAATATGAGTGCGCGACGAAGGCTTTCTGATCTAGATATTCAGGTGCGACGTTCGCCAATCCGTATAGATCTCTGACGAGGAAGACCAGAATGTGTCACCGACCAGATCGAAGAGGTCGACATTCAATAGAAGGACATCATGGCGGATGAAGATTGCTAGGGCCAAACCACCACAGCACCAAGCGCCTCCACGTCCTGGCAGCGCCGTCGCCGCCCATGGCCAAAACTGATCCACGGCATCCTAGATTTGTCTGAATCCAGCCTGCCCACGCCACCTCGCCCCACCAGCCGCACACTGCGTGCTCCCAGCAGCAACATCGGAATGGTAGCATGCTAGACAACACGCAGGTACACAAAGCAGCAGCAGGGGCTCTGCAGCACCTGCCTGAGGACAGATCGATGCACACCTCTGCACCACATCTTGCCTACAGGAGTGAGCCGCCACGAGACCATCACCACGGCTTAGATCTGGGGAAGAAGTCCCCTGCAGATCAAGCAAAACTCAGATCTGGGGATGTCTTGCAGGCACACCCAGATCAGTCGGCGACTAAGCTTAAAAAACAAAGGTGTACTATCTGAGCAAGCAATGTAAAATTCAATGTTATAGTAGATCATTGATGGCACGCGTTGCCGCGCCCGTACATTTTTTATAGTAAAATTCTAGGTATTGTTGCAGGCCATAGTTTTTCAGTAATCAATGTACAAAACTTTAATTTATTTGATCTAAGAAGATTGTATTAATAATTGACTCCTAGGCAGATTTCACTTTCCAGAATTGAAAGATTTATTAGAAGATTGGTGTTACCGAAAAAGGCTTTCGCCCCGCTTTATATTATAAAGCACATGCCCAAGCCAACAATCCACAGAGGTTCAAGCACACACACACACACACATCAAGTTCATACAGAACACATGATCCATAAGGGTTAATGCTGAGGGCACAGCTCAACAAGCCCTAGAACAGAAATAAACGACTGCATCTAGTCGGGCTCGGGGGGGGGGGGGGGGCGCGGAAGCGGTGGCGCCAGGCGGAAGGCGAGCGATCGAAGGTCGGCGAGGAGGGTGTTGATGACGTCCCGATCCTGAGGGCGGCTAAGCGGCCGCCAAAGCTGCAGGTACCCACACATTTTAAAAATGGCGTCAGTAGCACGTCTGAGAGTGACCTTTTGGATGACAAGCTTATTGCGGACAGTCCACAGCGTCCAGGCGAGGACCCCTACGCAAAGCCAACGGATATGTCGGTAGCGAGGGGGGGAGGCATGGATCTCTGCGAGAAGGTCGGGGAAATTGGAATTGCACCACTGTCCACCAACCGTCTCGCGGAAACTGGACCAAAGAA
The DNA here is from genome assembly GCA_032464435.1 of Aegilops umbellulata. Lineage (NCBI taxonomy): Eukaryota > Viridiplantae > Streptophyta > Magnoliopsida > Poales > Poaceae > Aegilops > Aegilops umbellulata. The sequence continues at coordinate 460,446,124 of CP136059.1, forward strand.
ACTGGGCCGTGGAGCACGCGAAGAAGATGTGGTTAGCGTCCTCCACCGTGCCGCACAGGGGCAAAGCCCATCTCCAGGTCCGTTACGCTTGAGGACTTCGACTCCGGAGGGGAGGCGTCCACGGATCCATTGCCAAAGGAAGATCCTAATCTTCAATGGCAGGCGGATATCCCAGATCAAACTGAAGGGCTCGGGGGCGGGCGAAGGCGTGATGGCCGCGTATAGTGACTTAGTAGAGAAGCGTTCGGAAGATTCTAGGTGCCAAGAGATGGCGTCCGGGGTGTCGGTGACGTTCATCGGGAGAAGGGCGATGTCCTCGAGGAGGGCATCCCAGGCGGCCACTTCGGGCGGGCCAAAAGGGCGGCGAAAAGTGAGGCGCCCTAAGTCAATAAGGGCCGTCTCAACAGAGACCCGCGGGTCAATAGCAATGGCGAAGAGCTCAGGAAAGCGGGCGGCCAGAGGGGTGTCGCCGATCCACCGATCAAACCAGAACAGGGTCGCGGACCCAGACCCAACCGAGATGGACGTGTCAATGCGAAACACAGGGAGCAGCTGAATGACGGCCTGCCAAAACTGGGATCCGCCCGAACGCTGACAGAAAGCCAGAGGCTGTCCACGGAGGTACTTGTTCCGGATGATGGTGAGCCAAAGCCCTCCGTCACCATTAGCAATACGCCATAGCCACCGGGTCAGGAGGGCGATGTTCATGCGTCGGGAGGACAAAATCCCCAGACCCACCTGGTCCTTGGGTTTACATATGTCCGGCCAACTGACCATATGGTATTTCTGTCTGTCATCCTCGCCAGCCCAGTAGAACCTGGATTGGTACTTGATAATTTCCGTGTGCAGCGTTTCATGGAGGCTATAAAAACTCATGAGGTACCAAAGAAGGCTGGTGTTCAATTCAGAACAGGGCCGCTAAGGCAAAGTTTAAAGTAGATTGACTCTTAAAAACTAATCATGCATGCTTAACATGATCTAATCAACAGATTAATTGCCACAAGGATTATCGGTACTATAGTGTAGCAAAACTACTGACATGGAAAGCAAATAAAACTTTGCATTGGAATCAAAGTTAAATTTTATCTTTACTCTCTAGCACAAAATAACATATGTTAGTATAGGGCATGTAGAGGAAGGGAAAAATAATTATACTCCCAAATTACCTTTTAGGGCAAAAAAAAAAGATAAGAACTGATGAATACCACGACTGCGAATTGAACTCGCTATTTTTTTCAAGCAAGCTAGGCTGCCGTTCAGGTCTAGTAAATAGCATATTGATTAATAACCTTTTCTCTAAATTGGAAGGACAGCATTTCTCAATTCTCAACATGGCGATTATACAATCTGGATTATCAAGTTGGAGCTAATGGACTTATGTTATTGATACACGTACCATAGAGTTGGTGAGGAGTAAAAGAAGAAGCAATGGCAGAAGTAGGATCCATAGAATTTAAACACTCAAGCTATCAAGTTTAATGGAGTGGTCAGTGTTGTGAAAGAAACAAAACTAATTGCTGATAGAAATGTTGAATTAAGCAATGGCAGAAGTAGGAATATTTGATGCTGATCGCCCAGGAGTTGAGGACATACAACTATCTGACCTGGGAGCACCTATAGACCTAATGGATGTCCTTGCAGAGAATGCTCCTCGCCAGGGAAAACAAAAGGATGACACAGGGGTCACCGCCAAAGGCATTTCAGCTAAGGGAATACAAAAAGATGACACGGATGCCTCCATGAATAACCTCGATGAAGATTTGTAGGACGCTCCTAGTTTGCATTCGAGAAAGCATTCCAAAGCCGTCACAAGCCTTGGAGCTTTCATGGTGATACACATTTACATTAAACGGATTATTTTAAGTTCACGCAGATTGCTAGCTAACATATGATCTTCCACGTTCAGGATGAAGAAGGAAGAGTTGTTGCTGCAGCTTGCAAGGAGAGTCTCGGGAATGTTTCACAGCTTCATATAGAGGTGGATGCTTCGAAGGGTGCTCCGAGTTTGGATTCGTGAAAGAATTCCAAAGCCACCACAAGCCTTGAAACTTTCCTGGTGATGCACATTTGACATTAAACTGATTTTGTTTTTAAGTTCGTGCAGATTGTTAGCTGACAAGTGCTTTATTTCGAATCACGGGATCCTCTGAATTTGAGGCAGAGTAAGAATGTGGGAAAGTCTGGAGAAGAAAGAAAAATCACGAGGACCAGCCCGAGCGTGATCCACCAGTTGGAGGGGTAGCACTTGCCCTGGTTGCTAAAGGACGGCGTGAGTATCTGGTACGCCATCACCGACCCGTCGGCAGCAGCTGCACCAGGTTTGCCGACAACGACATCACCTTCTGGGTCACGCAGGTCTTGCCAGCCGCCGCCGTTTTGACAGCCCCAATCGTCGTAGGCGCTATGTCAACGACACTATTCTCGTTGCCTTGTGCTGCTATTATCTTTCTTTTAAGGTGATCTGATCGGTGTGTGAGTGTTTGAGTGATCACTAGCTAGCTTGGTAGTAGCTTATGTTGGTATTTTTCAAGGATCGAACACACGATCACGCTGCAGCTTGAAGGGTCATGTATGCGCAACTCGTCTCGACGTATACGAACTAGCAGTAGCACTTGATCACAAACACCGGGACCAGAACACACGCATGCGAATGCAGCAACTCGAAGTTGGCCAAAGACACGTGTCGTGCCTCGTAATAATATCTTTACTGCTTTTCGTTTTTCTGGTACAAAACTCATGCACCCTGCCCATGTATATATAGGTGCAAGAACCAACTCACGCCACCGACCCAAACTACCTTTTCCTGACCTATACGGACTAGTACTCATACACAAACCAACACTATCAATCCTGATCGATCTCAGCTAGTTTTTTTTTTAGAATAAAAGAGGTTTCCCTCCGATTTCATTAACAAAACCAAAAGCAGGCAGAGTCTAGTAGTCTCGTACAACGCACCCCAGGAACACAGCACAAGTTCTAGATCACATCCCTGACCCCCCCTCCCCCCCCCCCTCGATCACCAGGGCAAGGAGTCAACCCTTACAACCATCGCCAAAACCTATCCGAGCTATTAAACAGACCAGTTTGAAAACCACAATTCGACACAAAGAAGAAGGAAGCTGGTCTTCATTGATCAAACTCCAAGCGACGAACTCCCAGCCTCCATCCCTACGTCGCCTTGTAAATTTCATTTGCCACCCGCTCGATTAGTTTTGCTCCAGCTGCATTAGTCTTTCCTCCGGCTTTTTGATCTGCAAAATTGACCAATCCACAATCCAGTTACACATCAATCGGATAAAAACCATTGGGTCATATATCTTTTTCGACCTGAAAATTATATCATTTCTACATTTCCAAAGATACCAGAAAATAGCCGCGCTCCCCACTAGAACCATTCCTTTTTCTGGGTTTTTAAAGGATCTCAGCTAGTACTCCTGCCATACTAGTACATGACGCCTATTATTACATGGAAAAGCAAGCCGACTCAAATAAACTTTCCTATTTGTACTCTAACATGTTTGGATTACTAACAATCACCCCTAATTCAAACTTTCGACTTGTTGACTTGAACCAACGATTTCTCGGACTACCAGCCACGCTGATACATCTTAGCATGCTACATGCCGACTAAACGCATAACCTCATGCAGGAACTCGATTTAACTGGTGCGCGTCCACTTCACGTTGATCTTCATCTCCTGATCGGCAGCTTGTACACGGGGAGACACATCTCTTCACCCGCCACATATTCACTATCTTATCATTGTCGCCGATGCCACATCTCACCCAACGACACCTCCTGTCCAGCGGCAACACAACTCGCCATGTACGTGCAACTCATATCCACCGTATATGAACTCGCCGGAACCCCACGACCACCAACGGAAACGCAAGGCACGAATTCCTTTTTCTGCTCGCTCACGCTCGCAATTCTCCTCCGCCTGTGACACATCTGAACTACAACAGAAGACTCACACATCAGAGCTCTTGGACGCAACTTGCAAGAACTCACGTGCACACCTTGACGACAGCTCGCAACTTTGTCGCCTCTTCCTCGCTCCCTCCAACGATGATCACCCATCGCCTTGTCGACGACAGCGTGTCGCCCTTCTCCAGGTCATTCCACCGAACAGCGATCACCTGTCGCCTCGCTAGCGACAGCGTCCTCACCGCCTTCTTGCCGTCGCTCCGCCGAACAACTACTACCCGATCATCTGGTCCTCCTCATCGCAGCACCACCAAGCGACTTTATCGCCCGCTCCTCCTCGTCGCTACACCAGCGACTGTATTGCCCGTTCCTCCTTGCCGCTACACCAGCGACTGTATAGCCCGCCCTGAGGCGCTAGCAGGGTCGCCACCCCGGGGCAAGCGTGGCTTCACTCGAACCTTGCTCTAGATACCAATTGTTGGATTTTTCCAAGGATCGAACACACGATCACGCTGCAGCTCGACGGGTCGTGTACGCGCAACTCGTCTCGACGTATACGAACTAGCTGTAGCACTTGATAGCTTGCCGGCGCTCACGCAAACACCGGGACCAGAACACACGCACGCGAACGCAGCAACTCGAAGTTGGCCAGGGGCACGTGTCGTGCCTCGTAATAATCTCTTTACTGCTTTTCATTTTTCTGGTACAAAACTCATGCACCCTGCCTATGTATATATAGGTGCAAGAACCAACTCACGACACCGACCCAAACTACCTTTTCCTGACCTATACGGACTATACTCGTACACAAACCAACACTATCAATCCTGATCGATCTCAACTAATACTCCTGCCATACTAGTACATGACGCCTATTATTTACATGGAAAAGCAAGCCGACTCAAATAAACTTTCCTATTTCTACTCTAACATGTTTGGATTACTAACAGCTTAATTGTTGGTTGGTGCTTGATGGATCCATTCGGTTGGGATGGTTACTATTTGTATAGGCCGGCCGGTGAACCTTTGCTCCTTCATCCATGCTTATCGACAGATGTGTGAACGCTCAGCACATGGATTCTTTTCTCACGTTTTCCTCCATCTATTGGCACCTTCAAACATATGACCAACTTGTGCTGTTACAGATATATACAACTTGCGCCCGCACCAAATATTTGAATTAATTGACATAGGTACATCATACTTAGGTCTGGTGGCAATGTCCTCTTAGATCAATACACATGTAGCTACCCCAGATTCGAGCACATGGATCCTTCTCTTTCAGTTATGTTTCCAAGGATTTGAGCCTTCCATGAAAAGTGCAACTTGGTGCAGGACGCCAGTCTGCAGTCTTGGATGGATGGGTCCATGATTTACACGTCATTGCATTGCTGTAAGACGAATCTGAAGTGTGTAAGCTCTGTCACATTGATTCGTTTATCACTCCAATTAACGGGACCTTCAGTCTTGAGAAAATATGTGCAATTGGTGCAATGCCAATGCAAGCCAGATAATTTGGATCCACAGCTTGCCGTCCAATATAAACAATCTGGAGGATCTAGATGGAGCCTCCCACGTAAGTTAACCAGCGCATTTCGTAGGTGACGACAGCACAATTGATCAACAAGCATGACGTAGGTCACACGAGGATCGGCGGGCGACTAGGTGACGACAGCACAATTGATCAACAATCAAAGCTCATGCTACTCCTTAGGGAGTAGTAATTAACAATATAACAAGTACTTGCAAAGAAGCCTGGCTCGAGATTAGCCAAGGCATGACTTGGATGGATCGGAGGTCCTATTAACTAATCAGTTAAATGGCTACTCCATAATCGATGGATCCGATGAATTAGCATTGACTCCACACTCAGTTCACGTGGGGGTTCCATCCAAGTTGCATCCAACATAATGCTTATTCGTGATCATAATCCGCAAACCAGCTCAACACCTGATTAAGTTGGCCAATAGATGTATTTTATAGTTCATGCCTCCAGTCAACCAATCTGGCTAACATATGTACCTTTGACACGCAGAAATGCATGTTGGAGTACAAGAAAACCAACTTTTTGTGATGTCCGATCCACTGCTGGACTCACCAATCACTAGATCAATGTGAGTTTGATATAGAGTACAAGTCGAATGGAAGAATTGCTTGAGGTAGGCGAAAGGATTAAGAGGGGATAGATCGAGGGAGAGAGATGAGCCAGTGGCTCAAGACCATGTTAATTCTTTGCTGCCTCTACAAGCGCTTATCATGCCAGAGACGTAGACTAGGGCCTCTGTGGAAGGCGCACCCACACCTCCCTGTGCGTCGTGGCTGTCGATGCATGCCATCCATGCGTACATGGCCGGCAGGCCATTTCCTATTGTAACAACATTGTAATTCTGCCGCACTCTACCTATCAATGCAATGATACGCAAGCCTTTTGCGTATTCGCGAAAAGAAATCTTCTTGTTTGAGTTACATCCTTTGTTTTAAATTTCAACAAACATAAAAATCCAATTTGAATGACTTTTAAATGACAATATTTTTACACAATCATTACAGATGCTAAAGATGTTACCCACACATTTGCATGGGCCGATCTTAGTTTTTGTAGAAAGAGAATGTGCTTTGTGCCCGAGAGAAGAACAACAAATTTTGGTTCTTCTAAGAAATAAAAATTTTGAACACTAATTATTTTTGTATCGACACAAGACACACATAAATTTTTTCATGAAATTGAAACGCACACAATATGCTGGGACATTTGCTTGTCTACCCTTTTTGCCTGAATTTTATGACATAAGGGGAAAAATCGTGCCACAGTGCATGTACTCCTGGTGCACTGTTCAATCTTCAGGCTCCCTAGCCTCTACATACATCCAAAATTGCATATTTCAAGCGGTAATTAGCAATCAAACAAACTTTGGATCCTGTCGTCCGTTGATTCCTAGAGATCCCCGGTTGCCAAACGTAAAGCATTATAGCAGGAGCTTTCAGGAGCCAGACCTGATCAATGGTACGTCTCGATGTTTGGGCAGTACTGGGAAGAGCACCATAGAACTAGACAAGGCTGGTATCCCTTGTTTGATTGTATTCACTAAGATTGTTAATTATTGCAAATGGGTAGTTTGGGTTTCCTCTAGTATAGCAGGTATGTGGGACAAACAAACTTAGTGATGAGCATTTGTGTCTACTTAAGTATCTGAAAAATAGATGTTTTCGTTGCATCGAATTAACGAGAGAGGTTAGTTTCTCATAACATCACATGCTATTATCGTGAGGCTTAATCTCCATGCTTGCTAGCCTCAACATACATTCCGAATTACATGTTTTTGTGTGTGAATTAACAATCAAACGTCTCTCTAAGAAATAAAATTAAACAAACTTTGGATTGCCTCTCCGACTGAATGAATCCTGAAATAAGTGTACAAGCCCCCCCCCCCCCTCCCCTCCCCGGCCAAATTCGGAGTGTCGTAGCAATCGCCAGCAATAGCTGGACTTGAACGAAGGTGGGAACATCTCGATGTTTGCGGTGGCGACTAGTACGACTATGATAGTGTTATCACGCATCAATGGTGTCAACGACATGAACGAAGGTTGGACATTGGTGTTCCACTCGAACCCCGACTACTTTGTAGGTGGCATCAAGCTAGCGGCGCTGCTTGAGGAGCAACGAAGGGGCAATGAGGTCATCGCTGGTATGGTGAGGGCTAGAGGATGACATAGGTAGGCGGCGACTCGTCGTGGTAGTGCTCCTCTCATATTTAACAATATGATGGATTGATCTCACTTCTTGTCGAGTGTTAACGGTGAACTGAAGAAAGAAAGAAAGAAAGAAAGAAAGAAAATAAATGAAACGTACTACCATTGTAGTTTGATGTCCCCTCGTCGACCTCAAAGGCGTACTGGAGGAGAGCGTCATCCAAAAGAGAAGGCGGGTTACCCTTCCAAAATAAACCCCCAAACCAACAGAGAATCCCCTAACAACTCCGCCACAATGGCGTCGCCGGCGCTGCCGTGCAGCCTCTACGCCCCGCCGACGGTGCAGGCGACCCTCCCGGACCACCTCACGGAGGAGATCCTCCTCCGCCTCACCACGGCCGCCGACCTCGCCCGCGCCTCCATGGCCGGCCCGTCCCTCCGACGCATCATCGCCGATCACTCCTTCCTCCGTCGCTTCCGCGCCCTCCACCCGTCGCCTCTCCTGGGTGTAATCTCGTGCTCCTTCATCCCGTCCGAGCCACCCCATCCCTCCGCCGCCGCCGCCCGAGCACTCACTGACACCGACTTCTCCTGCTCCTTCCTCCCCTCCCGCGAACCGCCCTGGTGTCGCTGCGACTTCCGCGACGGCCGCGCCCTCTTCTGCGTCGTCCCCGACGACGGTGTGCTGGTCAGGGACTTCGCCGTGTGCGACCCGCTGCACCGGCGCTACCTCCTGCTACCTCCCGTTCCTCAGGACGTGTGTGATCTAGTCTGTTACTGCCAACCTTTCCTTGCCCCTGCCGGCGAGGACGACGGTACTGACATTGCTGCAGACGCTTCTTTGAGATTCAGGGTCGTGTTCTTGGCCAAATACCAGTCCCACCTGGTCATATTCGCCTTCTCTTCGTCAGGCCCCCATGCCGGACAATGGCAGACCGTCGCATTTGATGGTTGGAGCACTCTGGTCGCAGGAATCAGCGAAGATGCGCGATCCACCATTTACTTCGGAAAGCGCTACTACGCGCACAGATGCTTCTGCTGGGCGATAACTGGTATCAACAAGTTGCTCATGCTCGACATTCGTACGATGGAGTTCTCCTCCGCCAACCTCCCGCCTGGTACCCGGGATTGTGAGGTGGCCTTTGTGGAGGCAAGGGAAGAGAGGCTTGGGATGTTTACTCTCAGCTTCAGTCCTGAAGACTATGCATATCACTCTGGTATGCCATTTTGGTTGGCATTGGGAATGACCCAAGGCAGTGGCAAACGGAGGATGTAGTCCCATTGCCCCAAGATTACTGCTATTACACCGTCGGTGTAGCTGGGGGATACTTACTCCTAAATGGGTTTCCGCAAAACCCGGATATGCGAGACCCAGACTGTTTTTCACTTAATCTCCAGACTATGAAGCTTGAGCGCTTCTGTGGGGCTAGCTACGTGATGCCATTGCAGAGGCAGCTGTATGTGGGTTTCCCACCATCCTTGTCTCCACCAACTATTTGAAGTGGTAAGCTTGCTCCTATTTTTTCCTGTATTGTCCATGCCATATATAGGCAGAATCGGAACTGCAACATGATGCAAGTATTAGCTAGTATAGCATCCAAAATTAATGCTAGGTGATTAGCTTAAAATTAAAATCCATGTGTTTCCGATGGCACGCTGCGGATTATGCCCAGTAAGATGTATGTCCTTGAACTGCAACTACGCGGTTAATGAACCGCTTATGCACAGGATGCGTTTGGGTTTTCCTCTAGTACAGCATGTATGTGGGACAAGCAAACTTAGTGATAAACGTTTGTATCTATTGAAGTATCTGCAGCTAGATGTTATCGTTTAATCTAATTAACAAGAGAGGTTGGTTTCTCATCACATGACACGCTATTGTTGCAGGGTTTAATCCGCTGCATATGGTACTCATTTCGTGTCTGCCTGGCTGCTGGCTGATCATTGCGAGGAACGATGACACATACATCAAAGCAATTGCCTGTAGCGGGAGATTGGTCATCCACCGGCTGAGCTGCCTCTTATATATTAGATGGGGTCTGCAGACTGAAGTCTCTCTAGCTACTGTTAATTTGCATGTTTTATTTTCTTGCATGTAGTCTCTCTTGCTTGTTGCTGTTATTCTGCGATTAGTAAACCGCTAGCAGTGCCAAGTTCGGTACTGATTAAGTTGCTCGTTTATTTGGTGGACTGGATGGAACATGTGTATGTATGAACACCGTGTTAATCCTTTCATGTTGTGTATGGGTAAGTGCCCCGCTGTTAATTTGGATGCTTTATTTAATCATAATGCTAATCTACATGCACTCACGGTCCCTTCACATGTACCTATTCCTATTGTATATTGTCATTGATAAAAATGGAGGTTTTTTTTGTGACACCAACATGGTCAAATCTGCTTATATTGTCCCACCAGAATTTGAACCGGACGGTCGGCAGGGAGTCTGACTCGTCAGAGTCCTGTTTGGCGAGGAGAGGCTGATTGATGAAGCTTTTGATTTAACAAACAAGAGGCGTCATTCATTCAATCTGCATACAATTTACAAGGAGGGTTACAATTCCCTATAACTGTAGCACATCTGACATAATATGGATCAAGGGACATAAAGATCAAGATTATTGCAGATCAATCTATGACTAGCTACAGTTACCTGATTGATCACCAGCTGAGCTAAAGTTGGTATAGGCCCTTGAGACATGCGAAACCTGAACTGAGCTGAATCTGTATCTCTGATGGTAGATAAGTCTGTCAAATAGGCCTCTGCTGGTTTCCCAATGACCTGGCTTTGTCCTGGGAGATCTTTGCTAGAGGCAAGTTGTCTATGGTGCATCTTTCACAGCAAATTAGCTGCAAGTTTTAGATCCTGAGCTGAAGTGACATGGAAACATACAGCGGTAAACATATAAGTTCCCAACCTTTTGCTTTTGTGTTTCCATTACTGGTTGGGAGTCTTGTTCCTTCCTTGCAGTGCAGCATCTGTGAGTATCCTGTTTATTTATGCAGCTTGAATATGTCCGTTGTTGATCCCTGCATCTGCTATGACACAATTGGTGCCTTGCCTCCATAAACAATCTGTGAGTTTAGCAGTTCATCTTGTAGGCAGTTTAGCAGTTCATCTTGTAACTGTTGAGGATGGCTCCCAACCACACTGGCCGATAAACTAAAATGGTTGCCAACTCTTCTGCCGTGTCGTGCTCACGGTGCGAAAGTGCATATGCTGCACAGTTGGATGTGCCCGCTATGTATATGATTTCAATTGGCGCCCATACCTGCAATACTCAGAGTTTTTTATCAAGACTAGCAAGAGGCTCATGTGTTGCACGGAACATCAAGATGCATTTATACGAGTTGTTTATCCTGTGGGAGAAAAAGATGAATGAGGGAAGGCCTTATCTACAAATGTGGAGAGGGGTGTAGGTATCTTTTTGCAGAATTGCCATAGTTTGCTTTCTATCCGTCAGATATATATCGGACGGTCTATATTGCAGGATGGCAGGCACACCATCATCACCAACTCGGTTGTTTGTTTATAAGAGTAAATTAGATCAGTGCAACCTGACATATCAGAGGCTCAACACGCCAACTCAAGGACGAGCATTCACAAAGATGGCGGGTTTGCATTTATCAACAGCTAACAGCAGAGCAAGACACTCTTTTTCATATGCCGATAGCCAACAATGCCTAGTTGAGCGACGACAATGACTTGTTGATGTATGCCACTGGGTATGAATCTTGCATAGGCACTACTGCAATCCCCCTGGTACTAGCATCAGTTTCCATGATGAACTTTCTATAAAACCTGGAAGTGCCATACCGAAGCTTGCACTAGTGCTTGTTTAAGTGCTTGGAATATTGCAGTTTGTGTCAAAATTAACAGGGTATTTTTCCTTACAAGATCATTGAGGGCCAAGAGAGAGTGCCAACATTTTGGACAAATTTCCTGTAGTAGACCACTAATCCCAAGAATCCCCGCAGTTGTGTGGCAGTTTGGGGTTGTTCCCATGTGTTGATGGACTTCACATGTTCATCCATCTAGATTCCAGAGTGGCCACATCTTCTCCATTCATGTGATGCCCCATGTAACTGATGTGTCGTTGAGCATCGGTGTTCCACTGGAATGTCGAATGCTTGTTGGGAGGCATGAGGGTCGGGGATGCCACCACATCTACCGTCATTGCATCGGTATGACGACAGCTGGAGGATGGCACGGCAGCAGTGGGAGGTGAGTAGGTTGCCGTAGATATGGATGTTCCTTGTCATGGTGCCTCCTATGTGTTTCTTCTCCTAAGAGGCTTGGTGGACAACCATGCTCAAAAATATAATTCATGGTTTGATAGGTGATGTAGCCTTCCATAAACAACCCCTCATCTAAAAAGTTGGACTATGTATCACGAGTCTTTGAAAACGAATCTAGTGACAACAATTCCATGCCGCCCTCTCTCTACCATCTACTAGTATTTATTGCGGCAGATTCACATCGTAACCGGAAAAGCCCAGATTCCGATCCACAAACCAGGACATCGGCAGCATGCCGAGCCACAGCTCCGCCTCTCATTGTCCACAGGGTACAAACGCCCGTCGAAAAGATGGCCCACCAGTCAGGAGTATATTACATTTTTCTGTCCGTGGTGGACCAGCGCCATATCAAACACACTGAATAGAGAGAATCACAAAGCTGAAACGAAGGGGTCAGATTCCGAGTGCCTATGTCTTCGTGACCACATACTCCATGTCTGCTCAAATCCCACTTTTCACAATATTTTCATCATGAAAAAGCATACATTATCTCCGTCCATAAATCACGCGAACAAAATCAGGTATCTTTTCTCCTTAAATGAAAATTGAAACCTTCTTTAAATAACAGAAAAAATCAGGTGTGTATCTTTCTCCTTAAATGAGAATTAAAACAGTCCATAAAGCACAGGGAAAAATCAGTCGAAATTACTCGCGATTGATTCGGGAGAAGCAGGACGGGATCGCGAGCGCGTCCATACGATCGCGATCGAACGCTTCCTTGCGCATTCGGATCTTATGCAAAATCCATGTGATTCGGAATTTAGTAATTTTGTTTCATTATAAAATAGGAGCACAAGCAGAAATGAAAGACGGGTTTCACTTCCAAAAGATGAGATGAGTAGAAACGGAAAAACCAAACCCCGAAGCAAAACCAATCCCCTAGTTCGTTCCACCCCACCCCGCCCCAATGGCGTCGATGGCGCCGCCATGCAGCCCCGACACCCCTCCGACGACGCCCTGGCCCGATGCTCACGCGGCGCCGCCATGCAGCCCCGACGCCTTGCCGACTGTGGGGACGCAGGCGACCCTCCCGGACCACCTCACGGAGGAGATCCTCCTCCGCGTCCCCACGGACACCGACCTCGCCCGCGCCTCCATGGCCGGCCCCTCCCTTCGACGCGTCATCTCTGACCACTCCTTCCTCCGCCGATTCCGCAGCCTCCACCCGCCGCCTCTCCTAGGCATACTCTCAGACTCCTTCGTCCCAGCCCAGCCGCCCCACCCGTCCGCCGCCGTCGCCTGAAGCCTCATCGGCACTAACTTCTCCTACTCCTTCCTCCCCTCCCGCGAGAAGCCCTGGGATCGTTGTGACTTCCGCGACGGCCGCGCCCTCCTTTGTGTCACCATCAACGGCCGCCCCCTGGTCAGGGACATCGCCGTCTATGACCCGCTGCACCGGCACTACCAACTACTACCTCCCCTCCCCCAGGACCTTTCCGATCTAGTATATCACTGCGAGCCCTTCCTTGCTCCTGCCAGTAGGGATGAGGGCACCGACATTGCTGCGGATGCTCCCTTCAGATTCAGAGTCATGTGCTTGGCCAAATGCCAGACCCAGCAGCTAGTCCTATTCATCCTCTCTTAATCGGGCCCCGTGCCGGACAATGGCAAGCCATCACATTTGATGGTTGGAGTGCTCTGGTCCCAAAAAGCAGGTACGATGTGCGATACTCCACTGCCTTCGGAAAGCGCTACTACGCACACGGATGAATCTGCTGGTCGATACCTCAGATCAACAAGTTGCTCATGCTCGACATTAGTACGATGGAGTTCTCCTCTGCCGACCTCCTGCCTGGTGCCCGGGGTCAGGTGGCCTTTGTGGAGGCAAGCAAAGGGAGGATTGGGATGTTTGCTCTCGGCCACAATCGTGTATACGATTCCTATCACCTCTGGTATACCATTTTGTTTAGTACCAGGGATGACCCAAGGCAGCCGCAAACAGAGGACGTAGTCCCATTGCCCCATCATTGTCGCTATGTCATCATCGGTGTAGCGGGGGGATACTTACTCATACATGGTTTACCAGATGACCCGGAAATGCCAGACCCGGGCTGTTTCTCACTGAATCTCCACACTATGAAGCTTGAGCGGTTCTGTGGGACTAGGTACTCAATGCCAGCGCAGAGCCAACCATATGCGGGTTTCCCGCCATCCTTGTCTCCACCAACTATGTGAAGGGGTAAGCTTGCTCCTATTCTTTGCTTTTATTAACTAATATAACATCCATGTCATATATAAGATTGACACTGCAATAGGATGCAAGTACTCCCTCTGTTCCGAAATATATGACGTTTTAGAAAACGTCCCGACCAGGTGAAAAGGGAGGAAAGTACAGAAGTGCCCCTAATTTGAATCGCTATTGCCGTCGTCTTCCTCACCGAGCAGATCCTCTCCATCCCAGTCGCCGCTGCTGCTTGCTTCCTGCCGCCCGGGTCGGCCCCCATCCCAGGGCCGCCCCTCTCCCAGGGCCACCCCCCTGTCGCCTGCGCCAATCAAGCCCCCTGTCGCTGGAGGGGGCCTCACCAACTCGCCTCGTCGGAGGGGGTGCTGCTGCAGATTGCTGTCCCCCTCCCAAGGCCTGGCCAGCTCCAGAGAGTACTGCTTCAGATCGAGGTACTGCTCGCCGGAGGGGGGTACTGCTTCAGATCGGCAGCCCCAGGTCCAGATCGTCGTGCCCTCCCATGCAGCTCCAGGTACTGCTGCAGATAGCCTCCCCACTTGGTCCAGATCGCCTCCTGGAGTAGAAGTTTGAAAAGGAAAAGCTCAAAATACTCCAGACAAAGCTTGTTGGCAGAGTATTGTATCAATCGGGACAAAGTTTCAGAGTACAAGTACTGTAGACAGTAAAAAATTGATGGCAGAGTATCTATCAAGACAAAGTTTCTGAGTACAAGAACTCCAGCAGGCATACAAGACTGAAATCGTGCTCAGATGAATATGGAATTGGCAGTTCAGAGTACCTGGAGGGCTTGAAGTAGCCAGCAACAGCAACAGCTCGAAGCAGGACGCATCTCCAGCACGACACAACAACTTGCAAGAGGGAAAGACAGTAATCAACATGGAATTTGATCTGAACTGTACTCCCCCCGAAGAAGAGGACATACCTGGAGGAGTCGGTCCTGATGAAGAAGATATCGATGATATCGACATGCACGAGAGCATTGATCCTGGTGAAGATGATATCGACATGCACGAGGGCATTGATGCCGACGAAGATGCAGTCGGTGAGCTTCCTCATCTTCCCTATAAAGATGATGTCACTGTCAATTCAAATACTCAATGTGAAATGATTAAAATACAGAATAAAATGGATTAGGAGTAGAGTAAAGCAATGATCATTTTAGTTTGTGGTAACATGAGTACTACTCCATGAGTACAGTAGAATAAAACGAGTATTGTACTACTCCATGAGTACAATAGAATAAAATGAGTATTGTACTACTCCATGAGTACAGTAGAATAAAATGAGTGTAATCCAGTGAAGAAAATAACACTTGTTGGTGTCATGCATCATTTACTGAACATCAAAGTCATAATGCAACCATGCTGAACACTACGAAAAGCTTGAACTACCAGAACCCCAAACAATAAATACTAGACCAAAAAATTTGCCATTCATACAACCAAAAAATTGGAGTAGATAGAAACCTTACTAGCTAAATGCGACACCTTTCTTTCTCCCTTGACTGCATCTATTTCAAGACACCAGAAAAGGTACATAAAAGGTGATTCGGTCTCAGTGTGTATCAAATTAAACAGTCAAAAACATTCAGTGTGAAAGGCATTAACACGAAAGACAGTAGACAGAAACATGACACTAGTGGCTAAGCGTTGAAATAGACCTCACTGAGCATTGACAACATGTAAACATACAGTACAATGTGTGTTGACAAAAAGCAAAACACAAGGGGCAGAGGCATGGATGGATCATACACAGTAAACAAGCTCATCCTTCACCGCCTTGTCGGTCCATCGAGCATGTCCGCTTTCCTCACCCACATCATACACAGCAGAATATTTTCAGTTTTAGTTAACTGAATATTTTCAGTTTTAAGTTAACTGAATATTTTCAGTTTAAGTTAACTGAATATTTTTAGTTTAAGTTAATTGAATATTTTCAGTTAAGTTAATACTCCATTTGACCATTTCAATCAAGGAGTATTTTCTTAGTTGTACTATATTTCTTGTTGTAATTCATTTGATCATATGATATCATTTCATACCATTTGATCATTTCAATAGGACTAATATTTTTCATTGATGTGTTTCTTGCTGCAGTTGTTGAACAAGCAATTAAGAAAAGGAAAACCCTCACTGACGAGCAAAAATATGCTGCTTATGTGGCATTGCATGCAGTGTGCATGAGCAGAGGTGGCAAATTCAAAAGAAATGATAAGAAAGACCTTGCACAATTTTTTAAGGTAGGAGTGAGGAGTATACAAAGAGTTTGGCAGAAGGCAATGGAGCAAATCGCAGAGGGATTAGAGGTAGATGTTTCCAATCAGAAAAAGAGAAGATGTGGAAGAAAGCCAAAGGACATTAATCTAGAGCAAATCCCTACAATACCACTAAACAGGAGGTCCACTATCAGATCACTCGCTTGGCAACTGGGATGTAGCCCTACCACACTGCATAGAAAGTTCAAGCTAAATTTGATAAAGAGGCATACAAACTGTGTGAAGCCAGCTCTGAAAGAAAAAAATAAGAAGGATAGGATGAATTTTTGTTTGTCAATGCTTGATGAGACAACGATAGAAACTTCAAGGCCTAAATTCAAGACAATGCATAATGTTGTGCACATTGATGAGAAGTGGTTCAATATGACGAAGAAAAATAAGACCTACTATCTGTTGGATGGGGAGGAAGAGCGTATGAGGCATATACACGGCAACTGTATTGACAAGGTGATGTTCTTGACGGCCGTTGCTAGGCCAAGGTGGGACCGTGAAGGAAACGTGACCTTCTCTGGGAAAATTGGTATCTGGCCATTCGTGAAAGAAGTTCCTGCTCAGAGGAGAAGTGATAACAGGCCCAGAGGTACAATAGAGACAAAGTCAATAAAGGTCGATAGAAAAGTGATGAGGGAGTTCCTGATAGAGAAAGTCTTGCCAGCGATACAGGCCGCTTGGCCCGAAAGTAATGCTGGACAGACCATCTACATTCAGCAGGATAATGATAAGCCCCATATCTTGCCAGATGACCCAGAATTTCTAGCCGCTGTCACAAAAACTGGACTTGACATTAGAATAATACAACAGCCCGCCAACAGTCCTGATCTGAATGTGCTTGACCTCGGTTTTTTCAACTCGCTGCAATCCCTAACAGATTGTCTGAGTCCTAAAACACTACAAGACCTTATTAAGGGTGTTTTGGAGGAATTTGAAGGCTATGAGGTTTACAAGCTCAACAGAATTTTCCTAACTCTGCAGACATGCATGATTCAGATCCTGAACCATGCAGGGGGCAATGAGTATAAAATACCACATGTGAACAAAGAAAGGCTTGAGGGTCTTGGGCAGCTACCTCCAAGACTATCATGCCCTCGAGAGGTTTACACAAACGCCCTACACAATCTAGAGCTAATGGAAAGGGTTCAGTAATGGAAGAAGAGGCATGAGATGCTTGTTGTCATGAGACCGGAGATGCTTGTTGTCATGAGAACTGAGATGTTTGTTGTCAAGAGATCGGAGATGCTTGTTGTCAAGAGACCGGAGATGCTTGTTGTCATTAGTCTGGAGATGCTTGTTGTCATGAGACCTGGGATGTTTGTTGTCAAGAGACCGGAGATGCTTGTTGTCATGAGACCAGAGATGCTTGTTGTCATGAGATCTGAGATGTTTGTTGTCCAGAGACCTGAGATGAGGCTTCTGGAGTATATTTGTTGCATCCTTGTGGTTATTTGTGTGTAGATAACTCCCTTGTTTTTTAATTTTCTGATTTGTATGATCATTCGTATAACTCCTTGTTGTGATAAGTTTTCGAATTTTCTGATTTGTATGATCATTTGAATAACTCCTTGTTTTGTAAAGCCTCTGTATAACTTCTTATGAGGAGAGGAGTAGGAGGGGAGAGGCTCCAGTTAATTTAAATCTAAGAAATTGGTACTGGAAATCAGCTTGCTTGTTACTCCTAATTAACTGAAAAAAAATTAGTTCAGTATCTCTAAAACAAAGTACTCCTTTTGCAGTGCTATAGTACTGCTGTCCTCCCTAATTTGAACAAGTACAGTATGAAATACTCCTATCTACTCCTAGCATTTCCTAGCAAGAAATTTCAGCAAGCGATCCAAGTAAGAAATTTCAGCAAGTACAATTTCAGACTGCCGAACGGACCACCGGCTATGGGACATTACTATGGGATACTTATGGAAAAAATCTCTCTGGCCATCTAGCTTAGTTGCTCTAACACATGTTAAATTCAGTTAAATACTGGCAGCAAGCACTATTCCATGTAAAGCACCAACAAATTTGGGATGCATAAAATTTACTGAACGGGCTATAGTTTTCGAATCAGAAACGCTAGCATTTCCTGTAGTTCTGCATATCAAATTGATAGTTTTCGAATCCATGTTGCTGTACACATAGGAACTACTCCTAGCATTTCCTGTAGTAGTCGGTTACTCCAAATAAATTTGATATGTGAACAAACAGGTGCCTCTTCAAATAAATGGAAGCACAAATATAATAAGTGTCCTGTGTTCTTCTTTGTACTGCAAGTCTCCAGCTATAGCTGTGCAAGATGAAATCCTATTATTGGTTGTTACTCTGTGTTGACTGAAAGAAAATTGCAAGCTGTACTACTGTACTGTAGAGGAGGCCCTTAAATCTCTTAACTCATTTTTTTACAATTCAGTTAGTCATCCTGTGTTTGTTGACTGAAAGAAATGGCAAGCTACTACTGTACTTTACAGGAGGTTTCTCTCTCTCCTAGGATATGAAATTTACACAGTTAACATATCAGCAAGGTTAACTACTCAGCAGCCAATTTGATCTCGACGGCCACATCTCAGAGCAGCAAGCAAGCACGAGAATTGAGTAGCACCGCATCAGGGGAACGAAATCGAAATTGAAACGGGAGAGTGGTAGAGGGAGGTGTGGAGGAGAAGGGACCTTCAGTTGCTGCTGTTGGTCCATGGCATCGGAGCAGGTGTTGGTGAGTTGTTGCTGCTGGGCATCGTCCCTAATTTCACCCATGACCATCACTTTGACCTTAAACTTGAGTTGTTGCTGCTCCATGGCTGGGGTCGTCCTCCTCTCCCTGCATCCATTGTGCGTGCGTGAGTCAAGGGAATGGAAGGGAAGGGAGGAAGGGGGCGGACCTTGGTGGCGTCCCGAGCAGGGGGGAGGGAAGTTCCATGGACCTACCTGTCACGGTGCACGACGGCAGGCACGCATGAGAGGGAGGAGGTCATCGATGTGCAGCAGCATCACCGACGCCGGCTTCTTGGTCTCGATGAGGTCGCCGCATAGACGCGCAGCCCCACCCAGGGCGCCCGTAGCCGGCCAAGGCATCCTTCCCCGAGGCCACTCCGCTGCTCCGCTCCGTTGCCGCTCCGCTCTGTCCAGCGCCGCTCCGTCGCCCAGATCCAGCGTACGCGCACGCGGATCCGGCGTCGGCGCCCACACCAGCTTCGCCGCCCAGAAGCTCTTCACCGGCGCATAAAAAACCACTCTTTTGACCTCGGGATGGGAAAGGAAGGAGAGGAAGCAAGCGGTGGGAAAGGAAGGAGAGGAAGCAAGCGCTGGGCTGCAGGAGGAAGAACACGGTGGGCTGCCAGAGTGAGAACGCAATTCGCTGCGGTGGCCGGCGGCGATGCGGAGAGGCGACGAGGGAGGGGAACGAGAGGGTGTGGATGAGAGTGGGCAGCAAGTGGATGGGAGTCGGCAGGTGGGAGGGCATTTTCGGAAACTCGGGAAGTTTCGTAACGCAGCCAGATTTACACTATGATCGCTAAAACGTCATATATTTCGGTACAGAGGGAGTATTAGCTAGTATAGCATCCAAAATTAATGCTAGGTGATTATCTTTAAATTAAAATCCATGTGTTTCAAATGTCATGTTGAAGCTTATGCTCGGTAAAATGCCTGTCCTTGAGCTGCAACTACGTGGTTAGCGAAGTCTGAAGACACATTTGGTGCACAGGACACCTGATACGTCTGGGTTTCCTTTAATATAGCGTGCATGTGGGACAAACAAACATAGTGGTAAACATTTGTGTAGCTCAAACCTTCGTCCTTCAAACTTAGATGGGCATGTTTGGTTATGGGCCTAGGAGTGTCACAGTTTGCCATACAATGTTGTCAAGCTTGCTTAAGGTTAGTCCTTCAAAATGAGAGCCACAAGTTGGCACGTCTAAGGGAATCTTGCCACACTTTTTGAGTGTATGTGATGTGAGACCATAATATGGCTTGCCTAAGATGTCGCTAGAACCAAACATACACCTAAGTCAGTCAAACTTGCCTAACCTTAGGTATGGCAACATTTGGCAAACGTAGTCTCAAACCAAACAGCCCTAGTGATAAACATTTGTGTAGCTCCAGCCTTCGTCCTGGGTCCGGCACTGCATTTGGTCCTCCTGAAATCAAGATGGGATATATATCAACCCAACTTTCATCAGCACAATATATGAATGAGTCCTGTTGTGGATCTGAAACAAAGATACATGTTTGGCAAGGACGCCGGTGCACGTCCTACGGAAGCAGCGCCTGCCCATCTGTGGAGTACCGACTACCACAAGTACCCCGATGAGCTCGCCGTCGCTATGAGACTATGAGGCAGATGGAGTCCGCGTTGAGCCAGATCTCATAAATGAGGTGGGCCATGTGTGGGCCTCGTTAGTTAAAAGAAACTACGAATTTGATACATGGAACGAGAATACAGGGCCATCACGGATCTCCATGTAACTAGGAAGCCCAGATCTAGAGAGCATCTGAGCTCGGGCTTCGAATTGCATTTCCGATTATCTTGTTCTTTCAATGTTAAGATAGTCTGACAATACTTCCATCTTATTTGTTGTCCTTTGTTTCACTTCAACGTCGCTTTGTTGAACCCAAATCGTGTGGCTATGCGACTGAACTTGATTGTATGTATTCCAACCAGTCGGCTATATATTGATTTTGGGTTCAAAAATGTGGAACGCTACCATTTCAGTTTGTGTTGTTTATTGTTATGCTCATATGTGTTGACATGAACAGATGAAATCTTGATTGCTAGTATAATATCTTTCTTAGATCTGGGGCATTCAACACTTAATATTTTTTTCGTTGGCTTCACATCTATTCAGTCCATACATCATGATCATTTTTATGTCAAATCATGTCTGCAAGGTTTTGTATATGTAATTCTACAGAACTATGACATGTATTGTGACTGAATTAGAAGAATGATAAGTTCTTGTTTGTTCATGATGTGTTGCTAGATGATGCAAATCGAAGATAAGGAACTGGTAGTGGTGATGGTGGTGAGGATCTGTTGTGTTACCTGATGGAGATCACATGAAGAATATTATTGCTACTCTTGAACAATGAGAAGATGAGATGCTCCGTTGCTATTAATTATGCATGTGTTAATGTATTGTGAGCTAACGACCCCTCTTATGGATTTAGCCCAAATTTTATGCCAGTGAGAACTGTGATAGCTTGAACTTTGTTCAAATATTATTATTTTTTATATCCATAAGAAAAAGTCTCTTGCATATGATGTATAACATGGCCATGTCAGCCATGGTGGGCAGTGTTAATTTTGCATTCATTCTTGTTTATTTCTCCATATGTTATTTCTGTTACACTTTGTAATCCCAATACATGCGTGAACAAATCGTTGTATTGCATTGAGAAAGCATCCCTTTGATGAACCAAATAGATCAAGTAGTCACTGAATACCCCATCTAATACAGTGCAATCTGATTACAAAGATGAATACATTACCTGAGGTGAACCAAACTGGTCATAAGTTCCCAGCCCTTTGCTTTTATGTTTCCATTACTGGCTGAGGAGTCTTGTTCCTTCCATGCAACATCTATGAGTATCATGTTTATTGTAGGCAGCTTGAATATGTCCATTGTTGATCCCTGCATCTACAAATGACACAATTTGTGCCTTGCCTTTGATAAACAATATGTGAGTATCCTGCTTATTGTAGACAGCTTATCAATTCGTCTTGTAACTGTTGAGGATGGCTTCCAACCACACTGGCCGACAAACTAAAATGGATGCCAACTCATCTGTCTTGTCGTGCTCATAGCGTGATAACTCTTGAAGATGGCTTCCAACCACACTGGCCGACAAAACTAAAATGGTTGCTAACTCTTATGTCTTGTCTTACTCGCAGCGTGAAAGTGCATATGTCGCACAGTTGTATGTGTCTGCTATGTGTTGGATTTGAAAATGCAAACCCACCAGCTTCGTGAATGCTCATTGTTGAATTGGCATGTTGAGCCTCTAATATGTGAGGTTCAGTAAGTTGGGTTGATCTATCTTGATAACAATAAACTCTGAGTACTGCAGGTATGGGCATCAATGGTCAATGGCTAACAGAAGAGCAAGACACTCTTTTTCATATGCCGATAGCCGATAGTCCCAAGTTGTGTGACGACAATCCTTGCTGACGTATGTCACTGGGTGTAAATCTTGCATAAGCACTAATTTCCTGTAGTAGCTCGCTAGTCCTAATAATTCCCGCAGTTGTATGGCAGTTTGGGGTTGTTCTCATGTGTTGATGAAGTTCGTATGTTCATCCAGAATGCCCACACCTTCTCCGTTGATGTGCTACCCATGTAACTGATGTGTCGCTGAGCGTCGGTGTTCCACTCGAATGTCGGGTGCTTGCTGGGAGGCTTGTGCTGGTGGTACTGCCCACGTGGGCGGCGAGGGGTGGAGGAATGCCAACACATCTACCATTGTTGCACCGGAATGACCATGACTGGGGGATGGCACGGCAGCGGTGGATTGTGAGTAGGTTGATGTAGGTATGGATGTTCCTCGTGGCTCTTCTATGTGTTTCTTCTCCTACGAAGCTTGGTCGATGACCATGCTAAAAAATATAATTCATGATTTGATAGGTTGATGTAGTCTTCGATAAATAACCGATCATCTAAAAATTTGGTCTGTGTGTCACGAGACTCATAAAACTCTTTAAAAACTAATCTAGTGACAACAGTTCCATGCCATGGCACCCGCAAAAAAAAAAATCCATGCCATGTAAACCTTATATCGCCAAAGATGGTACTTCCTCCGTCCCAAAATAAGTGACTCAAAAGTGAGTCAACTTTGTACTAAAGTTAGTACAAAGTTTAGTCATTTTTAAGTCACTTATTTTGGGACGGAGGGAGTATTACTCAAATGTTTTGTCGAGAAATAAACTCGCCTTGTGTTTTGAAATGTATGAAGTATATGTTTTTTTTACCACAGAGAGAGTGTATATGATTTTTATTATAAAACAAGTAGTAGAGGATTTTGCTTCATTTTTGTTGATGCGTTGAAGGAGACGTCAAAGTGGGAGCACGAGTAGGATATACGTTTTCCTCCAGCAGAAACGGGAAACAAACCCCCAAAAGGAAAATCAATCCTCTCGTCTGCTCCACTCCACTCCACCCCAATGGCGTCGCCGGCGGCGCCGCCCTGCAGCCCCGACCCCTTGCCGACCATGGAGGCGCAGGCGAGCCTCCCGGACCACCTGACGGAGGACATCCTCCTCCGCCTCACCACGGCCGCCGACCTCGCCCGCGCCTCCATGGCCGGCCCCTCCCTCCGCCGCATCGTCGCCGACCACTCCTTCCTCCGTCGCTTCCGCGCCCTCCACCCGCCGCCTCTCCTGGGTATACTCTCGGACCCCTTCCTCCCGGCCCAGCCGCCCCACCCCTCCGCCGCCGCCGCCGGAACCCTCGCCGGCACCGACTTCTCCTGCTCCTTCCTCCCCTCCCGCGACCGGCCCTGGATTCGTCGCGACTTCCGCGACGGCCGCGCCCTCTTCTGCGTCGCCCCCGACGGCGACGACCGCGCCCTGGTGAGGGAGGTCGCCGTGTGCGACCCGCTGCACCGGCGCTACCTCCTGCTACCTCCCGTCCCCCAGGACCTGTCCGATCTGGTCTATCACTGCGAGCCCTTTCTTGCTCCTGCCGGCAGGGACCAGGATACTGACATTTCTGCCGATGCTCCCTTCAGATTCAGAGTCATGTGCTTGGCCAAATGCCAGGCCCAGCAGCTGTCGCTGTTCGTCTTCTCTTCGTCAGGTCCCCATGCCGGACAATGGCACACCGTCACATTTGATGGCTGGAGCGCTCTGATTGCAGGAATTGGTGACGATGACGACGACGCACGATCCTCCACTGCGTTCGGAAATCGCTACTACGCGCACGGATGCTTCTGCTGGGAGATTCCTGGGATCAACAAGTTGCTCATGCTCGACATTGGTACGATGGAGTTCTCCTCCGTCGACATCCCGCCCGGTCCCCCGGATCGTCAGCTGGCCTTTGTGGAGGCAAGGGAAGGGAGGCTTGGGATGTTTGCTCTCAGCCGCAATTCCTTATATCGCCTCTGGTATACCACTTTGGTTACCATTGGGGAAGATGGCCCAAGGCAGTGGCAAACGGAGGCGGTAGTCCCAGTGCGCCATGATTATAGCTATTACATCATTGGTGTTGCTGGGGGATACTTGCTCCTACATGGGTATCCATACAACCCGGAGTCATCGTATGAATTGCCCGAGCCGGAATGCTTTTCGCTGGATCTCCAGACTATGAAGCCTGAGATGGATCTCCAGACTATGAAGCCTGAGATGAGTCTCCAGACTATGAAGCTTGAGCGGTTCTGTGAGACTGGGTGGATAATGCCATTGAAGAGCCAACTACTGTATGCGGGCTTCCCGCCATCCTTGTCTCCACCAACTATTTGAAGCGGTAAGCTTGCTCCTATTTTTTTGCTTTTATTAGCTAGTATAGCATCCATGCCCTTGATAGGATTGGCACTGCAATATGATGATGCAAGTATTAGCTAGTATAGCATCCAAAGTTGCTAGGTGATTAGCTTTAAATTAAATTCCATATGTTTCCGATGTCATGCTGATGCTTATGCCCAGTAAAATGTCTGTCCTTGAACTGCAACTACGTGGATAGTTAACTTGATTAGAGAAGTTTGAAGACACATTTGGTGCACAGGGCACTGGGTACGTCTGGGTTTTCCTTTAGTATAGCGTGTATGTGGGCCAAAATAAACTTGGTGATAAACTAGATATAGATTTTCGTTGCATCTAATTAACAAGAGAATGTTCTGATTAACCTTGTGTAGCCTGGCCTTCGTCCTGGGTCCGCCACTGCATTTGGTTCTCCTGAAAGCAAGAATGTGTATATATCTGGACTGAACGAATATATGAATAATCCTATTGATCATCTGAAACTTGATATATGTTTTGGTTGCATCTAATTAACAAGAGGGGTTGGTTTCTCATCACATCACATGCTATTATTGTAGGGCTTAATCCGCTGCGTACTGGACTCGTTTCGCTTCTGGCTGGCTGCTGGCTGATGATTGCAAGGAAGGGTGACACATACATCAGGCAATTGTCCGCGTTTGGCTTGTTGACTCGAGTCTCTCCCCCGGTCCTCTTATGTCCTCAAAGCCCACATGCATGCTACATGTTGGTTGATTTGGCATGTGTGCGCAACTCGACTGCGTTCATATTAGACGGGTAGATGGGCCGTCCACTGGCCGACCTGCCTCATATATATTAGAGGTGGGTTCTGCAGACTGTTGTCTCTCTAGCGACTGTTGATTTGCATGGTTTCTTCCATGTAGTCTCTCTTGTTTGTTGCTGTTATTTGGCCATTTTGTAAATTGGTAGCAGTGCCAAGTCCTAGAGGCAGATGATGGGGATCCTGAGCTTAGAAGGCGGAAGGGGCTTTGGCCTGCGACGGCTCTTTCCTTGCAGCCTTGATGCCTAACTGGAGGCAGTGCTGCTACAAGAGGGAGTCTCCGGTGCCCCGCCGTAGGTGTCTTGCCGGACCAAGAGGTTGACCCTTGAGGGGCAGCGTTCCCGTCGACAGGCCGACATCCGATAGCGAGCTTGTAGAGCAGCACGCCATAGCTCCAGATGTTGCTCTTGGCCATCAGCCGCCCAATGCGGAGGCACCCTGCATCAACATGATCAAGACTTCGTAGCCTATGCCATGGATTGGACAATAATTTCAGAAAGAGGGAAATGGTCAGTTTGGCACTTTATAATCTCTCATGGAGTACAATTACCAGGCCAGTGATTACAGCAACACAAGAATTATTATGCCAAACATAATGACCTAAGAAAGTGAGCATGTACTGACCTCAGTCCAGTAACACAAGAATTATCAGTAGACTGCTCTTGCTGACCACTGAGGTTCTGCAAGCCACCATATCATTTACAGTGCTCAGCCAAACATTGTTCAGCCTTACATCTGACTTAACCATGCATTGCTTACTGTCAGATGGCAGCAGACTATGACACAAACATCTTTTCCATTCTAGTATAAATACTTATTATTACTAAAAATAACTGCACATACATATATGCATTTGTCACTATACAACCTCGGTGAATGGAGAATCGAATTAAGATTACAAGATACTGTGTCTGTCAGCCACTGGTAGTATACAGGTTCTTGCTCGGTTTCTCCGTGTAATAGCGTGACGCCGTTCCCACTTGTTCTTCCAGCTCTCGAGGGCAGGGTGGTGGTGTGTGTTAGTCAGCAAAATGCCTATAAGGCTATATAACTAACTGTTTTTGCTATGAGGCCCACATGATCTCGACTCCAACCGCCATGATGAATGTGGACACATCCACCCATGTATTGGGCCTTGTATCTTCATGTCAGATGTTTCTTCCAAAGTAATCAAGCGTCAAAAGGATCCATCCACTCGTCATCTTCTCTTACGGCCTTTTCCCACCGTTCTTTGAACTTTTCCAGCTCAGCTGACGACTGTCTTCTAATCTGATGGTTGAAATAAGAGGAGTGGAACTGACATTAGAAGATATTTAGGAGAAACATATTGATTTAGGTTTAGAGGGAAGAGAGCATATGTTACACTCACGTGTGTCCGCAAGTCCAAAGATCTTCGAGGTAACTGTAGCAAGAAAGGAAATTGTTGATCAGATGATAATACTGGCAGTTATCTTGCAGGCGTAGAGCAATCAAGGCTAGAAGGATGACCATCGAGTTAGATTCTGAACTGATACCCCCATTACCATATTAAAAGATTTAATCTGTGTGTGTGTGTTAGTTGCAATTTGGATTTTGTAACACTAGATATGAATCTGGAAACAAGAGACATTTTCTCTCTGTAATTTCATTTCAAATCACATTGTCACCAAAAATAAATATGAGGCATTTTATGAAAAATATGACGACAAACAGACCTTGCTGGTGTCTGATGGTCCTCCTAATGAAGGTATCCCTTGATGGACGACATACTCACTGTCAATTACACCGACCTTCTCAGCTCGATCACCCTGAAATCACGTAGCACTATATGCATCAGTATTTTTGGTTACTTATCGTTCCAACAAACTCATGCGTAATAAAGCATTCATCTTAGTCTGGCAGATGATAGTTGAAACACCAGAAATAATTAAGCTGCAAAGTGACAGAAGAACACATCGCAATAAAATAATGGAACAAAACAAGACAGAAGTCATCAGTACTATCAGCTAGAGTACTAAAAGCCATCTTGTAATTCTTAGCCCATAAATCTGATCCTTATGTTAGGATATGTATAGTTAAATTTGATCCACAGGTGCCAAACACTGAAAACAGAGTAATCTTCCTAGAGCATACTCACAAGCTAGACATTTATAATAAAAAATAGCCAGCTCATAAAAGGAAGTGATATGATGGTGAATTATAGCACGGCGTACTTGAAATGCAAAAAACAGTTAGTGAAATAGGTTGTAAAGCTTGAATGGAGCAAACTGTCATGGGATTTGAACCATCTTAAGTACCTGAGCACAATAACCAAGCTTCATGTCAAGGCCCCACCCATGAATCAAGTCATTCTGCAAGTTCGAGACATTAAAACTGGATGTGCTAGGAAGAGTTGTGACCCTCCAGTCACATTGAGTAGATCAGACGATATGATGGATTACGGAGTAGGTTAGATGGTCAGGATTCGTACCTGTATTAGATGCCATACACATTTCCAGGCAGCACGAGAAAAAACTGGTGCCATGCCCTCAACCCACCTATCAAAGAATGCTGAGTTACAATACTAGTAATCGATCGAGCTAGTTTATGAGAACGAGATCAGCAGAATTTGCTCAACAATCAATCAGTTGGATGATGTAACTTTATTTTGCTGACCACACACAAAAAAAAAATGCTATCAAACAAAGCAGCATTTTGATTTTCGGTTCTACAATAGCTGATAAAAAACATAAATCGGTTCAAAGAATGACCGTAACTCCATAAGTTAACTGCCTTTTTCAATCACAGAAGAATAAAGTATAGCATAATTTAATACGTATGAATCATTGGACATGCTAAATATGAGGTCTAGAGAATAAACTACGATGGCCAAGTATAATTTAGAATAGCCAGAAAAATTACTATGCAAGGTCAAAGCTTCAATTTTTACCCTGTGCATGGAGGTCCTTTACTATCATCAGAACAGTTCATGCTTGAACGATTGTCATATACTCTCCTGCAGAAGAAATAAAGAATTAAAAATGTTAGCGAATGCTCATACAAAAATGATTAAGAAAACAATTCATATTCTGAGATGTGAGAACTAGAAAGACACAAGCACCTATGCACTTTTGTCATCTTGTTGCGGATTGTGATGCGGTGGTGAATATCTGTTGATAGATCAGGATCCAATGCGGGTTGTGTGATTTCTAAGCCTTCGGAAACCATTATATCAATATACCTAAACAGGCAACATGAAGAATGAAAAGGCATTTTTCAATAGAAAATGCAACACGGCAAGATATTTATTCTCAAAAGCAACGATAACCAAAGCAAGTCAATATCTACTACAAGTATATTGTCAATAAAAAAAATCAATCCAGTAGGAGTTTCAAGCTGAGTGCATACTCCAAAATTGTGCAGAGTAACAATTATATCTCGCAAACAAGATTGTACAGCTAGAGCGAAAGAAACTGAACCAGTGTCAAAATGCCTGCTTCATAGGTACACAGGCCATCACAGAAATTAGCATTTGCAAACTAAAAAAGAAGACGATTTCAACAAAATGAAACAATATGGTGTGTCCCATCCCATACCTCCTCGGATCAAAATTTTCCACTCCAAGGTCTTCGTCCCATAAGAAGATGAAATCGTAGATAGCCACAACACTAGGGTGCAGAAAACGCTTGGCAAACCACCTGCAGCAGGAACACTCGCTCATTCCAAATGTGGGTGATACATAACAAGGTAAAAGAGACAGCAAGCTATCTGCGCCTGGGGCTTACCATTTTGTTTGGTTGGGCGCGACTATGTGTATGGCCTTATCGCTCCACTCGAGGCTACGCCACCCATCCACGTTCCCATCGTAATGGAACAGCATGACCGTGTAGCTCTCATTCAGAAACTAAAACAATTTAAAGCATAGTAGGGTGAGCATCGAATCAGAAGAGACAAAACATTCCCTTCCGAAACGGCAAAAGCAGTTGGCGTTAAAGGAGACAAACTCGAGAAGAAGAAGACGGACCTTACGAGCCATCACGTCCACATTCTGCATTTGGGAGATCCCGACCGCCATCGCCAGGAGAGCTTTGTGCCTGTCATTCTTATTCTGCACGTATGGATGAGTACCACACATATTAGCAACAGAACGGGCCAATGAGTCGGTCGCCCACCTGCTAGGAGCTTGCAACTAGAATTGCGGATCCTAGAGGTTTGCGAATTACGATGCTAGGACGCTGGGATATCTCCGGTAAAGCAACCGTCAGAGACAGGGACAAAACAGATAGCTGAACTGAACTGAACTGAAAGAAGTAGCCGCAACACCGTACCACCTTAACTACACTTAGAGCAGAGGTGAGAGCCAGTGTTCTAAGGGGACAGTTTGATCCATCCATCCAGCATGGTTCACTTGCAGCTAAGTAAATAAACCGACCGATAACGAGTCGCGGTAACTGTAAGCACAGGAGCCATGGCGTAGGCGAGCTTAATTAACCTGTTTGGTACGCAAAAAGCTCGAAACCGTCGTCGCGTTAAGAGGCTAGTATCTGTTACTAAGGAGACAGTTTCATTCGTTCATTCATCCATTCGGTGTGGTTCAGTTTGAGATAAGAGACGCAACCAATTTTATCTATGACAGCAACTGTAAAAAGAGTAATTGACAGTGACAGTGACAGTAAAGCGGGGGCGCCGGAGGAGGGAGGGGGAGCGGACGGACTACCTTGGGGATGGCGCGGTTGGCGGCGGGGTCCCAGAGCGGGCGGAGGAACATGTCGGAGCTGGTGTGGACGATCCCGCGCGGCAGGCCCTCGGCGCTGGTCCTCCGGTTCCAGTTCCAGCGGGCCGCCGCCGCCCCCTTGCCGCCGCTCCGCTGCTGCGTGGCCGTGGCGGCGGCGTAGTCGGACCTGCCGAGATCCACCTGACGGAGGAACAGAGACCCCGGCTCGAGTGTCAGTCAGCCAGTGAGGCAGTGATTCATTCAGGGCAGGGGAGCTAAAAATGGAAAGGGAAGGTGGTGCCTTGAGGTGGTGGTGCTGGATCTGGAGCGAGGTGATGACGATGAGCGCGACGAAGGCGGCCAGGTAGCCGCAGCCGCAGGAGGCGGCCCGGCGCGGCGGGATGGGCGGGTACTTCATCCCTCCCGGCGCCGCCGCCGCCGCCGCGGGCCGTCCCTCTGCCCCCGACGGGAGGGGAAGGTCGGGGCGCGCTGCTCGCCGGAGTGCGCGGGGGGTGGTGGGGGAGGAGGAAGGTTCTGGAGGGTTCTAGAAGGAGGTGGGTGCGGCGCGCGCCTAATCTAATGGCCCATTATTCCGAAATGGGCTTAAACAAATGGCGTCCTCGTACGTACGCCCGTCGCTTTTCGGTCGGTCGGCATCCCACTGGACTGCGCGTGAGTGGGTGGGTGGCCGAACACGATTAATTTGGGAGGGAGGCCTTCATTAGCGCGGGATGGTGCGGGACAGGTGTCCCGTTGGTCAGTGGGAGTGAGCCGACGGCGAGTGCTTTTTTGAGCACCGCGTGTGACGTGTCCCGTTAATGCATGACGCGTCCTTGCTGGCTGGCTGACACGTGGAATCAGGCCACCACATGCTCTTGTCCAGTGATCCGATCTGGTCTGGTCTGATTTGGGAGGTGCAATCTTGTAGTATGTCTGTACAGAAACACTTGTCGAAAAAACGCGTGAAAACAAACGGGAAGTGAAATACATCTAGATAATTCCGTAGGAGATCTGAGTCATGGAAAGAAGGTCGAGCATAAGGAGGAAACGATCTTCGTCTTCATCCGGTGGCGCCCAAGATCACGGCTCCTCCAAACACCATATAGGTTGGTAGGCAAGCTATCGTCATGGTCAATGTCGGTAGCCTTCTTTCGATCCATGCAGATCCGGTTTGGTCCACCGGCGCCGCTGCGCTGACAATACTGATGAGATCGGAATGGGATCGGGTGTTCTCATGCCTCGGCGTAGTGTCGGGTTTTGTCTTTATTGGTGATTGATAAACAAAAAAGAGAATGGAAAAGCTGGAAATCTACTACATGTTTATACGGTTGAGGTCCTTAGTTTAATCGAGTTTGAGAGAGCATTCCATTCCATCGCGAAGGATTCAAGCCAGCCACATAATGGATGTATGGATTTCTCGAGGAGAGGAGCCGTGGTGCCCCGCTACGGCTACCTAGTTACGACTTCATCAATTGAACTCTCCATCGTGGTATGTGCCAATAAAACCACCAACAGAAGAAGTCATGGTTGATCATTGGTCCGATGCTTGGGAGAAACCAATTCTCAGGGTTTAATTACTAGGGCCCAGGTACATGTCCACCACGACAATGCTGATCCGTGATTACTAGCGACGCCGCAAAGAATGGTTAGTAGTCAGAGACGTGGGGTCTACCGCAGTTATCCACAGATCGTGCAAAAGTTGTGAAACAAGAAAAGAAAGAAAAGAAAAAACAAGCCAAAAGATGAAGGTGGTATCAGTATCAACATGGCAATCCTGCCGACTACAAAACCTGGGTGGGTGGATCGGATGTGTGTGCATGGAGATGATATTGGGACTCGGACTGGGTGGGATGAATCATCCATCATTGATACCAACAACCTACTCGTCTCTCGTCTCGTCTCGTGTCAACGGGAGTTGGGCCGGCACCTTTATCTTGCCAAGTGTCGAGCCGTGAGCCGTCGACGTTGCTCTTTCCCCCGATCTCTCATTCTCGGCTAGTTGGGGTAGTTGGGCTCGTGCTCAATCTATGCTCAGAATGGGAATAGTTTGGACACCCCTACACCAATCAATCAGTCGGTGTAGGGAGTAGACAGACACCACCGTCGTCATTACAACACTAGGGTAGGCCAGCTGCCAAATCCAGCTTAAGCAAAAGCCAACCAATCGCCCATCCCATCCCATCTGCACATGCATACGCGGTTCACCGGGTTTTGCTCGGCAAGTGATCACATACGCTCATGCTCATGCTAATCTGTCTCCTCCAGTGAGTTAATACTAGCTTGTTTGTGCACAAAAAAAAATAGCCAGCAGCCATCTTCACCGGCTCCGACACCCCATCAGGAACTGAATTCCTACCTCTAGTCCACCATCTGCGCTACTCTCTAGTCTGCACCACGTACACACCTTCTCCACCAGTGAGTTAGTCCACCTTCTCCACCATCACCAGCGCCAAACCCATCAGAAACTGATTTCCTACTCCTGCTGCACCACGTACACACCTTCTCCACCACCGTGCAACGGCCGGGAGCTCTTCTGTTGGTCGGGTCATCATCAGCACACACACTAACTAATCTACCTCCTCCAGTGAGTTGCTAGTTCGCATGCAGTCTACACACAAAAAAAGTTACATCCCATCCGCGGCCTCTTCTAAAACTTGAAGCAGTCCACCTTCTTCCTCTTGGTCGCCGTCTTCCAGGACGCCGGCGACACCCAGCTGCTGCCTTCCCCGCCCACCAGCTTCCTCCTCATCTTCCCCTTGCCCTTGCCCTTGCTCTCCTCCCCCAAAAGCTCCCTGTACCTGTCAGTCGATATGTACAGTCACCACCAAGACGTACACAACACCGGGCGTCGTATATACGATGTGATACCCCCTGCACGCATTCTGCCGCAGCAGGAAACAACACACTGAAACTGTGGCGAGACGCTGGTCTTACTTGGCCGCCAGGGCGTCTTCTACGGCGTTGAGCTGGTCGGGGTGGATCGTGACGTCCACGCTCTCCAGCCTCTGCTTCTCACGAACAGCAGCCGCGGCACCGGAAAAGGAAAGAAAGAAAAGGCACAAACGTAGTGACTGTCAGGCAAGCAACGGGGTTTGATAACAGACGATGAGGGAGGGAACTCCACTGCTAATGGGCTCACCCTTTTACTTTTCAGGGCTGATGATGATGATGATGTTGATGTCGACGGTTTATCTTGCGCTCCCACCAGCACGTACCTGTGATTATGATTAAAGCGAGAGTGCGCGTGCGTGCATGCGGCGTCTGACTTTTATTTATGGTTTTCATTTCAAAAGCTAAGCGGGGATCGAGAGAGGATTGCACGATAAGGGTTTTTTTGGTTAGGGAAAGCATGCAAATATACCTGTGGCTCGACAAGTACATTGACCCGGCAGAGGCTGTCATTCCTTCTTTCTGCTCAAGAACCTTCACATGCAAGGAAGAAACAGCAAATTGACGATTATCAGCAACGACTAGCAACAAACCCAAACGGGGAGCACTTCAACAACTTAATGATCAACGGCACCATGCTTTCTCGGACACAGAGAGCACTTCACATCACCTGGTATAATGGCTTTTCTGCCTGCTTCTCGGGCTCCTTCCTGCACGGCTTCCGAAGGTCGATAACATCAGGTGTTTCCACACCGGCTGGAGTGCTGCTGCCACAGCAAAAAGGCCAAGTGAATACCAAGTGTCTACTGCAATATATAATCGAAAAGAAAATTTAATATGGTAACTGACAACAGAAGAACAAATTAAGGCATAGATAATTACCTTGAGATGGTGTTACCAGACCGAATGCCTTTTACTATTTCCCCATCTTCCAGTTCCTCCTCCTGCTTTTCCTCTTGCCAAATGCCTTCTACTATTTCCCCATCTTCCAGTTCGTCCTCCTCCTTTTCCTCTTGCCGAATGCCTTCTACTATTTCCCCCTCTTCCAGTTCCTCCTCCTCTTCTTCCTCTTGCCGAATGCCTTCCACTATTTCCCCATCTTCCAGCTCCTCTTCTTCCTCTCGCCGAATGCCTTCCACTATTTCCCCATCTTCCGGCTCCTCCTCCTCTTGCCGAATACCTTGTACTATTTCCCCATCTTCCAGCTCCTCCTCCTCCTCCTCCCGCCGAATACCTTGTACTATTTCCCCATCTTCCAGTTCCTCCTCCAACTCTTCCAGAGGGCGTTCTTCTACTTCCCCGTCTTTCAGTTCCTCCTCCTCCTCCTCCTCCTCCTCCTCCTCCCGCCGAATACCTTGTACTATTTCCCCATCTTCCAGTTCCTCCTCCAACTCTTCCAGAGGGCGTTCTTCTACTTCCCCGTCTTTCAGTTCCTCCTCCTCCTCCTCCTCCTCCTCCTCCTCCCGCCGAATACCTTGTACTATTTCCCCATCTTCCAGTTCCTCCTCCAACTCTTCCAGAGGGCGTTCTTCTACTTCCCCGTCTTTCAGTTCCTCCTCCTCCTCCTCCTCCTCCTCCTCTAGAATGCCTTTTTCTATTCCCCCATCTTCCAGTACCTCATCCTCTTCTTCCTCTTCTAGAATGCCTTTTTCTACTTTCCCATCTTCCAGTTCCTCCTCTTCCTCTTCATCAAGTTCTCCCCAGTGTTTGCTGCGATCAATAGGTTCTCCCTACATAATCACAGAAAGAAAATGTTAGTTCTTCTCAAGGGAAACCATACTACAATACGATTAACTTCATTTACAAGCTTCATCGTGCTGAATCAAAAAACATTTTCGTATACTGGGTTGGGTGCCTAGGCTGTTGGCAAGAAACAATAGCAGGCTTCCAAATGAAACATACGAGTAATTAGATAGTGTAAAAAGTAACTTTTAAATAGATAAGTTACCTCGTCAGTTGGAGGCTTTCCCCACTCCCCAGGTCCATCACCAAAATTGCCGCCTGATGATGACGGTGTATCTTGCGCCCCAATCAGCACGTACCTGCAAAGTGAGCACATGCGGCGTGTGACTTTTCTGGTTGACAAACTAGACGGGGATCGGGGGAGGATTACTCAGTAGGTTTGGCCAGGGAAACATATGCGTGGCTCGACGCGAACAGCGCCCTATGAGTGATCCTTACTTCTTTCTGTTCAAGAACCTTCAGAGGGAAGAAACAGCATGTCGATGATTAACAGCGACGACTAGCCAAGCCAAGTAGTGGTTAATTATCAAAAAAATGATGATTAACGCCACTTTGCTTTCTCGGACACAGAGAGCAGTTAAGTTACCTGGTATAATGGCCTTTCTGCCTGGTTATCTGACTCCTTCCTCAGCTTCCGAAGCTCAATAACATCAGGTGCTTCCACACCAGCCACAGTACTGTTACAGCAACAAGGACAATTAGATACTAGGTGTCTACTGCACTATTTAATTCAAATAAAAGAACTGGTAACTGACGATTAAATAAATGGCAACAAGAGAACAGAAGTATAGAAATTACCTTGAGACGGTGTCAATAGACCGAATACCTTCTACTATTTCCTCATGAATAATTAGTTCCTCCTCTTTTTCTTCCTCTTCATCCTCTTCGTCCAAATCTCCCCAGTGTTTGCTGCGATCAAGAGGTTCTTCGTCCTAGATAACCGCAGAAAGCAAATGTTAGTTCTGCTCACGAAAGCCACAATACACTGCAACTAACTTTATTTACAAGGTTTGTCTTACTGCAGGAATCCCAAAAACTTTTTCATATACTGGGATATGGTGCAAAGAAACAATAGCAGGTTTAGAAAGAAAGTGTACGAATAATTAAATTATGTGAAAAGCAATTTTTTCACATAAGGTACCTCATCAGGTTCATCACCCAAACTGTCTCCAGGAGAGATTGGGGCATTAAAACCTGGGATCTTCAGATAAGGATAAGAGGGTGGAGGACCAAAGAACTGGCAAAAAATGAATCGGGGTCAATTGGCTAATGATGAAAGCAATGCCAGTAAGAAAACCAGACAAACATAGGTTAGAAAATACATACCTGCATCCTGGTAACCCATGGGGGTGGGGCACCATCAGGCATACCAAGAGCTTTTTTAAGCTCCTGGGACAGCATACCTGGTTTCATTACCTTAAGCTTCGGCTGTCGAATGTGCAAGTAGAACTTAGCATCGAGCAGAACCATATATGGACTCATGGATGATGTCTGCTATTTTTTGCTGTGTAAATATTGAAGATTACGTACCTCAAACTCTTTCCCTTCATAATACAGATCACCATAACTAGTCAATGTGGGTTTTGTTTGATATTTGAAGAATGCATCATGCAAAACCTGTGGAAAACAATGCCTAACATTATTAGCCTAGAATAAGAACCATGGTACAAACTGATAACTGGGCAGGTCAAATATATATGAAAGTTATATCAAATATCAATTACACACCAGCACTAGCATTATAAGTCGTGTAAGTTCACAAAACAATAGAATGGCACTCAGGGAGTTACTCTGATGTGTTCATGGAGGATTTAGGTTTGCATCAAAAAGAGGGCCTCAAATACAAACACGGCAAGAAAACTAGAGAAGGCACTGAACAGTAGCAATATATGTACTCATGGTTGTATGGAAGAGAATAGAGGAAACGAAACCCACAAACTGTTTCATATTTGCAGCTTTCGCAACATAACTAAACTACTATGACATGCAGGTGGAGATGTTGACCTCATAATCCATATCCATATATCCCCTCTTGGGCTGCATACGGCTGTGCTGCTTCTGTTTCAATGTCTTGTTGTTCTCCTTCTGAACATATGCCTGCATAAACGTTTAGAAAATCAATTGGGCTTTCCTTTTTTGTGCAGGCAAGTTTCCAAAATTTATTAGCTTGCCAAAGAACTGTGCCAGCATGCAACATTTCCCATGATAGAACAGACACTGACACTAGCTTACAAATATAACACTGGATTTACCAGCCAATCAGCCCATAAACCCGAATAGTAACTTCACTGAAACCAACACAAACACTCCATGTATGTTCCTCAACTCCAAGAAAGTAAATTACCTGTCTTATTTTTTCAATTCCAGTTGCAGCAATGAAATGAGGAAGCTGGAACGGTTGTTTTTGGAAACCCCTCTTTCCCTGGAACAGCAACATAATGCATGAATCCAAAAATATGAACAGAGAAATAGGTGAATATGGCAGACCTACATGCTATCTTGAGTTTAGAATTTTGTAGTCTTCGAGAAAAAGATAACAGTTCAAGAAGTATGATTCTGATTCTAATGCATGGAATATCAAAATCCATGTACCCTAGTTGGAATCTAATCTGTACAGCAGAAGGGGCATCAAATGAATGCACACAAGATTTAACTATCCTATATACCCCCACCAGAAAAAAAAACTATCCTGTATACACTACAGAAACCATTCAAGTAGTACAACACCATTTCCAGCCTCCTCGGTTGTTACAACAGTCCCTGCAAGAATTACAAATCCATATAAGAAGGGTGAAACATGTTGGACATTATGGGCATGTTTGGTTTGTTGCCCAAATAGCCGAGCCACAATTTCGGTAAAGCATAACCAAGACATCTCCAATATGACAGTAAGGTTGGCATTATTGGACTGCAGCCAACGACAACTTCTCTAGTTGTTGCCGTGGCACATGGATCCCACATATAGTACTTCTCATCAAAACATGGTCAACGTAGGTCTTGGTTTACTGATTAAATCACAAGGCATATAGCTGCTCAAACGGGTCACAAATTGGATTGACATTTCAGAAGAATAATGTTTGAAGCCTGTTACTCAGATAAATATCTATTTAGTACAGCCACTATCTATAGCCATGTCAGACAAAGGGGACCTCAAATAAATAACTAATAGTATAGCCAACTATCTCTAGCCATGTCAGCATAAAGGGCACAACCAGCAGGTGTGCCAATGAGTTGAGCTTTCGTACCATACACAAACAAAAGCCTTGGCACAACCAAAATATTGCAGAGCATGCTGAATATTGGAATTAGGCCAAGCGACCAAATCATCTTAGGGATTCTACAAATTTATGGTAGGATAAAACAGGGCAACCAAGCCTCTCCAAGGCACATGCTCCCACACCTGCTCTCTGGCTGACTTGGAAGAAAATGCAGCCATCTTCTGCATACCAACTTCAACTTACCGAGTAACCAATTTCAAAAAACATGGGTATCATACTAAAAAAATTAGATGTTTGAAAACTCACAAACCTGCAAGTACTTTCGTTTCTGGCACCAGTGTCTCGGGACAGGCACGGTGTTCCTGCAGGACTTGAGACATACGAGCAACTTCGGATCGGGGGCATTACCATCCCAGACCTGGCAAGGGACACAAACAGCAAAACACATGTGAGATGAAGAGCGCATTCATGTAAACATACCACAGCTAGCCATCAACATGTCAACATAGACGGTATGCACAACAGGTAAAAGATCGACGAATCGTCGACATTGCGGTTGCAGGAGAGTTGGTTGAAAGAGGGAAAGCACCTCAACAACATCAGGCCTTCTGCACATCTGCCTCAGCTCTGAAATCTTCACCCTCCGCAGCTGCTTCCTCTGCTTCTTCGACAGAACAACTGCTTCCTCCTCCTCCTCCTTTGGGGCCTCCTGCTCAGCAGCAGCATCAGCAGCATCTGGCCCCTTGCTCATCGCGGCACCGACATCGCTTTCCCTCTCATTCTCCTCGCCCTACCAACAGTAAAATTTCGCTCGTTTCAGTCCCAATTCCAGTTCAACCAGAAATCGCATTTGATTTTACCGGGCACCAAACCCTCGCGGCCCGAACAACCCGCGGAAACCCCGCGAAAAACCCTACCAAAATCCCCCGAAATGGAGGGAAGGGAGGAGGAAGGCGCGGATACCTCGGCGGGGGGAGAGGAGGGCCCGGAGACCTCGGCGGGCGCGGCGGCGGCGGGGCCCGTGAGGCCGAATTTCGCGAAGACGGCCGCGAAGGCGCCGAGGAGGAGGGGGTCGTCGGCGCCGAGGCCGGGCTTCTCCGGCACGTACTCCACCTCCACCTGCAATAGAACACGGCGTTAGGCGCCGTTCGAGCGGATTACAGGGTGGCGGAGCAGGAGCTCGCCTGGGGGCGGGGGTCGGGGGCGGGGCGGGCGCTCTCCTCGGAGCCCTCGCCGGCCGCCGCATTGGCGGCCGCGGCCCTGCACTTCTTGGCCCTGCGGCGGCGCTGGCGGCGGGGGCGGCCACGCCCGGTGTCCCGTGGCTTGGGGCTCGCCGCGGCGGTGGGGGTGGCGGTGGGCATGATCGTCGTCAGCAGAAGCGAGCGAGGGGAGACGGGCTTTTGCTCTAGCTGGTGCCAGTGGTCGTCGGTCTTGCTTGACTTGTGTGTGGGGGGCTCGTTTGTTGGGCCCAACCCAAGCTGGGCAGCACATATATCTACAAGGAAACAATAGTTATGGTATCTAATGGGCTTCAACATTTGATAGTACTGTAGGACGAAGCCCATAAATTTCACCTACTAATAAATAAGTATTGAAGACATAAATTGATATCCTGAAAACATCTTAACCCATAAATTTCAATACCCGTCAACGATGAACAAATGGTTCAATAACTGGGATTCAATATAGCACTTCAGGATATCGATTTCACCTACTAATATTCATAAATGATCAAGCCAGAAAAAAAATTATGAATGAGGCCAATGATTGGAAATCCAATTTGGCTCCCGAGAGCATGTGCTCCTGCACGTGATTTCTTTGAAATCTCAAGAAAATCCAAGCAATTTTTTTATGTATTTATAGTCACATCCGAATACTAGCTGCAACCTTAAAATGTCACACCAAAATTGTTTTTTTTTTCACCATCAAACATGCTTGCGACACTAACACAAACATCCACAAAAAAACATAATTTTTAAAAACATTTTACCACCTTTTTGCGGGACTGTTCATCCGGGAGCAAATGCTCCCGGGAACCAAAACTCCCCTCCCGCAATGATCCGCTTTGAACTACCCTCACCTCAAGATAGCTATGCAAGTGGTTCTGGAGGTTGACTGCAAGGAGGTGGCCGATCTTTGGGCCTAGCGCACTTATTCACGCTCGTTGGTAGCGCTGGTACTCATAAAAAAATAGAAGGTCTAGTTTTATCTTTTCAGTCTTTTATTATTTAACATTTATCTAGAAATGCCAAGTACTCCAGCACACTTTTGTGCGAACACATGCATGAACCCTAGAGGTTGCGAGTTGTTGGATGGACCCCCCCCCCCCCAAGTTTCCTCATGACTAGCATTATGGTTGGTCGTAGGGCTGGACCAAAAGCTCGTAGCTCACGAGCTTAACGAGCGCTAGATAGTTCGGCTCATTAAGCTCGTAGCTCGCTTCTTAATGAACAGAGTCAATGATTTATTTCAGCTCGTTAAGCTTAACGAGCGAGCTAACGAGTTTCACGAGTAGCTCGTTAGTAACAACACAACACATATTTTTATCTTACGTGACAAATTTTTTGAAGCACCTCAGCCTATCTATTCAATCTAATCGACATATGAGGCAACAAACTACTGCATTTCTTTTTGTAGTCACCATATTTCATCTTGAAAACCATACCCCACACATTCATCTTGTATATCGTAACACATTATAATCTGTTAACGAGCGCTCTCGAGCTTAACGAGCTTCAAACGAGCCGAGCCGAGCAGGGTTTTCTGCTCGTTAATCTTAATGAGCTTAACGATTCGAGCCTTAATGAGCACGAGCTTAACGAGCCGAGCTGCTCGTTAATCCACCCCTAGCTGGTCGTGTAGGAGCTATGCATGATTGAATAAAATCCTAAATTCCCCACAAAAGAGTTCAAATTACTAGCATCCTAAATCTTGTTAGTCACTCCATGTGTACTGGCACCATTGGCCGGATGGCCTCATCGCCCTAAACCCTCGAGCCGAAGACGTGTTACCTTCCGTTAAAAAAAATCCAGCCCGACACGCGCACCTAGCCATGGCGGGGCCTCCTCTGCTCAGTGCCACATGAACCCAACGACCGTTTTGAACCGGCCATGGCCGTCCGATTGCAGCCTCGGCCGCACGGGCCGACCAATCCAACGGCGCGGGCTCGTGTCTGACCCCGCAATAAGAACAACTAGGCCTTCTTCTCCGTGACAACCACCGTTCATTTCCACCCCGGCCTAAAGCCCCGAATAGTCTTGTTAGTCATTTTTTATCCATGCTCTAACTTCCTCTCTTTCTTAGATTATACTAGGATTGTCACTCAAGCCCCAGGATTTGACAGCACAGTACAGGACCGTTAGGTTGTACTTCCACCTTTTAATGGATATGATATCGATGCAACACCGGATTCAGGTACACTAGCACCTACTTTGTTGTTATTTAGATGATCTGGTTCAGACCCAGGCCAACTACTAGGCAAGGACAATTTTGCATTTTACTATAGTACTCACTCCGTCTCATAATATAAGAAGTTCTGCAAGCTATGTTAGCTTGCAAAAACTTCTTAGGGCCAGTTCTTTGGAGCCATCTTGTGAAAATAAACTCCGGAAAAGCTCCTGCGAAAATAAGCTCCAGATAATAAGCCAGCCAGTTCTTTTCAGTGTGTTTTTTCAGCTTATCTATGGTATAGTTAGTGAAATGTCTGTAATGCCCTTGGACAGCATTGTTGTTCTAATTAAAGCATATCGAGTTTTTTTTTCATCATTTTGCTGCTCATATGAACATAAATTCGATTTTCAAACACCACCGCATGCTATAATCAAACAAATGGATTATTCATTCCATAAAGGGATTGCACCTTGCCTATTCATTTCTACAACACGGGACAATTGAAGTTTTCCAACTTGACATTCAAAATTAGTGCACCTTGCCTATTCATTTCTACAGCACAGGGCAATTGAAGTTTTCCAACTTGACATTCAAAATTAGTGCACCTTGCCTATTAATGTTTAGGACAACTAAAATTGAGAGGTATATTGCATCTGATTCATCCCAAATAGAACGCTCGGTTACAATGTTTTACATGAGAAGTAGAATGGGCAACAGTAGCTGAGTCAACCAGAAAGATTGAGATTGTGAAGCAAAACTATCTTGGCTCCGAGGAAGTACCGCTCACCATCCTGCGAAATTACATGAACCATGGGACGGAGGGAGTATGTGGTAAGAACATTACCAACTTCTGAACAATACCACTGTCTAGATAATTCTGGTTGTACTAGTGGCT
Source organism: Aegilops umbellulata (assembly GCA_032464435.1). Classification (NCBI taxonomy): domain Eukaryota; kingdom Viridiplantae; phylum Streptophyta; class Magnoliopsida; order Poales; family Poaceae; genus Aegilops; species Aegilops umbellulata. Next base: position 460,488,532 of record CP136059.1, read on the forward strand.
GGTTGATAGCCATTGCATATGAGACTTAGTGGGCCCCTCGCACCCCTCGCGTCGCCTCCCCCCGGGCAACGCCAGGGGCCCCAACCCTAGCGCCGCCAGCACCTCTCCCTCCACCCCCTCCTGCCGCCGCTGCCGCCGGCGTGGGCCGCGGTGGCGGCGGGCCCGGTGCCAAAGGTTCTGGGCGGGGGAGGCGGCGGATCCCATCTGAGGCAGCGGGGGCGGCCCTTCTCATGCGATCCAACGGCGGCGGCTAGGATGGAGTATCCGGACTGTGCGGCGGGGGCTCGAGCACCATCGCCGGTGGAGCGGCGGCCCTGCATGGACGGCGGCGGTGGCAGCGCCCCATCCGGCGAGGTGGGTTGTCCTTCTCGTGATGGTGACGACGGTTACCGCGGATCCAACGTCCCGTTTGGATCCGTCGCGGGGAGGCCTTTCGCCGACCGGCGGCGCGTGGAGGGACCAGTGAGGAGATGCCGGATCTCCGCCGGAGTACCGACGGCAACATACGTCTTCGTGGCGAGGTTCCGCTCGGTTCCAGCCAGCCACGAGGTCGGGAAGACGTGGCTTCCGGTGAAAATCGCGCCAGACTGCGGTCTTGGCGGACGATGACGGCGTCTCAGACGTCGTTTCCTTCTGGAGGCATCGTCGCTGCAAGTCTCATCAACCTGATCGGGAAGTTCCGGGGGAAACCCTAGATCTGGGTCTACCGGATCGGACGATGACGATGCTATCGGTGTCGTCCTTCCTCATGGGGGCATCGTTTTGGAGCAAGTGCTGGTTGGAGGGGACAAGAGGAGGAGCGGTGTTTCATCTGCTCCATTGATGACGGTGGATCTCGGCAGCGTGGCGCAGTGGAGACTCGGCGCCTGATGAGCGGAGATGGACTCGCGCAGGAGGGTGACGCTACCTAGCGTCATGGTGGCGTCGGCGGCAGTTGGACCGGCCAAGGTTGATGCAGCAGTACAGCTCTGAAGATAGATTCATGGCAGGTGGCTGCGGCGGCCTCATACCCGGCAGGGGTCCTGGTTGAGAAGCACGCCGGACTGGTGGGTGCCCATACCCGGCAGGCGTCCTGGGTGGGACCTCAAGTCTTTAGATGTTTAGGTTTGGCTGCGTGGTCTGTTTGGTATTAGGCCCAGACTTTCAGCGCCCCTACATCAACTGGATAGGGATAGCGACAGTTGTTGCTTAGTTTGGTGGCTTTAGACTTATTGTTGTATGACTCTGTACGGTCTTGTGTCAATAATTAATAAAGTGGCCGTATGCATCGTCCAGATGCAGAGGCCGGGGGTTGTCCTCCTTTTCTAAAAAAAAAACTAGTGGCTGCACCAGCACCCGGAGTCCATTCCATGTCTTGTATTAGCTCAATGTAACTATTGCACAACCGAAGAATAAAACTCACATTATATATCCTCGAAAAAAAGATTGTGATGCCTTTCTTATCGGCAAATCCCATTCGATCTCTCTCTCTCCATCCCTCTTTCTCTCCATCGCACACCGCCACCACCAACGGCAATGCGCTACGCATAGGGTTCATCAAGTGGCTATCATTGTATCGCCTGACGTCATCCGGATCTGGACCTCCGCAATATGCATATGTGTTTCTTTTTCTGTCAATTATTGAAAGTTTTTCCCCGCAAATTTTTTTCTTCGAAAGTTTACCACACCTTTTTTATGGGGATTCCGCCTCCCAAGTTATTGAAAGTTCTACCCCTAAAAAAAGGTTATTGAGAGTTCTGAATGCTGGTTGTCCTAAAAGTGCCTCGGCGACTTGGAAGGCGATCACCATAGGACGAGAAACATTGCGGAGAGGTCTAATCCGAAGGATCGGGAATGGCCGGACATCTGAAGTGTGGCATGATAACTGGATCCACGGTTCACCAACTCTGAGGCCGGTATGCAATATTGGTAATGAACCAATACACCTAGTGGCGGATCTGTTGGAGGAAACGGGCGAATGGAATGAGGAGCTGGTCCGGAGAACTTTCATTGCTCCAGATGCAGCAGCCATACTGAATATGCCTAGGCCGAGTGTGGCCATGGAGGATTTTTGGGCATGGGGATATGAGAGAACTAGGCCGAGTGTGGCCATGGAGGATTTTTGGGCATGGGGATATGAGAGAACTGGAGTGTTTACGGTGAGGTCTGCCTATCGGATGGTTATGGAGGACCGCGAGAATTTGTTGAACCAGATTGGTAGTTGCACGTATAACCAGGAGAGTTGGAGAGCATTATGGCGATTGCAGGTCCAACCAAAAATTCGTGTGTTCTGGTGGCGAGTGCTTAAAGGATTTCTGCCATCAAGGGGAGAGCTACAGAGACGTCATATTGAGGAGAATGCAATCAGCCAGTTGTGTGGGCATGATGAGGAGTCGCTCTTTCATGCACTCATTCAGTGTGAGCACGCCAAACTATTTTGGAGAGAAGCCACAAAGTTTTTTAATCTAAAATTGCCGCGGCTGCACCCTGCAACCTGGTCGCGAGACCTGCTGGACTCACACTTCATTAGCAGGGACAGAGCGGCGATTATAGTATCAGTTATGTGGGTGATTTGGGCCAGCCGAAACAAATATACTCACGAGGAAGTGAAGTACCAGCCAGGACGGGCCATGGATCTGGTGCAAGAACTAGTACAGGCAATGCATGTTCCTGGCACCGAACAACCAAAGAGCAGGCAGCAGGGAAGATGGATAGCGCCCGAGGTAGGCTGGCTGAAAATTAATACAGATGCAGCGGTCAGCACTACTGATGGGTATGCAGCTACGGGTGTCGTGGTGAGGAATCATGAAGGTACATTTCTATTAGCCAGAAATACAAAACTTCTTGGAAGCACGGATCCGTATAGTGCGGAACTCCTTACAGTTAGAGACGCTGTCCGGCTAGCAATGGAGATGAATTGGAAACATGTTATCATTGAGACAGATTGTCAGACTATCAGGATGAATGGGAATCTGCCGACTGCCGGACGACGGGAAGTACAGTGATTAGAGAGATTAAATCCTACGTCCCAAACTTTCAGGGTCTTAGCATTCAGTACGCTCGGAGAGAAGCCAATGAAACTGCTCATTGCTGTGCAAAAGAGGGATTAGTTTCTGCTTCGAGTGTTGTTACGTATGATGTAACCCCTGAGTTCTTGATTGCAACTATGCAATCAGATGTAAACCGCCTGATTATTGAATAAAATTGCCAGTATGGTGGTTATCAAAAAAGAGTTCTATCCGGAAAGGAAAAAAACACAAAAGTTCTAGAGAGCGCACGTTCGCCATTGGGTCTTCCAGCCCGACGCCTTCCGTGCCTCTCGCTCCCTCGGACCTTGCGCCTCTCGCGCGACTGCGCCCGGCGCCGGCGGCCGCCCCCGGCCGCCCCTCCAGAGGACACCACGCTCCGCTCGCCCTCCTCCGCGTTCCTCCCGTTGTCCGCCACGCCTCACCTCCGCCGTCCGGCCCCGCCCCGGCCTCCTGCGACCTAGCCCTAGCCCATCTGGGCGACCGGCGGCGGCCCTCCGGCCCTGCGCTGGGACAAACGGTGAGCGCCCCTAAATCTGTTGCTTCTCTCGGTGATCCTGCTACCCAATTCCAGTTTGGTTCGCGTGTGTTGATGATTCTCTTCCGGTCTTTGTTTTCACTTTTCAGGAACCCTAGCTCACTCAAGATTGAAGCATGAGCCGCCGACGTTCCTCGGTCGCGATCGCGACGGCCCTCCCGCTGGAAGACGAGGACCTTCTCCGTGAGATCCTCCTCCGCCTCCCTCCGCAGCCATCCTCGCTCCCCCGCGCGTCCGCCGTGTGCAAGCGCTGGCGCGACATCCTCTCCGACGACGTGTTCCTCCGCCGCTTCCGCAAGCACCACCGGAAACCTCCTTTGCTCGGCTTCTTCAATGGGGATGTTTACACAGAGTACCACTTCACTTCCGTCCTGGACTTGCCCGACTGCATCCCTGCCGCCCGCTTCTCCCTGCGAGTCCCCATGCCCAAAGACATCATACCCTACAACGAACGCTGGAACCTAATGGGCTGCCGCCATGGCCTCGCCGTCCTAGTCAACTTGTCGCAACGCCAGATCGTGGTGTTGGATCCCCTGAGCCGGCAACAGTACCAGGTGACTTGTCCACCAGGGCTCATGCTTGGGCAGGACTACATGGTGTGCTGTCATGCTGCGGTGGTGTGCGCTGACAATGAAGATGGGCATGTGGACAGCGATTGCTTCTCGAGGCCGCTCAAATTGGTCTTTATCTGGGTCACCGAGAACCTACAAGACACGCACACGCAAGCATTCGCTTGCCTGTATGAATCGGTGTCTGGTCTATGGGGAGATATTTCCTCTATGGAGTGTACGCATGAGGTTTATGACATAGGGCCTAGTGTCCTTGTTGAGAATGCACTTTGTTGGTTGCTTTTTGGAAGTGATGTCCTTGTATTTGATCTTCAGAGTCAGAGCCTTAGTGTGATCAAGAAGCCGGTAGACACCGACTCTTATGGATCAGTCCAACTCTTACGGACGGATGATGGTGGAATTGGCCTTGCATATTTGTTGGAACTGACCATCCAATTATGGGAGAGGAAATCAAACTGTGATGGTGTTGTCAGTTGGGTGTTGTTGCAGAAAACCATTCAATTGGAGGAGTTCTTTCCACAGAGAGTGTTTAGTGACTTCAAAACGGTACTGCTATCGGGGTATGATGAGGACACAAATGTTATTATTCTGTCTGTGGTGACTGGCGTGTTCATGCTCCAACTTGACTCCGTGCAGATCAAGCGTATTATCAAAAGAAATAGCATATGTTACCTCACCTTTCATCCCTACACAAACTTCTATACTACAGGCAATACCTCCATGCCTACATGGGACAAACAGTAAAGTCTAATTTGTTTGTTTTGCAGATTGCTTGTGCTACCTGATTGCTGTAATATATGTTATTCTTGTGATTAAAGACCAAAATTAACTAGGCTTATAAGAATATGCTAAGTTGTTTGTTTCTTTGTTGGTCTGGTGCTTTATGGTGATGTAATTTCTTGTAATTATTGGGCTACATTAAAGCTAGAAAAGGAATATAACTATTGCTTTGATTCATGGCCCTGAACCTTCCGCCCTCATCGCTCTAAAGTTTGTTGTGGCTACCCACCTGAGACCCGGTTACGTACTTCAAAGAAACCAAGACATGCTTGTGGGGAACAGTCTGACCATCATTGTTTGGTTGCTACATTATCCTTTTGCAGCTCTGCTAGTTTATCTGAAAACTTTTGTTAAATTGAATCTGTGTTTGCATTATGTTTTCAGTAACTTGAAACACATATCTTGCTTGGCAGTCCAAATGTGTTGCTATACATATATATTTATGTATCTATAAATTTGTCGTCCATCATTTCTCATACTCAATATTTTAGAATGTGCTCCAGGTGTGCTAGACGAAACATTCACACAGAGGATGTATTTACCTTTGTGGGTTAAACTTACTCTGGTCTTTAAGAGTGAAAATAGAGTGTCTCGGTGCTTTTTATTTCTGAATGGGCCCATGTTACATACATGCGCTGTGCCATTCAACTGCAAAGTGTACTTGACCCCCAAATAAGTCTTGATGTATGTATTTCAAATGGCAGTCCAATTCTGGATCTTGCCATCAAATCTTTTCTCGTTCCAAGTAGCACTATAATATGTTTCCGGTTTTGGATATACAATTTCCAACGGTCTGTCAAGTCACTAAGTTCTTGACGGAAAACCGGGAAGTGGAGAATAATAACTTTTAGTGTGTAAATCTCCTTATCCTGTGATTAGACTGCAATATGTGCTCTCTTGCTGTTTGTACATTGATGAGTTGGTAAAAGACGCAAAAAGGCTCGTATACTGTTTCTTTTCTATATGTCTTTGCTAAATTCTATTATTTCACTGCTCGTTGTTGTTATTGTAGAGGTCACGTGCGTGTCCACCCCCCGAACACACGTCCTCTTCATTCTGCTGTTCCTCGTCATGCCGGACTGAAACATTAGTTCAGTAAAAATTATTTACCAAAGAAAACGCATGACACAAATATGCAAACTTAATTGTAAATTTAAGCATCTCAATTCCTCTCCAAGTAAAAAATATATCTTCTTTCCTGGCAAAAATATATATTCTTTTTTCTCTTTGGAATGGAAATAAAATATTATTCACAAAAAAGAAAAAAAGTAAGAACAAAAATCTGCATGTAGACCAAGTGGACAGCTATTGTTCATCACCGACAATCGAATACACTCCACCTACCCAGTTCAGATCCTACGTCTGCTCAGACGAGCTACTACCCTTCCTCGCCGGTGTCGCAGCGGGAGGTTGAAGACCACCTCCAGGAGATCCTCCTTCGCTTCCCTGCACAACCATTGCCCCTCCCCCACACCTTCCCTGGACGACCTCGACTTCCTTTCCCACTTCCTCAAGCACCACTGGAAGCCTTCTCTACCTGGGTTTATATTTGATATTCTCTTCAAAGCAATCCAATGGAAAGGTGGCAGTCCTAGTGCATCTCAAGGCAATGGCGATCAAGAGGCATCGTCGACCGTTGAAGGTGGGCCACATGCTTGACCCGAGAGAAGTATCGCACGGCTCGCTTGGCTGTCTGGCTCTACTTGGGTTTTCTCAAGAAATGTCTATCTTGTTTGTGAGTGGAGTGCATTATAGGTCCCTAAACTATTTTAAGGGTGTCATGTAGGTAATGGCCGGTGAAGGAAATAGGCAAATAAATTCAAATTCATGAACTTTAAAAGAATGTTCGCGTTGTTCGTGAATATGGGAAAAAGTATGCGTAGTATGCGGATATGGAAAAAATGTTCAGGACTTAAAAAAAATGTTCGCGATATTGGCGAACATTTTTTTGAAGTCGTGAAAGTATATGAATATTCGTGAACATTGTTTTCATTTTCGCGAACGACAGAAACATTAGTCTAAAGTGGTGAAAGTATATGCATGTTACCGCTTGGCATGAGCGGTTCGCTATCTCAAAAAACAAAACAAAAGTATATGCATGTTCATGAACATTTTTTTATATTCGCGAACGATACGAACATTTCTTTAAAGTCGTGAACATTTTTTTCCATATCCGCGAACACGTTTTTAAAGTCATGAAAGCATATGAATGTTAGCGAACAACTTGAATATTTTTTTAAAGTCGTGAACATTTTTCCATATTCATGGACACCTTTTGAAAGTCCTGAAAGTATATGAATGTTCGCAAACATTTTTTTCATATTCGCGAACGACGCGGACATTTTGTTAAAGTTCATGAATTTGAATTTATTTGCATATTTCTGTCACCAGGCGTTACCTTGCAGGCCCCCGGCCTGACGTGTCCTGAGTTAATTGCGCCAGCTGGCCGGTCAGAAGGGGTCTGACAGATTTTGGACCTGAATGACAGACTTACTGGACTTCGAGGACCTGGATGCCTGTTTTCATAGTTCGAGGATATATATGACACCCCTGAAATAGTTTAGGGACCTACAATGCACTTCACTCTTTGTTTTTTAATAGTAAAAGCGTCTATTTCGTTTTTTTCAAGACAAATAAACGTCTATTTCGAAGTTAAAAAAAACATATATTTCGTGTTCCACTCGGAAAGCGTCGGCCAGTTTATTGGGCCTTATTTATTCGGCCCTCGGCAATAAGATATTCTCCCCCAAAAAACGAAGCAATAGACGGAGAGAAGAAAACAAACTCACCGATCCCACCGTGCGTCTCTCCGGGGAACCGCGCCCAGCGCCGGCGCCCGGCGGCCGCCCTCCCGCAAGCGCTCCGGCGAGTCCTTCCCTCGTTCCGGCACGCCTCGCCCTGCGTCCGCCGATCGAGCTCCCCCGGCGATCGACAGTCTCACTTCGGCTCTAGTTTCTCTCCAATTTCACCCTGAAGAAATACCGGTGAGCGCCCCAATTTCTCCCCAATTTTCAATTTGGTGTACTACCTTGAGACTCAAGTATGGGCGGCCACTATTCCAAGCGGGCGAAGGCCCACCCGCTGGACGACGAGGACGTCCTCTGGGAGATTCTTCTCCGCCTCCCTCCTCACCCATCGTCGCTCCCCCGCGCATCCGCCGTCTGCAAGCGCTGGCGCAGCCTCCTCTCCGACGCCGACTTCATGCGCTGCTTCCGGAAGCACCACCGAGAGCCTCCTCTACTCGGCTTCTTCAGCGCCGGCACAAGATCCAAGTTCGCTCCCATGCTAGACCCGCCGGACCGCATCCTGCCCGGGCGCTTCACGCCGCTACACACCCGCAAAGGCTGGATCTGCACCGGGTGCCGCCATGGCCTCGCCGTCCTGCTTGAAGAGTCTTTGCGCAAGGCCATCGTGTGGGATCCCCTCACCGGCCGGCGACACCATGTGGCTTTTCCGCGGGGATAGAAGATGACGATGACGTTTCAAGATGGCATGCCGCGGTGTTGTGTGTTGATGCCGAAGATGGGCACGTGCATGGAGATTGCTTCTCGAGCCCGTTCAAATTGGTATTGATCAACAACGGAGGCGAAAATACGTTCGCTTGTGTGTACAAATCGGTGTCTGGTGTGTGGGGAGATGTTGTCTCGCTGGCGTCTACACCTAGGATATTTTTCACAAGGCCGAGCGTCCTTGTTGGGAATGCACTTTGTTGGACGCTTTGCAGAGGTGGCGCCCTTGTGTTTGATTTTGAAAGTCAGAGCCTTTGTGTGATGGAGAAGCCCGCGGATGCCCATATTAACCATCAAACGTATGGGTCTGTGCAGCTCTTACGAACAGAGAATAATAAACTTGGTCTTGCCACTTTGTCAAAATTTACCATCCAGTTATGGGAGCGGGAATCAAAATGTGATGGTGTTGTCAGATGGGTGCTGCTGCAGAAAACTATTGAGCTAGAAGGGCTCTTCCCACACTCAATGCAAAGTGGCCACGAAAGGGTATTGTTGATAATGGGGTATGACGAGGACACAAATGTGATTGTTCTTTCTACGACGGTTGGAAACTTTCTTCTCCAAGTTGAATCGATGCAAATCAGACATATTACTCATACAAGTAAAACATGTTACGACCCCCTTCATCCGTACACAAATTTCTATACTGCAGGTAATACAGTAATCCCAATTTGTTTGTTTGGCTTGGATTCCTTACATTTAATTTTCGTTCCTGATATTGTTCATGTGATTAAGGATCCATTGAATATATATAAGAATACATCGAATTAGTTGTTTCTTTGTCACCAAGGTGATTTATGGCAATGTAACATGTTGTTATTACTAGGCAATATTAAAGCTAGAATAGGAATATAACAATTTCTTTAATGTCTAGCAATTTATAAATGCTGACTATTATTTTGTGCACATAATGATCTCTTCACCAAGTGGTTTCTAACAACCGGAAACTGGGTACAATTGCACTAAGAGAATATAGTGATATCATCTGATATGTGAAATAAAATTTTCATTGTTTTTTTGGGCACATATGCCTTCTCATTGATCCCAATTCTCTTAGAATTTTCATTGTTTTTTGGGCTTCTTTGCTTGTAGGCAGGGGAGTTGGGTGGAAATGGTTGGATCTAGAACTGTGAAAACATGAAGTCTGGTAATGTGCTATCCTTGTTGAACAAGTGAGATAAATTTATCTTTTTGCTATGTGTATATGTTTTTTGCTTGGTTCTTCAGTTTATAGAATAATGCATGATTAATTGATTTAGGTTTGTAGTGCATGATTTTGATTAATTTCAGTTCTTACACATCTAAAAAAATCTTATTTTGATTAGAATCAGCGCTTTGTACAAATTCTCATATGTCATGATACACAAAGTAAATCTTGAATAACCTAACAATCTAGAAGTGAAGTTTTTTCCATCATAAACATAGGGCGAAGGTGTGAGACATCACAAAGTAATTGCTGTTCTATTGCCATTCTCGATTTGTAATGTAGGTTTTGTCTAATATTGCCGATCCAGATGATTTAGTTTTCAATACTTTTGTACAATTTCCACAATGCTAAAGTTTCATTGTACACCCGGGGATAATTTTACCATTCTTCTTTGGACTTGGTGATAGATGTGGCTTCATTTATTATCCTCGACTCAACTTCTCTTTGAATTTTCATATAGTTTGGGCTTCTTTTGATTATAGGCAGGGGAGTTGGGAGGAAAGGTTGCTGAGACACAGCCATGGCTAGTTGATATTGGGTTTTTGTGATCCAAATAAAACGATTAAACACCTCTTTCTCGAATGTCCTCCTGCACAATTATTATGGCGATCAATTCATATAGCCTTTAACGTAACCTTCAAGGAGCATAAACACGTTATTTGGGACGTGGCTTAATGGAGTAGACATACACTTAGCTAAACATATTCGGATAGAAGTATGTGCATTATTTTGGGCTATATGGAACACTAGAAATGATATGATTTTTAATGGGACACAATTCACCAATTTTTTGCAGGTTATCTACAGAGCTACAACTTGGATCTGTATGTGGTCCTTACTCACTCATGTGAACTTCAGAGAGCCTTTGGTTATTGGGTGCAACCGTTGGGAGACGGTAGCACAGGCTATCTTCAGCCAATTTGGATGGCGAGTTAATAATAGGCTAGGTGTGTAGGCATCGTATCTTATTTTATATCGCCGGATGTGGCACTTTTTCAGTCTTATATCGCCGGCTGTGGCGCTTTCCAGATTTATTTATTTTCGACTACTGCTCAGTTTATGAGCATATTTGGACCTTATGACCTTGTTGCGTTTTTATTTAATAATATGGCTGCATGCATCGATTGATGCAGAGGCCAGGCGTTTTCTTCCTTTAAATAAAAAGGCTAGTTGGCACAGGGAATTTGTTCTATTTTGCTTAGATGCAGCCATGGCCAGTTGGTGTAATGAAGTTCTTCTATTTTGTTGAGACATAGGCATGCCTAGTTGATGCTCAAATTGTCCTCCCGTGTAGTCCTGATGCTGAGATTGCTCTTCTATGTAGTATGTAGGTCGTTCTACTTGTATGTACCTGTCCTGTCAAGTGGAACTTGTCGGATTTAATCGTGTGAAGTCTTGTATATAATCTAAGATCAGCAGAACATTAGTCAAGTTGCATGCCTGGTTAGTGACTCCTGGAGTTGCTTGGGTTAATGCTTGACTTTGTGATGTGAGGTACTAGTAAGGTGGATGGGCAAGAAGAAATAGGCTCTGGCACTTCACACATGGTCTTCACGAAAGTCTCAACATATATAATTGATCTTCCAAGTCCCATCATATGTACTGGTTGTGTTTCGTTTCGGTTTAGAAAAAGAATTTTTATTTGGTGAATGTGATTTATTAAGATCATTAATATTTGAACGTGAAGCATTGGAAATTCATTTTATACATAAATTATGAGCTGAATGTCCTTCGGGTTGACAAAGGTCCTACTGCTAGCCTAGTGGTTTTTTTTAACAACATATTTTTTTGAAAACTAGTCCACTTCTGGATCCGACATTGAAATTTCTCTCGATTGGGATTAAACTGAAATATGTTTCCTGTTTCTGGTTTACCACTTGCAGATAGAAGTCACCAAGAGATTCTTCAGGGAAAGCAGAACTTGTTCTTGCCTACCTTGTAGGAGACTGTGCATAGTTGATAGTTCGCTTCTGTCCTGTACAAGCAAGAAGAATTTGGTGTTACTACTCATGAATGTGCTGCAGTTCGAAGTCTGTACTGGTTAAGTAGTCGGCACCTCTTCCTGCGTTGCAGCGTGGAGGTAGGGGAAGATACATCATATATACAATAATACAAATGCATTAAATCCTCCGAGAAAAATTACTGTGTTTTGCTTCTTGCGATTTCTCAGAAGCCCGTGAAGTGAAGAGGTTGTAGTTTTTGAATCTTCAGAACTACTCCCTCCGTCTGGGTTTATTAGCCCCCCTCTTATTTTGAGTTAAAGTCTGACCATAGATTCATTTAACTAATAATGTAAATTATATGCCACAAAAATTATACAATGGATAATCTCTTTTAAATACAAATCCAACAATATACTTCATATTTTATTAGGCATAACGATGGTCAAATTTTGACCCAAAATATGAGAGAGTTCAGTACACCTGGATGGAGGGAAGACAATGCGTGCCTTCTAAGTCAGTTCTATTCTCGTAGAAAAGAGCCATTTTTTTGTTGTTCGGAACCACTGCTCTTTTTAGGCCTGGTTCAGAACATGCTCTAAGCGTTTGGACTTCCTTGATTCTTCAAGATCCTCCCATTCTCTAGTACCCACACTTAACACTTCATCTCTTTTACTCCAATCACATCATTTTTAACAGAGATCATATGGGTTCAGGAGAGAGATTTGATTTAAGATCTTTTGAGGAGTTCATCCAAGTGACTTCATTTTGCTTGTTAGTACTGTAGGGTGCGCGCCTCCTTGGTGGTTAGGAGTCACTAAAGAGTCTTTGTTTCATGTGTGAAGGGGTCAAGACTTTGTAAAGGCAATGAGATCGTCTACTCCATGCAGATCTACCTCGAGTGAGTTTTTACCTTTGGTGGTCGATAAGCCATGGGGTAATAGGTTGACTTCGCTTGGTGGGCCCTTGATGGGCGACACATTCAGGATCAAGAGTGTCGTAGAACCATTTGGTTCAAAGCCTCCATCAGCCTGATGTGGGATAGTGCCTCCACGGAACGGTGTGGCGGCCGTGGGCACATGGGTGGCTCTGATGGCTGCGGATCTGGCGTCCTGTCCAGATCCGTCTCGGTACGGCCTTGGCCGGCCGGTGGTGCGAGGAGGACCGGTGAGGGGCGGCTGGAGGCTCCCTGTCGGCATGTGGACGGCGACCCTCGTCTCCATGGCGAGGCTCCATTCGGCTCCAGCCAACTGCGAGGTTGGGGGGACGCGACTTCCGGTGAAAATCGTGCCGACTTCGGTCATGGCGGACAATGGCGGCGTGTATGACGTCGTTCCCTTCTCAAGGCATCGTTGTTGCATGTCGTGACACCCCACTCGTGATGCTCCGGGGGAAAACCTAGATCCGGATCTACCGGATCGGACGATGATGGCATGATGCCTTTGATGTCGTTGTCCCTCCTGAGGGCATCGTTTTGGAGCAAGTGCTAGTTGGACGGGACAAGCGGAAGAGCGGTGTCTCATCCACCATAAGGCCGATGACGGATCCCGGTGGCATGGTGCTGCGGAGGTTCGGCGACGGGCGCGCGTGGACAGATTCGTGCAGGATGGTGGAGTTGTCTGGCGTCGTGGTGGCGTCGATGGCAGGCCAGGCAAGGTCGATGGGTCAGTTGCTGCTCTTGAGATGGACCGGTGGAAGATAGTTGCGGCAGCCTCTGAGAGTGTGTCGGTTCGGTATGGGACCCAGTCCCAGTGTGTGGATGGGCTGGGGCATCCGGCTTTAGATGTTAGGGTTTGGTGCGATGTCCATTTGTTATTAGGCCCGGATATTCGGCACACCTTCATCAATGGGATAGGAGTAGCAATAGGTGTGTGGATGGTGGCTTCAGGCTCACTGATGTATTACTTTGTACGGTCTCTATGAATAATTAATAAGATAGCCGCATGCATCGTCTAGATGCAGAGGCCAGGGGTTTACCCTCCTTTGCCAAAAAAAAATCCGAACCATGGAAAAAACATCGCCGTGCCCTTTTGTTCGCTACCACCTCTGTCCTGGTTTATTGGGCCCCTTTGTACTTTGTGTCAACATTTCGTTAGTTAAATCTTTGATCAAAATTTGGCACAAAATACAATGAGGACTAGTAAATCAGGACGGAGGTAGTATATCTTAACTCAAGCTTTTACTTACCTCACGAGTTCTTTTCTTCGCTACCTAGTACTCTTTGTAGCTTGCTTGTCAAGTTCCTAAGCACTAGAAGGTTGTTTTGAAATTCACCAACACCTTAATCTCGTCTAGTTTTTGGTTTATTTTTATCAAGAGTAAGTCAATGACATACAATATTATTATAGAAGGGAATTTTGAAAACTCGTCTATTTTTTTCCATGGTTCAACTGGTCTAGTTTTTTTTAGAAGAAACTGGCCTAGTTTTTGGTAGGACTATATATTTCACCCCTAAATCAGCCCAGGGGAGGGCGAGGCCCATGGGTTCCAGCACATATTTCCTTGCGACAACCTACGAGGTCCACACCGCGATAGGTCACCGGCAACTTTACTCCCTTTATAATCCTCCTCTCTGAATAGGTTTGCTATACATGAAACTGTGGAATGAGATAGCTTTAGACTTGAAGAGAAATAACATTCTAGGCATCCAAGCATTGTAATTAAACTTAGTAGGATAGTGCCCGTGTATGTGCATAAATATGTTAGTGACTTAATATTAATCGTGCCAAACATTTTCCGTTTAAGAACGCATGCACAGCGGCATTTCTAACTTCTTTTTGCAGGTTGTGTTTTGTATCGCGCCTGGTAGTATTTATGCAGTGGGGTGAACCATGTGAGATTTAGAAAAAAAACGTTGAAACGAATTGTGGATCCTATTCTTATTTTATCGCGAGGGATAAAAGTGCATCAAGAGATGCAAGGAACCAGGCAAACACGACTACACAAGGCATATATGTCTATTTTCTCATGAGCAGCTACCATAGGCAAGGAAGATAATTGGGCATGAGAATACAAACAATACATAAGTCCTAGTGGTTGCGGGATTGATGTGACAGGTCCAATCCTCAATGCTCCCTCTACTACTTATGAGTTATGACTCAGTATGATTTGATAACTCTGTTCTGCTGAACCTCAAAAGACTGCCAGATTTACAATATACAAAGCACTTTACAAACAAAATTCAAGTATACAAAGCATTTACTAATATACAAACAGAAAACCAAAGTGACGAAACCAAACAGAAAACAGAGAATATTACTTGCAATCCCAACAATATCGAAAGAAACATTCATTACTCAAGCCCAATCTCTCTAGTGGCATCAGTTAGAGATTTGATGCATCCATGCTAGAGGAAAGCCCCTTTGTCAGAGAAGACTTGGTGATTCCTTCTTCCAAGCAAGAGTTGGCAATCACTTTACCAATCCTTAGTACTACTTTCTGGAAACCAAGCATCACAACCTTGAACTCTCTCATCAGAAACTAAGTGTTGCCTTTCATCAGCAAGAAACAACTACAGATGCAATTCTTAAGTCTATTGATTTAATCTCAATTAAAATAGACCAGTACAAATATGTCCTAAAAGCATCATCCGCCTCTACTGACCTGTGGAAGTTTAATGCTATTAGTACAACCGAGAAGCATGTGCTATCATTGAGAAGCTAGATGTATAAATCAGTAAAAGCATCCTTACAAGAGCACATACCTCTATAAGTTTACTTCAGAGATACATCAGCAAAATTGGGACTGGCTAGACACTAGTCAGCTGAAAATTTAATTTGTGTCAGTCGATTGGTTCCCAGCCGTCCGGTGCAAAATAAACGGCCCGATGCGCGTCTTCCACTTCTAGACCGCCTTCTTCTACGTCAAACTGCTGAGCCACCATCGGCCTAATCGCCGCTCGCGGCCCACGGTGCTCCCACGCCAGCCTTGCGGCCCCACCCTCCCCCCTACTGCCACCCATTGCCGTGCTGCCGCCTGCCCCGGCCATCCCTCTAACCCCAGCCATGAATCATTTTTTCCGATGAACCTGCAACCCCCCCCCCCCCAAGAACCCTAAGATAGATAATGGGGTCGCCTGCCACCCTATGATAGATAATGGGTCTCCTGCCACCCTAAGATAGAACCAGAGGGCTTCTCTGGCGAGCCGGCGACTACTTCTTCCTTCCATCTGATGGCTGCTTCCTTCAAAATTGACTGACCCAAAAACTATTTTCAGGCGACTTACAAGTACCTATTGTGAGTAAAATTACTATGTTCCTCAGATTATCCAAGTTCCAATAGTCTATCTAGAAGCAACTGCGCTGCCCATATGGCTCCAGTTAGAATCTATATATACACTCGTAGACTCGGTACTAATGACACATTTTATCTTGTACTCCCTCCATCTCAAAAACAAGTGGCATGGTTTTAGTTTAAATTTGAAATAAAACCATGTCACTTGTTTTGGGATAGAGGGAGTAGTTTACATATAAAATTGACAAGCATAATAACAGCTGCTAGTGCATGATTCCCTTATGAACTGGATCAACGGTTTATTCTTCGAAGGAAAAGAAACCAATTGTTTGACAAACAAGGTAACTAAGTTATCAAGTATTGAGAGGGACTAAGCATACCAAAGCATACTTTGAGAAACACCTTCGCAATGTAAACGTTTAAACCACATTTTTTTGTGACACATCGAATCAAACTTAAACACAATGTACAATGTTAGATGACGGAATTGGAGTAAGTCTTAGGACTCCCCAAGCTTTTCAGAGCGACATGTTGGCCACACTATAGCACCACTCTGATGTCACTGATCATCTCAACGCCAAAGAACTGCAATGGATATATCATGGGGAAACAAGAGAAGCATCAGATGGGCTTGTGATTGCATTATGCTTGACTATTCAGCACAGTTGCTTGGCCTAGAAAAGCAATGGTGTATAGGCGGTATCAAGGAATGCATGTTAGTGTGCTACTATGACCTCCCGACCGCTGCCCTTATTTCAATAGTTGTTCAAGTTATTGCATCCTTGCTTCATACAACTTCTTTCAAGAGAAATTATTTTATTTGTCATCAAATTCTAAGCAAGCACAATTTTCAAACTTTGGACAAGCCTTACACAATTCTAAGAAAAAGTGGCTCAGGAAAATAGAGATTAAGCAAAAAATCTTTATTGTGGTGATGAAATTACCGTGGACGATCACATGCCAAAGTATCTATTCGCATGGTGAATCTCATCTTCTATTTATCAGTAAAGATGAACATCATTTCATTTTTGGGCTTTTGTTGGTTTTGCCACTAGTTGTTCCATGCTACTCAGTGTTTCCAATAAAAGTTTTGACTATTTAAAATGACATTGTTTCATTAGAAGCGTACTAATAAATGTCATTTTATGTTGTTATCATCATGTCAAAATCGGTTGACCAGTATATATGTCCAAAATACTCATGGTCTCATTTTTCATACCCTGCTCCTCTCTCTAGTTCTTCTGACCAAAATATCTCTCTCTATCATACACTATCATAGATTGTTAACGAGAAAGTTGATATACTATCTATTCCAAAATATAAGGTGTATTAAAAAAATTCTATGGTTAAACTTGTGCATGTTTGATCAAGTATTAAGAAGAAAATAATCATATAAAATATCAAATTTGTATCATTATATCCATTATAGAACAATATTTTCATATTTTATTTATTTGTATTGTAGATGTTGATATTTTATTCCATAATCTTAGTCAAACATATATATGTTTGACTTTCAAGAAAATTGATGCATCGTCTAGCTTCTCCATGCGTAAAAGATTCCAACACCACAAAAATCAAATCTGCAAAAGTAACATGACACAATAACGTCATTGTCTCACTGCCACAAAGAACTGGAGTAATGTGTTCCCAAAATGATTACGATGACTGCTAGATGATGACAAAGACTTTAAAATTCTTGAAGATCCAAGGTCCTCCCACCTCCTCACGCCAAGATGACATCTAGAGGCGGGAGTCGGAAAAAATTCGTATGGTAGCTACTGTTTAATTTGCATGCTCATTTAGTAACCACACATGCACATGCTACTGTTTCATAAGTTGCAAAACTATTTAATTAGCATGCTCTTTTTTCTCAAAAGTTCATGTTTATCGATGCTTTAATCTGCATTAACTGCAGCATATGTACATGTGATTACTAAATGAGCAAGAAGGGCTAAATGTTGTTGTCAATTTTATTTAATGCACCTCAAAATCTAAAAGGGTGTTAAAGTAAAATGAAAATGCGATTAACAAAACGAAAAACTAAAAAATGAGATATGCCCAATAAGTAAAAAAAGAGGGAGTAATACAAAATATCAGGCCAGGGGAGAGCAAGTCCCATGATTTCGACAACAGCCCACGAGGTATACACGGGTCGGTCACCGGCAATCCCTCTATAACCCACCAATCCCTTGGCCAACAAAGACGAGGCAAAAGCGGAGGTATGCATGAGGGTTTCTCGTTCAGCCGCTGCTGCCATCATAGAAATCTTGGTCCCCTCCCCTCTAGCCGCCATCTTGGCGCTGAAAGGAGGGGGGCCTCGGATCTTCAGGAGCTCTATGTTCTTCATCACCATCTAGTGATCATTGCAGCTTCGTGAAAATAAAGTTACTCTCATTCTTTTCGTAGTGCCATGAAGTTAGAGATTTTACTTCCTCGCAGATCCGATTGTTCAGATCTGATGAGTTTATGTTAGTGTGTCAAGCTTTTTTCTATTTTGATTCTTTGTTGATCTGTTATCAACACTATGGTGAAGATATTGTGATTCGACAACCTGTACTTCGAGGGTATCATCCCGCACCCAAGTACATTTATTGATCAAGACTTACCATTTTTTTGGATGGCCAACTCAAGGCGCTTTCAAAACCTTTATTGGCAATGTTTGTGCCGGTGAAAAATTCTTGAGGCTCAAATTCTTGCGAGTATTTCTTGTAGCAGAGATTATTCCATGATGAAGATGTTTTCCAGAAAAAAATCATTGTATTCTTAGTCATAAGGGTTATTTATATTTTCTTGGATTTAATATCCAAATCGGTGTATCTATAATTGTTATGATTTATAGGTGTTTCTAAAAAACACAATCCCTTTGCCAACCCCTAATAAATAAAAAGAGAAATAAGAACCAATCCCGTGGCCGCCCCTACAAAAGAAAAAAAAAACAATCCCGTGGCCTGCTCAGCCTCTACCGCCGCCGCCGTAGGCAACTTCCTAGGGTTTTGCTTTTGCCGCTGCACCATCTTCGACTGGATACAGCGCAGGCAGGCGACGAGCAACGATGTCTTCTTTATCGTACTATTACCTTGCGAGGAGGGGAAGAGCAAGGATTCCAAAGCGGCGCCGCCTCGGCGGCCATGAGCGGAAGCGTCGGCGGCACCGCGGCAACACTTGTACCTCATCTTCGACGACTGGTCGCGCGGATACAGCTTCCGCAAGTTGAACCCGTGGCTTCGCCTGCCTCGGCCGTTCCTCCGGCTGGACGCACGGCCTGGGTCGCCGGACTGCTCCGCGTTAGCCTTTGGCACGATGATCCTGTCAATGCATGCCAGGGATCCCCCCCCAACTTGTTCCTGACGACAGCTACTGGTCCGTGACCGGCGGCATCCCGATCCTGGACGTCCGCTCGTGGGCCATCTCCTTTGGCCCGTGGCTGGAATACCACATCGATCCCATCTCTATCTTGCCGTCGGGGACGACAAGCTGTTCACTATCTGCCTCAACTCCTTCGAGGTGCTCTCCGTGGACCAATCTGGAGGCGGCATGGAGTGCTCGTGGCAATTGCTCCCGAAGCTGCCGTTCGAGGTTTACGAAGTCAGCTCCTACGCCTTGCCCATCCCGGACGGGCGGTCCTTCCTCGTGAGCATCAAGAAGGAAGCCATTGCGGCAACCTTTGTCTTTGACACGGAGGAGCTCTCGAGGAAACAGCTTGGCAATTGGGCGCTGCCCTTCGACGGCCGCGGTCACTTCGACCCTCTGCTCGGCTCCTTTGTGGGGATCTCCGTGTCCAATGAAGACCCGAACACGCTCGGCCGACTCTACTCCTGTTGCCTGCCCGGTTCCGATGGCACCCCTCCCGTGTCGAAGCTCGGCAAGGAGAAGCTGTTCAGCGATGACCCGGCGGAGAGGAACCATAGCGCCACCCTCATCTACATGGGACGCTGGAGCAAATACTGCCTCATAGAGTGTGTCTACACTGATCAGGAGCATGAGGACGACCCCCGACCCGACAACGGTCTTTTTCATCTCACCACGTTCTCCCTCAGCTATGACATGAATGGAGAACTGACCACTGGCAAGAGCCATCGGGTGCAATACTACAAGGTGCCCGTCGTTCAACAGCCTGTAGCATTTTGGATGTAAAATGCTAAAATAATGTTATTTTGGATGATTCCTATGTTTAATTTTCACTCATTTGTGAATATTCTCTTTCCAATGCTTATGTTTCACGGTATTGCTATGTCTCAGTTGACTCGGACTTGGTTAAGACTCAATCAATGTTTTAAATCAATGTTGGGGATATCGCTTATCGGGAACTTATCGGTCGACCCATGATAGGGGGTAAATTGGCTAGTTTATTGGCATATCGGCCGATTTATCGCCATATCAGCTGATCTATCAGTCGATTTATCTTATCGATCAGACAATGGTAAGCGATAAATCGGCCGATTTATCGGAATATCGGAAGATATCGTGAACAGTGTTTTAAATAGCGGGCTATGGAAAATAGCGGCGAGCCTTCAAATCAGCTATAGCAGGCTATTTGTGAAGGCGGCCATTTAGCGGTATCCTGCTGAAAAGGCTATGATATGTTTCCAACGTATCTATAATTTTTTATTATTCCATACTATTATATTATCCATCTAGGATGTTTTATATGCATTTATATGCTATTTTATATGATCTTTGGGACTAACCTATTAACCTAGACCCCAGTCCCAGTTTCTGTTTTTTTCCTTGTTTTTGAGTATTGCAGAAAAGGAAAACCAAACGGAGTTCAATTGACCTGAAATTTCACAGAGATTATTTTTGGATCAGAAAAAGCCCCCGGAGCATCGGAGATGGACCAGAAGAGTCCTCAGGCACCCACGAGGGTGGGGGCGCGCCATACCCCCTGGACGCGCCCCCTACCTCGTGGCCGCCTCTCGGACCCCACTGACTTGTTCCCGACGCCAACACCTCTTATATATACCCAAACTTTCAGAACATAACCTAGATCGGGAGTTCCGTCACCGCAAGCGTCTGTAGCCACCAAAAACCAATCGGGACCCTATTCCGGCACCCTGCCGGAGGGGGGGAACCATCACCGGTGGCCATCTTCATCATCCCGGCGCTCTCCATGACGAGGAGGGAGTAGTTCACCCTTGGGGCTGAGGGTATGTACCAGTAGCTATGTGTTTGATCTCTCTCTCTCTCTCTCTCCCTCTCTCTCTCTCTCTCTCTCTCTCTCTCTCTCTCTCTCTCTCTCTTGTTCTTGATTTGGCACGATCTTGATGTATCGCGAGCTTTGCTATTATAGTTGGATCTTATGTTGCTTCTCCCCTTCTACTCTCTGATGATACGTCTCCAACGTATCTATAATTTATGAAGTATTCATGCTATTATATTATCTGTTTTGGATGTTTATGGGCTTTACTAAACACTTCTATATTATTTTTGGGACTAACCTATTAACTGAAGGCCCAACCCAAATTGTTGTTTTCTTACCTATTTCAGTGTTTCGAAGAAAAGGAATATCAAACGGAGTCCAAACGGAATGAAACCTTCGGGAGAGTTATTTTTGGAGCGGAAGCTATCCAGGAGACTTGGAGTAGACGTCAGGGAAGCTTTGAGGAAGCCACGGGGCAGGGAGGCGCGCCCTACCCCCTGGGCGCGTCCCCCACCCTCGTGGGCCCCTCGTGGCTCCCCTGACCGACTTCTTTCGCCTATATATATCCATATGCGCTAAAACATCGGGGAGCAGAATAGATCGGGAGTTCCGTCGCTGCAAGCCTCTGTAGCCACCAAAAACCAAAAGGGACCCTATTCCGGCACCCTGCCGGAGGGGGGAACCCTCACCGGTGGCCATCTTCATCATCCCGGCGCTCTCCATGACGAGGAGGGAGTAGTTCACCCTCGGGGCTGAGGGTATGTACCAATAGCTATGTGTTTGATATCTCTCTCTCTCTCTCTCGTGTTCTTGATTTGGCACGATCTTGATGTACCGCGAGCTTTGTTATTATAGTTGGATCTTATGATGTTTCTTCTCCCCCTCTACTCTCTTGTAATGGATTGAGTTTTCCCTTTGAAATTATCTTATCGGATTGAGTCTTTAAGGATTTGAGAACACTTGATGTATATCTTGCATGTGCTTATCGGTGGTGACAATGGGATATTCACGTGATCTATTTGATGTATGTTTTGGTGATCAACTTGCGGGTTCAGTGACCTTGTGAACTTATGCATAGGGGTTGGCACACGTTTTCGTCTTGACTCTCCGGTAGAAACTTTGGGGCACTCTTTGAAGTTCTTTATATTGGTTGAATAGATGAATCTGAGATTGTGTGATGCATATCATATAATCGTACCAACGGATACTTGAGGTGACATTGGAGTATCTAGGTGACATTAGGGTTTTTGTTGATTTGTGTCTTAAAGTGTTATTCTAGTACGAACTCTAGGATAGATCGAACGGAAAGAATAGTTTCGTGTAATTTTACTACGGACTCTTGAATAGATCAATCAGAAAGGATAACTTTGAGGTGGTTTCGTACCCTACAATAATCTCTTCATTTGTTCTCCGCTATTAGTGACTTTGGAGTGACTCTTTGTTGCACGTTGAGGGAT
This sequence comes from Aegilops umbellulata, assembly GCA_032464435.1. Taxonomy (NCBI): domain Eukaryota; kingdom Viridiplantae; phylum Streptophyta; class Magnoliopsida; order Poales; family Poaceae; genus Aegilops; species Aegilops umbellulata. The sequence continues at coordinate 460,510,913 of CP136059.1, forward strand.
AGTTATATGATCCAATTATGTTATTGTTGTTGAGAGAACTTGCACTAGTGAAAGTATGAACCCTAGGCCTTATTTTGAAGCATTGCAATACTGTTTGTGCTCACTTTTATCATTAGGTACCTTGCTATTTTTATATTTTCAGATTACAAAAACCTATATCTACCATCCATATTTCACTTGTATCACCATCTCTTCGCTGAACTAGTGCACCAATTTACCATTGTATTGGGTGTGTTGGGGACACAAGAGACTCTTTGTTTTTTGGTTGTAGGGTTTCTTGAGAGAGACCATCTTCATCCTACGCCTCCCATGAATTGATAAACCTTAGGTCATCCACTTGAGGAAAATTTGCTACTGTCCTACAAACCTCTGCACTTGGAGGCCCAATAACATCTACAAGAACAAGGTTGTGTAGTACATCAGGCTATAGCGGGCTATAGCCGGCTATTTAAAACTATGGTCTCAATCGATGCTATATTTGTTCGATCTCGCATGAAGATACATGCAGAAATTTCCTTTTAGCTTTCTATATTTTCTTCATGTATACTATGTCACTTGACCGAGACTTGGTTAAATCTCAGTCGATTGAGACCTATCAACACCATATATGCTAACCATAGGGTGATATCAATTCAGTACCAAGTACTTATCATATACACCCATCAACACTGGAAAAATATGACTAAAATAGTATGTCAATTATTAGGTACCAACTCCTCGTAAACATCTCATGTACTCTAGATTTTTTCAGTTTGCTCTAATCCGAGACCACTATAAAAACATATTTGTATACACACTATATTAGCACTATATTAGCATAAGATTCACAAAGTAAGATTCACAAAGTAATCCATGAAGACATGATTTTTTTTCCTTTTTCTTATTTAACCAAATTTAAGTGGAATTGACTTAAATATGTTTTAAGTTGTATTGTATTGAAAAATTAACTTTCTTACAAAATATAGTTTAAATTACCATAATAATTATCTATGATTGTAATTTGGAAAAATGACTTATAAAAAGTTAATGTTTAGTATAAATAATTATATTTATTTGGAGTCGCATGGACCACAATAATTTAAATCACACTGCCAACAGCAGAAAAACAAAGTGCGCCTGAGAGGAATAAAGTATTAACGAAATAAGAATAGCTGACAAATGCGCACTAATGGCTAACAACAACACGAACGGAAACCCTGTCATGAATGCTACACCCGCGAGACCATAAGCTGAGGGATCCGGATTGTGACAAGTATTAGATGGTATATATGCAGTCAAAAAAATAAGGTAGACGAAACTCGTCTGACTCCGCAATTGAATCGAGATAGTTTAACTCCAAACTGGATCATGGTCTCTGATCTGCGTATGATGGCCTGATTTCCCGAAATAAACTGGCGACTTTTTTCACTATTACTTCAACAAGAGATAATTCCGTGCAAAGCTTTCCAAATGAAAATTTTAATTATACTTGGTACCTTGAGGTTCCAGAGAATCTTCCATACCGGATTCGTTTCCATTGCACCTTGTCCATCACTTCTGTGGGTTCTAGCACCATACTTATGGCCCCATTCAACATAATATGCTGACCGAACTATGAAGGAAAACGATCTCGTTTTGTTCCAGGCAACAAAATCATCCGTCATAAGTGGACTGAGAGGGATTTGATGGATTCTTTCAACATCAATTGATAGAAATAAATTACTAATCAGATCCTCATCCCATTTACCCACTTATGAGCTCATCCACCGTTTGCAACAAAATATGACCCCTGTTTGTTAAGACCTTCCTACTCAGACTGCTTGGTATCCAATGATCATCCCATCTATTTAATTTTTCTGCCGGTACCAACTCTCCATATGTGACCACGTTTGGAAGTTTGTAGTCCCGCAACTACACTCGTACTGCTAAAATAATGTGATTTTGGATGATGAGTTCTTTCCATATATATGTTTACTTCTCACTTGTTAATTCGTGATTGTTTCCTTTCTAGAACTTTTGTGTTTTAATAACTAGTAAGTATGCACGTGCAACACACGTTTCAAATGTTGATCAAGTGAGTGTGAGTTCACGTGGTATAAAACTAAAATATGTTTTGCAAATAAATAAATTAAATGGATACAAAATAGCATGTCGTTTAAATTGTATTTTAAAAAGTGAGACATCACTATGATCCAACAACCAGATGAAGAATCAGTGTGTGGCCTTGATAACCAATGTTTTTACGCAAAATGGTTTCTGAGATGAATTCACACACAACTAATATGTAAGTTCCGAGCACATGCAAGAGAAGAATTGACGTTATGCATATATCTTACCCTGTTACCATCAGATGCAAGTGGACGACCAGCTTAAGATCACTTGAGCCCAGAGAGCGGAGAATATTATTTTCAGATTATACATCATTTAGAATTGCAAAAAGGACCAAAGATAAGATAATTCATACATTGGATAAATTGGCAAAAGACAGCAATGGTGTAAATAGACATGGGACATCCCAAATATACATTGGATAAAATGCAAGGTGATAATAAGATTAGATCTGGTCACTTTATTCCAAAGTAGTAAGACTAAATCTCCCAAAAGAAAAATGGTTGTTCTGTCTATAAAATATATAATGCCGCCCCAGTTAAAAAAGGTAGAATAAATGATGCCAGAAGTTGCATCATCGCCCATCCTAACTGCGCTATTGTATCCATTTCAGAATGGTAAGCAAGCAAGTGTGTCGGGTAGCTACATGAGTATAAACTTTAGTGTGGTCGATGCTACCAGCAACCGTCAAGTCCTCGTACTACCGAACAGAAGGATTGCACGCTTGCAGCTAGAAAGAACCTCGTACGACATTATCTTTTATGCAATTCAGATCTATGCAGAAATATATGAACTTTATATTAGCAAATGAGATCTGACCTTCTCGGTAAAAATGCTGTCATTGACACCGACATTCTTCGCAATCAATTTGAATGGAAAAACTGAAATGTTCAGTGGTTCAACATGATTGTTTGTGACCCACAATTGGTGGACCGTGTTGGCTGCGAGTATTAGGAGCATTGGGCAATGTCAATCGTTTCTTTTACCTTATGCAACCAGGGTATCCTTGACACATCTACTTTAGCAGCCAATTTGAAAAGAGTGCACACTCCACCAACAACAATACCTTCCTCAACGGCAGCTTGCGAAAAGAAGAAACAATTCAGAAGGTTTAAGGAAGCAACAAACTAATTGACTTATTTCTGCTTCTTTGAAAAGCAAATACAAAGTTGACAACTCAAAATGTTCAATGACAAAACATTGATTGACTCACCTAGTTACATTAGAGCATCCTCAACTCCCAACCTCTCTTTAAGTTCAGTTTATATGTTCGTCCTCCCACCTATCAAGTCATGGGTTACAGTCACCATACCATCCTTCCTTCCAACAGGTTATCAAGGAAAAGAGCAGCATGTCAACAGATAATACCCTCCATTAATACCTGAATGACAGCGACACCATCGGTCAGCTTTGCTATCCTCTCGTTCAGTTCTCCTTCTCGTAGTCTAGTTTTGCTGCCAGCAAATTAGCAATGATAACTTAGAATCAGACTTAAAGTCTACGACACTTTCTACGTTCGCGATAAATAAAACAACTACACAAAGAGGTCATACAAATAGATTTAAAATCAACTCCCAGGATGAAGCCTTCAAGAATTTCTAATCAAGGGAGGCATAAAGAAAAGAAAAGGAGGCATAAAGTGTATTGTAATACGAAGAAATTTCTAATTTGCATCTACTACAAAGCATGATAAAATGGAGCCTTCAAGAATTATGCTTCCAAGTCAAGGGAGGCATAGAGAAAGAGAAAAGGGCCGTACCTCATTGAGGTTTTCTCTGTGCCACCCTCTTAGTCACTTCTTCCTGGGCTACATGAAACCTCTGTTATGAGTTGTGAATGACAGATAAAGCAACAACAAGGAGCTGATAGAGATATAGCAGATCAGAACCATTTTGACATAATGATAAATTTCTACAAGATTCCTTTAAATCAAAGGAGGTATTTTTTAATAACAAACAAAAGGAGGCAAGTACATACATAAATAAATTTGACACTCTTGCCAACAAAATGTTATCAGTCTAGAGAATGAATTTGTACCAAACTACCAAAGTAAAGCAAAATTTACAGAGGTATTGTAATTCGGTTTCTGTACCAAAATCAACGGAAAAATATATCAAAGATGTGGTTAACAAAATCTGCCGGCAATGCAAACTTGCAAACAAACAATACATATTAAATCAGGGGCGCCTTACAAATTCAGGTCGTTGTGTGCCTCTGGAACGTCCTAATTCCTAAATGGGCATTGAAGGCCTACCGGGATCAGAGGACCAGTCTTACTCTTATGCATTTACCTACAGGGATCCCAGTGTTGTGTTGACGGAATCAACATGCATGTGGCCTGAAAACACAAAGAATCATTGATTTGGTACGTAGTAATACTTCAGATATAGCCAACAGCAGGATAAATCATGCCAATCTTTTGTAAGCAGGTTTGATAGCGATCCATACATGCCAAATATGCACAACCATAGGCTCGCACCGGTGCCGTGCGCTGCTTCTCGCCGGAGACCGTGAGGTTCACCGTCGAGGCCGTTGCGCCCGGCCCTGCCCTTCATCCTCTCTCTTCCATCCGTTCTTCTCTATCTCCTCACCTTCGAAGCTCTCTCTCCTTGGAAATGCAGCAGGCCATGGAGGAGCTCAGCCGCCACCGCCGTCCCTCCAACTCGCCGGCGCCGCCCATCGTCGACCCGAACCGTCTGCCTTCCGCCAGATCCACGCCAGCCCCACCGGAGTGCACGCCTTGGCCATCACCGTTCCCTGCATCGAGTTGCCGCAGCCGCCCCGCGTTGACTGCATCGCTTGCCTGCGCCTGGGCAATCGCTCTAGCCGAAGCACAATCTTTGGCCGGATGGAGGGTTGGGAAGAAGAGACAGCGCCAGAGATGGAGCAGTCTGCGCGGACATCAGTTTCCTTTTTTTTCTGTGGGCCTTGCGTGATTGGAGGAGGGATTACGATGCGGGTGGGTGCGTGATCGTAGGGGAGGCCGGACCGGTAGTTCCAGGGAAGGCTTCTGGATGGTGGAGTATGGTCAGTCATCCAAAATTGCCAAGTCCACACAATGAAGCTATTAGATCAGGGATGACCGTTAGATTGAGATTTGTGGGTCTAATCGTACGGTGTTTATGGTTTGTGCGGTGTTATGAGGCTATTTGCGGGGTGCGCCTAAGAAAGTTTTTATTTGATTGTTTAATAGTAGTAGAGATTATGGTTTGTGCGGTGTTATGGGGCTATTTGCGGGGTGCGCCTAAGAAAGTTTTTGTTTGATTGTTTAATAGTAGTAGAGATTATGGTTTGTGCGGTGTTATGGGGCTATTTGCGGGGTGCGCCTAAGAAAGTTTTTGTTTGATTGTTTAATAGTAGTAGAGATAGAGATGTGTACACTCAACTATGATGCAGTGAATGTTTCTCCTTCTAAGTTCTCTTTGTATGAGTTTGCGACAAGATTCTATGCATGTCAAGACGTCTTTTGCTTCATTGATTTAATTCAATATGGTAAGCTTATTAAGGGGGAAATAAGTTGCAAACACTAAGTACTGGGGTGCTGCTTCCATCGGCGACCTGTCACCAAGAAAACTGTCAGAGATATCTTTCAAGGCCCTTCATATGTCGTAATTAAACTTGGTACATGAACATCCAAGCATCTGGTGAATGTATTTCTTCTGTCCATGGACACGCATGGAGCATGATTTGAATTCATATGATTGGAGAATGCTAGATTTGATTATCAACCATGTTGCCGTGTTTGGATTGGTTGCTAAGATATTAATCCCTCCATGATTTGAATTCGCGAAGTCTCAGTCGACTGACGTTATTCGAAGGAATAAAGGGTTTGTTTCCTATTCTTTCTACAGGCTTGCTCTCAAGAAGATCGATGGAAGGAATAAAGGATTTGTTTCCTATAATCATTACGTGGCCGGACGAGTGGTGCCCTGTGCCTCAGCCTATATATATATATATATATATATATATATGTATATATATATATATATATATATATATATATAGAGAGAGAGAGAGAGAGAGAGAGAGGAGGCACGAGGGCAACGCATCCAGAGGAGAAGGCAGGGCACGAAGCGAAGACGCGCCCGCCGCGGCGGCGTCTAGGCAACAGAGGAGAGAAGGGACGCAGCGCAGGAGGCGACGGCGCGCCCGTGGCCGCGCGTTCGCCAACACACGAAGCCCAGGAGGAGGAAACCGAGGAGAAGCACCCATGGTGCAGCGTGAAGGAGATCCGGCAGATGCGCACCGCGTCGGAGGTGGCGCTGGCGACGTTTCCAAGCTATGTGATGGGCCAACGGCTGCGACGGGGGGCGCTCGCAAGGGGCGCCCTGCGTTTGCGGCAGTAGAGAAGAAGAACGCGTCCGCGGGGACGGCGGCAGTGGGAGCGCGTTGCCGATGGCGAGCAGACGCTCGGCAAGAAGAAGAACAGGTAGCAACGCCCATGGTGGCGGCGTTCACAAGATCTTGATGGATATGCCACCCACGCAAAAGGAGGAGGCAAAGACCAGAGGCACAGGAGGAGAAGAGGGCTACATTTGGGAGAAGGAGATGCGCCCGTGGCGGCGGCGTCCACAGAACTCAGGCGGCAAACACAACCAGGCGCGACGGGCGGCGCTTGTACAGTAGCGGAGTGTGTCAACGTCACAATAATCTTTCTTTTTCTACGTGTTATCATCTATTTTGCAGAATGGCCTTTGAAAAGCACGCCCAGCAAAGGTGGCCGCGGACGATACAATGCTCTTCCCGTGCTAGGAGCAGTTGAGGCGGCGGACGACGCGCCCAACGGAGGTGGCCACGGACCAAGGAGCGCTCTTCTCGTACAAGGTGCTGTCGAGACGGCGGACGACGAGTCCAACGGAGGTGGCCACACGGACCATGCAACGCTCTTCTCGTACCCGATGCCATGGAGGCGGCGGACGACGAGTCCAACGGAGGTGGCCACACGGACCATGCAACGCTCTTCTCGTACCCGATGCCATGGAGGCGGCGGACGACGCGCTCAACAGAGGCGACTGCAAACGATGCGGCGCTCTTCTCGTAGGAGCAGTTGAGGCGGTGGACGACGCGCCCAATGGAGGTGGTCGCGGACGAAGCGACGCTCTTCCCGTACAAGGTTTTGTCGAAGCGGTCGACGACGCGCCCAATGGAGGTGGCCGCGGGCGATGCAGCGCTCTTCTCGTACCCGGTGCAATGGAGGCGGTGGATGGACGGAGCTCGCTAGGACGACGCCTGTCGTCTTCCTTCATCAAGCTGGCACCATGGAGGACGAAGGCATGGAGGCTCGCGAGGATGCCGATGTCATGTCGCGGTGGATCGCGACACGGAACTAGCCAGGACGATGCCCATCGTCTTCTTCATCAAGTTGGCGCCATGGAGGACGAAGGCGTGGAGGCTCGTGAGGATGCCGCCGTCGTGCCGCGATGGATGGTGTCACGGAGTTCGCCAAGACGACGTCAGTGTCAACTTCATCAAGCCGGCGCCACGGAGGACGAAGGCGTGAAGGCTCGCGAGGATGCCGCCAACGTGCCACGGTGGATGGCACCACGGACTTCGCCAAGATGACGTCAATGTCAACATCATCAACCCGACGCCACAAGGATCGTGACGGGAGCTTGCAAGAAGGACGCCGCCATACACTTCGTCATGCTGGAGCTAGAGGACGGAGGCGTGGCGCCCATTGGGGATGCCGCCGACGTCTACTTCGTCAAGCTGGAGCCCGGAGGCGTGGAGTTCGCAGGAATTCCGCCGTGTGCCGCTGAGAAAGGCGAGACGGAGCTTGCTAGGACGATGCCCGTCTTCTTCTTCATCAAGTCGGTGCCATGGAGGACAAAGGCGTGGAGGCTCGCAACGATGGCGCCGTTGTTCCGCGGTAGATAGTGGCGCGGAGCTCGCCAAGACGACACCAACGCCAATATCACCACACTGGTGCCATGGAGGACGGAGGCGTGAAGCTCGCAAGGATGCCGCTGCCGTGTCGCGGTGGATGGCGGCGCGGAGCTCACCAAGACGACGCCCATCGCCAACATCAACCCGGTACTGCGGAGGATCGTGGCGTAGAGCTCGCAAGGAGGACACCACCAATGTCTACATCATCAAGATGGAGCCCGCGACCCAGAGCCATGAAGATGACACACGCCCTCGCTTCTGCCTGTAACACGAAGCCCGCGATGTGAAGAAGATGGCGCTACGCAATGACGTGGCTTCACCAACCCTTACCACTACATGGTGCTATTGCGACACGAAGCCCATGAAGATGAGGCATGATGGCGAGGAGGCGACGTGACTTCACTAACACTAACTCCCGATGACCCCATTAGGAGGCACCTTTGTCTTGGCAAACCACAGAACCTGGCGTCCGGCTGAGACAAGACAACACAACAAATACAATCATCTCTCCACAAGTTCGCCAGACGATGCACCTTGATAAAGCGGACTGTCATAGACTTGACGTTCAATCAAGTGAGGCGCACTCTTCACGGTGGATAGATTCTTGGCGTACAGGTCTTGACATACATGTCAATGGCGTCACCGACGTTCAGGTCACCCTTTGGCATAGCACCAACCAAGGCGACACGGTCTCCACGCCACCATCTTTCCACGGCCCTGTGAGGCGGTGCTCTTTGTCTTAACGTACTGCCGAATACTCGGCGTCTAGCCGAGATGAGGCGCCAACCACACCGGCCATGCCGATGTTAGCGTGCGACGGTTTTACACCGAAGCCGGTCTCCGAAGCAACTTACTCCCGCGAGGCATACCCCTTGCATACCCCGACGAGTCAGTTAGGTCGTCTAGAAGTCCGAGCCGAGCAGGACCCATGCAACTTCAACCCCCAACTACATCATCGCCGCCAATACCGACGAGGCGTGACGGCGAGGGAGGACGTGGCTAGCAGAAAGCCATCACTACAAGAAATATGCTCAATTGTGACCTTCTGGCAGTGACCGTGGAAGAAATCGTCATAAATCTATGACCATTTCTATCCAATTGGTCGTGGCCTGTTTAGAAGAGTCGAAACCATAAACCATAGTGACTATTTTGGTTAAAAAGGTCGTAGTTGCCTTACACAAAATGGTCATAAGCAGGCAACAGTGGTCGACAGCCTTATTTGTAGCCGATTACGACCAATCCAGATGGTCATGGTGTTGTAACATGGATGACTGGACGTCCACATCATCAATTTTACCTATGTGTCGTGTCATTTTGGCTTATGTGTCGGTTGTAGCGTCAGTCCGTCCATAGATTGACATGTTGACTAAACTGGGTCCACATTTACAGACGGAGCCAACTAGCACAGTATAAATGACATGTGGGACCCGTCCCACAAAGGTGAATAAAGCAGAAAAAAGCGAAAATTCACTTTGGCTCATAGGTGTATATACATCCATTGTCTAAATACATATTTTAAAAAGTTAAAAAAATTCGAGAAAAAATCCCGCGTGTAAATCCGGACACTATATGTGTGTGCACCAAGTTTCGATGAAAAATGACATTTTTGTGGCTTGTGTAAAAAAAGACAATTTTTTATGCTTGATTACAGCTATTCACAAGCCATTTTTAATCCTTTTTACAAATGCAACTAAAATGCCCTTGTTCATCGAAATTTTGTGTGCGAACATAGGATGTCCAGATGTACACATGAGATTTTTTCTATACATATTTCATAATAGGTGTATCTACATCTAAGATCCAAAACGCCACTCTCAAAGAAAAAAAGATCAATTCCACAAAGGTGAATAAAGCAAAAAAGAAAGGCCATCGCGCCAAAACGCTACTCTCAAAGAAAAAAGGACTCGTCCCACAAAGGTGAATAAAACAAAAAAAAACAAACCACACCACATGATTCGAACTAGCTACGAGTCGAGTTCCCCTAAGAAGACAAACCACCACACCGTAACAAAGACACTGGTACATTCTCGACCGTAACCTATTTAATGGGTAGTGTCGAGTGGGCTTGGGCCTTGGTGGGACAAGCGAACCTTTTTTTCTTTTATATTTTTCATCCGCCGAGTGGGCACTCGGAAAATGAAAAATCGATTTCCCGTGCAAAGAAAATGAAGACTCCCTTAGGCAACATTGTTTGGAATTTCAAGATGCACCCTTGTGCATAATATGAGATCATTTGAACAAACTATGCCATGAATGTGGCCATAAAATTTATCATCTGGCTTAAAAGCCATGAATCTTCACACATGATAGCTCATTTCTAAGAATACTTTTTTAAAATAATTGCCGTATTACAAGTTTATTATTTTTCCTGGAAACTTGGTCACATATAATGACACAATGCGAAGGTTTTCCAATTTTTTGATTTTTTTTTAATTTTTTATGCCCGTTTGAAAACACGGTCAAAACGGCAGGCATGACCGCTCCTAGCTAGTGGTTGAATCTTGGAAAACTTTTGACGTTTCTCTGATTAAATAGATAGTTATGTACCTAGAAATGATTTTTGGAAAAAATAAAAAGCAAACTATGAGGCAGCTGCAGTTCAAATTTGACTCGCTTCCATCTGAATCGGCGGGAATTTGTCTTTTTCACCAGAGATGGATCAAAACTTTTGACACCCAACCTTTTAGTCAATTGTGAATTAAACATGTCCTAATATTTTAGAAAATTGATCTGGTACAATTTTGTAACAAATATATGGTAGGCCCTTCACAAAAAAAAACCATTTCGCGCACTCGAAAAATAGAAAATGTCTCTTTTGTGCAATGAAAATGAAAACTCCCCATATCAACATTGTTTGTCATTACAAGATACACACATGTGCACAATATTCATTCATTTTAACAAACTATACGTGGTTAATATGTTGAAAGTTTGCCCTAAATAAGAGGATAAAAACTATAAAAACTATAAGAGATACATGTGCACAATCTGATTGGTGGAATTCGTTGTAGCATGGATCGATGATGTGGCAAACATCCGTCCATCCGTCCATCCATACATCCATCCATCCATCCATCCAACCCACTACAGCCTATCTCTCTCTCACACGCGCGTGAACCCTAGCCGATCCAAACCCCTCCCCGCCCCCACTCCTTTCCCCCGATCCAGATCCCTCCGCCGCCGCCCCGTCCTTCCCTTCCCTCCGCCGCCCACATCTCCCCTCGCCTCCGCCACCCACCTCTCCCCTCGCCGCTGGTCTGCAGCCGTCTGCACCCTCCCCTCACCTACACTCATCATAAGACAAGAGAAGAAGAAAGGGAGGGAGCTCTGCCGCCGGCGGCCATGGCGCGCCTCTTCCGCGTGGCGCCCGTCGACCGCGTGGCTGCGGCCCTGGCGACGCGATGGTAGCCCCTGTCTCCGACTTCGGCACAGCCAAGGTCGACCACCACTTCAGCAACGTCCTCCTCGACCGCTTGGATGGATGGAAGGGGAACCGGAACCGGCACGCCGTCGTCCACCTGTTCCTCAAGGGAGGCCGGACGGTCATGGAGGTCCGACCCCAACCGACGCATGGACGGGCGGATAGATGGATGGTCGAGGTGAAACCCGAGCCCCACACCCACCCATCCCCATCCCCATCCCCATTGAGCTCTTCTCTGTTCCTCGGCGGGGACCCGAGCTTGCTGATGTGGTGGGCTGGTGGCCCTCGACTCCGGTGAAGCCAAAGGTACGTACGCCCCTCCTTCCCCTCGTCTTCTTCTTCTGGATTTGCCCATCTGATTTGCGCAGTTGGTTTGTACAGGCCATCACCATCACCATGGAACAAGTCAAGGAGGAGGCCATCGCCATGGAAGGAAGGTCATGGTCAGAGGTGTGTGTGTGTGTGTTCCGACCATGGTCAGGTCCAGATTTCGTGCTACTGTATTTACGGAGTAGTTAAGGATGTTTAGGCTGATGGTCAGATTAGACCCTTTCAAATTTCATATATTAATCAATGAATTATTTGCAGAAATCCATAGAAGTAATGTACTCCAGTGTGCATTACTTACATAAACTTGCTTGCAAGCTTATTTTCTGACTTGTATATTCTGAAATTGAAAAAGCCTAGTTAACTTCTGTTAAGTTTCAGTAATATTCAGTGGAGTATTTACTGTAAATTTGGCACATCATAGTAATTTCACTTGCTGTTAACTGCTGTAGCATTAGGAGTAGTTTTACTACAGTACTGCTTGAGCAGGGTGAATGGAGGGTGAGGAAGTTTTACTGCAGAGTAGGATTGCACAGGGAGTAGTTAGGAGTAGTAGATGCCGATGATCATAGTCAGGAGTAGTTTTCCCTTTGGTGATCATCCAAAAATGTGAGGATCCAAGTGCACATTATGGACCTTTTCACTACGCTCAATTCAGTTTCTACAACACTACAATTTAAAAAATGCTAGTCGAGCAATCTTTTAGAAAGCATAATGCTAGTGGGATCTACTCGGTTCATGCTTACTTTGGTCTGCATGACAGTCCTATACGAAGTGCAATTTTGTACTGCTTTCTTCAAGGTTCAGGGGTCCAGGCATATAGCTCACTGTTCGTACTGTCCCAATGCAGCAGCTTCAGCTTCAGCTCATGTCGGTGATGTTTATTTTACTGTGTTAAAGATATATGATTGACATCTCTTCATGTTGGAAGTTATTAATGTGAGTTTTTTTGCACAAAGTGTTGAGCTAACACAAGAATAATCCGGCAATTCCTGAAATTTCTATGGGAGCATGTCTTAGTCTTGTGTTAATTGCTGAATGTAAAACCTCCATTTATCTTTTGTTTGCTCATATTTTGTGTGCTTTCTTATGTTTGATTGTTCCAATTACCAGGATGATCTCAAGCACTCGAAAGAAGCAAAGGGCAGAAGAAGCTTCGTTTCTCATTGATGTTATGTGTGATCAACTAAAATTTGCCCATCTCGTCCAATCTTTGTAGAAATATATTGTTGTGCGCCTGTGCACTTGTTGGGTCTTTTTGCTGTGCACTTGCACTTGAATCATTATTTTGATGTGCACTTTGTGCACTTGTTGGACCTTGGACCTCTCTGTGTAGAGGAGTTAATGGATGATGTATTGTACTTCATGTGATGTGTTACTGAAATGAAATATACAATTTATCTGCAATATTGTATTCTGTTGTACTTGTTTTCATACATAAGATATGCATGCTTCTGAAAATAATGCATCAGCCCAAATAAATCAGACCATTTCAATAAAAAAGATAGGTATTGGGCCAGGCCCATGTAGGCTAGATTGGTGGACTGGGCTATGAAATTTATGATGATTCCATTTGGTCACTAACAATGCCACGTCAGTTCAGCCATGTCAGATCCTACGTGGCCCAGGCAAGTGGGTAGTGACCTTTTTGAAATTTTGGTCAACAGTCTAGCTATGACCAAAATTCCAAAAAGGTCAAGTTTGTTCGTTCTTGACGGCCAACTGTCGACCTTCTGAATTTGGTCAAAAAAAGGTCAATAAACGATAAATATGATGAATCAACGACCAAAATGGGGAGTCATAATTGGGTGTATTTCTTGTAGTGCATGTTTTGAGCGGCGCGTGTACCGACGAGGACACGGGCTCTGCCGCTGCCCATACACCACCATCATCATGCATGGATAACGCAAGGCGAGGACGACGAAGACGACCACACTGCTTAATCGAAGGTGTCTCGCGGAGTAACCCGCGGGAGTAACTAACCGGGAGCCTTTCGAGGCCCCGGGAACCAAGAGACCGCAATCGCTATAGTCAGGCTGGCCGCGCTAGTAGGCCACGGAGCGCATATGTAAAGGGAACTTGTAATTTTGTTTCTCCAATGAGAGATTAATAAAGTGCATGTTTCCCTATGTTTATTTGTGTACTTAGTACACTGGCACGCCCGCATTTTTCTTTTCCCCGACGCATGAGAGAAATCCACACTCCTTCTCTTCCCTTCTCACGGAGTGCATTTAAGATTTTTCTCGTGTCAAACAAAGAAAAAGCATCAACTATGCATATGAGGCAACAAACTACTGCATTTCTTTTTGTAGTCACCATATTTCATCTTGAAAACCATACCCCACACATTCATCTTGTATATCGTAACACATTATAATCTGTTAACGAGCGCTCTCGAGCTTAACGAGCTTCAAACGAGCCGAGCCGAGCAGGGTTTTCTGCTCGTTAATCTTAATGAGCTTAACGATTCGAGCCTTAATGAGCACGAGCTTAACGAGCCGAGCTGCTCGTTAATCCACCCCTAGCTGGTCGTGTAGGAGCTATGCATGATTGAATAAAATCCTAAATTCCCCACAAAAGAGTTCAAATTACTAGCATCCTAAATCTTGTTAGTCACTCCATGTGTACTGGCACCATTGGCCGGATGGCCTCATCGCCCTAAACCCTCGAGCCGAAGACGTGTTACCTTCCGTTAAAAAAAATCCAGCCCGACACGCGCACCTAGCCATGGCGGGGCCTCCTCTGCTCAGTGCCACATGAACCCAACGACCGTTTTGAACCGGCCATGGCCGTCCGATTGCAGCCTCGGCCGCACGGGCCGACCAATCCAACGGCGCGGGCTCGTGTCTGACCCCGCAATAAGAACAACTAGGCCTTCTTCTCCGTGACAACCACCGTTCATTTCCACCCCGGCCTAAAGCCCCGAATAGTCTTGTTAGTCATTTTTTATCCATGCTCTAACTTCCTCTCTTTCTTAGATTATACTAGGATTGTCACTCAAGCCCCAGGATTTGACAGCACAGTACAGGACCGTTAGGTTGTACTTCCACCTTTTAATGGATATGATATCGATGCAACACCGGATTCAGGTACACTAGCACCTACTTTGTTGTTATTTAGATGATCTGGTTCAGACCCAGGCCAACTACTAGGCAAGGACAATTTTGCATTTTACTATAGTACTCACTCCGTCTCATAATATAAGAAGTTCTGCAAGCTATGTTAGCTTGCAAAAACTTCTTAGGGCCAGTTCTTTGGAGCCATCTTGTGAAAATAAACTCCGGAAAAGCTCCTGCGAAAATAAGCTCCAGATAATAAGCCAGCCAGTTCTTTTCAGTGTGTTTTTTCAGCTTATCTATGGTATAGTTAGTGAAATGTCTGTAATGCCCTTGGACAGCATTGTTGTTCTAATTAAAGCATATCGAGTTTTTTTTTCATCATTTTGCTGCTCATATGAACATAAATTCGATTTTCAAACACCACCGCATGCTATAATCAAACAAATGGATTATTCATTCCATAAAGGGATTGCACCTTGCCTATTCATTTCTACAACACGGGACAATTGAAGTTTTCCAACTTGACATTCAAAATTAGTGCACCTTGCCTATTCATTTCTACAGCACAGGGCAATTGAAGTTTTCCAACTTGACATTCAAAATTAGTGCACCTTGCCTATTAATGTTTAGGACAACTAAAATTGAGAGGTATATTGCATCTGATTCATCCCAAATAGAACGCTCGGTTACAATGTTTTACATGAGAAGTAGAATGGGCAACAGTAGCTGAGTCAACCAGAAAGATTGAGATTGTGAAGCAAAACTATCTTGGCTCCGAGGAAGTACCGCTCACCATCCTGCGAAATTACATGAACCATGGGACGGAGGGAGTATGTGGTAAGAACATTACCAACTTCTGAACAATACCACTGTCTAGATAATTCTGGTTGTACTAGTGGCTGGTTGATAGCCATTGCATATGAGACTTAGTGGGCCCCTCGCACCCCTCGCGTCGCCTCCCCCCGGGCAACGCCAGGGGCCCCAACCCTAGCGCCGCCAGCACCTCTCCCTCCACCCCCTCCTGCCGCCGCTGCCGCCGGCGTGGGCCGCGGTGGCGGCGGGCCCGGTGCCAAAGGTTCTGGGCGGGGGAGGCGGCGGATCCCATCTGAGGCAGCGGGGGCGGCCCTTCTCATGCGATCCAACGGCGGCGGCTAGGATGGAGTATCCGGACTGTGCGGCGGGGGCTCGAGCACCATCGCCGGTGGAGCGGCGGCCCTGCATGGACGGCGGCGGTGGCAGCGCCCCATCCGGCGAGGTGGGTTGTCCTTCTCGTGATGGTGACGACGGTTACCGCGGATCCAACGTCCCGTTTGGATCCGTCGCGGGGAGGCCTTTCGCCGACCGGCGGCGCGTGGAGGGACCAGTGAGGAGATGCCGGATCTCCGCCGGAGTACCGACGGCAACATACGTCTTCGTGGCGAGGTTCCGCTCGGTTCCAGCCAGCCACGAGGTCGGGAAGACGTGGCTTCCGGTGAAAATCGCGCCAGACTGCGGTCTTGGCGGACGATGACGGCGTCTCAGACGTCGTTTCCTTCTGGAGGCATCGTCGCTGCAAGTCTCATCAACCTGATCGGGAAGTTCCGGGGGAAACCCTAGATCTGGGTCTACCGGATCGGACGATGACGATGCTATCGGTGTCGTCCTTCCTCATGGGGGCATCGTTTTGGAGCAAGTGCTGGTTGGAGGGGACAAGAGGAGGAGCGGTGTTTCATCTGCTCCATTGATGACGGTGGATCTCGGCAGCGTGGCGCAGTGGAGACTCGGCGCCTGATGAGCGGAGATGGACTCGCGCAGGAGGGTGACGCTACCTAGCGTCATGGTGGCGTCGGCGGCAGTTGGACCGGCCAAGGTTGATGCAGCAGTACAGCTCTGAAGATAGATTCATGGCAGGTGGCTGCGGCGGCCTCATACCCGGCAGGGGTCCTGGTTGAGAAGCACGCCGGACTGGTGGGTGCCCATACCCGGCAGGCGTCCTGGGTGGGACCTCAAGTCTTTAGATGTTTAGGTTTGGCTGCGTGGTCTGTTTGGTATTAGGCCCAGACTTTCAGCGCCCCTACATCAACTGGATAGGGATAGCGACAGTTGTTGCTTAGTTTGGTGGCTTTAGACTTATTGTTGTATGACTCTGTACGGTCTTGTGTCAATAATTAATAAAGTGGCCGTATGCATCGTCCAGATGCAGAGGCCGGGGGTTGTCCTCCTTTTCTAAAAAAAAAACTAGTGGCTGCACCAGCACCCGGAGTCCATTCCATGTCTTGTATTAGCTCAATGTAACTATTGCACAACCGAAGAATAAAACTCACATTATATATCCTCGAAAAAAAGATTGTGATGCCTTTCTTATCGGCAAATCCCATTCGATCTCTCTCTCTCCATCCCTCTTTCTCTCCATCGCACACCGCCACCACCAACGGCAATGCGCTACGCATAGGGTTCATCAAGTGGCTATCATTGTATCGCCTGACGTCATCCGGATCTGGACCTCCGCAATATGCATATGTGTTTCTTTTTCTGTCAATTATTGAAAGTTTTTCCCCGCAAATTTTTTTCTTCGAAAGTTTACCACACCTTTTTTATGGGGATTCCGCCTCCCAAGTTATTGAAAGTTCTACCCCTAAAAAAAGGTTATTGAGAGTTCTGAATGCTGGTTGTCCTAAAAGTGCCTCGGCGACTTGGAAGGCGATCACCATAGGACGAGAAACATTGCGGAGAGGTCTAATCCGAAGGATCGGGAATGGCCGGACATCTGAAGTGTGGCATGATAACTGGATCCACGGTTCACCAACTCTGAGGCCGGTATGCAATATTGGTAATGAACCAATACACCTAGTGGCGGATCTGTTGGAGGAAACGGGCGAATGGAATGAGGAGCTGGTCCGGAGAACTTTCATTGCTCCAGATGCAGCAGCCATACTGAATATGCCTAGGCCGAGTGTGGCCATGGAGGATTTTTGGGCATGGGGATATGAGAGAACTAGGCCGAGTGTGGCCATGGAGGATTTTTGGGCATGGGGATATGAGAGAACTGGAGTGTTTACGGTGAGGTCTGCCTATCGGATGGTTATGGAGGACCGCGAGAATTTGTTGAACCAGATTGGTAGTTGCACGTATAACCAGGAGAGTTGGAGAGCATTATGGCGATTGCAGGTCCAACCAAAAATTCGTGTGTTCTGGTGGCGAGTGCTTAAAGGATTTCTGCCATCAAGGGGAGAGCTACAGAGACGTCATATTGAGGAGAATGCAATCAGCCAGTTGTGTGGGCATGATGAGGAGTCGCTCTTTCATGCACTCATTCAGTGTGAGCACGCCAAACTATTTTGGAGAGAAGCCACAAAGTTTTTTAATCTAAAATTGCCGCGGCTGCACCCTGCAACCTGGTCGCGAGACCTGCTGGACTCACACTTCATTAGCAGGGACAGAGCGGCGATTATAGTATCAGTTATGTGGGTGATTTGGGCCAGCCGAAACAAATATACTCACGAGGAAGTGAAGTACCAGCCAGGACGGGCCATGGATCTGGTGCAAGAACTAGTACAGGCAATGCATGTTCCTGGCACCGAACAACCAAAGAGCAGGCAGCAGGGAAGATGGATAGCGCCCGAGGTAGGCTGGCTGAAAATTAATACAGATGCAGCGGTCAGCACTACTGATGGGTATGCAGCTACGGGTGTCGTGGTGAGGAATCATGAAGGTACATTTCTATTAGCCAGAAATACAAAACTTCTTGGAAGCACGGATCCGTATAGTGCGGAACTCCTTACAGTTAGAGACGCTGTCCGGCTAGCAATGGAGATGAATTGGAAACATGTTATCATTGAGACAGATTGTCAGACTATCAGGATGAATGGGAATCTGCCGACTGCCGGACGACGGGAAGTACAGTGATTAGAGAGATTAAATCCTACGTCCCAAACTTTCAGGGTCTTAGCATTCAGTACGCTCGGAGAGAAGCCAATGAAACTGCTCATTGCTGTGCAAAAGAGGGATTAGTTTCTGCTTCGAGTGTTGTTACGTATGATGTAACCCCTGAGTTCTTGATTGCAACTATGCAATCAGATGTAAACCGCCTGATTATTGAATAAAATTGCCAGTATGGTGGTTATCAAAAAAGAGTTCTATCCGGAAAGGAAAAAAACACAAAAGTTCTAGAGAGCGCACGTTCGCCATTGGGTCTTCCAGCCCGACGCCTTCCGTGCCTCTCGCTCCCTCGGACCTTGCGCCTCTCGCGCGACTGCGCCCGGCGCCGGCGGCCGCCCCCGGCCGCCCCTCCAGAGGACACCACGCTCCGCTCGCCCTCCTCCGCGTTCCTCCCGTTGTCCGCCACGCCTCACCTCCGCCGTCCGGCCCCGCCCCGGCCTCCTGCGACCTAGCCCTAGCCCATCTGGGCGACCGGCGGCGGCCCTCCGGCCCTGCGCTGGGACAAACGGTGAGCGCCCCTAAATCTGTTGCTTCTCTCGGTGATCCTGCTACCCAATTCCAGTTTGGTTCGCGTGTGTTGATGATTCTCTTCCGGTCTTTGTTTTCACTTTTCAGGAACCCTAGCTCACTCAAGATTGAAGCATGAGCCGCCGACGTTCCTCGGTCGCGATCGCGACGGCCCTCCCGCTGGAAGACGAGGACCTTCTCCGTGAGATCCTCCTCCGCCTCCCTCCGCAGCCATCCTCGCTCCCCCGCGCGTCCGCCGTGTGCAAGCGCTGGCGCGACATCCTCTCCGACGACGTGTTCCTCCGCCGCTTCCGCAAGCACCACCGGAAACCTCCTTTGCTCGGCTTCTTCAATGGGGATGTTTACACAGAGTACCACTTCACTTCCGTCCTGGACTTGCCCGACTGCATCCCTGCCGCCCGCTTCTCCCTGCGAGTCCCCATGCCCAAAGACATCATACCCTACAACGAACGCTGGAACCTAATGGGCTGCCGCCATGGCCTCGCCGTCCTAGTCAACTTGTCGCAACGCCAGATCGTGGTGTTGGATCCCCTGAGCCGGCAACAGTACCAGGTGACTTGTCCACCAGGGCTCATGCTTGGGCAGGACTACATGGTGTGCTGTCATGCTGCGGTGGTGTGCGCTGACAATGAAGATGGGCATGTGGACAGCGATTGCTTCTCGAGGCCGCTCAAATTGGTCTTTATCTGGGTCACCGAGAACCTACAAGACACGCACACGCAAGCATTCGCTTGCCTGTATGAATCGGTGTCTGGTCTATGGGGAGATATTTCCTCTATGGAGTGTACGCATGAGGTTTATGACATAGGGCCTAGTGTCCTTGTTGAGAATGCACTTTGTTGGTTGCTTTTTGGAAGTGATGTCCTTGTATTTGATCTTCAGAGTCAGAGCCTTAGTGTGATCAAGAAGCCGGTAGACACCGACTCTTATGGATCAGTCCAACTCTTACGGACGGATGATGGTGGAATTGGCCTTGCATATTTGTTGGAACTGACCATCCAATTATGGGAGAGGAAATCAAACTGTGATGGTGTTGTCAGTTGGGTGTTGTTGCAGAAAACCATTCAATTGGAGGAGTTCTTTCCACAGAGAGTGTTTAGTGACTTCAAAACGGTACTGCTATCGGGGTATGATGAGGACACAAATGTTATTATTCTGTCTGTGGTGACTGGCGTGTTCATGCTCCAACTTGACTCCGTGCAGATCAAGCGTATTATCAAAAGAAATAGCATATGTTACCTCACCTTTCATCCCTACACAAACTTCTATACTACAGGCAATACCTCCATGCCTACATGGGACAAACAGTAAAGTCTAATTTGTTTGTTTTGCAGATTGCTTGTGCTACCTGATTGCTGTAATATATGTTATTCTTGTGATTAAAGACCAAAATTAACTAGGCTTATAAGAATATGCTAAGTTGTTTGTTTCTTTGTTGGTCTGGTGCTTTATGGTGATGTAATTTCTTGTAATTATTGGGCTACATTAAAGCTAGAAAAGGAATATAACTATTGCTTTGATTCATGGCCCTGAACCTTCCGCCCTCATCGCTCTAAAGTTTGTTGTGGCTACCCACCTGAGACCCGGTTACGTACTTCAAAGAAACCAAGACATGCTTGTGGGGAACAGTCTGACCATCATTGTTTGGTTGCTACATTATCCTTTTGCAGCTCTGCTAGTTTATCTGAAAACTTTTGTTAAATTGAATCTGTGTTTGCATTATGTTTTCAGTAACTTGAAACACATATCTTGCTTGGCAGTCCAAATGTGTTGCTATACATATATATTTATGTATCTATAAATTTGTCGTCCATCATTTCTCATACTCAATATTTTAGAATGTGCTCCAGGTGTGCTAGACGAAACATTCACACAGAGGATGTATTTACCTTTGTGGGTTAAACTTACTCTGGTCTTTAAGAGTGAAAATAGAGTGTCTCGGTGCTTTTTATTTCTGAATGGGCCCATGTTACATACATGCGCTGTGCCATTCAACTGCAAAGTGTACTTGACCCCCAAATAAGTCTTGATGTATGTATTTCAAATGGCAGTCCAATTCTGGATCTTGCCATCAAATCTTTTCTCGTTCCAAGTAGCACTATAATATGTTTCCGGTTTTGGATATACAATTTCCAACGGTCTGTCAAGTCACTAAGTTCTTGACGGAAAACCGGGAAGTGGAGAATAATAACTTTTAGTGTGTAAATCTCCTTATCCTGTGATTAGACTGCAATATGTGCTCTCTTGCTGTTTGTACATTGATGAGTTGGTAAAAGACGCAAAAAGGCTCGTATACTGTTTCTTTTCTATATGTCTTTGCTAAATTCTATTATTTCACTGCTCGTTGTTGTTATTGTAGAGGTCACGTGCGTGTCCACCCCCCGAACACACGTCCTCTTCATTCTGCTGTTCCTCGTCATGCCGGACTGAAACATTAGTTCAGTAAAAATTATTTACCAAAGAAAACGCATGACACAAATATGCAAACTTAATTGTAAATTTAAGCATCTCAATTCCTCTCCAAGTAAAAAATATATCTTCTTTCCTGGCAAAAATATATATTCTTTTTTCTCTTTGGAATGGAAATAAAATATTATTCACAAAAAAGAAAAAAAGTAAGAACAAAAATCTGCATGTAGACCAAGTGGACAGCTATTGTTCATCACCGACAATCGAATACACTCCACCTACCCAGTTCAGATCCTACGTCTGCTCAGACGAGCTACTACCCTTCCTCGCCGGTGTCGCAGCGGGAGGTTGAAGACCACCTCCAGGAGATCCTCCTTCGCTTCCCTGCACAACCATTGCCCCTCCCCCACACCTTCCCTGGACGACCTCGACTTCCTTTCCCACTTCCTCAAGCACCACTGGAAGCCTTCTCTACCTGGGTTTATATTTGATATTCTCTTCAAAGCAATCCAATGGAAAGGTGGCAGTCCTAGTGCATCTCAAGGCAATGGCGATCAAGAGGCATCGTCGACCGTTGAAGGTGGGCCACATGCTTGACCCGAGAGAAGTATCGCACGGCTCGCTTGGCTGTCTGGCTCTACTTGGGTTTTCTCAAGAAATGTCTATCTTGTTTGTGAGTGGAGTGCATTATAGGTCCCTAAACTATTTTAAGGGTGTCATGTAGGTAATGGCCGGTGAAGGAAATAGGCAAATAAATTCAAATTCATGAACTTTAAAAGAATGTTCGCGTTGTTCGTGAATATGGGAAAAAGTATGCGTAGTATGCGGATATGGAAAAAATGTTCAGGACTTAAAAAAAATGTTCGCGATATTGGCGAACATTTTTTTGAAGTCGTGAAAGTATATGAATATTCGTGAACATTGTTTTCATTTTCGCGAACGACAGAAACATTAGTCTAAAGTGGTGAAAGTATATGCATGTTACCGCTTGGCATGAGCGGTTCGCTATCTCAAAAAACAAAACAAAAGTATATGCATGTTCATGAACATTTTTTTATATTCGCGAACGATACGAACATTTCTTTAAAGTCGTGAACATTTTTTTCCATATCCGCGAACACGTTTTTAAAGTCATGAAAGCATATGAATGTTAGCGAACAACTTGAATATTTTTTTAAAGTCGTGAACATTTTTCCATATTCATGGACACCTTTTGAAAGTCCTGAAAGTATATGAATGTTCGCAAACATTTTTTTCATATTCGCGAACGACGCGGACATTTTGTTAAAGTTCATGAATTTGAATTTATTTGCATATTTCTGTCACCAGGCGTTACCTTGCAGGCCCCCGGCCTGACGTGTCCTGAGTTAATTGCGCCAGCTGGCCGGTCAGAAGGGGTCTGACAGATTTTGGACCTGAATGACAGACTTACTGGACTTCGAGGACCTGGATGCCTGTTTTCATAGTTCGAGGATATATATGACACCCCTGAAATAGTTTAGGGACCTACAATGCACTTCACTCTTTGTTTTTTAATAGTAAAAGCGTCTATTTCGTTTTTTTCAAGACAAATAAACGTCTATTTCGAAGTTAAAAAAAACATATATTTCGTGTTCCACTCGGAAAGCGTCGGCCAGTTTATTGGGCCTTATTTATTCGGCCCTCGGCAATAAGATATTCTCCCCCAAAAAACGAAGCAATAGACGGAGAGAAGAAAACAAACTCACCGATCCCACCGTGCGTCTCTCCGGGGAACCGCGCCCAGCGCCGGCGCCCGGCGGCCGCCCTCCCGCAAGCGCTCCGGCGAGTCCTTCCCTCGTTCCGGCACGCCTCGCCCTGCGTCCGCCGATCGAGCTCCCCCGGCGATCGACAGTCTCACTTCGGCTCTAGTTTCTCTCCAATTTCACCCTGAAGAAATACCGGTGAGCGCCCCAATTTCTCCCCAATTTTCAATTTGGTGTACTACCTTGAGACTCAAGTATGGGCGGCCACTATTCCAAGCGGGCGAAGGCCCACCCGCTGGACGACGAGGACGTCCTCTGGGAGATTCTTCTCCGCCTCCCTCCTCACCCATCGTCGCTCCCCCGCGCATCCGCCGTCTGCAAGCGCTGGCGCAGCCTCCTCTCCGACGCCGACTTCATGCGCTGCTTCCGGAAGCACCACCGAGAGCCTCCTCTACTCGGCTTCTTCAGCGCCGGCACAAGATCCAAGTTCGCTCCCATGCTAGACCCGCCGGACCGCATCCTGCCCGGGCGCTTCACGCCGCTACACACCCGCAAAGGCTGGATCTGCACCGGGTGCCGCCATGGCCTCGCCGTCCTGCTTGAAGAGTCTTTGCGCAAGGCCATCGTGTGGGATCCCCTCACCGGCCGGCGACACCATGTGGCTTTTCCGCGGGGATAGAAGATGACGATGACGTTTCAAGATGGCATGCCGCGGTGTTGTGTGTTGATGCCGAAGATGGGCACGTGCATGGAGATTGCTTCTCGAGCCCGTTCAAATTGGTATTGATCAACAACGGAGGCGAAAATACGTTCGCTTGTGTGTACAAATCGGTGTCTGGTGTGTGGGGAGATGTTGTCTCGCTGGCGTCTACACCTAGGATATTTTTCACAAGGCCGAGCGTCCTTGTTGGGAATGCACTTTGTTGGACGCTTTGCAGAGGTGGCGCCCTTGTGTTTGATTTTGAAAGTCAGAGCCTTTGTGTGATGGAGAAGCCCGCGGATGCCCATATTAACCATCAAACGTATGGGTCTGTGCAGCTCTTACGAACAGAGAATAATAAACTTGGTCTTGCCACTTTGTCAAAATTTACCATCCAGTTATGGGAGCGGGAATCAAAATGTGATGGTGTTGTCAGATGGGTGCTGCTGCAGAAAACTATTGAGCTAGAAGGGCTCTTCCCACACTCAATGCAAAGTGGCCACGAAAGGGTATTGTTGATAATGGGGTATGACGAGGACACAAATGTGATTGTTCTTTCTACGACGGTTGGAAACTTTCTTCTCCAAGTTGAATCGATGCAAATCAGACATATTACTCATACAAGTAAAACATGTTACGACCCCCTTCATCCGTACACAAATTTCTATACTGCAGGTAATACAGTAATCCCAATTTGTTTGTTTGGCTTGGATTCCTTACATTTAATTTTCGTTCCTGATATTGTTCATGTGATTAAGGATCCATTGAATATATATAAGAATACATCGAATTAGTTGTTTCTTTGTCACCAAGGTGATTTATGGCAATGTAACATGTTGTTATTACTAGGCAATATTAAAGCTAGAATAGGAATATAACAATTTCTTTAATGTCTAGCAATTTATAAATGCTGACTATTATTTTGTGCACATAATGATCTCTTCACCAAGTGGTTTCTAACAACCGGAAACTGGGTACAATTGCACTAAGAGAATATAGTGATATCATCTGATATGTGAAATAAAATTTTCATTGTTTTTTTGGGCACATATGCCTTCTCATTGATCCCAATTCTCTTAGAATTTTCATTGTTTTTTGGGCTTCTTTGCTTGTAGGCAGGGGAGTTGGGTGGAAATGGTTGGATCTAGAACTGTGAAAACATGAAGTCTGGTAATGTGCTATCCTTGTTGAACAAGTGAGATAAATTTATCTTTTTGCTATGTGTATATGTTTTTTGCTTGGTTCTTCAGTTTATAGAATAATGCATGATTAATTGATTTAGGTTTGTAGTGCATGATTTTGATTAATTTCAGTTCTTACACATCTAAAAAAATCTTATTTTGATTAGAATCAGCGCTTTGTACAAATTCTCATATGTCATGATACACAAAGTAAATCTTGAATAACCTAACAATCTAGAAGTGAAGTTTTTTCCATCATAAACATAGGGCGAAGGTGTGAGACATCACAAAGTAATTGCTGTTCTATTGCCATTCTCGATTTGTAATGTAGGTTTTGTCTAATATTGCCGATCCAGATGATTTAGTTTTCAATACTTTTGTACAATTTCCACAATGCTAAAGTTTCATTGTACACCCGGGGATAATTTTACCATTCTTCTTTGGACTTGGTGATAGATGTGGCTTCATTTATTATCCTCGACTCAACTTCTCTTTGAATTTTCATATAGTTTGGGCTTCTTTTGATTATAGGCAGGGGAGTTGGGAGGAAAGGTTGCTGAGACACAGCCATGGCTAGTTGATATTGGGTTTTTGTGATCCAAATAAAACGATTAAACACCTCTTTCTCGAATGTCCTCCTGCACAATTATTATGGCGATCAATTCATATAGCCTTTAACGTAACCTTCAAGGAGCATAAACACGTTATTTGGGACGTGGCTTAATGGAGTAGACATACACTTAGCTAAACATATTCGGATAGAAGTATGTGCATTATTTTGGGCTATATGGAACACTAGAAATGATATGATTTTTAATGGGACACAATTCACCAATTTTTTGCAGGTTATCTACAGAGCTACAACTTGGATCTGTATGTGGTCCTTACTCACTCATGTGAACTTCAGAGAGCCTTTGGTTATTGGGTGCAACCGTTGGGAGACGGTAGCACAGGCTATCTTCAGCCAATTTGGATGGCGAGTTAATAATAGGCTAGGTGTGTAGGCATCGTATCTTATTTTATATCGCCGGATGTGGCACTTTTTCAGTCTTATATCGCCGGCTGTGGCGCTTTCCAGATTTATTTATTTTCGACTACTGCTCAGTTTATGAGCATATTTGGACCTTATGACCTTGTTGCGTTTTTATTTAATAATATGGCTGCATGCATCGATTGATGCAGAGGCCAGGCGTTTTCTTCCTTTAAATAAAAAGGCTAGTTGGCACAGGGAATTTGTTCTATTTTGCTTAGATGCAGCCATGGCCAGTTGGTGTAATGAAGTTCTTCTATTTTGTTGAGACATAGGCATGCCTAGTTGATGCTCAAATTGTCCTCCCGTGTAGTCCTGATGCTGAGATTGCTCTTCTATGTAGTATGTAGGTCGTTCTACTTGTATGTACCTGTCCTGTCAAGTGGAACTTGTCGGATTTAATCGTGTGAAGTCTTGTATATAATCTAAGATCAGCAGAACATTAGTCAAGTTGCATGCCTGGTTAGTGACTCCTGGAGTTGCTTGGGTTAATGCTTGACTTTGTGATGTGAGGTACTAGTAAGGTGGATGGGCAAGAAGAAATAGGCTCTGGCACTTCACACATGGTCTTCACGAAAGTCTCAACATATATAATTGATCTTCCAAGTCCCATCATATGTACTGGTTGTGTTTCGTTTCGGTTTAGAAAAAGAATTTTTATTTGGTGAATGTGATTTATTAAGATCATTAATATTTGAACGTGAAGCATTGGAAATTCATTTTATACATAAATTATGAGCTGAATGTCCTTCGGGTTGACAAAGGTCCTACTGCTAGCCTAGTGGTTTTTTTTAACAACATATTTTTTTGAAAACTAGTCCACTTCTGGATCCGACATTGAAATTTCTCTCGATTGGGATTAAACTGAAATATGTTTCCTGTTTCTGGTTTACCACTTGCAGATAGAAGTCACCAAGAGATTCTTCAGGGAAAGCAGAACTTGTTCTTGCCTACCTTGTAGGAGA
Organism: Aegilops umbellulata; assembly: GCA_032464435.1. Classification (NCBI taxonomy): domain Eukaryota; kingdom Viridiplantae; phylum Streptophyta; class Magnoliopsida; order Poales; family Poaceae; genus Aegilops; species Aegilops umbellulata. The sequence continues at coordinate 460,538,149 of CP136059.1, forward strand.
CTGTGCATAGTTGATAGTTCGCTTCTGTCCTGTACAAGCAAGAAGAATTTGGTGTTACTACTCATGAATGTGCTGCAGTTCGAAGTCTGTACTGGTTAAGTAGTCGGCACCTCTTCCTGCGTTGCAGCGTGGAGGTAGGGGAAGATACATCATATATACAATAATACAAATGCATTAAATCCTCCGAGAAAAATTACTGTGTTTTGCTTCTTGCGATTTCTCAGAAGCCCGTGAAGTGAAGAGGTTGTAGTTTTTGAATCTTCAGAACTACTCCCTCCGTCTGGGTTTATTAGCCCCCCTCTTATTTTGAGTTAAAGTCTGACCATAGATTCATTTAACTAATAATGTAAATTATATGCCACAAAAATTATACAATGGATAATCTCTTTTAAATACAAATCCAACAATATACTTCATATTTTATTAGGCATAACGATGGTCAAATTTTGACCCAAAATATGAGAGAGTTCAGTACACCTGGATGGAGGGAAGACAATGCGTGCCTTCTAAGTCAGTTCTATTCTCGTAGAAAAGAGCCATTTTTTTGTTGTTCGGAACCACTGCTCTTTTTAGGCCTGGTTCAGAACATGCTCTAAGCGTTTGGACTTCCTTGATTCTTCAAGATCCTCCCATTCTCTAGTACCCACACTTAACACTTCATCTCTTTTACTCCAATCACATCATTTTTAACAGAGATCATATGGGTTCAGGAGAGAGATTTGATTTAAGATCTTTTGAGGAGTTCATCCAAGTGACTTCATTTTGCTTGTTAGTACTGTAGGGTGCGCGCCTCCTTGGTGGTTAGGAGTCACTAAAGAGTCTTTGTTTCATGTGTGAAGGGGTCAAGACTTTGTAAAGGCAATGAGATCGTCTACTCCATGCAGATCTACCTCGAGTGAGTTTTTACCTTTGGTGGTCGATAAGCCATGGGGTAATAGGTTGACTTCGCTTGGTGGGCCCTTGATGGGCGACACATTCAGGATCAAGAGTGTCGTAGAACCATTTGGTTCAAAGCCTCCATCAGCCTGATGTGGGATAGTGCCTCCACGGAACGGTGTGGCGGCCGTGGGCACATGGGTGGCTCTGATGGCTGCGGATCTGGCGTCCTGTCCAGATCCGTCTCGGTACGGCCTTGGCCGGCCGGTGGTGCGAGGAGGACCGGTGAGGGGCGGCTGGAGGCTCCCTGTCGGCATGTGGACGGCGACCCTCGTCTCCATGGCGAGGCTCCATTCGGCTCCAGCCAACTGCGAGGTTGGGGGGACGCGACTTCCGGTGAAAATCGTGCCGACTTCGGTCATGGCGGACAATGGCGGCGTGTATGACGTCGTTCCCTTCTCAAGGCATCGTTGTTGCATGTCGTGACACCCCACTCGTGATGCTCCGGGGGAAAACCTAGATCCGGATCTACCGGATCGGACGATGATGGCATGATGCCTTTGATGTCGTTGTCCCTCCTGAGGGCATCGTTTTGGAGCAAGTGCTAGTTGGACGGGACAAGCGGAAGAGCGGTGTCTCATCCACCATAAGGCCGATGACGGATCCCGGTGGCATGGTGCTGCGGAGGTTCGGCGACGGGCGCGCGTGGACAGATTCGTGCAGGATGGTGGAGTTGTCTGGCGTCGTGGTGGCGTCGATGGCAGGCCAGGCAAGGTCGATGGGTCAGTTGCTGCTCTTGAGATGGACCGGTGGAAGATAGTTGCGGCAGCCTCTGAGAGTGTGTCGGTTCGGTATGGGACCCAGTCCCAGTGTGTGGATGGGCTGGGGCATCCGGCTTTAGATGTTAGGGTTTGGTGCGATGTCCATTTGTTATTAGGCCCGGATATTCGGCACACCTTCATCAATGGGATAGGAGTAGCAATAGGTGTGTGGATGGTGGCTTCAGGCTCACTGATGTATTACTTTGTACGGTCTCTATGAATAATTAATAAGATAGCCGCATGCATCGTCTAGATGCAGAGGCCAGGGGTTTACCCTCCTTTGCCAAAAAAAAATCCGAACCATGGAAAAAACATCGCCGTGCCCTTTTGTTCGCTACCACCTCTGTCCTGGTTTATTGGGCCCCTTTGTACTTTGTGTCAACATTTCGTTAGTTAAATCTTTGATCAAAATTTGGCACAAAATACAATGAGGACTAGTAAATCAGGACGGAGGTAGTATATCTTAACTCAAGCTTTTACTTACCTCACGAGTTCTTTTCTTCGCTACCTAGTACTCTTTGTAGCTTGCTTGTCAAGTTCCTAAGCACTAGAAGGTTGTTTTGAAATTCACCAACACCTTAATCTCGTCTAGTTTTTGGTTTATTTTTATCAAGAGTAAGTCAATGACATACAATATTATTATAGAAGGGAATTTTGAAAACTCGTCTATTTTTTTCCATGGTTCAACTGGTCTAGTTTTTTTTAGAAGAAACTGGCCTAGTTTTTGGTAGGACTATATATTTCACCCCTAAATCAGCCCAGGGGAGGGCGAGGCCCATGGGTTCCAGCACATATTTCCTTGCGACAACCTACGAGGTCCACACCGCGATAGGTCACCGGCAACTTTACTCCCTTTATAATCCTCCTCTCTGAATAGGTTTGCTATACATGAAACTGTGGAATGAGATAGCTTTAGACTTGAAGAGAAATAACATTCTAGGCATCCAAGCATTGTAATTAAACTTAGTAGGATAGTGCCCGTGTATGTGCATAAATATGTTAGTGACTTAATATTAATCGTGCCAAACATTTTCCGTTTAAGAACGCATGCACAGCGGCATTTCTAACTTCTTTTTGCAGGTTGTGTTTTGTATCGCGCCTGGTAGTATTTATGCAGTGGGGTGAACCATGTGAGATTTAGAAAAAAAACGTTGAAACGAATTGTGGATCCTATTCTTATTTTATCGCGAGGGATAAAAGTGCATCAAGAGATGCAAGGAACCAGGCAAACACGACTACACAAGGCATATATGTCTATTTTCTCATGAGCAGCTACCATAGGCAAGGAAGATAATTGGGCATGAGAATACAAACAATACATAAGTCCTAGTGGTTGCGGGATTGATGTGACAGGTCCAATCCTCAATGCTCCCTCTACTACTTATGAGTTATGACTCAGTATGATTTGATAACTCTGTTCTGCTGAACCTCAAAAGACTGCCAGATTTACAATATACAAAGCACTTTACAAACAAAATTCAAGTATACAAAGCATTTACTAATATACAAACAGAAAACCAAAGTGACGAAACCAAACAGAAAACAGAGAATATTACTTGCAATCCCAACAATATCGAAAGAAACATTCATTACTCAAGCCCAATCTCTCTAGTGGCATCAGTTAGAGATTTGATGCATCCATGCTAGAGGAAAGCCCCTTTGTCAGAGAAGACTTGGTGATTCCTTCTTCCAAGCAAGAGTTGGCAATCACTTTACCAATCCTTAGTACTACTTTCTGGAAACCAAGCATCACAACCTTGAACTCTCTCATCAGAAACTAAGTGTTGCCTTTCATCAGCAAGAAACAACTACAGATGCAATTCTTAAGTCTATTGATTTAATCTCAATTAAAATAGACCAGTACAAATATGTCCTAAAAGCATCATCCGCCTCTACTGACCTGTGGAAGTTTAATGCTATTAGTACAACCGAGAAGCATGTGCTATCATTGAGAAGCTAGATGTATAAATCAGTAAAAGCATCCTTACAAGAGCACATACCTCTATAAGTTTACTTCAGAGATACATCAGCAAAATTGGGACTGGCTAGACACTAGTCAGCTGAAAATTTAATTTGTGTCAGTCGATTGGTTCCCAGCCGTCCGGTGCAAAATAAACGGCCCGATGCGCGTCTTCCACTTCTAGACCGCCTTCTTCTACGTCAAACTGCTGAGCCACCATCGGCCTAATCGCCGCTCGCGGCCCACGGTGCTCCCACGCCAGCCTTGCGGCCCCACCCTCCCCCCTACTGCCACCCATTGCCGTGCTGCCGCCTGCCCCGGCCATCCCTCTAACCCCAGCCATGAATCATTTTTTCCGATGAACCTGCAACCCCCCCCCCCCCAAGAACCCTAAGATAGATAATGGGGTCGCCTGCCACCCTATGATAGATAATGGGTCTCCTGCCACCCTAAGATAGAACCAGAGGGCTTCTCTGGCGAGCCGGCGACTACTTCTTCCTTCCATCTGATGGCTGCTTCCTTCAAAATTGACTGACCCAAAAACTATTTTCAGGCGACTTACAAGTACCTATTGTGAGTAAAATTACTATGTTCCTCAGATTATCCAAGTTCCAATAGTCTATCTAGAAGCAACTGCGCTGCCCATATGGCTCCAGTTAGAATCTATATATACACTCGTAGACTCGGTACTAATGACACATTTTATCTTGTACTCCCTCCATCTCAAAAACAAGTGGCATGGTTTTAGTTTAAATTTGAAATAAAACCATGTCACTTGTTTTGGGATAGAGGGAGTAGTTTACATATAAAATTGACAAGCATAATAACAGCTGCTAGTGCATGATTCCCTTATGAACTGGATCAACGGTTTATTCTTCGAAGGAAAAGAAACCAATTGTTTGACAAACAAGGTAACTAAGTTATCAAGTATTGAGAGGGACTAAGCATACCAAAGCATACTTTGAGAAACACCTTCGCAATGTAAACGTTTAAACCACATTTTTTTGTGACACATCGAATCAAACTTAAACACAATGTACAATGTTAGATGACGGAATTGGAGTAAGTCTTAGGACTCCCCAAGCTTTTCAGAGCGACATGTTGGCCACACTATAGCACCACTCTGATGTCACTGATCATCTCAACGCCAAAGAACTGCAATGGATATATCATGGGGAAACAAGAGAAGCATCAGATGGGCTTGTGATTGCATTATGCTTGACTATTCAGCACAGTTGCTTGGCCTAGAAAAGCAATGGTGTATAGGCGGTATCAAGGAATGCATGTTAGTGTGCTACTATGACCTCCCGACCGCTGCCCTTATTTCAATAGTTGTTCAAGTTATTGCATCCTTGCTTCATACAACTTCTTTCAAGAGAAATTATTTTATTTGTCATCAAATTCTAAGCAAGCACAATTTTCAAACTTTGGACAAGCCTTACACAATTCTAAGAAAAAGTGGCTCAGGAAAATAGAGATTAAGCAAAAAATCTTTATTGTGGTGATGAAATTACCGTGGACGATCACATGCCAAAGTATCTATTCGCATGGTGAATCTCATCTTCTATTTATCAGTAAAGATGAACATCATTTCATTTTTGGGCTTTTGTTGGTTTTGCCACTAGTTGTTCCATGCTACTCAGTGTTTCCAATAAAAGTTTTGACTATTTAAAATGACATTGTTTCATTAGAAGCGTACTAATAAATGTCATTTTATGTTGTTATCATCATGTCAAAATCGGTTGACCAGTATATATGTCCAAAATACTCATGGTCTCATTTTTCATACCCTGCTCCTCTCTCTAGTTCTTCTGACCAAAATATCTCTCTCTATCATACACTATCATAGATTGTTAACGAGAAAGTTGATATACTATCTATTCCAAAATATAAGGTGTATTAAAAAAATTCTATGGTTAAACTTGTGCATGTTTGATCAAGTATTAAGAAGAAAATAATCATATAAAATATCAAATTTGTATCATTATATCCATTATAGAACAATATTTTCATATTTTATTTATTTGTATTGTAGATGTTGATATTTTATTCCATAATCTTAGTCAAACATATATATGTTTGACTTTCAAGAAAATTGATGCATCGTCTAGCTTCTCCATGCGTAAAAGATTCCAACACCACAAAAATCAAATCTGCAAAAGTAACATGACACAATAACGTCATTGTCTCACTGCCACAAAGAACTGGAGTAATGTGTTCCCAAAATGATTACGATGACTGCTAGATGATGACAAAGACTTTAAAATTCTTGAAGATCCAAGGTCCTCCCACCTCCTCACGCCAAGATGACATCTAGAGGCGGGAGTCGGAAAAAATTCGTATGGTAGCTACTGTTTAATTTGCATGCTCATTTAGTAACCACACATGCACATGCTACTGTTTCATAAGTTGCAAAACTATTTAATTAGCATGCTCTTTTTTCTCAAAAGTTCATGTTTATCGATGCTTTAATCTGCATTAACTGCAGCATATGTACATGTGATTACTAAATGAGCAAGAAGGGCTAAATGTTGTTGTCAATTTTATTTAATGCACCTCAAAATCTAAAAGGGTGTTAAAGTAAAATGAAAATGCGATTAACAAAACGAAAAACTAAAAAATGAGATATGCCCAATAAGTAAAAAAAGAGGGAGTAATACAAAATATCAGGCCAGGGGAGAGCAAGTCCCATGATTTCGACAACAGCCCACGAGGTATACACGGGTCGGTCACCGGCAATCCCTCTATAACCCACCAATCCCTTGGCCAACAAAGACGAGGCAAAAGCGGAGGTATGCATGAGGGTTTCTCGTTCAGCCGCTGCTGCCATCATAGAAATCTTGGTCCCCTCCCCTCTAGCCGCCATCTTGGCGCTGAAAGGAGGGGGGCCTCGGATCTTCAGGAGCTCTATGTTCTTCATCACCATCTAGTGATCATTGCAGCTTCGTGAAAATAAAGTTACTCTCATTCTTTTCGTAGTGCCATGAAGTTAGAGATTTTACTTCCTCGCAGATCCGATTGTTCAGATCTGATGAGTTTATGTTAGTGTGTCAAGCTTTTTTCTATTTTGATTCTTTGTTGATCTGTTATCAACACTATGGTGAAGATATTGTGATTCGACAACCTGTACTTCGAGGGTATCATCCCGCACCCAAGTACATTTATTGATCAAGACTTACCATTTTTTTGGATGGCCAACTCAAGGCGCTTTCAAAACCTTTATTGGCAATGTTTGTGCCGGTGAAAAATTCTTGAGGCTCAAATTCTTGCGAGTATTTCTTGTAGCAGAGATTATTCCATGATGAAGATGTTTTCCAGAAAAAAATCATTGTATTCTTAGTCATAAGGGTTATTTATATTTTCTTGGATTTAATATCCAAATCGGTGTATCTATAATTGTTATGATTTATAGGTGTTTCTAAAAAACACAATCCCTTTGCCAACCCCTAATAAATAAAAAGAGAAATAAGAACCAATCCCGTGGCCGCCCCTACAAAAGAAAAAAAAAACAATCCCGTGGCCTGCTCAGCCTCTACCGCCGCCGCCGTAGGCAACTTCCTAGGGTTTTGCTTTTGCCGCTGCACCATCTTCGACTGGATACAGCGCAGGCAGGCGACGAGCAACGATGTCTTCTTTATCGTACTATTACCTTGCGAGGAGGGGAAGAGCAAGGATTCCAAAGCGGCGCCGCCTCGGCGGCCATGAGCGGAAGCGTCGGCGGCACCGCGGCAACACTTGTACCTCATCTTCGACGACTGGTCGCGCGGATACAGCTTCCGCAAGTTGAACCCGTGGCTTCGCCTGCCTCGGCCGTTCCTCCGGCTGGACGCACGGCCTGGGTCGCCGGACTGCTCCGCGTTAGCCTTTGGCACGATGATCCTGTCAATGCATGCCAGGGATCCCCCCCCAACTTGTTCCTGACGACAGCTACTGGTCCGTGACCGGCGGCATCCCGATCCTGGACGTCCGCTCGTGGGCCATCTCCTTTGGCCCGTGGCTGGAATACCACATCGATCCCATCTCTATCTTGCCGTCGGGGACGACAAGCTGTTCACTATCTGCCTCAACTCCTTCGAGGTGCTCTCCGTGGACCAATCTGGAGGCGGCATGGAGTGCTCGTGGCAATTGCTCCCGAAGCTGCCGTTCGAGGTTTACGAAGTCAGCTCCTACGCCTTGCCCATCCCGGACGGGCGGTCCTTCCTCGTGAGCATCAAGAAGGAAGCCATTGCGGCAACCTTTGTCTTTGACACGGAGGAGCTCTCGAGGAAACAGCTTGGCAATTGGGCGCTGCCCTTCGACGGCCGCGGTCACTTCGACCCTCTGCTCGGCTCCTTTGTGGGGATCTCCGTGTCCAATGAAGACCCGAACACGCTCGGCCGACTCTACTCCTGTTGCCTGCCCGGTTCCGATGGCACCCCTCCCGTGTCGAAGCTCGGCAAGGAGAAGCTGTTCAGCGATGACCCGGCGGAGAGGAACCATAGCGCCACCCTCATCTACATGGGACGCTGGAGCAAATACTGCCTCATAGAGTGTGTCTACACTGATCAGGAGCATGAGGACGACCCCCGACCCGACAACGGTCTTTTTCATCTCACCACGTTCTCCCTCAGCTATGACATGAATGGAGAACTGACCACTGGCAAGAGCCATCGGGTGCAATACTACAAGGTGCCCGTCGTTCAACAGCCTGTAGCATTTTGGATGTAAAATGCTAAAATAATGTTATTTTGGATGATTCCTATGTTTAATTTTCACTCATTTGTGAATATTCTCTTTCCAATGCTTATGTTTCACGGTATTGCTATGTCTCAGTTGACTCGGACTTGGTTAAGACTCAATCAATGTTTTAAATCAATGTTGGGGATATCGCTTATCGGGAACTTATCGGTCGACCCATGATAGGGGGTAAATTGGCTAGTTTATTGGCATATCGGCCGATTTATCGCCATATCAGCTGATCTATCAGTCGATTTATCTTATCGATCAGACAATGGTAAGCGATAAATCGGCCGATTTATCGGAATATCGGAAGATATCGTGAACAGTGTTTTAAATAGCGGGCTATGGAAAATAGCGGCGAGCCTTCAAATCAGCTATAGCAGGCTATTTGTGAAGGCGGCCATTTAGCGGTATCCTGCTGAAAAGGCTATGATATGTTTCCAACGTATCTATAATTTTTTATTATTCCATACTATTATATTATCCATCTAGGATGTTTTATATGCATTTATATGCTATTTTATATGATCTTTGGGACTAACCTATTAACCTAGACCCCAGTCCCAGTTTCTGTTTTTTTCCTTGTTTTTGAGTATTGCAGAAAAGGAAAACCAAACGGAGTTCAATTGACCTGAAATTTCACAGAGATTATTTTTGGATCAGAAAAAGCCCCCGGAGCATCGGAGATGGACCAGAAGAGTCCTCAGGCACCCACGAGGGTGGGGGCGCGCCATACCCCCTGGACGCGCCCCCTACCTCGTGGCCGCCTCTCGGACCCCACTGACTTGTTCCCGACGCCAACACCTCTTATATATACCCAAACTTTCAGAACATAACCTAGATCGGGAGTTCCGTCACCGCAAGCGTCTGTAGCCACCAAAAACCAATCGGGACCCTATTCCGGCACCCTGCCGGAGGGGGGGAACCATCACCGGTGGCCATCTTCATCATCCCGGCGCTCTCCATGACGAGGAGGGAGTAGTTCACCCTTGGGGCTGAGGGTATGTACCAGTAGCTATGTGTTTGATCTCTCTCTCTCTCTCTCTCCCTCTCTCTCTCTCTCTCTCTCTCTCTCTCTCTCTCTCTCTCTCTCTCTTGTTCTTGATTTGGCACGATCTTGATGTATCGCGAGCTTTGCTATTATAGTTGGATCTTATGTTGCTTCTCCCCTTCTACTCTCTGATGATACGTCTCCAACGTATCTATAATTTATGAAGTATTCATGCTATTATATTATCTGTTTTGGATGTTTATGGGCTTTACTAAACACTTCTATATTATTTTTGGGACTAACCTATTAACTGAAGGCCCAACCCAAATTGTTGTTTTCTTACCTATTTCAGTGTTTCGAAGAAAAGGAATATCAAACGGAGTCCAAACGGAATGAAACCTTCGGGAGAGTTATTTTTGGAGCGGAAGCTATCCAGGAGACTTGGAGTAGACGTCAGGGAAGCTTTGAGGAAGCCACGGGGCAGGGAGGCGCGCCCTACCCCCTGGGCGCGTCCCCCACCCTCGTGGGCCCCTCGTGGCTCCCCTGACCGACTTCTTTCGCCTATATATATCCATATGCGCTAAAACATCGGGGAGCAGAATAGATCGGGAGTTCCGTCGCTGCAAGCCTCTGTAGCCACCAAAAACCAAAAGGGACCCTATTCCGGCACCCTGCCGGAGGGGGGAACCCTCACCGGTGGCCATCTTCATCATCCCGGCGCTCTCCATGACGAGGAGGGAGTAGTTCACCCTCGGGGCTGAGGGTATGTACCAATAGCTATGTGTTTGATATCTCTCTCTCTCTCTCTCGTGTTCTTGATTTGGCACGATCTTGATGTACCGCGAGCTTTGTTATTATAGTTGGATCTTATGATGTTTCTTCTCCCCCTCTACTCTCTTGTAATGGATTGAGTTTTCCCTTTGAAATTATCTTATCGGATTGAGTCTTTAAGGATTTGAGAACACTTGATGTATATCTTGCATGTGCTTATCGGTGGTGACAATGGGATATTCACGTGATCTATTTGATGTATGTTTTGGTGATCAACTTGCGGGTTCAGTGACCTTGTGAACTTATGCATAGGGGTTGGCACACGTTTTCGTCTTGACTCTCCGGTAGAAACTTTGGGGCACTCTTTGAAGTTCTTTATATTGGTTGAATAGATGAATCTGAGATTGTGTGATGCATATCATATAATCGTACCAACGGATACTTGAGGTGACATTGGAGTATCTAGGTGACATTAGGGTTTTTGTTGATTTGTGTCTTAAAGTGTTATTCTAGTACGAACTCTAGGATAGATCGAACGGAAAGAATAGTTTCGTGTAATTTTACTACGGACTCTTGAATAGATCAATCAGAAAGGATAACTTTGAGGTGGTTTCGTACCCTACAATAATCTCTTCATTTGTTCTCCGCTATTAGTGACTTTGGAGTGACTCTTTGTTGCACGTTGAGGGATAGTTATATGATCCAATTATGTTATTGTTGTTGAGAGAACTTGCACTAGTGAAAGTATGAACCCTAGGCCTTATTTTGAAGCATTGCAATACTGTTTGTGCTCACTTTTATCATTAGGTACCTTGCTATTTTTATATTTTCAGATTACAAAAACCTATATCTACCATCCATATTTCACTTGTATCACCATCTCTTCGCTGAACTAGTGCACCAATTTACCATTGTATTGGGTGTGTTGGGGACACAAGAGACTCTTTGTTTTTTGGTTGTAGGGTTTCTTGAGAGAGACCATCTTCATCCTACGCCTCCCATGAATTGATAAACCTTAGGTCATCCACTTGAGGAAAATTTGCTACTGTCCTACAAACCTCTGCACTTGGAGGCCCAATAACATCTACAAGAACAAGGTTGTGTAGTACATCAGGCTATAGCGGGCTATAGCCGGCTATTTAAAACTATGGTCTCAATCGATGCTATATTTGTTCGATCTCGCATGAAGATACATGCAGAAATTTCCTTTTAGCTTTCTATATTTTCTTCATGTATACTATGTCACTTGACCGAGACTTGGTTAAATCTCAGTCGATTGAGACCTATCAACACCATATATGCTAACCATAGGGTGATATCAATTCAGTACCAAGTACTTATCATATACACCCATCAACACTGGAAAAATATGACTAAAATAGTATGTCAATTATTAGGTACCAACTCCTCGTAAACATCTCATGTACTCTAGATTTTTTCAGTTTGCTCTAATCCGAGACCACTATAAAAACATATTTGTATACACACTATATTAGCACTATATTAGCATAAGATTCACAAAGTAAGATTCACAAAGTAATCCATGAAGACATGATTTTTTTTCCTTTTTCTTATTTAACCAAATTTAAGTGGAATTGACTTAAATATGTTTTAAGTTGTATTGTATTGAAAAATTAACTTTCTTACAAAATATAGTTTAAATTACCATAATAATTATCTATGATTGTAATTTGGAAAAATGACTTATAAAAAGTTAATGTTTAGTATAAATAATTATATTTATTTGGAGTCGCATGGACCACAATAATTTAAATCACACTGCCAACAGCAGAAAAACAAAGTGCGCCTGAGAGGAATAAAGTATTAACGAAATAAGAATAGCTGACAAATGCGCACTAATGGCTAACAACAACACGAACGGAAACCCTGTCATGAATGCTACACCCGCGAGACCATAAGCTGAGGGATCCGGATTGTGACAAGTATGAGATGGTATATATGCAGTCAAAAAAATAAGGTAGACGAAACTCGTCTGACTCCGCAATTGAATCGAGATAGTTTAACTCCAAACTGGATCATGGTCTCTGATCTGCGTATGATGGCCTGATTTCCCGAAATAAACTGGCGACTTTTTTCACTATTACTTCAACAAGAGATAATTCCGTGCAAAGCTTTCCAAATGAAAATTTTAATTATACTTGGTACCTTGAGGTTCCAGAGAATCTTCCATACCGGATTCGTTTCCATTGCACCTTGTCCATCACTTCTGTGGGTTCTAGCACCATACTTATGGCCCCATTCAACATAATATGCTGACCGAACTATGAAGGAAAACGATCTCGTTTTGTTCCAGGCAACAAAATCATCCGTCATAAGTGGACTGAGAGGGATTTGATGGATTCTTTCAACATCAATTGATAGAAATAAATTACTAATCAGATCCTCATCCCATTTACCCACTTATGAGCTCATCCACCGTTTGCAACAAAATATGACCCCTGTTTGTTAAGACCTTCCTACTCAGACTGCTTGGTATCCAATGATCATCCCATCTATTTAATTTTTCTGCCGGTACCAACTCTCCATATGTGACCACGTTTGGAAGTTTGTAGTCCCGCAACTACACTCGTACTGCTAAAATAATGTGATTTTGGATGATGAGTTCTTTCCATATATATGTTTACTTCTCACTTGTTAATTCGTGATTGTTTCCTTTCTAGAACTTTTGTGTTTTAATAACTAGTAAGTATGCACGTGCAACACACGTTTCAAATGTTGATCAAGTGAGTGTGAGTTCACGTGGTATAAAACTAAAATATGTTTTGCAAATAAATAAATTAAATGGATACAAAATAGCATGTCGTTTAAATTGTATTTTAAAAAGTGAGACATCACTATGATCCAACAACCAGATGAAGAATCAGTGTGTGGCCTTGATAACCAATGTTTTTACGCAAAATGGTTTCTGAGATGAATTCACACACAACTAATATGTAAGTTCCGAGCACATGCAAGAGAAGAATTGACGTTATGCATATATCTTACCCTGTTACCATCAGATGCAAGTGGACGACCAGCTTAAGATCACTTGAGCCCAGAGAGCGGAGAATATTATTTTCAGATTATACATCATTTAGAATTGCAAAAAGGACCAAAGATAAGATAATTCATACATTGGATAAATTGGCAAAAGACAGCAATGGTGTAAATAGACATGGGACATCCCAAATATACATTGGATAAAATGCAAGGTGATAATAAGATTAGATCTGGTCACTTTATTCCAAAGTAGTAAGACTAAATCTCCCAAAAGAAAAATGGTTGTTCTGTCTATAAAATATATAATGCCGCCCCAGTTAAAAAAGGTAGAATAAATGATGCCAGAAGTTGCATCATCGCCCATCCTAACTGCGCTATTGTATCCATTTCAGAATGGTAAGCAAGCAAGTGTGTCGGGTAGCTACATGAGTATAAACTTTAGTGTGGTCGATGCTACCAGCAACCGTCAAGTCCTCGTACTACCGAACAGAAGGATTGCACGCTTGCAGCTAGAAAGAACCTCGTACGACATTATCTTTTATGCAATTCAGATCTATGCAGAAATATATGAACTTTATATTAGCAAATGAGATCTGACCTTCTCGGTAAAAATGCTGTCATTGACACCGACATTCTTCGCAATCAATTTGAATGGAAAAACTGAAATGTTCAGTGGTTCAACATGATTGTTTGTGACCCACAATTGGTGGACCGTGTTGGCTGCGAGTATTAGGAGCATTGGGCAATGTCAATCGTTTCTTTTACCTTATGCAACCAGGGTATCCTTGACACATCTACTTTAGCAGCCAATTTGAAAAGAGTGCACACTCCACCAACAACAATACCTTCCTCAACGGCAGCTTGCGAAAAGAAGAAACAATTCAGAAGGTTTAAGGAAGCAACAAACTAATTGACTTATTTCTGCTTCTTTGAAAAGCAAATACAAAGTTGACAACTCAAAATGTTCAATGACAAAACATTGATTGACTCACCTAGTTACATTAGAGCATCCTCAACTCCCAACCTCTCTTTAAGTTCAGTTTATATGTTCGTCCTCCCACCTATCAAGTCATGGGTTACAGTCACCATACCATCCTTCCTTCCAACAGGTTATCAAGGAAAAGAGCAGCATGTCAACAGATAATACCCTCCATTAATACCTGAATGACAGCGACACCATCGGTCAGCTTTGCTATCCTCTCGTTCAGTTCTCCTTCTCGTAGTCTAGTTTTGCTGCCAGCAAATTAGCAATGATAACTTAGAATCAGACTTAAAGTCTACGACACTTTCTACGTTCGCGATAAATAAAACAACTACACAAAGAGGTCATACAAATAGATTTAAAATCAACTCCCAGGATGAAGCCTTCAAGAATTTCTAATCAAGGGAGGCATAAAGAAAAGAAAAGGAGGCATAAAGTGTATTGTAATACGAAGAAATTTCTAATTTGCATCTACTACAAAGCATGATAAAATGGAGCCTTCAAGAATTATGCTTCCAAGTCAAGGGAGGCATAGAGAAAGAGAAAAGGGCCGTACCTCATTGAGGTTTTCTCTGTGCCACCCTCTTAGTCACTTCTTCCTGGGCTACATGAAACCTCTGTTATGAGTTGTGAATGACAGATAAAGCAACAACAAGGAGCTGATAGAGATATAGCAGATCAGAACCATTTTGACATAATGATAAATTTCTACAAGATTCCTTTAAATCAAAGGAGGTATTTTTTAATAACAAACAAAAGGAGGCAAGTACATACATAAATAAATTTGACACTCTTGCCAACAAAATGTTATCAGTCTAGAGAATGAATTTGTACCAAACTACCAAAGTAAAGCAAAATTTACAGAGGTATTGTAATTCGGTTTCTGTACCAAAATCAACGGAAAAATATATCAAAGATGTGGTTAACAAAATCTGCCGGCAATGCAAACTTGCAAACAAACAATACATATTAAATCAGGGGCGCCTTACAAATTCAGGTCGTTGTGTGCCTCTGGAACGTCCTAATTCCTAAATGGGCATTGAAGGCCTACCGGGATCAGAGGACCAGTCTTACTCTTATGCATTTACCTACAGGGATCCCAGTGTTGTGTTGACGGAATCAACATGCATGTGGCCTGAAAACACAAAGAATCATTGATTTGGTACGTAGTAATACTTCAGATATAGCCAACAGCAGGATAAATCATGCCAATCTTTTGTAAGCAGGTTTGATAGCGATCCATACATGCCAAATATGCACAACCATAGGCTCGCACCGGTGCCGTGCGCTGCTTCTCGCCGGAGACCGTGAGGTTCACCGTCGAGGCCGTTGCGCCCGGCCCTGCCCTTCATCCTCTCTCTTCCATCCGTTCTTCTCTATCTCCTCACCTTCGAAGCTCTCTCTCCTTGGAAATGCAGCAGGCCATGGAGGAGCTCAGCCGCCACCGCCGTCCCTCCAACTCGCCGGCGCCGCCCATCGTCGACCCGAACCGTCTGCCTTCCGCCAGATCCACGCCAGCCCCACCGGAGTGCACGCCTTGGCCATCACCGTTCCCTGCATCGAGTTGCCGCAGCCGCCCCGCGTTGACTGCATCGCTTGCCTGCGCCTGGGCAATCGCTCTAGCCGAAGCACAATCTTTGGCCGGATGGAGGGTTGGGAAGAAGAGACAGCGCCAGAGATGGAGCAGTCTGCGCGGACATCAGTTTCCTTTTTTTTCTGTGGGCCTTGCGTGATTGGAGGAGGGATTACGATGCGGGTGGGTGCGTGATCGTAGGGGAGGCCGGACCGGTAGTTCCAGGGAAGGCTTCTGGATGGTGGAGTATGGTCAGTCATCCAAAATTGCCAAGTCCACACAATGAAGCTATTAGATCAGGGATGACCGTTAGATTGAGATTTGTGGGTCTAATCGTACGGTGTTTATGGTTTGTGCGGTGTTATGAGGCTATTTGCGGGGTGCGCCTAAGAAAGTTTTTATTTGATTGTTTAATAGTAGTAGAGATTATGGTTTGTGCGGTGTTATGGGGCTATTTGCGGGGTGCGCCTAAGAAAGTTTTTGTTTGATTGTTTAATAGTAGTAGAGATTATGGTTTGTGCGGTGTTATGGGGCTATTTGCGGGGTGCGCCTAAGAAAGTTTTTGTTTGATTGTTTAATAGTAGTAGAGATAGAGATGTGTACACTCAACTATGATGCAGTGAATGTTTCTCCTTCTAAGTTCTCTTTGTATGAGTTTGCGACAAGATTCTATGCATGTCAAGACGTCTTTTGCTTCATTGATTTAATTCAATATGGTAAGCTTATTAAGGGGGAAATAAGTTGCAAACACTAAGTACTGGGGTGCTGCTTCCATCGGCGACCTGTCACCAAGAAAACTGTCAGAGATATCTTTCAAGGCCCTTCATATGTCGTAATTAAACTTGGTACATGAACATCCAAGCATCTGGTGAATGTATTTCTTCTGTCCATGGACACGCATGGAGCATGATTTGAATTCATATGATTGGAGAATGCTAGATTTGATTATCAACCATGTTGCCGTGTTTGGATTGGTTGCTAAGATATTAATCCCTCCATGATTTGAATTCGCGAAGTCTCAGTCGACTGACGTTATTCGAAGGAATAAAGGGTTTGTTTCCTATTCTTTCTACAGGCTTGCTCTCAAGAAGATCGATGGAAGGAATAAAGGATTTGTTTCCTATAATCATTACGTGGCCGGACGAGTGGTGCCCTGTGCCTCAGCCTATATATATATATATATATATATATATATGTATATATATATATATATATATATATATATATAGAGAGAGAGAGAGAGAGAGAGAGAGGAGGCACGAGGGCAACGCATCCAGAGGAGAAGGCAGGGCACGAAGCGAAGACGCGCCCGCCGCGGCGGCGTCTAGGCAACAGAGGAGAGAAGGGACGCAGCGCAGGAGGCGACGGCGCGCCCGTGGCCGCGCGTTCGCCAACACACGAAGCCCAGGAGGAGGAAACCGAGGAGAAGCACCCATGGTGCAGCGTGAAGGAGATCCGGCAGATGCGCACCGCGTCGGAGGTGGCGCTGGCGACGTTTCCAAGCTATGTGATGGGCCAACGGCTGCGACGGGGGGCGCTCGCAAGGGGCGCCCTGCGTTTGCGGCAGTAGAGAAGAAGAACGCGTCCGCGGGGACGGCGGCAGTGGGAGCGCGTTGCCGATGGCGAGCAGACGCTCGGCAAGAAGAAGAACAGGTAGCAACGCCCATGGTGGCGGCGTTCACAAGATCTTGATGGATATGCCACCCACGCAAAAGGAGGAGGCAAAGACCAGAGGCACAGGAGGAGAAGAGGGCTACATTTGGGAGAAGGAGATGCGCCCGTGGCGGCGGCGTCCACAGAACTCAGGCGGCAAACACAACCAGGCGCGACGGGCGGCGCTTGTACAGTAGCGGAGTGTGTCAACGTCACAATAATCTTTCTTTTTCTACGTGTTATCATCTATTTTGCAGAATGGCCTTTGAAAAGCACGCCCAGCAAAGGTGGCCGCGGACGATACAATGCTCTTCCCGTGCTAGGAGCAGTTGAGGCGGCGGACGACGCGCCCAACGGAGGTGGCCACGGACCAAGGAGCGCTCTTCTCGTACAAGGTGCTGTCGAGACGGCGGACGACGAGTCCAACGGAGGTGGCCACACGGACCATGCAACGCTCTTCTCGTACCCGATGCCATGGAGGCGGCGGACGACGAGTCCAACGGAGGTGGCCACACGGACCATGCAACGCTCTTCTCGTACCCGATGCCATGGAGGCGGCGGACGACGCGCTCAACAGAGGCGACTGCAAACGATGCGGCGCTCTTCTCGTAGGAGCAGTTGAGGCGGTGGACGACGCGCCCAATGGAGGTGGTCGCGGACGAAGCGACGCTCTTCCCGTACAAGGTTTTGTCGAAGCGGTCGACGACGCGCCCAATGGAGGTGGCCGCGGGCGATGCAGCGCTCTTCTCGTACCCGGTGCAATGGAGGCGGTGGATGGACGGAGCTCGCTAGGACGACGCCTGTCGTCTTCCTTCATCAAGCTGGCACCATGGAGGACGAAGGCATGGAGGCTCGCGAGGATGCCGATGTCATGTCGCGGTGGATCGCGACACGGAACTAGCCAGGACGATGCCCATCGTCTTCTTCATCAAGTTGGCGCCATGGAGGACGAAGGCGTGGAGGCTCGTGAGGATGCCGCCGTCGTGCCGCGATGGATGGTGTCACGGAGTTCGCCAAGACGACGTCAGTGTCAACTTCATCAAGCCGGCGCCACGGAGGACGAAGGCGTGAAGGCTCGCGAGGATGCCGCCAACGTGCCACGGTGGATGGCACCACGGACTTCGCCAAGATGACGTCAATGTCAACATCATCAACCCGACGCCACAAGGATCGTGACGGGAGCTTGCAAGAAGGACGCCGCCATACACTTCGTCATGCTGGAGCTAGAGGACGGAGGCGTGGCGCCCATTGGGGATGCCGCCGACGTCTACTTCGTCAAGCTGGAGCCCGGAGGCGTGGAGTTCGCAGGAATTCCGCCGTGTGCCGCTGAGAAAGGCGAGACGGAGCTTGCTAGGACGATGCCCGTCTTCTTCTTCATCAAGTCGGTGCCATGGAGGACAAAGGCGTGGAGGCTCGCAACGATGGCGCCGTTGTTCCGCGGTAGATAGTGGCGCGGAGCTCGCCAAGACGACACCAACGCCAATATCACCACACTGGTGCCATGGAGGACGGAGGCGTGAAGCTCGCAAGGATGCCGCTGCCGTGTCGCGGTGGATGGCGGCGCGGAGCTCACCAAGACGACGCCCATCGCCAACATCAACCCGGTACTGCGGAGGATCGTGGCGTAGAGCTCGCAAGGAGGACACCACCAATGTCTACATCATCAAGATGGAGCCCGCGACCCAGAGCCATGAAGATGACACACGCCCTCGCTTCTGCCTGTAACACGAAGCCCGCGATGTGAAGAAGATGGCGCTACGCAATGACGTGGCTTCACCAACCCTTACCACTACATGGTGCTATTGCGACACGAAGCCCATGAAGATGAGGCATGATGGCGAGGAGGCGACGTGACTTCACTAACACTAACTCCCGATGACCCCATTAGGAGGCACCTTTGTCTTGGCAAACCACAGAACCTGGCGTCCGGCTGAGACAAGACAACACAACAAATACAATCATCTCTCCACAAGTTCGCCAGACGATGCACCTTGATAAAGCGGACTGTCATAGACTTGACGTTCAATCAAGTGAGGCGCACTCTTCACGGTGGATAGATTCTTGGCGTACAGGTCTTGACATACATGTCAATGGCGTCACCGACGTTCAGGTCACCCTTTGGCATAGCACCAACCAAGGCGACACGGTCTCCACGCCACCATCTTTCCACGGCCCTGTGAGGCGGTGCTCTTTGTCTTAACGTACTGCCGAATACTCGGCGTCTAGCCGAGATGAGGCGCCAACCACACCGGCCATGCCGATGTTAGCGTGCGACGGTTTTACACCGAAGCCGGTCTCCGAAGCAACTTACTCCCGCGAGGCATACCCCTTGCATACCCCGACGAGTCAGTTAGGTCGTCTAGAAGTCCGAGCCGAGCAGGACCCATGCAACTTCAACCCCCAACTACATCATCGCCGCCAATACCGACGAGGCGTGACGGCGAGGGAGGACGTGGCTAGCAGAAAGCCATCACTACAAGAAATATGCTCAATTGTGACCTTCTGGCAGTGACCGTGGAAGAAATCGTCATAAATCTATGACCATTTCTATCCAATTGGTCGTGGCCTGTTTAGAAGAGTCGAAACCATAAACCATAGTGACTATTTTGGTTAAAAAGGTCGTAGTTGCCTTACACAAAATGGTCATAAGCAGGCAACAGTGGTCGACAGCCTTATTTGTAGCCGATTACGACCAATCCAGATGGTCATGGTGTTGTAACATGGATGACTGGACGTCCACATCATCAATTTTACCTATGTGTCGTGTCATTTTGGCTTATGTGTCGGTTGTAGCGTCAGTCCGTCCATAGATTGACATGTTGACTAAACTGGGTCCACATTTACAGACGGAGCCAACTAGCACAGTATAAATGACATGTGGGACCCGTCCCACAAAGGTGAATAAAGCAGAAAAAAGCGAAAATTCACTTTGGCTCATAGGTGTATATACATCCATTGTCTAAATACATATTTTAAAAAGTTAAAAAAATTCGAGAAAAAATCCCGCGTGTAAATCCGGACACTATATGTGTGTGCACCAAGTTTCGATGAAAAATGACATTTTTGTGGCTTGTGTAAAAAAAGACAATTTTTTATGCTTGATTACAGCTATTCACAAGCCATTTTTAATCCTTTTTACAAATGCAACTAAAATGCCCTTGTTCATCGAAATTTTGTGTGCGAACATAGGATGTCCAGATGTACACATGAGATTTTTTCTATACATATTTCATAATAGGTGTATCTACATCTAAGATCCAAAACGCCACTCTCAAAGAAAAAAAGATCAATTCCACAAAGGTGAATAAAGCAAAAAAGAAAGGCCATCGCGCCAAAACGCTACTCTCAAAGAAAAAAGGACTCGTCCCACAAAGGTGAATAAAACAAAAAAAAACAAACCACACCACATGATTCGAACTAGCTACGAGTCGAGTTCCCCTAAGAAGACAAACCACCACACCGTAACAAAGACACTGGTACATTCTCGACCGTAACCTATTTAATGGGTAGTGTCGAGTGGGCTTGGGCCTTGGTGGGACAAGCGAACCTTTTTTTCTTTTATATTTTTCATCCGCCGAGTGGGCACTCGGAAAATGAAAAATCGATTTCCCGTGCAAAGAAAATGAAGACTCCCTTAGGCAACATTGTTTGGAATTTCAAGATGCACCCTTGTGCATAATATGAGATCATTTGAACAAACTATGCCATGAATGTGGCCATAAAATTTATCATCTGGCTTAAAAGCCATGAATCTTCACACATGATAGCTCATTTCTAAGAATACTTTTTTAAAATAATTGCCGTATTACAAGTTTATTATTTTTCCTGGAAACTTGGTCACATATAATGACACAATGCGAAGGTTTTCCAATTTTTTGATTTTTTTTTAATTTTTTATGCCCGTTTGAAAACACGGTCAAAACGGCAGGCATGACCGCTCCTAGCTAGTGGTTGAATCTTGGAAAACTTTTGACGTTTCTCTGATTAAATAGATAGTTATGTACCTAGAAATGATTTTTGGAAAAAATAAAAAGCAAACTATGAGGCAGCTGCAGTTCAAATTTGACTCGCTTCCATCTGAATCGGCGGGAATTTGTCTTTTTCACCAGAGATGGATCAAAACTTTTGACACCCAACCTTTTAGTCAATTGTGAATTAAACATGTCCTAATATTTTAGAAAATTGATCTGGTACAATTTTGTAACAAATATATGGTAGGCCCTTCACAAAAAAAAACCATTTCGCGCACTCGAAAAATAGAAAATGTCTCTTTTGTGCAATGAAAATGAAAACTCCCCATATCAACATTGTTTGTCATTACAAGATACACACATGTGCACAATATTCATTCATTTTAACAAACTATACGTGGTTAATATGTTGAAAGTTTGCCCTAAATAAGAGGATAAAAACTATAAAAACTATAAGAGATACATGTGCACAATCTGATTGGTGGAATTCGTTGTAGCATGGATCGATGATGTGGCAAACATCCGTCCATCCGTCCATCCATACATCCATCCATCCATCCATCCAACCCACTACAGCCTATCTCTCTCTCACACGCGCGTGAACCCTAGCCGATCCAAACCCCTCCCCGCCCCCACTCCTTTCCCCCGATCCAGATCCCTCCGCCGCCGCCCCGTCCTTCCCTTCCCTCCGCCGCCCACATCTCCCCTCGCCTCCGCCACCCACCTCTCCCCTCGCCGCTGGTCTGCAGCCGTCTGCACCCTCCCCTCACCTACACTCATCATAAGACAAGAGAAGAAGAAAGGGAGGGAGCTCTGCCGCCGGCGGCCATGGCGCGCCTCTTCCGCGTGGCGCCCGTCGACCGCGTGGCTGCGGCCCTGGCGACGCGATGGTAGCCCCTGTCTCCGACTTCGGCACAGCCAAGGTCGACCACCACTTCAGCAACGTCCTCCTCGACCGCTTGGATGGATGGAAGGGGAACCGGAACCGGCACGCCGTCGTCCACCTGTTCCTCAAGGGAGGCCGGACGGTCATGGAGGTCCGACCCCAACCGACGCATGGACGGGCGGATAGATGGATGGTCGAGGTGAAACCCGAGCCCCACACCCACCCATCCCCATCCCCATCCCCATTGAGCTCTTCTCTGTTCCTCGGCGGGGACCCGAGCTTGCTGATGTGGTGGGCTGGTGGCCCTCGACTCCGGTGAAGCCAAAGGTACGTACGCCCCTCCTTCCCCTCGTCTTCTTCTTCTGGATTTGCCCATCTGATTTGCGCAGTTGGTTTGTACAGGCCATCACCATCACCATGGAACAAGTCAAGGAGGAGGCCATCGCCATGGAAGGAAGGTCATGGTCAGAGGTGTGTGTGTGTGTGTTCCGACCATGGTCAGGTCCAGATTTCGTGCTACTGTATTTACGGAGTAGTTAAGGATGTTTAGGCTGATGGTCAGATTAGACCCTTTCAAATTTCATATATTAATCAATGAATTATTTGCAGAAATCCATAGAAGTAATGTACTCCAGTGTGCATTACTTACATAAACTTGCTTGCAAGCTTATTTTCTGACTTGTATATTCTGAAATTGAAAAAGCCTAGTTAACTTCTGTTAAGTTTCAGTAATATTCAGTGGAGTATTTACTGTAAATTTGGCACATCATAGTAATTTCACTTGCTGTTAACTGCTGTAGCATTAGGAGTAGTTTTACTACAGTACTGCTTGAGCAGGGTGAATGGAGGGTGAGGAAGTTTTACTGCAGAGTAGGATTGCACAGGGAGTAGTTAGGAGTAGTAGATGCCGATGATCATAGTCAGGAGTAGTTTTCCCTTTGGTGATCATCCAAAAATGTGAGGATCCAAGTGCACATTATGGACCTTTTCACTACGCTCAATTCAGTTTCTACAACACTACAATTTAAAAAATGCTAGTCGAGCAATCTTTTAGAAAGCATAATGCTAGTGGGATCTACTCGGTTCATGCTTACTTTGGTCTGCATGACAGTCCTATACGAAGTGCAATTTTGTACTGCTTTCTTCAAGGTTCAGGGGTCCAGGCATATAGCTCACTGTTCGTACTGTCCCAATGCAGCAGCTTCAGCTTCAGCTCATGTCGGTGATGTTTATTTTACTGTGTTAAAGATATATGATTGACATCTCTTCATGTTGGAAGTTATTAATGTGAGTTTTTTTGCACAAAGTGTTGAGCTAACACAAGAATAATCCGGCAATTCCTGAAATTTCTATGGGAGCATGTCTTAGTCTTGTGTTAATTGCTGAATGTAAAACCTCCATTTATCTTTTGTTTGCTCATATTTTGTGTGCTTTCTTATGTTTGATTGTTCCAATTACCAGGATGATCTCAAGCACTCGAAAGAAGCAAAGGGCAGAAGAAGCTTCGTTTCTCATTGATGTTATGTGTGATCAACTAAAATTTGCCCATCTCGTCCAATCTTTGTAGAAATATATTGTTGTGCGCCTGTGCACTTGTTGGGTCTTTTTGCTGTGCACTTGCACTTGAATCATTATTTTGATGTGCACTTTGTGCACTTGTTGGACCTTGGACCTCTCTGTGTAGAGGAGTTAATGGATGATGTATTGTACTTCATGTGATGTGTTACTGAAATGAAATATACAATTTATCTGCAATATTGTATTCTGTTGTACTTGTTTTCATACATAAGATATGCATGCTTCTGAAAATAATGCATCAGCCCAAATAAATCAGACCATTTCAATAAAAAAGATAGGTATTGGGCCAGGCCCATGTAGGCTAGATTGGTGGACTGGGCTATGAAATTTATGATGATTCCATTTGGTCACTAACAATGCCACGTCAGTTCAGCCATGTCAGATCCTACGTGGCCCAGGCAAGTGGGTAGTGACCTTTTTGAAATTTTGGTCAACAGTCTAGCTATGACCAAAATTCCAAAAAGGTCAAGTTTGTTCGTTCTTGACGGCCAACTGTCGACCTTCTGAATTTGGTCAAAAAAAGGTCAATAAACGATAAATATGATGAATCAACGACCAAAATGGGGAGTCATAATTGGGTGTATTTCTTGTAGTGCATGTTTTGAGCGGCGCGTGTACCGACGAGGACACGGGCTCTGCCGCTGCCCATACACCACCATCATCATGCATGGATAACGCAAGGCGAGGACGACGAAGACGACCACACTGCTTAATCGAAGGTGTCTCGCGGAGTAACCCGCGGGAGTAACTAACCGGGAGCCTTTCGAGGCCCCGGGAACCAAGAGACCGCAATCGCTATAGTCAGGCTGGCCGCGCTAGTAGGCCACGGAGCGCATATGTAAAGGGAACTTGTAATTTTGTTTCTCCAATGAGAGATTAATAAAGTGCATGTTTCCCTATGTTTATTTGTGTACTTAGTACACTGGCACGCCCGCATTTTTCTTTTCCCCGACGCATGAGAGAAATCCACACTCCTTCTCTTCCCTTCTCACGGAGTGCATTTAAGATTTTTCTCGTGTCAAACAAAGAAAAAGCATCAACTATGCATATGTGTGCTGGTTTGCTGGGAAATTTCCCTAGCTCTGTAAAATTTGTACGATTATGTTAATACCCAATAGCTATAAACCAGTGTTTATAAAACAGAAAACAAAAAATAAAACACTATGTTAAATTTGACGCCGCTGGGCACACAAGGCTCTGACCCTAACTACGACGCCCACGGAGGACCGGGTTCCCCTCTCCCTCCAACTGCCAGAGCAGCAAGCAGAGCGAGAGGGGGGGGGGGCTAATTGCCTCGCCGACGGAGATCTGGACAGACGAACGCTCGTGAGAGAGTAAGAAACCGCTGAAGCGGGAATTGGCGTGAGTTACCACGATACCTGGCCATCCCTCAGGCCGGGGCTAACCAAGTCCGAAGCAAAAAACTCGGCTCAGGCCCGGCCTAGACGTTGGGCCTAAAAATCAGGACCAAGCCCCGCCCATCACCACAAAAGCCCGTCGGGCCTCTTCGTTAAATATCAAATATGACGGGCACATGCCTGGCCCGGCCTTCGGGCTCAAAACCTAGGCCCAGCCCTGGCCCGCGGGCAAGACCGGGTCGGGTCGGTCGGGCCGGGTATCCCATGGCCAGGTATAGTTGCCACCATGGGCCCATTTGCAGGGAGGTGGGCAGGGCAATCCAGTAATTTGGGGCGCCAACGACCCGATCCCCGACCACCATATACCACCCGCCCGCATCGCCACCACCATTCCACTTCCCCTCGCGACATCACAGATCACCACCACCCTCCCCCTCCCCCTCCCCATCCCCTCGACCTCCAGATCCCGAGCCCATCGTCCATGGCGACGGCCTTCGACTCCCCGACCTCCTCCCCGGCGGCAGCGCCCTTCCACGACGACCCCTTCCTCAGCTTCGCCGACGGCGGGGCCCCGGCGGCCGACGTCCACGTCTCCGGCGGCGGCGACGACGGCTTCCCGGCCTCCCCCGACCCCTACGCCTTCCGCCACGACTCCGCCGCCGCGCACCCCTTCGGCATGCCCGACTCCAACGGCAACGGCATGCACCACGACGCGGAGGATGACGGCCTCTTCGCCGACTCCGGCCCCGTCCTCCCCGACCCCGCCCAGATGGGGGCCGACGAGGGCTTCCTCCTCCGCGAGTGGCGCCGGTACGCTTGCTTCCCTCTCCTCCCCTCTACCGTTGCTGAGATCTGATCGATCTGGCCCGGCTCGGTGGTTGGTCCTGCTAGATCTAGCCGCGCGATCGTGGCGGGCTGGGCTGGTTCGGGGCGTAGATCTGCCGCGCTGCGTCGCGATCTGGCTTCCGCTTGCCATTATCTAGGGCGCTGAGCTCATGTGTCCGCGAGATTCCATCTTTGTGGTGCTGATTCGGTCTGCCAAGCGAGCACCTGCTGGTAATTCGGTGCATGTGCCGATATGATGGTTTGATCCAGTGCTTCCAGCTTCATTACACTAGGATTTTAGCTGACTTACAAATTGGTCACACTACTCGTGCTTAGTGCTTATTATAAGTGATTGAAGCAACAATTTGCACCATGAATAGTTGTTACTGAGATAAAAATGGCTCAGCTTGCTGCAACTTCTTCTCACGGTTAGCTAAGCTTGTGACACGCTAAGTAGGTACTTCAAATCTGGGATTTAGTATTCGGTGCTGTCAGATCAACAAAGAGCTGTCGGAATCGCATGATCAAATTCCAATTTTTACTGCCTGGGGACTCTCTGGCTGTAACTAGAGCATTAGGTTTTACCAATAGGGAAACGAAATTGCCATATGTTGATGTGATCCACGGTCTTCGCTGCTTCACTAGTACACTAGGATTTAAGCTCTATAAGAGCAAATGATTGCTTGGAATTCAGTGCGTGTGCTGTATGATGCTGTGACCCAGTGCCTTTGCAGCTTCAGTTCACTAGGATTTCAGCTGAATAAAAGCAAATGATTGCTTGAAATTTTGCCATGATTTACTGTATATGCAGCTTGGAATTTTGCAGTTGAAATTTAACTGCATAGGAGCGATTGCCGTACAAATTGGTCACCGAAGTTGTGTTTTTGCACTAGGAATATATTTGTGTCACTGCCACAACTTTTTTCATCAGGACCTGTTAATATAATAAAATGGTTCAGCTTTCTGCAACACTTTCTCAGCGCTACTTGAGGCACATTAGGTGCACAATTTAAACCTGAGATTTTGTACTTGAGGATATCAAATCAAGAAGGTCCAACTGAATTTGCATGATGAAACTGCATGTTTGAATCTCTAGGTGTTAGCTGCCTCTTTAGTTTTTTATCTACAGGGAATTGCAAATGAATTCCCTTTTTCTTATTTCTAGATCATAGTGGCAAGTACATACAGGTTCATGTTCATGCACATAAATCTGTATTTTTGTATCATTTAAGTTTGTTTTTTGCTTTTTCAAACTGGGCTACTTGCTGAGACAAATTTACGCATGGCATATAATTATCCAATATAAATGTTTACATATATATAGGTAGTCAAAGTGCTGTGTCCAAAATGAGAGCTTTCCAAGAACTAAATGAGGGTTCTTGAATATGTTATAATTTTTTTTCCCCCTATAGGAAGTGTTTGCTTCTATTGGCGTTTCTGTTATGTTTCCTCCAGTGCACTATTTGTCTATTTAAACCCCCGCACCAAAGTATGCAGTTTGCAGTAGCCACTATGAAATAAACTTTCATAACAAATGACTCCAGATCTGACTTCCGGGCCAGAGAATATCTTAAAATAAACTGCTGTAGACCCTGTTCTATATCATCAACTACAACGCTAGTGTTGCATTAAATATCTTGAACAGAGGCCATATCTGCTAGAGAATAAGTACTGCTATTTTCACTGCTTGATTTCATCTGTGTTGTGCAAAGTAAATGCTAACACCAGCTGTGAACAGTCAAAATGCACTCCTTCTGGAGGAAAAGGAGAAGCATGAGAAGGAGTTGAGGAGCCAAATCATCCTTGAAGCTGAAGAGTTCAAGAAGGGTTTTGTCGAGAAACGCAAGCTGAACCTTGAGACAAGCAAGGATCACAACCGGGAAAGGGAGAAGGTAGAATATTTCTTAACATCATGACCCTGTGTATTCTCTGTGGCTTTTTCTGAATAACATATGGTTACCTGACTTCTCTTTTTGTTCTGTCCCTATGTTACTGCCTGGTATCAGCTTTTCCTCTCCAACCAGGAGAAGTTCCACAAGGGCGCAGACAAGCAGTACTGGAAGGCGATATCCGAGCTCATCCCACAGGAGATTGCGCACATTGAGAAGAGGACGGGCAAGAAGGACAAGGACAAGAAGCCCGGGATCATCGTGGTCCAGGGCCCCAAGCCCGGGAAGGCCACCGACATGGCCCGGATGCGCCAGATCCTGTCGAAGCTGAAGCACACACCGCCGCCGCACATGAAGCCACCTCCACCACCCGCCGCAGCACCCGCCGGGAAGGATGGAGCTCCGGCCGCCGCTGGAAAGGACGGAGCTAAGGCGGCAGCGACACCTGCTGCCAAGGATGCCCCTGCCAACGGCACTGTCCCTGAGAAGGAGAACGCCGCACCCGCCGCCGCTGCCCCCGCAGCAGCAGCTCCGGCGCCACCAGCTGAGCCCATCGCCGCTGCCTGAACGAGGATGGCCTCGGTCAGCCGCTAATCCTTCGCAGTAGGGTTATATTTGGGTGTCAGTAGAGTCGTTCCAGGAGAGACAGACGGGGAAGGAGCGTGAAGGCCACATACGATGCGAGGTGGTGAGATCGTCTTGAGTTCACCACGGGGAATCATGGCGGAGATACACGCAGTGTACTATTATTAATTTGAGTTTGTTATTATGAGCAGGAGGGTTGTTACTTGTGGGACCAGCAAACTTTATTCGTTAATATTGTCATTGCATTTTGTAGAGAGAAAGAGGGGACTGGTAAGAATAAGGTAAGGCTGTACTGCTGCTGTATGTGTTTGTATATTTATCATCAAGTGTTGGATTTTTTGGAATGACCTGTGGTTGGTTGATGTTGCATATATTATATATCATTTGGTTTTTCATCTCAAATTCAGTGCTGTCTTCTGTTTATGGAAGTGAGTTGGATACTGTGATGATTTTGTTGGCATTGCTGTAGCTTGAATGCTCTTATCGTTGCATTTTTTTTTTGTGAAAATTATTGTGCAACATCCGTTAACCCTTCAAATCTTATTTTTGTGAAAGTTCCCTGTTTAAATTTGCACTGATGGGAAATGCAACAGTTTCACATAAATTGATTTCTTTTTATTTAAGTCACCTAAAATTCATATAGCCACGAAATTATCTTTTTGGTTTAAGTCCATTTTTTTGGGTAGTTGGATTTACCTCGTATGGTTGTGGACTCTTCAACCTCCAGCTGAAGATCAAACTTTTAAAAGAATATACGAGGACAAAATTAACAAATTCCCCTAAATAGTCCCGACAATCAAATTCTTAAAAAATCTGTACTACTTCAAAAAATAGATAAAATTAACAAATTCTGTAATTTTGAAGTATCAAACTTGGTGGAGTTTTGTAAAGTAATGACACCTGTGGTGCTCTTAGTGAACAAAATAAATTTGGGACCCTACTAATCATTAAACATTGTTTTTAAGGATTGTAGCTTCGATTTTGTATGTTGCAAAAAATAAAAAACAATTTTTTTATGTTTTCTAGTATTTTTTTTACCATTTTCTACAATAGATTTTGAAGTACTCCAACGGGGCTTAGTAGTGTTTTTACTCTTCTAAAGGGGTGAATCCAAGAATTGGCTTCTAAGTACGGGCTCAGATAGACTTTCTCTCGTTTTCATTAAGTATCCCGAGACGGCTAGGGCAAACTCTCTTCTTCAAACTTC
This sequence comes from Aegilops umbellulata, assembly GCA_032464435.1. Classification (NCBI taxonomy): domain Eukaryota; kingdom Viridiplantae; phylum Streptophyta; class Magnoliopsida; order Poales; family Poaceae; genus Aegilops; species Aegilops umbellulata. The sequence goes on from CP136059.1 coordinate 460,567,794, forward strand.
ATGGGTGAACCCGTGGATTTGTATCCCCTTTGCCCGCCGCTCCGGCGGTCAGTGGCGGGGAGGGGAGGGGAATTCCGGTTAGGATTTTTAGTCCGGGCGGATGGTGGCGTCCTTGTTTGAGTTTATCTTGTCGGGCTCTGATCCTCGTCGAGTTTGTCCAGGTGGACATAGTCGACGGAGCTTCGACGTAGATTGCCGTGTCTTTGGGATTTATTGTCATGTGGTGAGATTTGGTGTCAAGTGTGATGTATGTAAGGGTTAAACGACGACGATTGCGGTTCCAAGGCAGTGCTCCTTAGGTGGACATGTAGGAATGGTGGGATATTTCTCGCACTGGAAAAAAAGGTAGACAGGCGGAGGGGGCAGCGGTGGTGGTGGGATAATGGCGGCCGCCGCGGCATCCTCCTCCGCCATTTCTCCCCTCCCTTCTCCTCCCTTCTCCTCGCAGCCCCTCTTCCACCTCCTCCTCTCGAAGCCGCTGAGACCCTCCCTCATCCGCCTCCCCCACCCGCACCTCCTCCTCCCCGCTCGATCCCGCCCGCATCGAGTCTCCACCTCCACCCGCTGCCGCTGCTCGTCCGGCGCCGCGTCCTACAACGGCTGGGCCGACCTCCCGCCCGCCGACGACCCGCTGGGCCTCCCCTTCCTCCGCGTCACGCAGCAGTCCCTCGCCGCCGCCCCGCTCCTCCTCCTCCTGCCCGTCGCCGCGCTCTCCCTCTCCCGCCTCCCGCCCCTCCCGCTCCTCGCCGCCGTCTTCGCCGCCGGCTTCGCCACCGCCAGGCACCTCGCCCCCGCCCCCTCCTCCGGCCAGCGCCTCGCCGCCCTCCTCGCGGATCTCGACGCCCGCCTCCTCTCCCTCAAGGACCGCCTCCTGGCCGACGACGACAGGGGCCGCCCCGTCCTCGAGCCCCTCGACCGCGCCCGCGATGCCATCACGGAGTGCGCGGCCGCGGTGGCCGGTCCCGTCCAGGCCAGCGGCGGCGGAGACGCCGCGCTGGGCGAGGTGGCCAGGGAGGTCGCCGGCTACGTCGGGGGCTGGGCCAAGGCCGCGCTGCGGGAGCTCAGCTTCGCCTCGCCGCGGAAGAAGCCCGCCAAGGCCGCCGTCGCCCCTGATGCTTCTAAGGCCGATGCCAAGAGTAATTCAGGCTCTGCTGTAGCTCATGCTCAGCAAGGGGATGGGGAAAAGATGCCAGTTGATTCAGAGGCTGTCGGAAGTGCCCGGCCACTCGACATGCTGCCGTTCGACGGCAAGGATGATGATGCCAATGGGTTTGAGGATGCAGGGTTCAGTTCTGAGAGCGGGCAGGAAGACGACGACCGGCTGGAGAGGCTGGTGTCCAAGCACAGGCATGGCCGCGGCGGCAGGGTGCGAAATGATGGTCCCTTTGAAGAAGGCGGCAGGGTGAGGAGCGACGATCGCTTTGATGAAGGCGGCAGGTTCACCACCGCTGAATCCGCCGAGTCCTCTTTGCTGGAGAGGACGCTGGAGATCCGGGACAGGTCGTACAGGCTGAAGATCGAGCGCCGCGACGGCGGTGAGAGCCGAGCGGGTGGAGCACGGGGGATGCCGGCTGATGAATTTGTGGGTAGCGCTGCCGCCAGTGTTGAGGAACAACCACTTGCAGATGATGATGAGGATGGTGCTGCCGTGGGTTCAGATGCTCAAGAGTTCAGCCGAAACGTCAAGGAGGCTGCGGAGATCTTGAGGAAGGCGAGGGAATGCATGATGGCCCGGGACGACGAAGAGGCCGCGGACGCGTTGCTGTATAGGTCAGCAAGGCTTCTGTCCACCGCCGTGGCTTTGAGGCCGACAAGCCTGGTAGCGGTGGGTCAGCTAGGGAACACCTACCTCCTCCATGGGGAGCTCAAGCTCAAGATTAGCCGTGAGCTGAGGACGCTGCTTGCCAACAGCGGGGCGTATCTGAATGGAAGAGAGCGGTTCTCACAGTCCAGGAAGCTGGACAGAAGAATCCTTAACAGAGAGAGCATTTCGTCCGCGCTAGTGGGCGTTTGCGAGGAGTGTGAGAGCCTCCTTGTCGAGGCTGGCAGAAGCTATAGGACGGCTGTGTCAATTGATTCGGGCGACGTCAAGGCGCTGTACAATTGGGGACTGGCGCTTATCTTTCGTGGCCAACTGCTTGCTGACATTGGACCGGTATGGACATTGACCTTCCTATACACATGCTAAGGATAAATATCTATTTCAGTTTACATACATACAGTATTATTGCCTTTGTGTTGTGGGGTATAAGCACTGCTGCGCAGTTGCTCTGTCATGTTGGTGAAATGAAAATGATAAACATCTATTCCGGTTCTATTGCAATCATTTAACTCAGCATCAACAGCCAGCCTAGAAGCTCAAATACTCGGCACGCAACAAGTCTGAGAAAGTAACATGCTGCTAAGTATTTAGGATGGTTTATGTGTTTTTTGCTATTTGTGTATTTGATTTGAAACTTGCTTTCTAGTTACACGTATTGGGGAAAAAAAACTGATGCAGGAAGCGGCAGTTGATGCTGATCGGGTGTATTTGGCTGCAATCGACAAGTTTGATGCCATGTTATCCAAAAGCAACACTTATGCTCCAGAAGGTTTGACGCCGCTCTGCTTTTTAGCCTAAATTTCCCTACAAGTTTGAACTTGGACACATTCTTTCCCATCTCTGGTTGTTTGGTGCTCACGTGTAAGTGATGTGGCGTTGCAGCTCTCTACAGATGGGGCAGCGCGCTGCAGCAGCGATCCCAGTTGCGGTCTCGGAACAACAAGGAGAAGATAAGGCTGCTGGAGCAGGCAAAGAGTCTGTTCGAAGACGTCCTGTACGTAGAGGGTAACAACAAGATGGTACGGGAGGCTCTGTCGTCGTGCATATCAGAGCTTAACTACCATGGACGATGGCTACAGTGAATTGGCTATTAGTCGTGTGCTGTATTAGGATTGAAGATGAGATGGGTGAAATAAGATGAAGCGAGCTGTATGTATGAAGGATACAGAAATCCTTCACTACGACGAGAAAGTCGCTCCTGTACACAATTTGAGTTTAAAGGCCTAGCATTTCAACAGGAAGGAAGAACCTTCGCAGACGAGCTTTGCATATGAATAACAAGGATCCCAGAATTAGTTTAAGAAATTGCACACAAGTTCCAGTCTACGATTAGCGGACTATTTGTTTGATACTGATCATCAATTTCATCATGCATGGAATTTTTGAGAGGTTCGGAATTTAGAAGCTAGGTAAGCTTATGTTGTCGCCTTTCTGTCTGTGGCCTCTGCTCTGCTCTGCTCTGCATGGGGGGAATTGCTGAGAAGCTCAACTACTTGTGCCTGCAGTGTCGATGTCGGCCAGGGAGATCAGTGCTGCAACCAGACCAACATATGCTGCAAGAGAAGACTCCGTGTAGTTGTAGTCGCCGCAGATATCTTTGAAGCTATCATGCCTGTCAGGACCAGCAACCATTACTCCGAGGATGATATTAGGGTTTGCCTTCTTACTCTGCTTCCATTCTGTACCTCCTTTGCACCCATACCTAACACCGTCATAAGGGATTGATGCCCCTCTGTGATGAACACGTTCAGGGTACTTGTTTCCAAAACCGACAATGTACGTAGCAGTGGGTTCTTGCCTAAGATGTAATCAAGCTGCAAACTGAGCTATCATCAAGTTTATTTATATTCATGCTAAGTAATGTAGGATTACCGAGAAGAACACAATAACCCTTAAACCTTACCTGTCACCTCGCAAAGTCTAAGAGGGCTTGTGTGGTGTAGAAATCAGATCCACAACCCCACCCTGGTGTGCCTGCGGCGTCCAGATATGGGCATACAAAGAATCAAGGAAAGCCGCATTAACAACATACTGAAGCGGCCGAGGCCCTCCATGGTTGAGCTGTGTCAGTCCTCCTGCAAAAACACTCCATTGCCCAGCATCAAATTGGGATTGGGAGCAGGTGGAGCTGGAGAGTGGCAATAGAAGGAGAAGTAGTAGCTAGCAACCTTTGGGGAAGTTGATGAATGGCTTGAATACTGGCAGATAGGAGCACATAGCATTGTCATTTTGGGCCTGGAATCTGCTCAACATTTCTTCATAGGAAATGTTGAGCAGATATGAAGAGAACTCCAAGTGGAGGAGCAGAGAACCTGGGAGTTTATTGTCCCAGGAGAATACACTTGGAGTGGAAGTAGGAGGTGTTCCCTGGCTGTGGCCATGTACATCTAGGCACACCCAACAGCAGCTCATCCTGGTACCCGCTGGAGTTGCACAGGAGGGCCGCCGGCTTCTCAGAGGAGCCGCGGTATCACCCAGGCTGCCGCGTAATTTACTGGTACAGCTTCTCGGCGCCATGGAGAAGGAGAAGCACGTCGGAGTATCCACTGTCGCTCTGCCCTAGTCTAAGATGTTTGGCTCCCCGACCAAAAACTATGGAACATCAACCTCGTTGAATTGACACCGCTGCTAGCATAATGAAACAGACTCGTATTATAAATTCAAACTAGCAGCGAGGCGAGTGATCTTCTTTGCTGGAAACTAACACCTAGAGGAAAATTCTGCTCCAAAAGCGCATATAGATTCTGTTCACAGGTAATGGAGGGAGAGGAAGAGCCCTAGCCCTGTAGCACTGACCTCTCTCTCTCTACTGGTTCAGAAGAGCTGTTTGGGAAGCAAAAGACATATATAATATAGTTGCCACAGTTCACCCTTCCAACAGGCAAGAGAGCAGGCAAATATACTATTTTCACATAGGCAAATCATGCTCAAGCCGTGGTCTAAAGAAAGATGAGCTGCTTGGTTTGCTTATCCTTGGTATATTAAAGCATATATATATTCTTTTGAGAATCTCTGATCCCATTACAAGTATCATTCCTCACCTTGCTAGCTCAAATCACCCACATGCCCACTCTTTAGCAATATCTTTACGTTCATGTGGAATGACAGGTTATATCAAAGAAGGAAAGAAGGAAAACTCATATACATGTCTCTTTTACGCAGCACAAGCAATCACAAATTGCTTGCTTTTCTCTCGACGAGAAACTAATATCAGGGAGGGAGCAAACTTAAGGGGTCGCCGAAAGTCAAATTTTCTCATGCAGGGACCGACATTAATTGGACATGTTCAAGCTGCATACAATAAACATGATATTCACATATGCTGCACCACAAGGAAGTAACAAGACTCCTCAACCAGGTTGGAAGCAGGGCTAGGAAGATGATAACAGGTTGGAAGCCAAAATCACACTTGTATGTTTCCAAATCACTTGAGCTCTTCAAGCGGAAGCTCGGGGTTTAAAACGTGCAGCAGCTACTTGCGACTTGAGCTCCCTCAGGGAACAGCCCTTCTTAGAGATAACTTGCCTCTAGCAACTTTGACAGCAAAACCAGATTCAGTTCAGGTTTTCAATGTCTCAATGGTCCATAACATTGATTGAGGCTCACACTTATACATCAGCTGCCTGGGGATCAAATCAGGAAACTGTAGCTAATCCTAGATTTAGCTGCGATAGTTGTGATCATTATGTCCCTTGATTCAGATTATCACAGATGTACTACAATTACAGGGAATTGTAATCATCCATATTGTAACGACCCGTATTTTTTTTACATAGTAAATCCACCCTTAACCAGATTATTAAGTTATATTAAGCAAATACATATCAGATTTCTTCAACAAGCATCATAACCACTCAAGTATATATATATTTATATTCATAAACCTCAGACAGTACAACTGTATAGGCGTATTACAAATCTTTGGACAACAATGGTACACCAAACTTAGACCAACACAAAAATATCTGTGGGTCAACCAGGACAGAAGACACGTTTGAGATACACATTTGACCACCACCATCACGTGCATAATATGTATATCAGTAGTCAATTGACCAACAGTTGGTCTAGGCATGGGCTGCAACTCCTAGCCAATAGAGAGACTCCACAAATGACTACACTGTACAGCAGGGATGGGCAGCCATAACTAGCTAGGTACTAGAAAGAGAGGAGGAGTAACCTGGCTAAGGTTTCACAGTAGCACACTCTTCACTCTGCTTCCAAATAGCCAGACGAAGCTCTCTTCTTCTTCTCAATAGCATTTCCATTCCCCTGTTCACAACCAACAAAGATCCAAGATCAATAAGTGAAGATGGTGACCTGAGAAATCATCAGTAGACTGAAGGGGACAGGCTGGAGCTACAATCTAGCCTACTGGAGTGGACTTGGAGCGTATGAGCAGCAAGAGTAGGACCAACAGAGAGGGCAAAAGAAGAAAGGTGAGTTCTTCTTCTTCTGCCACTATATATTTCTCACATACACAAAGAAGACCAGCCCAGATGCACACACAAGTCTCATAGTCATTCACAGATGCACGCAGAAGTATCCTAATTATACATAGGTGCACAAAAGTCACAACAGGAACATCTACCCCAGATCTTGGAAGCAACAGTACTAGGAAACATGGATAAGGCATTAAGATGTAAAATAAAAAGTTCCCAGATTAATTAGGCAGCAGAAATACACCAAGATTATTTAAAGGGGTGAACATGTTCAGTACACACACATGAGAGCCATTTTAATCTACTAAATCTGAGAACTTGACTATCCTAAATATTTGAGAAAGGAACAAGGGCACCACTAACCTGCACCCATGGTGGATCTGCTCCACGGACACGCACTGGAGCTCTGACCTGCACCATCCAGCATCACGGCGGCGCCCAACGCCAACCACTTCAATCTGGAGCAGGGAAATCACATCCCCAATAGGGTTTGACCTGCAAGCCAAAAGAACACACACACACAGAGGGGGATTAGAGAGTTGAGGCTGAAATTCATGGGGATAATATGGGGATTCACATCAGGGGAGAGAGAGTGTGGAGGATCTAGCAGCGGCATCTTTCCCGTCGCTGGCGGCGGCGCCGATCTGGGAAAGGAGCAGAGGAGCATCAGTCTGTATTATTACTTGTGTTCTCGCTGGACTAGTAGTACTAGTGGGTGCTCTGTTCGGTTGAGGACTACTAGTACAGAACTAGTACAGGGAAGAGAGAGATAGGCTTAGTTTAGAGAAAGGGAGAGGGCACGTGGAGGATAAATTAGCTTAGTAACTTATCCAGGTGCAACCTAGTACACGTACTAATGCAAGCTTAGTAAAAAGACATTAGAAAAGAAAAAGTAATATTTGACTGTAGGATGACCACACTGCACCGGCGTATATATTTTTATTTTCCTAGTATTCACTCGACTTAGTCTCGAAATATATATTTGCCGAACTGCAGGAAGCGAGTACAGTCAGGAGAAGGAGACGCTACAGAAGCAAACTGAGTCCGGGTTTGAGTACGAGAACTCAGGCAAGCTCTCCTTGATCATGCTGAGTAGAGCTATTTTTGAAAAAAAAACTATTCTTTGCTGCATCTTATCATCAACTTGCATAAAATGTTTTGGTAATAAATTGTGTGGAGTGACTATTGCCAAAAAGTTGGGTTAGCTGATGGAGCAGCTAATCCATTGATTTATTTATTTTTATAATTATTTGGCGGGTAGAGGGTGCCCTGGATGGACATACTGGAAGGTGGGGCCCTCTACATATGGCTAGTATATTAAGATTAAATAACTTTCACTCGTTTTATGCGCCGTACTACAACCGTATCAACCATGGTCTCGTCTAAGACGAGTTGAGCCCAATACCATCAATGTTTTTATACTCTCCACATGGGTAAGTAGTAGTAGGATGGGCGATGAGTTCCCACGCTAATGCCGGATGGGTGCATTAGCAAGCGCTATATATATTAAGCGTTGGTGGAGTGCGGGTTCCGAAACCCGACACAACGGCTAGTGACACTAGCCGGGTGGAGATATAATATACAAATGGGAAAAAGCTTAGGTTCTGAACCATGTCTCGCATCTAAGGAAATTCAGATGGCAATTATGGTTTCGAGCTCTATGGGTAAAGTGATACAAACTCTGCAGAGTTAAAGGAAAACATGAATTCATGCCAGTCTCTTGGATTGGGGATTTTGGGGACCTATTGGTGGTCTATCTCGCAATACGAGTGTTTGATAGTTTTTTATAAATTGAAATAAACTTTATGTAACAAATGTTTATTTTGAAAGGTGTTGAGTTGAGGTAGGACTTGTTGATTTCTATTGAGCTATCATGAGTGTTGCATTTTGCTATTTGAGCTTGCTGAGTACTTTGTACTCACTCTTGCTATTAATCATCTTTTTCTTAGAGCAAAGCTTGTATAAGAATCCTACTGGACCAAGTGAGGAGAGCAATGGTGATGGCTACAACTACACAGGGGACCTAGATGTGGATCCATCTAGTGCTATGTACGATCTGGATGCCACATATGGGGGTTGGGATGAATAAGTAACTATGATCTAGCTATGTAATCCAGGAACTATTTTATCACCACCTATCTAGTACTGCTAGTTGGAACTCCGGTGTTAGGAGATGTAATAATTTGGCAAACATGTGAGAAGCCTACCTGAGACTTTTAGCCCTGTGTGGCATGGTATTGTAATATAAATGACCATCTCTAGCTATTTCCCTGTTGCATATCTCTGACATGGATTATTATTTGACAAGACAAGATTTTGTCAAGAAATAATCCAAGGACTAGTGTCATTATCTATAATAATAATGACACGGGTCGTCACAGGTCGTATCAGAGCAATGGTTTCGAGGGCCACGCAGATAGTTAGAGACGGTAGAAATACTTTAATTGGAACCCATACTTGCTATATTGCACTACCAATAAATCCCACATCATAATTATTCTGTCCAGTAACTTTAGATGACTACCATGCTAATTAGAAGCCTGTTGCAGGATGGTTCGAATTAGAATTCCACCATCAAGGGTTCGTGGCCAGCATGTCCTACTACTTTGGCAAATGATGCAGGAGCTTGGGGCACCATGTCCTCAATTCTTTGAAGAGATGCCAGATGATGGAACACACTCCTACAGGCGTGTAGTTGTGGTGCTCAGCGGTGTTCCATCAGACATGGACTTCTATGTGGAGCTCTCCACAATGCAGCGGTCATCCGATGACACTCTACCCATGCAGGAGGTTGCCAAGGAAGCTATGCTTGGACTACGAGCACGCTTTGGAGAGAAACTGCGCACCACCGGATACCGTGACTTGCCAGCACTTGATTCTGGGGGTTTTGGGCAGAACCATCAGCAAGGACCTAGAGGAGCAAGACTGGGTGTTGGGTCTTCATTAGCTCAGCCTACACCTGTCGCTTCAACAGTTAGCACCACTTCTAGTATGACAATGATTGCTGATACGATGATGTATCATACAATGAAGGAGGAGCTTATTAGACACCAGGAAGCAACCCAATTCTGGTATCAATGCTATCATATCAACGAACATGATAGGATTGTGCTTCAGGGAGCACTAAATGCTATGCCTGGAGGTCCTCTTAATCCTATAATAGTACCAGGTGATGTTCAAGAGGAAGAAGAGGAGGATCCAGAGGAAGTAGAACTAGAGGAACAGGAAGAAGTTGAGGGAGTAGAGAACCCAAATGAGCCACTAGTTCCACCCTCACCAAACGTACCACCTGCACCACCCCAGCCGCTACCTGAACATATAGTTGAACCAGAACCAGCCCTACAGCCAGATAAAGAGCAGCATCAGCTACCCCACTTCCCTATTCCACGACCACACCAACCTGACTTTATCCACCCACACATGAGTGTCAGCTCGAGGGAGTACAGGGAGGCTGCTACCTATGCAAGGGTACTTGGGCTTGGCGCGAGTGGCAGCGGCGGAAGCAATGGAAGTGCCAGCGGTAGCAACAATGGCGGTGGCAGCGGCATCGCCTAATCAAGTTCCAATCTTCCAGACTCTTAGGCATGGGACGCCTTGGCCATAGACTAGTCTTTTGGGATCAGCAGTAGTTAGTGTAGTGGCAGCCTGGATATGAGTGTTTATGTAAGATATGTGTGAACTGCAAGGCAGAGTTTGTCCCCTATGTACTAGTAGGAACTGAACCCTATGTGGTGTGTGCTCTAGTTGTAATGCAGTTATGCCCTTAAGCAAGACTTATGTGATGTACTGATTGTAATATAAGTGCGTGTTCTGTAGTATATAACTTGTGTGGATTAGGAGGCTCATAGTACCTTGCTATTGTGTGCTTTAGTGAGTAATCAGAGTGGTATCATTCTGGTTAGCAAGAAGCATTTGCCACCATGATTGCACTTCATGTTGGGTTACTGCAACTTTAAGGACATCATGCTATTTATTGGTATCACTTGCACTTGTGCTTGCTGATTTGAATCAATAATCATGCAAAGAAGTAACCAACTAACTAGAAGAAAAAAAATTGCAGGATGAATAACAATGGTTTGACTGAGCAAGACCTTGTCTTTCGTTTGGGATCAAGCGCCCATGATCAGCATGGGGGTACTCCAGTTTCAGAAAATCAAAGTGCCCTACCCGGAGCGGCGCAACTTCCAAGCAATCCAGAAGTGGGCAATGCTGGAACTTCTGGACTTATGGGTGGAGAAGGCAATCTGGGGGATGTCCTTAAGTTCATGGAGAATTCTCGAAGGGAGTCCCAAGAGAACCAGAACCGCTTCCTCGAAGTGATACTGACAAGACTAGTTCCTGGAGGAGCACACCTACCCGGTGCAGGAGTTAGCTTGGGAGAATTTTTGAAAACTCAGCCACCCACATTCTCCAAGGCGGTGGATCCACTAGAGGCAGATGACTGGCTGTTAGAAGTAGAACACAATCTGGAAACCGTGGGGTGCTCAGATGAAGAGAAGGTGAGATATGCATCACACCAGCTAACCGGACCAGTAGCAGCTTGGTGGAGAAATTTCAGCCTTAACCGAGCAAATAATCAGCCTATCACTTGGGAGGAGTTCAAGGAGAATTTCCGTCAGACCCATATTCCAAAGGGAAAGATGGATATCAAAAAGAGGGAGTTTCGCAATCTGACTCAAGGTAGCAAGAGGATAAACGACTACCTAAACCAGTTTAATGATTTGGCAAGATATGCTCCGGATGATGTGAATACAGAAGCCAAGAAGGTGGAAAAGTTTATGGAGGGGCTGCATCCATTCATGAAAATGCACCTCTCGATTCACGGGATCACCCAGTTTCAAGACCTTGTCAACAGGGCCTTCATACTTGAGAATGAGCATGCCAACCTAAGTGAAGAGAGAAGGAAGAAAGCAAGGGTAGATCCACGCCCCATGATGCATCACACACGTCCTATGATGCCTGGACCAGTGCGTCCTCATATGCCACCACCACGGCCTAGATTTCCTACTCAGCCAACCTTTGTTCCTAAATGTGGGAAGTGTGGAAAAGGTCATGCTACTCGAGATTGTATGACGGGTACAGGACTTTGCTTCAATTGTGGGAGACCAGGACACCACAAGCTCAATTGCACCTCTCCTCCCGCGAATCCTACAAGGCCACCTATACAGCAGACTCAAGTGCATCGTCCACCAGCTGGGCGAGGACAAGGCGGATCTATGAACTATGCAGCAAGAGGAGCTGGGCGGGGAGGACAAGTAGGAGGATAGCCAAGGCTGAATTATGTAGCTGCAGAGCAACTAGGAGAAGCTACAGATGTTGTCATCGGTAAACTACTTGTTCCTCCTTCAGTTGGTACAGTTCTTTTTGATACCGGTGCCACACACTCATTTATTTCCCAAGATTTCGTGAATAAGAATGGATTAACATGCACACCATTGGAAAAAGCTTTAGGAGTTAACTCACCTGGAGGGAAGATTACAGTAGAGGCAATGCGCAGAAATCAACCAATAATAATCCACAACACCAAATTTTCAGCAGACCTGCATGTTATAGAGATGTCAGGGTTAGAAATAATCCTTGGGATGGATTGGTTAGCTGCTAATGGAGTAAAAGTAGATTGTGAACTAAAAAGTGTATCCATAAGGAAGTCTGATGGCTCTAGGCTGATATATTTTGGAAGTAGAACCAGACCCAACAATCCCTTAGTAATGACAGCAAGTGGACAAAAGAAAGAAATAAAGGATATACCTGTAGTTTGTGAGTTTCCTGATGTGTTTTCGGATGAACTGCCGGGTATGCCGCCTGATAGGGAGTTAGAGTTCAGCATTGTTTTAATGCCTGGGGCATCACCCATCTCCAAAAGACCCTACAAAATGTCACAGCCAGAGTTAGTGGAGCTAAAGAAACAATTGGATGAGCTGAAGGAAAAAGGATTCATTAGGGAAAGCATGTCACCATGGGGAGCACCAGTATTATTTGCAGAGAAAAAGGATGGAGGGTTGAGGCTATGCACAGATTTTCGAGACCTTAACAAGGTAACTGTAAAGAATAAGTATCCTTTACCGAGAATAAATGATTTATTTGATCAACTCAAGGGTGCATGTGTCTTCTCGAAAATTGACTTGAGATCTGGATATCACCAAATGAAAGTGAAGGAAGAGGATATTGAGAAGACGGCATTTGTATCTCGATATGGACACCATGAGTACACTGTGGTTCCATTCGGTCTAATTAATGCCCCAGCTATGTTCATGAACTTGATGAACAAGATTTTTATGCAATATCTGGATAAGTTTGTAGTTGTCTTTATTGATGACATATTAATATATTCAAGAAGCAAGGAAGAGCATGCTGAACACTTGAGGATAGCACTGCAAATCTTGAGAGAACCAGTTGTATGCAAAATTTAGTAAGTGTGAGTTTTGGCTGGACCAAGTAGCTTTCTTGGGGCACGTAATTTCAGGAAGAGGAGTTGAGGTTGACCCATCCAAAATTGAGACAATTGTGTCTTGGGCTCGTCCGACCAACCCAAGTGAGATAAGGAGTTTCTTGGGCTTTGCTGGATACTACCGCAGATTTATAAAAGGGTTTTCGCAGATTACAGCACCAATCACCAGATTGCTTAGGAAAGAAGCTAAATTTATTTGGACTGAAGAGTGTGAGAGAAGTTTTGAGGAACTAAAGAAAAGGTTAACTACCGCACCAGTGTTGTCATTACCTGAAAGTGGACAAGATTATGTGGTGTATTGTGATGCTTCAAAATCTGGACTAGGATGTGTTCTGATGCAAAATGATAGAGTGATAGCCTATGCTTCTAGGCAACTAAAGACACATGAAGTAAATTACCCTACCCATGACTTGGAGTTGGGAGTTGTTGTGTTTGCACTGAAAACATGGAGGCACTACCTATATGGTTCTAAGTGCACACTGTACAACGACCACAAGAGTCTCAAATACATATTTACACAAAAAGAGTTGAACATGAGGCAGAGGAGGTGGCTGGAACTAATCAAGGATTATGATCTGACAATTAACTACCACCCTGGTAAGGCAAATGTAGTGGCAGATGCACTTAGTAGAAAGAAGCAATGCAACCACATATCAATTGAAGGGTATGGCAAAGAGCTATTGTAGGATCTTGCAAAGATGGGAATAGAGCTGAGAGAGGCCACATCTAGTGCTAATATAGCAGCCATGACATTTCACCCCACATTGCTAGATCAGATTAAGGAAAAGCAAGCAACGGATGCATTCATCAAGGAGGAAACGAGAAGAATTCAAGCGGGACAACCTTCACAATTCAGGTTGGACCAGGAAGGAGTTCTTTAGAACCATAGCAGAATCTGTGTGCCAGATGACCTACAGATTAAGGAAATTATTTTGCATGAAGCTCATGACACTTTGTACACTATCCATCCTGGGAGCACGAAGATGTATAAGGATGTGAAGGGGAACTTTTGGTGGCCTGGTATGAAGAGGGAAATCGCAGAATATGTCAGCAAGTGTGACACTTGTCAGAGGGTAAAAGCGGAGCATCAAAGGCCTGCCGGGTTATTAAAGCCATTAGAGACACCAGAGTGGAAATGGGAAGATCTTTGTATGAATTTTATTACTGGTTTGCCTATGACACCAAAGAAGAAGGATGCCATATGGGTTGTGGTCGACCGACTCACTAAGTCAGCACACTTCATTGCTACAAACCAGAAATATTCCTTTGATAAGTTGGCTGAATTATACTTAGAGAGAATAGTTGCCCTCCATGGTGTGCCAAAGACCATAACATCTGATCGAGGTTCCGTGTTTACATCAAGCTTTTGGAAGAGCCTACAGAAGTCTCTTGGAACTGAGCTACACTTTAGCACGGCTTATCATCCGCAAACCGATGGCCAAACTGAGCGGGTAAATCAGATCCTTGAGGATATGTTGAGAGCGTGTGTAATGAACTTTGGAGAATCATGGGATAAGCATCTACACCTAGCAGAATTTGCTTACAATAATAGTTATCAATCCAGCATACAAATGGCTCCATATGAGGCATTGTATGGGAGGAAATGCAGATCACCTATATGCTGGTATGAAGTTGGAGAGAGACCATTACTTGGTCCTGACATAGTGAGAGAGAATGATGAGAAGATCCAACTAATCAAAGAACGACTCCAGATTGCACAAAATAGGCAGAAGAGCTATGCTGACCGGAATAGGAGGGTTATGCAATTGGCAGTAGGAGACTTGGTTTACCTAAAAGTATCACCTATGAGAGGGGTTCGACGCTTTGGAATCAAAGGAAAGTTGAGTCCTAGATATGTTGGGCCATTTAAAATTTTGGAGGAGAAGGGAACAACTGCTTATAAGTTGGAGTTACCAGAACGTTTATCCAGAATTCACAATGTCTTCCACATATGTCAACTTAAGAAATGCAACAAGCCACCACCACAAGTGTCAGACTTGGAGATTGATCTATAACCAGACCTGACCTATGAAGAACGTCCATTGAAGATACTAGAAGTTGAAGACCGCAAGCTCAGGACAAGAACCATTCGGTTCTGCAAAGTGCAATGGAAGAACCACTCCGCTCGTGAGGCGACGTGGGAGAAGGAGGAAGACCTACGAGTAACCTACCCCAACCTTTTTAAGTAAGTTTTCGATTTCGAGGACGAAATCTTTTTCTAAGGAGGGTAGGATGTAACGACCCGTATTTTTTTTACATAGTAAATCCACCCTTAACCAGATTATTAAGTTATATTAAGCAAATACATATCAGATTTCTTCAACAAGCATCATAACCACTCAAGTATATATATATTTATATTCATAAACCACAGACAGTACAACTGTACAGGCGTATTACAAATCTTTGGACAACAACGGTACACCAAACTTAGACCAACACAAAAATATCTGTGGGTCAACCAGGACAGAAGACACGTTTGAGATACACATTTGACCACCACCATCACGTGCATAATATGTATATCAGTAGTCAATTGACCAACAGTTGGTCTAGGCATGGGCTGCAACTCCTAGCCAATAGAGAGACTCCACAAATGACTACACTGTACAACAGGGATGGGCAACCATAACTAGCTAGGTACTAGAAAGAGAGGAGGAGTAACCTGGCTAAGGTTTCACCGTAGCACACTCTTCACTCTGCTTCCAAATAGCCAGACGAAGCTCTCTTCTTCTTCTCAGTAGCATTTCCATTCCCCTGTTCACAACCAACAAAGATCCAATATCAATAAGTGAAGATGGTGACCTGAGAAATCATCAGTAGACTGAAGGGGACAGGCTGGAGCTACAATCTAGCCTACTGGAGTGGACTTGGAGCGTATGAGCAGCAAGAGTAGGACCAATAGAGAGGGCAAAAGAAGAAAGGTGAGTTCTTCTTCTTCTGCCACTATATATTTCTCACATACACAAAGAAGACCAGCCCAGATGCACACACAAGTCTCATAGTCATTCACAGATGCACGCAGAAGTATCCTAATTATACATAGGTGCACAAAAGTCACAGCAGGAACATCTACCCCAGATCTTGGAAGCAACAGTACTAGGAAACATGGATAAGGCATTAAGATGTAAAATAAAAAGTTCCCAGATTAATTAGGCAGCAGAAATACACCAAGATTATTTAAAGGGGTGAACATGTTCAGTACACACACATGGGAGCCATTTTAATCTACTAAATCTGAGAACTTGACTATCCTAAATATTTGAGAAAGGAACAAGGGCACCACTAACCTGCACCCATGGTGGATCTGCTCCACGGACACGCATTGGAGCTCTGACCTGCACCATCCAGCATCACAGCGGCGCCCAACGCCAACCACTTCAATCTGGAGCAGGGAAATCACATCCCCAATAGGGTTTGACCTGCAAGCCAAAAGAACACACACACACAGAGGGGGATTAGAGAGTTGAGGCTGAAATTCATGGGGATAATATGGGGATTCACATCAGGGGAGAGAGAGTGTGGAGGATCTAGCAGCGGCATCTTTCCCGTTGCTGGCGGCGGCGCCGATCTGGGAAAGGAGCAGAGGAGCATCAGTCTGTATTATTACTTGTGTTCTCGCTGGACTAGTAGTACTAGTGGGTGCTCTGTTCGGATGAGGACTACTAGTACAGAACTAGTACAAGGAAGAGAGAGATAGGCTTAGTTTAGAGAAAGGGAGAGGGCACGTGGAGGATAAATTAGCTTAGTAACTTATCCAGGTGCAACCTAGTACACGTACTAATGCAAGCTTAGTAAAAAGACATTAGAAAAGAAAAAGTAATATTTGACTGTAGGATGACCACACGCACCGGCGTATATATTTTTATTTTCCTAGTATTCACTCGACTTAGTCTCGAAATATATATTTGCCGAACTGCAGGAAGCGAGTACAGTCAGGAGAAGGAGACGCTACAGAAGCAAACTGAGTCCGGGTTTGAGTACGAGAACTCAGGCAAGCTCTCCTTGATCATGCTGAGTAGAGCTATTTTTGAAAAAAAAACTATTCTTTGCTGCATCTTATCATCAACTTGCATAAAATGTTTTGGTAATAAATTGTGTGGAGTGACTATTGCCAAAAAGTTGGGTTAGCTGATGGAGCAGCTAATCCATTGATTTATTTATTTTTATAATTACTTGGCGGGTAGAGGGTGCCCTGGATGGACATACTGGAAGGTGGGGCCCTCTACATATGGCTAGTATATTAAGATTAAATAACTTTCACTCGTTTTATGCGCCGTACTACAACCGTATCAACCATGGTCTCGTCTAAGACGAGTTGAGCCCAATACCATCAATGTTTTTATACTCTCCACATGGGTAAGTAGTAGTAGGATGGGCGATGAGTTCCCACGCTAATGCCGGATGGGTGCATTAGCAAGCGCTATATATATTAAGCGTTGGTGGAGTGCGGGTTCCGAAACCCGACACAACGGCTAGTGACACTAGCCGGGTGGAGATATAATATACAAATGGGAAAAAGCTTAGGTTCTGAACCATGTCTCGCATCTAAGGAAATGCAGATGGCAATTATGGTTTCGAGCTCTATGGGTAAAGTGATACAAACTCTGCAGAGTTAAAGGAAAACATGAATTCATGCCAGTCTCTTGGATTGGGGATTTTGGGGACCTATTGGTGGTCTATCTCGCAATACGAGTGTTTGATAGTTTTTT
Source organism: Aegilops umbellulata (assembly GCA_032464435.1). NCBI lineage: Eukaryota > Viridiplantae > Streptophyta > Magnoliopsida > Poales > Poaceae > Aegilops > Aegilops umbellulata. Next base: position 460,585,218 of record CP136059.1, read on the forward strand.
ATAAATTGAAATAAACTTTCTGTAACAAATGTTTATTTTGAAAGGTGTTGAGTTGAGGTAGGACTTGTTGATTTCTATTGAGCTATCATGAGTGTTGCATTTTGCTATTTGAGCTTGCTGAGTACTTTGTACTCACTCTTGCTATTAATCATCTTTTTCTTAGAGCAAAGCTTGTATAAGAATCCTACTGGACCAAGTGAGGAGAGCAATGGTGATGGCTACAACTACACAGGGGACCTAGATGTGGATCCATCTAGTGCTATGTACGATCTGGATGCCACATATGGGGGTTGGGATGAATAAGTAACTATGATCTAGCTATGTAATCCAGGAACTATTTTATCACCACTTATCTAGTACTGCTAGTTGGAACTCCGGTGTTAGGAGATGTAATAATTTGGCAAACATGTGAGAAGCCTACCTGAGACTTTTAGCCCTGTGTGGCATGGTATTGTAATATAAATGACCATCTCTAGCTATTTCCCTGTTGCATATCTCTGACATGGATTATTATTTGACAAGACAAGATTTTGTTAAGAAATAATCCAAGGACTAGTGTCATTATCTAAAATAATAATGACACGGGTCGTCACACATATAAACTGTAGCAGATTGAACCGTGTTGGTGTTAAAAGAAAAAACCTCCCAGTTCTATCAATGACAATAAACAGGTGAAGGAACTCTGATGTGATCCGGGAGTGCATGTAGATTACTAAGAGCTACTACTAGGTACTCCATCAGTTACTGGACTTTGTATGTGTCATTCTTTCTTGCAATGAATGATCAGCACCAGCAGCCAGCCTGACACAAAATGAGTCCCATACGCAGCGGATTAAGCCCTGCAAGAATAGCGTCTGATGTGATGAGAAAGCAACCTCTCGTTAATTAGATGCAACAAAAACATCTAGTTTCAGATGCCTTAGTAAACGCCAAACGTTTATCACTAAGTTTGTTTGAGCCACATACACGTTATCCTAGAGGAAAACCCAAATGTGTCTTCAAACTTGTCTAATCTGGTTAACTAACCACATAGTTGTAGTTCAAGAACAGACATTTTACCGGGCATAAGCGTCAGCATGACATTGGAAACACATGTATCTTATTTTGAAGTTAATCATATTGGATGGTGTACTAGCTAATACTTGTATCATATTGCATGCAGTGTTGATCCTATATATATTTTATATATATATATATATATATATATATATATATATATATATATATATGGCATGGACAATATATATACAATAAAAAAAATTAAATAAGAGCAGGCTTACCCCCTTCAAATAGTTGGTGGAGACAAGGATACAGATGGGTATCCGAGGAGATGAACACAGGCGCAGACCCACAGAACCACTCAAGCTTCAAAGTCTGGAGATGTATTGAATAATAGTTGTAGTCGATATCAGGTGACTCCGGGCGGAGTCGCGTAGATTTCCATGTAGAAGTAAGTGTCCTCCAGCAGCACCGATGATGGAATAGCGATAATTATGGGGCTCTGGGATTATGTCCTCCCTTTGCCACTGCTTTGTGCCATCTCCATTATCTCGCAAAATGTCGTACAAAATCTTCAATGCCGCGACTAAACATCCCAAGCCTTCCTTCCCTTGCCTCCACAAGGACCATCTGATCGATCACGGCCGCGTGGGACACTGAGACAAGAGAACGCCTCCGTGCGCGCGCGTGTCGAACACGAGCAACTCGTGCCTATAAGGTACTTCCTCCGGTATATATTACTTGTCGCTCAGACGGATGTATCTAGCACTGAAATACGTCTAAATACATCCGTTTGAACGACAAGTAATATGGATCGGAGGGAGTAGTATCTGCCAATAAAAGCGTGCGTGAGCATAATGATGACGCGTGTACGGAGTGTCCGAAAGGAAATCCCAACCGACGTGTCCTGGCATCAAGGCGCCCCAACCATGAAATGTAACGGTGTGCCACTGGCCGGCACGGGCACCCGATGAAGAGAAGATGAAGAGAACCAGCTTGCTGGAGCACCACCCGCGCAAGCACATGACCCTGAAGCCCGATGGAGCGTCGACATTGTTGCCCTCGTTGTCGCCGGCGGGGGCAAGGAGAGGGAAACAATCCGTGGCATCCAGCTGCTTCGCTGGAGCAGCTAGGTCGTCGGGGAGGGCAGGCAGCAGGAGGTAGCGCCGGTGCAGTGGGTCGCATACGGCGAGGTTGGCAAGGAAATCCCCCTTCTTGGAGAGGAGGAGGCGTCCGTCGCGGAAGTCACGGAAACTCCAGAGCTCCGGGGAGGGTAGGAAGGAGCAGGAGAAGTCGGCCTTGGCGGGGCAAGGAAAGGGAAACAATCCGTGGCATCCAGCTGCCTGGCTGGAGCAGCTAGGTCGTCGGGGAGGGCAGGTAGCAGGAGGTAGCGCCGGTGCAGTGGGTCGCATACGGTGAGGTTGGCAAGGAAATCCCCCTTCTTGGAGAGGAGGAGGCGTCCGTCGCGGAAGTCACGGAAACTCCAGAGCTCCGGGGAGGGTAGGAAGGAGCAGGAGAAGTCGGCCTTGGCGGGGGCAAGGAAAGGGAAACAATCCGTGGCATCCAGCTGCCTGGCTGGAGCAGCTAGGTCGTCGGGGAGGGCAGGTAGCAGGAGGTAGCGCCGGTGCAGTGGGTCGCATACGGCGAGGTTGGCAAGGAAATCCCCCTTCTTGGAGAGGAGGAGGCGTCCGTCGCGGAAGTCACGGAAACTCCAGAGCTCTGGGGAGGGTAGGAAGGAGCAGGAGAAGTCGGCCTTGGCGGGGGCAAGGAAAGGGAAACAATCCGTGGCATCCAGCTGCTTGGCTGGAGCAGCTAGGTCGTCGGGGAGGGCAGGTAGCAGGAGGTAGCGCCGATGCAGTCGGTCGCATACGGCGAGGTTGGCAAGGAAATCCCCCTTCTTGGAGAGGAGGAGGCGTCCGTCGCGGAAGTCACGGAAACTCCAGAGCTCCGGGGAGGGTAGGAAGGAGCAGGAGAAGTCGGCCTTGGCGGGGGCAAGGAAAGGGAAACAATCCATGGCATCCAGCTGCCTGGCTGGAGCAGCTAGGTCGTCGGGGAGGGCAGGTAGCAGGAGGTAGCGCCGGTGCAGTGGGTCGCATACGGCGAGGTTGGCAAGGAAATCCCCCTTCTTGGAGAGGAGGAGGCGTCCGTCGCGGAAGTCACGGAAACTCCAGAGCTCCGGGGAGGGTAGGAAGGAGCAGGAGAAGTCGGCCTTGGCGAGGGCAAGGAAAGGGAAACAATCCATGGCATCCAGCTGCCTGGCTGGAGCAGCTAGGTCGTCGGGGAGGGCAGGTAGCAGGAGGTAGCGCCGGTGCAGTGGGTCGCATACGGCGATTCTTGGAGAGGAGGAGGCGTCCGTCGCGGAAGTCACGGAAACTCCAGAGCTCCGGGGAGGGTAGGAAGGAGTAGGAGAAGTCGGCCTTGGCGGGGGCAAGGAAAGGGAAACAATCCGTGGCATCCAGCTGCCTGGCTGGAGCAGCTAGGTCGTCGGGGAGGGCAGGTAGCAGGAGGTAGCGCCGGTGCAGTGGGTCGCATACGGCGAGGTTGGCAAGGAAATCCCCCTTCTTGGAGAGGAGGAGGAGGAGGCGTCCGTCGCGGAAGTCACGGAAACTCCAGAGCTCCGGGGAGGGTAGGAAGGAGCAGGAGAAGTCGGCCTTGGCGGGGGCAAGGAAAGGGAAACAATCCGTGGCATCCAGCTGCCTGGCTGGAGCAGCTAGGTCGTCGGGGAGGGCAGGTAGCAGGAGGTAGCGCCGGTGCAGTGGGTCGCGTACGGCGATTCTTGGAGAGGAGGAGGCGTCCGTCGAGGAAGTCACGGAAACTCCAGAGCTCCGGGGAGGGTAGGAAGGAGTAGGAGAAGTCGGCCTTGGCGGGGGCAAGGAAAGAGAAACAATCCGTGGCATCCAGCTGCCTGGCTGGAGCAGCTAGGTCGTCGGGGAGGGCAGGTAGCAGGAGGTAGCGCCGGTGCAGTGGGTTGCATACGGCGAGGTTGGCAAGGAAATCCCCCTTCTTGGAGAGGAGGAGGCGTCCGTCGCGGAAGTCACGGAAACTCCAGAGCTCCAGGGAGGGTAGGAAGGAGCAGGAGAAGTCGGCCTTGGCGGGGGCAAGGAAAGGGAAACAATCCATGGCATCCAGCTGCCTAGCTGGAGCAGCTAGGTCGTCGGGGAGGGCAGGTAGCAGGAGGTAGCGCCGGTGCAGTGGGTCGCATACGGGCGATTCTTGGAGAGGAGGAGGCGTCCGTCGCGGAAGTCACGGAAACTCCAGAGCTCCGGGGAGGGTAGGAAGGAGTAGGAGAAGTCGGCCTTGGCGGGGGCAAGGAAAGGGAAACAATCTGTGGCATCCAGCTGCCTGGCTGGAGCAGCTAGGTCGTCGGGGAGGGCAGGTAGCAGGAGGTAGCACCGGTGCAGTGGGTCGCATACGGCGAGGTTGGCAAGGAAATCCCCCTTCTTGGAGAGGAGGAGGCGTCCGTCGCGGAAGTCACGGAAACTCCAGAGCTCCGGGGAGGGTAGGAAGGAGCAGGAGAAGTCGGCCTTGGCGGGGGCAAGGAAAGGGAAACAATCCGTGGCATCCAGCTGCCTGGCTGGAGCAGCTAGGTCGTCGGGGAGGGCAGGTAGCAGGAGGTAGCGCCGGTGCAGTGGGTCGCATACGGCGAGGTTGGCAAGGAAATCCCCCTTCTTGGAGAGGAGGAGGCGTCCGTCGCGGAAGTCACGGAAACTCCAGAGCTCCGGGGAGGGTAGGAAGGAGCAGGAGAAGTCGGCCTTGGCGGGGGCAAGGAAAGGGAAACAATCCGTGGCATCCAGCTGCCTGGCTGGAGCAGCTAGGTCGTCGGGGAGGGCAGGTAGCAGGAGGTAGCGCCGGTGCAGTGGGTCGCATACGGCGAGGTTGGCAAGGAAATCCCCCTTCTTGGAGAGGAGGAGGTGGAGGCGTCCGTCGCGGAAGTCACGGAAACTCCAGAGCTCCGGGGAGGGTAGGAAGGAGCAGGAGAAGTCGGCCTTGGCTCAATGGTGGCTCATCATCCACTTACCTTTCTTCAGACTCTCGCTGATGATGGACGTGACGTCCACATGATCACAGTGCATTCGACATGATAAATCTCAAGACAATGAGCTTGCCACCGCATGACACACTTGTCATTGTGTAGCGCAAGAAAATGTTTAAAACTTTTAAAATAAAATCTCATCTACCACGAACTACTCCCAACGCATAGACATATAAAGACTTTCCAAAAACCAATCAAAACCTAGACATAAAAGATTTTTGAAACGGAAAAAAGTTTTTTCTAAATAATTGGGCATTTTTTAAAATTCGTAAACATTTGTTTTGTTTAGACGAACATTTATTGAACACATGAACATTTTTTAAATTCCTGAACATTTTTTGAATCGATGATTTTTTTAAATTAGTGAAAAATTGAAATTCGCATCAAAGTTGTTTTTTTTTGAGAATTTTCTAAAATTTCATGGATATTTCTTTAGATTCGCGAATACGTTTTGTATACATGATCATTTTTTCAAAATCAAGAACATGGTTTTATTTCCCGACAATTATTTCCCACCAGCTCATATGTACTAATGCCGGGTATCGTATCTATAAAACACTTACGGTGACGGTGTCTTAACAAAAAAACGAATCGTTTTCTTCACTTATGGATGGCATAGCGGGTAATATAGAGCAACTTCGAGTAGAGGGTAATGTTTTAGACGGACGACCAAAAGCAATACTTGGTTTATTAGTAGGTAGAGATATAATAAGATCATGTATATAGTTTGGTCCGTTACCAAATTGAAAGATGAGTAGTGGAAGCATAGTTTAGGTAGGGCATCTCCAACGCAAGTCATTTACTATCCCGCAAATGTCCCTTTTTGCGACCGGCCTGTGTCCGCCGACAAGATACCAGAGCGTGCCATCCAATGCTAAACTGAAAATTTTCGTATTTGTCCGCCCGGGCATTTGAGCGAACACGTGACGTGCGACGTCAGTGCGTTCATCTCCGGCGTGGCTACGGGGGAAGCCAGCCACGGGTGCGACGGATCTTGTGGCCACGGGAGCGCCAGCGCCGGCACGGGCTCATCGGACGCGGCCAAGGCGTGCGTGGTCTGCTGCGCCAACGAGGCCACACTTCGAGCGCGCTGCGACCGTGAAGTGCACACTGCCAGTGCCTTCGTCTCCGCGGATCGGAGGTTCCTCCTCATCGGCGCAACTGCAAGGGGAGGACCACTTTCACAGCATGCCGGACTCGCTCGTGCTCCTCCTCTTCAACCAGCTCGCCAACACGCGCTCGCTCGAATGTGTCTGCTAGCTCCGGCGATCGCCGGAGATGTGGAAGAGAGTGTGCGTGAGAGGGACAGAGTTTTGCGCTGCCGAACAGCCTGCAGCCTTTTTGGCTTTCTGTATTTATTCAGAGCTTACACGATCCAGCTGAAAAGGAGAAAAACAGGCACGATCGGGTCGCGGACGCCGCCATCCCAGTACTCCCGACTCGTTGCCCGTCATGGCCCCGTGACCATTCAGTCATGCCATTCCATGATCAGGTAAAGGCGCCACAGTCCTAGCTAGCCAATCTGAGGCACGACTCGATCGGTTTATCTCTGATGAAACTGAAGAAAGAAAGCTACTGTCGAAAATGAAATTTTCAACACCTACCTAAAACCCTACTGATACCGAAGCTGAAGATTACATCAACAATCACCCCCTAATGTTAGAGTACAGGGAGCCACCTCGATCATACCAATGCTCGATCGTAGCTGTTGCAGTCGAACATGTCCGACCGATTTCGTGAACTGAAGTTCTGCCACTACGAATTCGAGCTCGATCTTCTTCTTCTCCATGCAGTCTCTAATGAAGTGGTACCTGAGCTCAATATGCTTCAATTGGTTATGCGATCGGTCATGCATGCATGACTAGATTCTTGGCCAAATAGATCACTAACTTGTTATCCACCTTGAGCTTCACCACTTCAGCACCTGTTTCTTTCTCTGAACTTGCCGAGCAACCGTGAAAGCCAGATTCCCTGACAGGCCACCATGGTCGCGACTACATACTCAGATTTGCAGCTTGAGAGGGCCATAATTTTCTGCTTGATGACCCACAAGTATAGGGGATCGCAACAGTTTTCGAGGGTAGAGTATTCAACCCAAATTTATTTATTCGACACAAGGAGAGCCAAAGAATATTCTCAAGTATTAGCAGTTGAGTTGTCAATTCAACAACACATGGATAACTTAGTATTTGCGGCAAAGTATTTAGTAGCAAAGTAATATGATAATAGTGGTACAAGTGGCAAAAGTAACAATAGCAGTTTTGGTTTTGTAGTGATTGTAACAGTAGCAACGGAAAAGTAAATAAGAGAAGAACAATATGTGAAAAGTGTCACGGCCCTAGATTTGCTTGTCATCAGTTGCATTAAGGCATTCATGTCATCATGTTTAAATTTCTCAGAAAGTTGAAATGGGGATTGATCAAACCCTAGCACCTAAAAGAAATCAAATAGGTTCAAATAAAACCTTTTCCAAAGAACCCAAAATGCCTTTGAAAATGTTCATGATTTTGTTAGAGGTGAAAACCTCTGCCAAAAATGATGCAAATATTTTCAGGCCATTCTGGATAATTGAATTAATTCATAAAGTATTTGAATTGGGGCATTTAATTGCTATACATATTATTAAATGCTCCAACAATTCTGAAAATAGCTAAGGGCCTTTGTAATAATTCTTTTAATGCCCATAATTATTTTCAGGATTTATTAAAATGATTTGGGCTATAAACTAAATCAAAACAAAATAACAAAAATAGAAAACAGAAACTAAATTATAAAGAGAGAGAGAGAGAGAAGGACTAACCTGGCACTTACCTCGGCCCACCTACCTGTTGCCGGCCCAGCTTCACCGGCCCAACCCACCAGGGCGAAGCGGTCGTCCTCAACCTCTGCCAGTAGGCAGAGGAGGGACACCGCGACGCCGCCGAGCGCGCCAGCTCCTCCCTGCCTGCCTGGCTGCTCCCTCGTCGCCCTGGACGCCTTCCGCGACGCCACGAATCTCCCCTCTCCCCTCTCCCTCGCTCCCTGGCCTCTCTCCTCTCTCTGCTTCCCCCTCCCGAACACGTCCGAGCGCCGCTGTCGCTGCTGCTCGGCGTTGCCGTGCCCACCGCCTCCCCCTCGCTTTCCCGACCAGTCCACGAGCTCTGCCTCGCTGCCGCGCACCTCTACGCCAAACCGCAGGACCCCGGACGCCCTGAAGCCTCGTCCTCGAGCTCGTCTTCTCCGCACGGCCGCCGGACGCCATCGACAAATTCTCCGCTTCCGGGTCGACCCCGAGCCCACTGAGCTGCGCTTCGACCTCCCAGTGAGCTCCTCCGCCGTTTCCCCCTGTCCCCGTGGCCTGTCGCTTGCCGTAGTGTCGTTCCCCGCCGTAACCGAAGCTCGCCGTCCGCCATTGCCGATGCTCTACTCGTTGTCGAGCTCGTCTCTCCTTGCACTACTTCCCGTCGTACTCCGGGTGGCCAGGTGATGCCGCCCAGCCACTCCTTTGGGTCGCTAGCGCCACGCGGCCCCACGCACACGCACCACCGTAGCACCGCCGCCACCAAGCTCGCCGCCGTCGCCGCTGCTGGCCATCCCCGGCAGCCCCGCGACCACCGTTGGATGCGCTGCACCACGAGCACTCCAACGCGCCCAGCCGCGGCTTGAACCGTGCCCCGTAGCGAAATCCCGACGCCCTCCGCCGCGGATTTGGTCGCCGGCGGTTAAACGCCGGCAGCTGACGTGGCAACGTCAATAGCAACTAGCAGTTCTGCTAATTAGCCTCCTAGTGACACTGACAGCTGAGCCCCACCTGTTAATTAAACTTAGATTAGTTTCAGTTTAGTTTAAATTAATCTTCGTGGCCCCACGCGTCAGCGTTGACTACGCTGACGTGGCCGTTGACCGGGCCCACCTGTCTGTGTCCCTAACTGACACTGAGTCACTGACTAGTGGGTCCCGCCAGCCAGGTTTGACCCTGGTCAACTCAGCCGACCTGCTAACGTCATGTTGATGTCATGCTGACGCAATAAACTAATTTCTGGATTTAATTTAATTCAGAAATTCCAGAAAATGTCTAAAACTTCTAAAAATCATAGAAATTAATCTATAGCTCCAAATGAAATAAGTTATATATGAAAAATTATCAGAAAAATCCAATCTATCCATCTGTACCATTTTCATGCATGTTAGAACAACTTATGGCTGCTGTTTAGGACAAACTAAGTGAATGACATTTGAATAATCACATATGGAGTTGAATTTGAATCTTTGGTTCAAACCAGCTTCATTTAATCTGGTTGCTAGCTGCATTAGCTCAAACCACATCATATTGCCATGTCATGATCACACATCATATTGTCGCATTGCATTGATTGTATTCTTTCTCTATTGCCGGTGACTGTCCCCTCTCGGTAGGCGTATCCCGACGATGAGTTCGATGACACCGATGAAGAACTATATTATCTTCAGAAGTGCCAGGCAAGCAAAACCCCCTTGTTCATTCCGATAAAATCCCACTCTCTCGCTCCTGCTCTCTTTTATTGCATTAGGACAACAACGATTCATGTGTTACTTGCTGCGGTAGCTGAACCCCTTTATCCTTTGCATGACCTGTCATTCCACAGTAATTAGATGAAACCCACTAGCATGAGTAGGAGTTGTTTGAGCCCTGTTGTGCCTACTCATTTATGCTTGTTTGTCATGCCTGCTACTGCTTAGAGTTGAGTCGGGTCTGATTCATCGGGAATGAATTGGAATGGTGATGAACATGTTCTACTGTTTGTGAGCTAAGTGTGTGAACACGATTTGGTAAAGGTATTGGTGAGAGGCCATGTAGGAGTACATGGTGGGTTGTCTCATTAAAGCCGTCCTCAGGAACTGAGTTCTGTGTTTGTGATCCATGAAACAGTTACTACCACGCATTGGGCCCGAAACCAATGGACCCTCTCGGCTTCTTGATCACCCTTGTCCTCTGTCCAGGAGTTGCAAAGTAGTTTATGGTGTTTGTAGTATGCTGGGGGCCGCACGCAGCGCTGACCGTAGGGGTGGGCTGTGTTGCGGTAGGCACGTGGCACGGTGTACCGACTCGCCCGTTTGGTGTCTCGGGAACCCTATTCACATCGTTCGGGGCCGTTAGTGGAAACCTCGGCCGGACTCCCTGCGGATGGAACCCGAATAGGCGATAAACCTGGACTAGGGACTTGAGTGTTTAGGTAGGCTGTGGCCGACACCCTCGCTGGGCTTCCGCTTGAAGGTTGCCGAGTACATGTCGTGTAAACGGCGGTAAGTGGTGAGAGCGTGTGTGAAGAAGTACACCCCTGCAGGGTTAACATCATCTATTCGAATAGCCGTGTCCGCGGTTATGGACTTCTGGGTTGCCTATAATAGTTCATAGACAAGTGAAAGTGGATACTCTAAAATGCGCAAGATAAGCGTGAGTGCTATGGATGGCCTTCTCGTAGGGAGACGGAAGTGGATCCATAGCGGTGTATTGATATGGTGAATATGTGGACTCGTGTGCGCTACCTCAAAGGAGTTACTTGCAGTCATAGTTCAGGATAGCCACCGAGTCAAAGCTGGCTTGCTGCAGTTAAACTCCACCACCCCCTTTATTGAAACTGATGCATATGTAGTTAGTTCTGATGTAAGTCTTTCTGAGTACGTTTGTACTCACGTTTGCCTATTTTATGTTTTTGCAGAGAGACGTCAGTCTCGCTAGTAGTTCCGTGTGGACTTCGACGTTTAGCTTGTTACCTCAGCTACGATCTTGCGCCCTCGGCAGGATCTGGTAGATAGTCAGGCTTCTCAGCCTTTTTCATTTGTAGATGTCTGTACTCAGACATGTTAAGCTTCCGCATGTGTTTGACTTGTATGCTCTGAATGTTGGGTCATGAGACCCATGTTTGTAATATCTCGCTCCTCGGAGCCTAATGAATAGATACTTGAGTCGTAGAGTCTTGTTGTGATGCCATGTTGTATCTACACATAGCGAGCATATTGTGTGTATGATTGAAATGCTTGCTATGTGTGGGATCCGACTATCTAGTTGTTTATCCTTGGCAGCCTATCATATGGGGAAATGTAGTCTAGTGCTTCTGAGCGATAGTAGTCCGCTACAGCCCGGTTCACCGGAGTCCTGCTAGCCCAGCACTACTGCTTGGAACACTTGACTGGCCGGCATGTGTTTCACTTCGTTCCTATGTCTGTCCCTTCGGGGAAATGTCACGCGGTGCTATCTGGAGTCCTGTTAGCCCAGTGCTACAGCCCGGATTTATACGTTGTTGACCGACATGCTCGATGTGATTCATGTATGCCTGCCCTCATAGGTTAGTGCCGCCTTGGGTTAACGACTAGCCATGTCGGCCCGGGTTCTCTGTCATATGGATGCTAGCAACACTATCATATACGAGAGCCAAAAGGCGCAAACGGTCCCGGGCCAGGTAAGGTGGCACCCGTGGGAGTACCGTGCGTGAGGCCGCAAAGTGATATGATGTGTTACATGCTGGATCGATGTGGCTTAGGATCGGGGTCCTGACAGCGTTGGTATCAGAGCCTGACTGCCTGTAGGATTACCAAGCCAAACTGGTCGAAGTTGAGTCTAGAAATGCTTTAGTTATATAAGGGAATTGATTGTGGAAGGGAACGTAAGGCTCTTTTTACTCCTTTACCTCATGGCCTTCTGATCTGAGTCAACCTCTTCTCTTCTACGGGGATTAAGAACTAGGCCTTCTCATCTATCTATCAGGATGACGTGTTACTAATCCATAGACTTATAGGATTGATGGATTCAAGCCCCAGTTCTGTTTCTACTACTTCCATGTGTTCTTAGTTGATCTCAGAACCTTGATATTGTGATGTTGAGTGGTTATGCCACAATTTTGCAGGATGTCTCAAATCATTTTGAGCATTTACAGCCGTTATGCTGTCCGAGTCATCCCAGGTTTCTAAATAGTCTGATGCAGTTGCAAATCCCTTCCCCCTGTTTCTAATGTTCATTTGGGCCAGTTTAACCACGCTAATCGGTGAGTTGAGGTACTATGTTGCCTCGACGTATATGTTGGAGCTGCTATTATGACCCTAGGTGTTTTATGAAACCATCTAGTAATCTGTCCACGTCTTGTGTTTCCGGTGTGATGATTCTGGCCACCATTCTCGAAAGCATCCCGTGATGCCATTTAGTAGTAGGTATTTTACTCCTGGGTTTTCAAACCCGAGATTCACCCTACTTACCTCCTATGGATAGTATTTGCTAGTTCCCTTAGGATATTAGTAACCTTTGCGATAGTCCTCGAGGTCCGTGGTATATCATTCTTCCAAATACCATGAACTGCTTATGGCAGAAGTTTTGTTGAACCGAAAGATCACAACCAGAGTACTCTTGAGGAGTTCTCCATCCATAATTGTGAATCTGCCAGTCCTACCTCTCCGCATGGATTATCCGGAAGAAATTCGTTGAACTTGTTTGACATACTAATCCATGCCTCCACAACTCAGAAAATCATATGTTCCTTGAGTTGTCCCTCTTTAGTTATTTTCTGGCCCTCGTCTGTCAATTGATAGTCAAGAATATGTGTGCAATCGTTTAACGATGCCTATTATTCTTGTGGCCCGTCAAGTCGTTCTGTTCCGGAATGACTAGGAGAAACAAACTCCGGAACCTCATCCATATCCAGGATTGGGTCAAAGTAGTTGTATTCTGCAGATCAAAATACCAATCCAGCTTTTGTTCTGTTCTACCGTGGCGTGTCACCTTCTTCCTTATCAAGAATGTCATGAGAGTTGCACCAGCACTTATGAATTATTGATTTAGTGATACTTCTTGCCATCATTGTTCATTCCTCGGTTTCGTGTTATTGTAACCGGATCGCCGACAAGTGAATCGTGATGTGTGAAATCGATACTCCCAGCAACATCGTTGATTGGTAGTTAATGGACACTATTCTCATTCTTAGCGTGTTGGTTATCAAATCATCATCCTAGGACTGATCGTGCTACCAAGTCCATTCTTGTTGGTGCACCCTTCGATCGATGAGTTAGGACAATGTCAATCCTTTCTTATTTGAGCATATCGTCTTGCCCTGAAAAGCAAGATTGATCTCGAGCTTAGTATCATATCGGTGGTTCGTGATTTTCCGAATATCTTCTCGGAAGTATTACCAGGTTGTCCCCAGACTGTTATGTTGAGCTCGTGATCAAGTTGGTTCCTTGTGAACCACCCTTTCTCCAAGAATCTGTGTTAGATATCCCTGAGCTAGTTGGTTGAGCTAGACAACAACTTGGAGAGTTGGAAGATAAAGCTTGTCTGACTTAGCTCATGTTAAGGGATATCTTTTGTGGTGTGTGTTGAAGAAAGATAATATCTTCACCAATTGGTCCTCGTGATCAGTTGTTGGATGTATTGTCTTGTCAAAACTTTGACTTGAGTATGGGCTATCGTCAAGTCAAATCAGAACCAACGATATTCGTAATGTTGTCTTACTCATGGTTGATCCCTCGAGCATACACCATTACATCTTTTGGTCTGACCAATGCTATCACCGTGTTCACATGATGGTGGAAGTCCAGTGATATGGAAATTCCGATGAGTTGTTGTTGAGCCCATTAGCAGCATTTTGTCTCCCCCATGATTCATGTTGAACATTATACTAGTATTGGAAACTTTGTAAGCAATGTCTTCATGTTCCGTTCATGAAGCATATGCTTGGATGGAAGAAGTGATTTCCTCGAATTCATGTGCATTTGGTGTAAGTTTCCGCCATGAATTCGAGAAAGTTTGTTTTTGTTTTCTTTGGAATCATCCCAAGTTAGTCACGCATAAGTGCGAAGTACTCTATGGTTTGATAGGTTGGCCGCCTCCATTCCATATGTGTTTCCTAGCACGCCAAGCCACTGATTGATTTGTTCAAGGAGATGAAGCTCCTTCGTAAGAGCTAATCATATGACTTATACAAGGACTTCAATATCCTCGATTATGGTTCCCCACCTAAACTATGGTAGTGTTTTATTGTAAGACTACCACGTGGCCATGCTTGTCTGGGACAACATGTTCACATGTTTGTAGCAGAACCCGCTCATGTTTTGGAGCTTACCACCATAGTCCATCTCCCGAGAATCTCGCAACATCATCTCGTCGATTTGTGTTGCAACCTTTCCTTTTCAGACATGCTGTCTGAAATATTCCGCTACCAACCAGATCTGAATCTCAGGCAGATGTGATGGTTGGAACTTTTCCAAGATTTATTATGTAGGTCCCGACAAGGTTGATGTCTGGCCGACACACCTAGCCGGAAGATCTATCATGATAGTATCTTGATTGTACTAGTTGACCATCTTCTCCATGAGGATCTCGTGTGATTTATCCTAGAAGTTGCTTCCTATGGATTCTTGTGCTTTTAGTTCTTCGATTGAGATATAACCATTTGAATGGTGGAATCACCCTCGTTGAGTTATTCCCAGTTATCAGATTCATTTCCAGCATTTGCATGTTGTTCCTAACTTGCACCCCATCATGCCAAATTTTCCATGGGCTGTCCTTCTCAGCAGTTGCTGTCTAGGATCATCTTCAAAAGTGGTCTTGTTTTGGGTCCGATCCATTTCCGGTGATAAGCAGAAGTCATCCATTGCGTTGTCTTCAACAAGGTAGTCCACATCATCCAACCTAGTCCGCGCATGCCATTTCTTCGAGCTCTTTCAAATGAGCACTTGTGATTGCCTTAGGCTGGAATAAAGAGTTCCAATGATCTCAGAATCAAAAGTAATTCTTTTTGCCACTTAAGGGAATAGTTCTTCGAGTCACCTTCCGCAAGGTGCCCCGTTATGGGATCATGGCAATTATTTCCTCGCCACCTTGACACCATCCACCATCTTCTTAGGCGTGGAATTGTTGCCTACCAAATTGAACCTTCGTCGTCTGTTCCTCTCCATACCTCTTGATGTGTGTTTTGTGTCTCAGCTCAAGGGATGTTTCTATGTCTCATTCCGTGAATTGATTGTTAGTTGCTCGATCTTCGAGAAGATCGAATCCTAGTATAGTTTCTTTCCGACGTCATCGTGTGGATGAAGATCTCAAAAGCGAGGATGTCAAGATCAACATATGCAACGAATCAACAACCTCGAGGAGACAGTTGGATCATGAAGTTGTGATGCTTAGTGTCCCCTTTGTCTTCTTACCTCACGTCTTGAATCTCGGGGCGAGATTCTTGTTTAGTGGGGGTGAGTTGTCACGACCCTAGATTTGCTTGTCATCAGTTGCATTAAGGCATTCATGTCATCATGTTTAAATTTCTCAGAAAGTTGAAATGGGGATTGATCAAACCCTAGCACCTAAAAGAAATCAAATAGGTTCAAATAAAACCTTTTCCAAAGAACCCAAAATGCCTTTGAAAATGTTCATGATTTTGTTAGAGGTGAAAACCTCTGCCAAAAATGATGCAAATATTTTCAGGCCATTCTGGATAATTGAATTAATTCATAAAGTATTTGAATTGGGGCATTTAATTGCTATACATATTATTAAATGCTCCAACAATTCTGAAAATAGCTAAGGGCCTTTGTAATAATTCTTTTAATGCCCATAATTATTTTCAGGATTTATTAAAATGATTTGGGCTATAAACTAAATCAAAACAAAATAACAAAAATAGAAAACAGAAACTAAATTATAAAGAGAGAGAGAGAGAAGGACTAACCTGGCACTTACCTCGGCCCACCTACCTGTTGCCGGCCCAACTTCACCGGCCCAACCCACCAGGGCGAAGCGGTCGTCCTCAACCTCTGCCAGTAGGCAGAGGAGGGACACCGCGACGCCGCCGAGCGCGCCAGCTCCTCCCTGCCTGCCTGGCTGCTCCCTCGTCGCCCTGGACGCCTTCCGCGACGCCACGAATCTCCCCTCTCCCCTCTCCCTCGCTCCCTGGCCTCTCTCCTCTCTCTGCTTCCCCCTCCCGAACACGTCCGAGCGCCGCTGTCGCTGCTGCTCGGCGTTGCCGTGCCCACCGCCTCCCCCTCGCTTTCCCGACCAGTCCACGAGCTCTGCCTCGCTGCCGCGCACCTCTACGCCAAACCGCAGGACCCCGGACGCCCTGAAGCCTCGTCCTCGAGCTCGTCTTCTCCGCACGGCCGCCGGACGCCATCGACAAATTCTCCGCTTCCGGGTCGACCCCGAGCCCACTGAGCTGCGCTTCGACCTCCCAGTGAGCTCCTCCGCCGTTTCCCCCTGTCCCCGTGGCCTGTCGCTTGCCGTAGTGTCGTTCCCCGCCGTAACCGAAGCTCGCCGTTCGCCATTGCCGATGCTCTACTCGTTGTCGAGCTCGTCTCTCCTTGCACTACTTCCCGTCGTACTCCGGGTGGCCAGGTGATGCCGCCCAGCCACTCCTTTGGGTCGCTAGCGCCACGCGGCCCCACGCACACGCACCACCGTAGCACCGCCGCCACCAAGCTCGCCGTCGTCGCCGCTGCTGGCCATCCCCGGCAGCCCCGCGACCACCGTTGGATGCGCTGCACTACGAGCACTCCAACGCGCCCAGCCGCGGCTTGAACCGTGCCCCGTAGCGAAATCCCGACGCCCTCCGCCGCGGATTTGGTCGCCGGCGGTTAAACGCCGGCAGCTGACGTGGCAACGTCAATAGCAACTAGCAGTTCTGCTAATTAGCCTCCTAGTGACACTGACAGCTGAGCCCCACCTGTTAATTAAACTTAGATTAGTTTCAGTTTAGTTTAAATTAATCTTCGTGGCCCCACGCGTCAGCGTTGACTACGCTAACGTGGCCGTTGACCGGGCCCACCTGTCTGTGTCCCTAACTGACACTGAGTCACTGACTAGTGGGTCCCGCCAGCCAGGTTTGACCCTGGTCAACTCAGCCGACCTGCTAACGTCATGTTGATGTCATGCTGACGCAATAAACTAATTTCTGGATTTAATTTAATTCAGAAATTCCAGAAAATGTCTAAAACTTCTAAAAATCATAGAAATTAATCTATAGCTCCAAATGAAATAAGTTATATATGAAAAATTATCAGAAAAATCCAATCTATCCATCTGTACCATTTTCATGCATGTTAGAACAACTTATGGCTGCTGTTTAGGACAAACTAAGTGAATGCCATTTGAATAATCACATATGGAGTTGAATTTGAATCTTTGGTTCAAACCAGCTTCATTTAATCTGGTTGCTAGCTGCATTAGCTCAAACCACATCATATTGCCATGTCATGATCACACATCATATTGTCGCATTGCATTGATTGTATTGTTTCTCTATTGCCGATGACTGTCCCCTCTCGGTAGGCGTATCCCGACGATGAGTTCGATGACACCGATGAAGAACTATATTATCTTCAGAAGTGCCAGGCAAGCAAAACCCCTTGTTCATTCCGATAAAATCCCACTCTCTCGCTCCTGCTCTCTTTTATTGCATTTGGACAACAACGATTCATGTGTTACTTGCTGCGGTAGCTGAACCCCTTTATCCTTTGCATGACCTGTCATTCCACAGTAATTAGATGAAACCCACTAGCATGAGTAGGAGTTGTTTGAGCCCTGTTGTGCCTACTCATTTATGCTTGTTTGTCATGCCTGCTACTGCTTAGAGTTGAGTCGGGTCTGATTCATCGGGAATGAATTGGAATGGTGATGAACATGTTCTACTGTTTGTGAGCTAAGTGTGTGAACACGATTTGGTAAAGGTATTGGTGAGAGGCCATGTAGGAGTACATGGTGGGTTGTCTCATTAAAGCCGTCCTCAGGAACTGAGTTCTGTGTTTGTGATCCATGAAACAGTTACTACCACGCATTGGGCCCGAAACCAATGGACCCTCTCGGCTTCTTGATCACCCTTGTCCTCTGTCCAGGAGTTGCAAAGTAGTTTATGGTGTTTGTAGTATGCTGGGGGCCGCACGCAACGCTGACCGTAGGGGTGGGCTGTGTTGCGGTAGGCACGTGGCACGGTGTACCGACTCGCCCGTTTGGTGTCTCGGGAACCCTATTCACATCGTTCGGGGCCGTTAGTGGAAACCTCGGCCGGACTCCCTGCGGATGGAACCCGAATAGGCGATAAACCTGGACTAGGGACTTGAGTGTTTAGGTAGGCTGTGGCCGACACCCTCGCTGGGCTTCCGCTTGAAGGTTGCCGAGTACATGTCGTGTAAACGGCGGTAAGTGGTGAGAGCGTGTGTGAAGAAGTACACCCCTGCAGGGTTAACATCATCTATTCGAATAGCCGTGTCCGCGGTTATGGACTTCTGGGTTGCCTATAATAGTTCATAGACAAGTGAAAGTGGATACTCTAAAATGCGCAAGATAAACGTGAGTGCTATGGATGGCCTTCTCGTAGGGAGACGGAAGTGGATCCATAGCGGTGTATTGATATGGTGAATATGTGGACTCGTGTGCGCTACCTCAAAGGAGTTACTTGCAGTCATAGTTCAGGATAGCCACCGAGTCAAAGCTGGCTTGCTGCAGTTAAACTCCACCACCCCCTTTATTGAAACTGATGCATATGTAGTTAGTTCTGATGTAAGTCTTTCTGAGTACGTTTGTACTCACGTTTGCCTATTTTATGTTTTTGCAGAGAGACGTCAGTCTCGCTAGTAGTTCCGTGTGGACTTCGACGTTTAGCTTGTTACCTCAGCTACGATCTTGCGCCCTCGGCAGGATCTGGTAGATAGTCAGGCTTCTCAGCCTTTTTCATTTGTAGATGTCTGTACTCAGACATGTTAAGCTTCCGCATGTGTTTGACTTGTATGCTCTGAATGTTGGGTCATGAGACCCATGTTTGTAATATCTCGCTCCTCGGAGCCTAATGAATAGATACTTGAGTCGTAGAGTCTTGTTGTGATGCCATGTTGTATCTACACATAGCGAGCATATTGTGTGTATGATTGAAATGCTTGCTATGTGTGGGATCCGACTATCTAGTTGTTTATCCTTGGCAGCCTATCATATGGGGAAATGTAGTCTAGTGCTTCTGAGCGATAGTAGTCCGCTACAGCCCGGTTCACCGGAGTCCTGCTAGCCCAGCACTACTGCTTGGAACACTTGACTGGCCGGCATGTGTTTCACTTCGTTCCTATGTCTGTCCCTTCGGGGAAATGTCACGCGGTGCTATCTGGAGTCCTGTTAGCCCAGTGCTACAGCCCGGATTTATACGTTGTTGACCGACATGCTCGATGTGATTCATGTATGCCTGTCCTCATAGGTTAGTGCCGCCTTGGGTTAACGACTAGCCATGTCGGCCCGGGTTCTCTGTCATATGGATGCTAGCGACACTATCATATACGAGAGCCAAAAGGCGCAAACGGTCCCGGGCCAGGTAAGGTGGCACCCGTGGGAGTACCGTGCATGAGGCCGCAAAGTGATATGATGTGTTACATGCTGGATCGATGTGGCTTAGGATCGGGGTCCTGACAAAAAGCTCGTAGGCATTTGATCGGTGATGGAGAATTATGCCGGATGCGATTCGTCATGCAATAGTTATAACATAGGGTGACACAGAACTAGCTCCAATTCATCAACGTAATGTAGGCATGTATTCCGAATATAGTCATACGTGTTTATGGAAAAGAACATGTATGATATCTTTTGTCCTACCCTCCCATTGCAGCAGGGTCCTAATGGAAACTAAGGGATATTAAGGCCTCCTTTTAATAGAGTACCGGACTAAAGCATTAACACATAGTGAATATATGAACTCCTCAAAGTACGGTCATCACCGGGAGTGGTCCCGATTATTGTCACTTCGGGGTTGCCGGATCATAACACATAGTAGGTGACTAGACTTGCAAGATAGGATCAAGAACTCACATATATTCGTGAAAACATAATAGGTTCAGATATGAAATCATGGCACTCGGGCCCTAGTGACAAGCATTAAGCATAACAAAGTCATAGCAACATCAATTTCAGAACATAGTGGATACTTGGGATCAAACCGTAACAAAACTAGCTCGATTACATGGTAAATCCGATCCAACCCGTCACCGTCCAAAAAGCCTACGATGGAATTACTCACGCACGACGGTGAGCATCATGAAATTGGTGACGGAGGAAGGTTGATGGTGACGATGGCGACGGATTCCCCTCTCCGGAGCCCCGAACGGACTCCAGATCAGCCCTCCCAGGAAAGAGTAGGGCTTGGCGGCAGCTCCGTATCATAAAACGCGATGAATTCTTCTCTCTAGTTTTTTTCTACCCGAACGTGAATATATAGAGTTGGAGTTGAGGTCGGGGGAGCACCAGGGGGCCCGCGAGGCAGGGGGGCGCGCCCGCCCCCACCCTCATGTACAGGGTCTGGGCCCCTGGCCTTGATTCTTTCGCCAGTATTTTTTATTAATTCCAAAATATTCTCCGTGAAGTTTCAGGTCATTCCGAGGACTTTTATTTCTGCACAAAAATAACACCATGGCAATTCTGCTGAAAACAGCGTCAGTCCGGGTTAGTTCCATTCACATCATGCAAGTTAGAGTCCAAAACAAGGGCAAAAGTGTTTGGAAAAGTAGATACGATGGAGACGTATCAACTACCCCAATCTTAAACCTTTGCTTGTCCTCAAGCAATTCTGTTGATAAACTGAAGGTGATAAAGAAAAACTTTTACAAATTCTGTTTGCTCTTGTTGTTGTAAATATGTAAAGCCAGCATTCAAGTTTTCAGCAAAGATTATGAACTAACCATATTCACAATAACACTTAGGTCTCATATTTACTCATATCAATGGCATCATCAACTAGCGAGCAATAATAAAAAAATTCGAATGGCAACACTTTCTTAAAACAATCATAATATGATATAACAAGATGGTATCTCGCTAGCCCTTTCTGAGACCGCAAAACATAAATGCACAACACCTCTGAAGATCAAGGACTGACTAAACATTGTAATTCATGGTAAAAGAGATCCAGTCATAGTCATACCCAATATAAACTAATAGTAATGCATGCAAATGACAGCGGTGCTCTCCAGCTGGTGCTTTTTAATAAGAGGGTGATGACTCAACATAAAAGTAAATAGATAGGCCCTTCACAGAGGGAAGTAGGGATTTGTAGAGGTGCCAGAGCTCGATTTTAAAGCAGAGATGAATAATATTTTGAGCGGCATACTTTCATTGTCAACATAACAACCGAGAGATCTCGATATCTTCCATGCTACACACATTATAGGCGGTTCCCAAGTAGAATGGTAAAGTTTATACTCCCCCATCACCAACAAGCATCAATCCATGGCTTGCTCGAAACAACGAGTGCCTCCAACTAGCAACAACCCTGAGGGAGTTTTGTTTGCAATTATTTCGATTTGATTTGCTTAGAGCATGGGACTGGGCATCCCGGTGACCAGCCATTCTCTCGTGAGTGAGGAGTGGAGTCCACTCCTCTTGAGAATAACCCGCCTAGCATGGAAGATACAGACAACCCTAGTTGATACATGAGCTATTCGAGCATACAAAATAGAATTTCATTTGAAGGTTTAGAGTTTGGCACATACAAATTTACTTGGAACGGCAGGTAGATACCGCATATAGGAATGTATAGTGGACTCATATGGAATAACTTTGGGGTTTATGTAAGTGGATGCACAAGCAGTATTCCCGCTTAATACAAGTGAAAACTAGAAAAAGACTGGGAAGCGACCAACTAGAGAGCGACAACAGTCATGAACATGCTTTAAAATTAATTAACATTGAGTGCAAGCATGAGTAGGATATAATCCACCATGAACATAAATATCGTGAAGGCTATGTTGATTTTGTTTTAACTACATGCGTGAACATGTGCCAAGTCAAGTCACTCAAATCATTCAAAGGAGGATACCACCCTATCATACCACATCACAACCATTTTCATAGCATGTTGGCACGCAAGGTAAACCATTATAGACTCCTAGCTAATTAAGCATGACATAAGCAGCTATATTATCTAATTGTCATTGCAAACATGTTTTATTCATAATAGGGTGAATCAGGAACGATGAACTAATCATATTTACAAAAACAAGAGAGGTTGAGTTCATACCAGCTTCTCTCATCTCAATCAGTTCATCATATATCGTCATTATTGTCTTTCACTTGCACGACCGAATGGTGTGAATAATAAAAATAGTGCACGTGCATTGGACTAAGATGGAATCTGCAAGCATCTGACACACAGGAGAAGACAAGATAATATGAGCTCTTTGTTAAATCAACAATGATGCATATAAGAGCCACTTCAACATTTTTATTATGGGTTTCTCCTCTCGACCCCCAAAGAAAAGAAAAGAAATAAAACTATTTACACGGGAAAGCTCCCAACAAGCAAAAGAAGAACACAAAATCTTTTTGGGTTTTCTTTTAATTACTACTACTACAGGCATGGAAAGTAAACTAGCTAAAAACCACAACTAAATTTTTTTGGTTTTTCTTATGGTTTATCAAACACACAAGAAGAAAGCATAAAAAAGGAAATAAACTAGCATGTATAGTACAATGAAAAAGTATGAGCACCGACAACTAGAATGAGTGTGTGAACATAAATGTAATGTCGGTGAGAAATACGTACTCCCCCAAGCTTAGGCTTTTGGCCTAAGTTAGTCTAGGACCACGGCTAGCCTAGCGGATATCCAAAGTTATAGTTGGGGTCGTACTGAGAATGAGCCTCGGGGTACTACTGATTGGCGCTCTCCTCCGGATCCCACTAATAAACAGACTTACGAGGAGAATCAGGTTGTGGCTCCGGCTTTGGCTCTGGAGCTGATGTGAGGTTCTGGTAGGCATGAAATGCCTCCGGCAGAACAAGATACTTGCCTGAAGATAAGTTAAACAAAGAAGGAGCAGGCAAAGTAATAGTCTCAGGGTGATATTTATCAAATAACAGTCAGTAGTTAAGCATCTTTTTCTTATTCTTAACAATAAAGTCATGTGCTACCATACTCTTATAGTCTAGAAAAACAGGAGGCAACAACTTTTCTTCTTTCTCATAATGCCTAATAGGTATGTTAAAGTGTGCAGCGAGGCGCGAGGCGAAGATACCTCCCAAAATGGGACCCTTCGTGCGGTTCAAATTTAACCGCTTGGCAATAATAGCGCCTAGACTAAAAGTGTTATCACGAAACAGGGCATGGCACAGAATAACAATATCAGGGGCACTAAGGTTTCCACAGTTTCCGCGACCAATTAAGCACCTAATAGCAAATATTGCAAAGTAACGCAGAACAGGGAAGTGTATCCTAGTAATTCTTGCATCGGAAACTTTCCTCGTTTCCCTACAACAATCATATCAATAAACCCTTCCACATCATTACGATGTGGTTCCTCTATGCTGCCCGTAAAGGGTATCTTACAGACCCGGCAGAAATAAAAAAGGGACATCTCCTTATGCTCATCATATAAATAAAATTCCACTGAAGGTGGTGCTCTCCTAGCATGGAGATGAAAATTTTGCACTAAAATATTAGTGAGTAAGAGATACTGTTCACGCCGGTCGCGGAGGAAGTCGGTGAGGCCCGCATTCTTAGCCAAAGAATAAAAATCATCATGAATCCCGACTGCTATTAAGAACTCATCACAAGGCCATTCACACGGCCGAAATTATATTTGGGCCTCTTATCCTCTTCACTTTGCTTGTCCTTCGAGCTTCGTCTCGAAGAGCCCCTCAAAAATCTCTTCATCATTTTCTGAAAATTTCTGAAATTTTTAGTAACTTAAAATAAAAGTGAACCAAACTCAACAAAATTGATAGCAACTACTCCTACAACTGCCTAGAGACTATATCATGCATTATAACTACTTGGGACCATATAAATTTGACATGCAAGCTTAAGAACAGGGTCACCTAGGCAGCAAAAATTTGTAATGAATAAAGCACTAGAACAAAAACTAATTGGACCATTGGAGGAGTCACATACCAAAGAACAATCCTCCAAAGCAGTATTGTGAGTGGAGCTTTGAGCAAGGAGATCAAAAATCACAGCAAGAAGAGCAAGAATTCGTGCTTGAGCTGGTTGGTGATTTTTTTGGGAGGAAGGAGTGTGTGGTGGCTGGAATAAGTGGAGGGGAGCCACCAGGGGTCCACGAGGCAGGGGGGCGCGCCCAGGGGGTGGGCGCGCCCTGCACCCTCGTGGCCAGGTGGCTGCCCCCTCTGGTGTGTTCTCAGTGCCAAATATTCTCAAATATTCTAGAAAAAATCATATTTCATTTTCGGGGCATTTGGAGAACTTTTATTTTCGGGGTATTTTTTATTGCATGGGAAATTTAGAAAGTAGTTAGAAAATACTCCCTCTGTAAACTAATATAAGAGTGTTTAGATCACTAAAATAGTGATCTAAACGCTCTTATATTAGTTTACGGAGGGAGTAATATTTTTCTTTATTTAATCTAAATAACAGAAAGTAAAATAAGGGTACAGAAGGTTGTGCTTTCTAACTTCATCCATCTCATGCTCATCAAAAGGAATCCACTAACAAGGTTGATCAAGTCTTGTTAACAAACTCATTCCGAATAACATGTAACCGGAGAAATTTCGAATAACACTAGGTTACCTCGACGGGGATATGCACATCCCCAACAATAAAAATATCATATCTCTTCTTGACAGTAGGAAGAGGAAATTCAAAACCTCCAATAGTAATCGCTGACATTTTTCCAATAGAATTGATACGGTGGACTTGAGGTTGTTTCCTCGGAAAGTGTACCATATGCTCATTTCCATTAACATGAAAAGTGACATTGCCTTTGTTGCAATCAATAACAGCCCTTGCAGTATTCAAAAAGGGTCTACCAAGGATAATTGACATATTATCGTCGTCGGGAATATCCAGAATAACAAAGTCCGTTAAAATAGTAACGTTTGCAACCACAACAGGCACATCCTCACAAATATCGACAGGTATAGCAGTTGATTTATCAGCCATTTGCAAGGATATTTCAGTAGGTGTCAACTTATTAAAATCAAGCCTATGATATAAAGAGAGAGGCATAACACTAACACCGGCTCCAAGATCACATAAAGCAGTTTTAACATAGTTTCTTTTAATGGAGCATGTTATAGTTGGTACTCCTGGATCCCCAAGTTTCTTTTGTATTCCACCTTTGAAAGTATAATTAGCAAGCATGGTGGAAATTTCAGCTTACGGTATGTTTCTTTTATTTGTAACAATATCTTTCATGTACTTAGCATAAGGATTCATTTTAAGCATACCAGTAAAACGATACACAAAAAGATAGGTCTAATCATTTTAGCAAAGCGCTCAAAATCCTCATCATCCTTTTTCTTGGATGGTTTAGGAGGAAAAGGCATGGGTTTCTGAACCCATGGTTCTCTTTCTTTATCGTGCTTCCTAGCAACGAAGTCTCTCTTATCATAACGCTGATTCTTTTATTGTGGGTTATCAAGATCAACAACAGGTTCAATCTCTACATCATTGTCATTATTAGGTTGAGCATCAACATGAACATTATCATTAGGTTCATGTTCATCACCAGATTGTGTTTCAACATCAGAAATAGAAATATCATTGGGATTCTCAAGTGTGTCAACAACAGGTTCAGTAGAAGCATGCAAAGTCCTATCATTTTTCTTTTTCTTCTTTTTAGAAGGACTAGGTGCATCAACATTAGTTCTCTGAGAATCTTGCTCAATTCTTTTAGGGTGACCTTCAGGATATAAAGGTTCCTGAGTCATTTTGCCCCCTCTAGTCAAAACTCTAACAACATTATCATTCTTCTTATTATTTAATTCATTGAGCAAATCATTCTGAGCTTTAAGCACTTGTTCTACTTGAGTGGTAATCGTAGAAGCATGTTTACTAATGAGCTTAAGTTCACCTTTAACTCTAGACATATAATCACTCAGGTGTTCAATCATATAAGCATTTCGTTTCAATTGTCTACCAACATAAGCATTGAAGTTTTCTTGTTTAACAATAAAATTACCAAACTCATCTAAGCATTGGCTAGCAGACTTATACCAAGGAATATCACCTTCATCAAATCCATAGAGAGAATTTACCTTTACTACCCGTGTCGGGTTATCAAGACCATGTATTTCTTCAACATGCGGCAAATTAAGACCATGTATTTCTTCAATAGGCGGTAAATTCTTAACATCTTCAGTTTTAATACCTTTTTCTTTCATAGATTTCTTTGCCTCTTGCATATCTTCATGACAGAGAAATAGAATACCACTTTTCTTCGGAGTTGGCTTAGGAGTTGGTTCAGGAAGTGTCCAATTATTTTCATTAGCCAACATATTATTCAATAGCAATTCAGCTTGATCAACTGTTCTTTCCCTGAAAACACAACCAGCACAACTATCCAGGTGGTCTCTAGAAGCATCGGTTAGTCCATTATAAAAGATACTCCCTCTGTTCCTAGATATAGGGTGTATAGTTTTTGGCACGGAAATTAAAGAACGCACGTGGAGGGAAAATTTCACAAGTTTTGAGTGAGATTACACATGACTAATTGACATGAGAAAATAGAGGAGCTTACATGATATAGGGAAATGTAATTAAATCCCTAAAAAAATTATCCAAACGAGTGGTGCAACGCAATACACCTTATATTTCGGACTTTTTCTCAAAAATCTATACACCTTATATCAAGGAACGGAGGGAGTATCAAGTATTTCATTTTTCTTGAGAGGATGATCAGGCAAAGCATTAAGTAATTGGAGAAGCCTCCCCCAAGCTTGTGGGAGACTCTCTTCTTCAATTTGCATAAAATTATATATTTCCCTTAAAGCAGCTTGTTTCTTATGAGCGGGGAAATATTTAGCAGAGAAGTAATAAATCATATCCTGGGGACTACGCAGACAACCAGGATCAAGAGAATTGAACCATGTTTTAGCATCACCCTTTAATGAGAAGGAAAATAACTTAAGCATATAGTAGTAACGAGTTTTCTCATCATTAGTGAATAGGGTAGCTATATCATTTAATTTAATAAGATGTGCCACAACAGTTTCAGATTCATAGCCATAAAAAGGATCATATTCAACCAAAGTAATTATCTCAAGATCAACAGAGAAATCATAATCCTTATCAGTTACAAAGATAGGTGAAGTAGCAAAAGCAGGGCCATATTTCATTCTAGCATTCAAAGACTTTTCCTTCAGCTTAGCTAATAATTTCTTAAGATCATTCCTATCATTGAAAGCAAGAAAGTCTCTAGCAGTTTCTTCATCCATAGCATAACCCTCAGGCACAACATGCAATTCATATCTAGGGGGGGGGGGGAGAATCTTCATCATCACTTTCATCAATATTATTAGTTTCAATAATTTCATTCTCTTTAGCCCTAGCAAGTTGTTCATCAAGAAATTCACCTAGTGGCACAGTAGTATCAAGCATAGAAGTAGTTTCATCATAAGTATCATGCATAGTAGAAGAGGCATCATCAATAACATGCGACATATCAGAATTAATAGCAGAAGCAGGTTTAGATCTCGCAAGCTTACTCAAAACAGAAGGTGAATCAAGTGTAGAGCTAGATGGCAGTTCCTTACCTCCCCTCGTAGTTGAGGGAAAAATCTTAATTCTTTCATCTTTCAAGTTCCTCATAGTGACCAGCAGATATAAAATCCCAAGTGACTCAAAGAATAGAGCTATGCTCCCCGGCAACAGCGCCAGAAAATAGTCTTGATGACCCACAAGTATAGGGGATCGCAACAGTTTTCAAGGGTAGAGTATTCAACCCAAATTTATTGATTCGACATAAGGGGAGCCAAAGAATATTGTCAAGTATTAGCAGTTGAGTTGTCAATTCAACCACATCTGGATAATTTAGTATCTGCGACAAAGTATTTAGTAGCAAAGTAATATGATAATAGTGGTAGCAGTGGCAAAAGTAATAGTAACTGTTTTGGTTTTGTAGTGATTGTAACAGTAGTAACAGAAAAGTAAATAAGCGAAGACCAATATGTGAAAAGCTCGTAAGCATTGGATCGGTGATGGAGAATTATGCCGGATGCGATTCCTCATGCAATAGTTATAACATAGGGTGACACAGAACTAGCTCCAATTCATCAACGTAATGTAGGCATGTATTCCGAATATAGTCATACGTGCTTATGGAAAAGAACTTGCATGACATCTTTTGTCCTACCCTCCCGTGGCAGCGGGGTCCTAATGGAAACTAAGGCATATTAAGGCCTCCTTTTAATAGAGTACCGGACCAAAGCATTAACACATAGTGAATACATGAACTCCTCAAACTATGGTCATCACCGGGAGTGGTCGAGATTATTGTCACTTCGGGGTTGCCGGATCATAACACATAGTAGGTGACTATAGACTAGCAAGATAGAATCAATAACTCACATATATTCATGAAAACATAATAGGTTCAGATCTGAAATCATGGCACTCGGGCCCTAGTGACAAGCATTAAGCATAGCAGAGTCATACCAACATCAATCTCAGAATATTGTGGATACTAGGGATCAAACCCTAACAAAACTAACTCGATTACATGGTAAATCTCATCCAACCCATCACCGTGCAGCAAGCGTATGATGGAATTACTCACGCATGGCGGTGAGCATCATGAAATTGGTGATGGAGGAAGGTTGATGGTGACGATGGCGACGGATTCCCCTCTTCGGAGGCCCGAACGAACTCCAGATCAGCCCTCCCGAGAGAGATTAGGGCTTGACAGCGGCTCCGTATCGTAAAACGCGATGAATCCTTCTCTCTGGTTTTTTTCTCCCCGAACGTGAATATATAGAGTTGGAGTTGAGGTCGGTGGAGCACCAGGGGGCCCACGAGGCAGGGGGTGCGCCCAGGGGGGTAGGCTCGCCCCCACCCTCGTGGACAGGGTGTGGGTCCCCTAGCCTTGATTCTTTCGCCAGTACTTCTTATTAATTCCAAAAATATTCTCCGTGAAGTTTCAGGTCATTCCGAGAACTTTTATTTCTGTACAAAAATAAAACCATGGCAATTCTGCTGAAAACAGCGTCAGTCCGGGTTAGTTCCATTCAAATCATGCAAGTTAGATTCCAAAACAAGGGCAAAAGTGTTTGGAAAAGTAGATACGATGGAGACGTATCACTGCTCATGTGACTTCCATGTCACCGCGCCACTTCCAAGAAGCAATAGGGTAGAAGAGGTGCTCTTCCGGTCATCGATGTCGCCGCCCAGGTCATTGTCACTGTACCCAACGAGCCGGGCCGTGCACTCTCCCTTGGCATACAGGCAGCTCAACCAGAGTGTGCCAACGACGTACCATAGAATGTGATTGACGACGATGAAGTGTTCTTCCGTTGCCGTCTCCATGAACCGCGACACGTATCCGATAGAGAAAGTTAGATCGGGGCGCGTGTGCACCAAGTAGCGCAGACTGCCAAAGATGCTGCGATACACCGTTGCATCGACGACCGACGCCGTGCTCTCCTTGGACAGCTTGAAATGAGGCTGCATCGGTGTGTGGCACACCTTGCATCACGCCATGCCACTCTTCTCCAGCAGCTTTCGAGCGTACGCGCTCTGAGCGATGACAATGCCGCTCGTGCTTTGCTTCACCCCGATCCCTAGGTAGAAGGTGAGGAAACCCAGGTCAGACATCTTTAATAGACTCTGCATCTCACCCTTGAAATTCTTGATCTCCTCCACATCCGACCCGGTGATCACCAGGTTGTCAATGTACACGCCAACGATGAGCCGCGAGGTTGTTGTGACCCGATCGTACATGGCATGCTCTGACAGACAGAGCGTGAGTCCCAGCTCGCCGAAACACGCGTCTAGCTTCGTGTTCCAAGCCCTGGGGGCCTACTTGAGCCCGTACAGAGCTTTGTCCAAGCGAAGCACAAGGTGCTCCTTGCCATCGATGACGAAACTAGGCAGTTGCTGCATGTACACCTCCTCCTCGAGCTCACCATTCAGGAAGGCGGACTTGACGTCCATGTGGTGGAACGCCCAGCCCGTGTTCGCTGCGAGGGCCAGCAGCACCTGCATTGACTCGAGGAGGGCCACCGGCGTGAACACCTTGTTTTAGTCGATCCCGTGCTACTGCACATAGCCCTTTGCCACCAAATGAGCCTTGTGCTTGAGCACTTCTCCGTGGGCGTCCTTCTTGACCTTGAAGACCAATTTCAAGCCAATCGCATGATGCCCAGGCGGAAGCATGGCGAGGTGCCATGTCTGGTTGTCCTCGACCGAGGTCATCTCTTAAATCATGGCTCGCCGCCAACTTGCCTCCTACTCCGCCTCTGTGAACGAGGCCGGCTCCTTTGCGGCCAGGAAATGCAGCTCCTCACCGGGTTCCAGCAGAACTCCCACATCCAACACCTTCTCCATCGTGTGGAAATGGTGCTCGCGAGCTGCGTCGAGCATGTCACTGAAGGTCGACGACAGCGAGATGAATTCCACGCCCATCGGGCCTGCTAAGGATGGAGAGGGCTGTGCTGGTGTGGCCTTAGGTGATGGTGGTAACGTGGGCGAAGGCGGGGGTGATGAACCCCCATCAGACGGTGTTCCTAAGCTGCTCGGCGCCAGGTGTTCGATCACGAACGTGTCGACGCCGCTGAAAGTGTTAATTACGCCCTCCTCTGTAGTCCAGTCCCAGTGCGCGCCCTTGTCAAAGACGGCGTCGCGGGTGACGTGCACGCACCTCGTCGCAGGGTCATAGGCTCTATAGCCCTTCGTCCCTTGCTCGTAGTCGACGAAGATTATGGGCCGGCTGTGGTCGTCAGGATTCGAGCTCTGTGAAAGTACTCATTAAACATCATAGCTATAGTTTGTACTTTTCTGGTATTGTAACATCAATGTTTTTTAGATGGCATGCTACTCTCTTTTATGTGTACTCACCATTTTCTTTAGCGATATAATTATGTGTACATAGCATTTTTACTCTCTTATACCTAATTCCTTTGATAAGAAATGTACTTCGCACTTTTTTTCTAGCCCGACAATGTGTTGCAAGGATCAGAAGCGACGTTGATTGAGACATCGAGGACACATAGCTTCATGAGGAACTCTCCAAATGAATTGTCTAGCATCGTGGGAAACATCAAGGCCTACACCAGAAACTTCAAAATAAATGAGTTTTTGGCTCGGTGCACAAATATTGGCTTGGAACATAAAGAGGATGCTTCACCAAGATGGTGGAAGGTAGTAGTTGGCCCGAAGTCGCGTTAGACTATGTAGAGTTGTGCCAAAATTTGATCATGGACCATGCTAACAAAGAATGGATGGTAAATCCTACGACACTTTCATGGGGTTAGTGTTGGCTAGAGAGAGAGAGAGAGAGAGAGAGAGAGAGAGAGAGAGAGAGAGATAGAGAGAGAGAGAGAGAGATAGAGAGAGAGGTTGATGGGGATGACGGGTAGGGTTAGAAAACCCCAATTAGCAGTTGGCCCGAAGACGCATTAGACTATGTAGAGTTGTGCCAAAATTTGGTCATGGACCATGCCGAGAAAGAATGGACGGTGAATCCTTCGGCACTTTAAGTCAGTGTTGGCTAGACTGAGAGAGAGAGAGAGAGAGATAGATAGATAGATAGATAGATAGATAGAGAGAGAGGTTGATGGGGATGACGGGTAGGGTTAGAAAACCCCAATTGGTAGGTGGACCTGTCAAAATAAGGTAGGGGTTTTGGGGCTGTGTTGGGCTAAGCTAGGAAGGTCTAGATGGGCTAGGGGGCTGCCTCGTGGTTTAGAAGAGAGGGAAAAGGCACACCACAGCTGTATTTTTTAAATTCGTTGCATTATTTAACAGTGTATTATTTGTCTTGTCATTCGAGTAAGAACTGAATGCGGAATTGGATGAAATTTCACGTGGGGCGTTGGAGTACTATAGCAAGATTGCGCGCAAACTTCTGACTTATTTGGACATCATTTGGCACTCGTTTACAAAAAGAACTTTTTATCAAACAAAAAGTGATTGAATTGTGAGTCTGTGACATCGGAGGTGTAAAATTATGAATCCGTACATTGGGCTTCATAATGATATACCACGACCATATGCAAGTGGCGCGCCACTAGTATTTTTACTAGTGTCACACTACTGAGGATTGTTGATGAATAATTTGTCTATAGCATCATAATTGACATAAGTTGTTGGCCCATCTTCATGTAAAAACTATCCAACTTTCATCCATTCTTCGTTAGAAAAAAAATGGCATATTCCGTTGTAAGGAGAATTCAACATGTGTAAATAACGACATCTAGCAAGAAACATGAAATAAATAGAATAATAAACAATCTTAGATATTAATATAATAATAAATTGTAGTAAAACACGGTATTGTTCTAGTGAGCATTGGTGTAAAGGAAAACTCAATCATGGTAAAGACATTTCTAAGATTTATTCTTCATGCCGAGAGAAGATCATGTTAGCAAATGTCATAAAATTAGTATGTGACTAATTATGTAACTAGAGATGATACCCTCGAGTTGCTGGAAAAGAAGTCTGTACTAACTTGCATGACACTTTAAATAGGAACACTATTTGCTTGTAAAACCGACGGATTTAGCATTGCGATGAGGTGAAAGTGTAGGTTGATTTGTGCATCGAATAGATTAGGTAAAGCATTGTGCACAAACTGTAGGAGTTTAAAATGTCAAACACTCAAGTTGCACATAAAAGGCTCAAATGTTACCGCACCAGAATAGGATTAACTACAAATAATTTTTTGCGAAGGAGAATTTTGGTTCATTTAAAAAATACCAAAAAGAAAGTAACTATGTCTATACCCTTTTGTTAATATTTTAACACATAAGCTAATCAGAATACAGGTTATAAATGCACCACCATTTTTCCAAGCAACCAGATATATAAGACAATCAAACTACGGAATAATGTAATGAAAATGAAAGTATTCCACTAGTACATATTAATAACAAAGCAGAAAGTAGTCTCTCTGTAAAAAAAGACGTTTTAGATCACTACTTTGTGATTTAAAACTTCTTATATTTTTTTACGGAGGGATTATATTTATAACCATTATTAGTTTTACTTCCATGTTAAATTGTGCGTGTATAAATCAAATCCTAGAAACTATTAAATCTTCCGAGTGTCAAATCTGGCAACATTTATAATTCTGCCGGAGCTCAAAGTACATTGATAGTTGCTACAAGTAGTAACAAGAGAATATCTTCACGTCCCAGCTCCCACTAGAGCAAAAATCAAATGTTTTTGGAGATGTAAAATAACATATGCCAATGTATTCCGATGGATGCAATCAATTTTGCATACTACTCAATATCACGTTTGAATGAACCTCACATAGAAATACCAATCTCTGCATAAAATACCCGCTCAGAAGTATTTGCTTCAACAATATGTACCCCATAACAACATCTAGGCCCGCCCCTGAAACACATATCAGATAACCACTTCAAGATGAAGAACTCTAGGCCCAAAACTTAACAAAATATGAATGCAGAATGTAACAAAATTTCTTGCACCCCTCACATAAACAAAAAGAAAACTATCGTCCTACTAATCAACAATCAATAACACAAAAGTAAGAACAAAAATGTGTGACACGTATCAAAGATAAGAAAGGTAACAAGTATCCAACATGCTATTCAGGCCGGATTTGCTTACCAATGTAAATAATTGATTGAATAAAAATATTGTTCCTCAACATGCCAACAAAATGACGAGATCAACATCCCTAGGTAGAGCCAAAAGACCACTACAACAGGAATTCCATCCTGTATAGTCCGAAGAACTGAACCGGGTAGGTTGGGAAAATTGTTCAGATTTTATGGGTTGGAGCAATACTTTTGCCACATTTCTGGATCCACCAATGGTGGAACAAGATCACCAGGGCGAAGAAACCCACTTCTATAAATCGAAGTGCCCATGTCACTCCTATACATGACCTTCAGCTCCCCTGCCTTGCCCTCCATAGTCTACCAAAACCGCTTCTCGACCTGAACATGGCTAAGAGGCCTTTGCCTGAACCACCTCCTTCTCACCTTCTCATTAAATCGCTAGAAAGTATCAACCAGACATGTCTTCTTCCTCCCCACAAACCCAAAAGATTGGGAGGATCAGAAGTGATCCAGATCAGGCAAGTGAAGAACTGTACAACCAATGCCCATTGCGACCGCGACAGAAAACCGCGAAGACAAGCGGTTGACCATGATAGGTGCCATGTAGCATAACTGTAGTGACTAGAAGGTGAATTGTCGATGCTCTGAGGCTGCATAGACTATCATAGTTAGACACAAATCCTTTTAACAAGATGGTACCTAGGCCATGATGCTTGCACACACACTATGGTGCGGGGAGAAAAAGCTCATGGCCCACACCATTGTGGATCTACATGGCCACAATACCTTTAGTGAGGAGGATGTCAACTAGGGATCTCTAGCCAAGGGATAGACGTATGGCCGGAAGAGGAAAGTAATGTGCACCACCTCTATAAGGCTGAAGATGATAACAGGAGGGCCTCAGAGGGGCCGACGATCTAGGAGTAGCTGAAAAAGCGATGATGTGGTAGCTGAGTGGGTTGCTTGGTCGGGCCTGATTTTCCTCAATTCATCCTGCGATTCATGGGCCACTGGGCTATTCCATGTTTTGCTACCGTTGCTTATCTTCCCAAAGGATATTGAAGGAAAAATGAAAACATCATTAGCAATATGAGCTTTTCACGGGCCAGATATTTCATGAGAACGACGGAACCTACGAACCACAAATACTTGTGTCGCTCTCTTGCTCACTTTTTGAGAGTAGAAGCGAAAAAAATTAAGAGACTGGAAGTTATGGGAATTAAAGTTTTCGTGATGTTAGCTAAAATATTTGCGCAGGAATTTATACAATCAACGAGCCATGGTATTTATTAATATGTAAATAATCGAGCTCCGTGATAGTACTCATTAGACATCATAGCTACGGTTTTGTAATTTTTTGGTCTTGTAACATCAGTGTTTTGGTACGTACCATTTATGTGTACATACCATTTTCTTTATCTATATAATTATGTGTACATACCATTTTTCTCTCTCAAATTTTGGTACCTAACTCTTTTGTTAATAAATGTAGTTCCCACTTTTTTTACCTAGCCCCGACAATGTCTTGGAAGGATAAAAAATCAGGTTGATGGAGACATCAAGGGAACATAGCTTCATGAGGAACTCTCCAAATGCCTTGTCTAGCATAGTGGCCACCAATACGGGCTACACCAGAAACTTCAAAATAAATGAGTTTTTGGCACAGTGCACAAATATTGGCTTAGAACAAGAGAGGATGCGTCGCCAAGTTGGCCCGAAGTCACATTAGACTATGTACAGTTGTAATTCGAACATGGACCATGCCGACAAACAATGGGTGGTGAATCCTTCGGCTCTTTAAGTCATGGAATTAGTGTTGGCTAGATAGATAGATAGATAGATAGATAGATAGAGAGAGAGAGAGAGAGAGAGAGAGAGAGAGAGAGAGAGAGAGAGAGAGAGAGAGAGAGAGAGAGAGAGAGAGGTTGATGGGGATGACGGGTAGGGTTACAAAACCCCAATTGGTAGGTGGACCTTTCCAAATAAGGTAGGGGTTTTGGGGCTGTCTTGGGCTAATCTAGGGAGGTCTAGATGGGTTAGGTGGCTGCCTCGTGGTTTAGAAGAGAGGGAAAAGGCCAAGGACAGCTGTATTTGTGAAATTCATTTCATTATTTAATTGACTATTATTTGTTTCATCATTCGAGTATGAAATGAATGCGGAATTGGACGATATTTCACGTGGGGCATTGGAATACTTTTGCAAGATTGCACGCATACTTCTGACTTGTTTGGGCATAACTTGGCACCCGTTTATGGAAATAACTTTTTATCACACGAAAAGGGATTGAATTGCGAGTCTGTGATATCAGAGGTGTAAAATTATGAAACCGCACATGCGGCTTCATAATGATATACCATGACCATGTGCAAGTGGCACGCCACTAGTATTTTGACTAGTGTTACACCACCGAGGATTGTTGATGAATAATATTGTCTATAGCATCATAATCTGACATAAGCTTTTGGCCAATCTTCGCGTAAAAACTATCCGACTTTCACCCATTCTTCATTAGAAAATAAATTTGATATTCCGTTGTAAGGAGAATTCAAGATGTGTACAAAACTATCTTAGATATTAATATAATAATAAACTGTAGTAAAACACGATATTGTTCTTTTTTTTGCGAGGGAACACGATATTGTTCTTGTGCGCATTGGTGTAAACTAAAAAACAAACATGGTAAAGACATTTCTAAGATTTATTCTTCATGCCGACAGAAGATCATGTTGCTCAGGACGAGCCATATTCTCCTCTATCTAGACCGCTCAAACAGCTACCGGCTGCCACCACCCTGGCTCCACCACTACGAGCAGGTACACAGACACACTAATGGAGGCAAAAATGTAGTGTTCAATATTTATTGCACTTGCTTCTGAGTAGATGAAAGACGTGTACAATGAAGTATGTGATGGTTAGCTGCGAGGATGTCTCCGTGAGCTGTAATACCAATCTCAGCCATACTAACCATCGTATTCAAGCACCGCATCACTGCCTCATCTGTGTCCGCTCGATTACCGCCCCATGGAGTGCCTGTAGATGGTCTATTGCATAAATCAGCTGCCTACAAGAAGTGTACACGTGGAGGCAATCATCACGGTATCCCATTGATCAGTCTTTGCCCGGTACAAATTGGTTGCTAGAAAAGCACGCATGTGGATGCACCTACAATGAAAAATAATCGGATCCTTGCACTGCACATTTCAAGGACCTTTTTGGCAGGGACTACTCAATTAATCTATTGAATGATTGCCATAAATGATGAGATTTGAGTGCATCATGCAGCTACATTTGCATGGATGTACGGATGTTAGGCCAACTAGCTACAGGACACTGAGAGCCAGGCAAGTAGGTGCCAGATGTCCTGTGTTGAGCTCTTCCTTATCTTGTGTTGCCTCTTCTTCTTGGATGGTCTCTTCCAATGCATGGCCGATCTTATTGGCATATTAGTAACTGTGAAGTGAAAAAAGTGCACGAGCTTTTTTTGTCCTAAAGACTCATCCTACATTTCTTATCCACGGTTGAACGTTTACTAGATAAATATGATCAAATATGTTTTCTCTACATCACTATTTTGTATCTTTGACACGTAGTATCCAAGAAATATGTTTAGTTTGGCATGTTGAGATAACATCTATCTTCGTGCGTTACACACATTTAGCTACATGTCTAGTTCAGCCAACTCACAAACAACTCAAATTCTCTTAGATGGCACGCCATTAGCATCGTCTCTGGAAGAAAATCAAGCTTGTGCAGCTATGCGTTCACTGATGCCGACGTAAGAATCATGGAAGCCCCATTTTCAGACATTTTAATTTTGCAAATTAGGAGTTCGTGGGGTGTGATGAGACATAAACAACTCAATGTATGATGGGATCCGTCACTTTATGTATGATTTGTAAGATGTTCTAACTTTATCTAAATCGGATGTATATCGCACTTGCATCTGGGTAAAATAGAGATATGATGAATGAAGTATGCAGCGGATACTTGCGAGGAAGACTGCTTGAAGTAGTAATGATCTTTTTTTTATTTAGGGTGATCAAGTTGTAGGACGAACTATATGTTTAGGGTTAAATTGTTGCAATGTTTTGATGTTTAAATGTTAAAATGATCTATGTAATATCCTTTACAAAACATTGTTTGCATGTTCGAAAGTGCCCTATTTTAGGGAGCCCATTGGAGTTGGATGTTCTTTGTGCCCCAAACACCACTTTTAAGTGTTAGAGATTTTGCTCCAAGCACATTTTGGTGCCCTAAAAGAGGGCACCTACTGGAGATGCTCCTTCTCTCTATTGCATGCACATGCACATTAACACGCATTATGTGGGCCCACTTATCTCTTGGTTTCTATCTATCACACCCACTCTCTCACTCGAAAAACACCAGTTACACAACACAACACAGATACACTCCACTGATCCGCCCACATACTCTCTCTCTCACACCTGCACTCCTTCACCCACTTCACGTGAAAAGTGTCATGCTCTATCCCTCTCTCCAATTTTCCCTACAAGTAAATAGTCAAGGCTAAACGATAGAACAATCTGGCCACAAAAAAAAAAAATTCCTAAATAGCATGCAACTGACAAAAATTTATTTGAGAAATAAAAATATCGAGGTAATTGAAAAATAGGAAACACGAGAAAAATATAGGTTGAACAAGAGACATACCTGAGCAGATATTTGCAAAGATAGGACATGAACATGAGGGGTCTACGAACATGCATCTTTCCCTTCCTCGGTGAGCCCCTTATCTTTCTATTTGTAGTTCTCTATCGTCTCTGCCCTCAGGGACTAAAGTGACCAAAAACCAAATATAAGAGCCAACTTTCTATATGAAAACCAATACGAGACCTTATCCACCATTGGTGCCCAGATGGACACGCTCAGATCCGATTCAGCATGAATACTGAGATTTAGTTGCATAAGTAGTGGAGTCTCAGTATCAATACCCTCACATTGCCCTTCATAGACACCAAGCTCATGCTCCTGCACGATGTTGAGCAGACTATAACCTCTTGTGCGGGACTATCTGCGTTCACCTTGAGCATATGGACATCGGTCAACAATGGTAGCAAGATTGAGGATGGTGCAGTGGTAGCATTAGAGGGACAGTCTGTCAACGACAAAGAATACATCTTCCGACACCTGTGTGATTAGGCGGAGCACAACCATATCTCGGTAGATGTGGCGCGGGGAAAGTATGGTAGCTCAACTATAAAGTATTCATTGAAGCTGTTAAGAAGGATGAGCTTTTGTGGAGATACCCTTGCCGCAACACGTAGAAGGGAGACAAATTGAGCTCCTTTGGTAATGTGCTCCCCATTATCAAGGTCGAGTTCGACTAGGACAAACACTGTGAGTCCAAGCACCACGGCCGCTTCTAGTGCGGTGAGTGCCTCTTCGAGCATGCCAGACCCGACCCCATGGAAGGTGACCCTGAGCACGCGCAACCATAGGTAGTTCTTGAGAAAGCCGTGGACGTCGACAATGTTTTTGGAGAGAGAAAACCTCTCGAGCACTGGGATGAGATTCCTATCCGGCGGGTAGATGCGAAGGAAATACGTGTCGAGCTCGATGGAAGTGGCATGGCGGAAGGAAGGCATGGCGAGTCAGATGCGACATCCTGGCGGGAGGATGAAGAGAAGCTCCTCCGGCAAGAGCCAAATGGCATTGTGGAACAACTTCTTGGCATTAGCGTCATCCCACTTTGCCGCCTCCGGTAGGCCACTCCTGACGAGATGGATGTCGAAGACTATGACGGGCTCGTTTGCATCGTCAGTGACGTGGGCGAGCTCCTCTTCTATCGTGCTTGCCGGGGCATCACAGGAGGTGAGCCCCGGGAGGCTGATCCAGAGGTCGTGCCACTAGCACGTGAGAATGCAGGTGCACGCAGACACGGGTGCAGCCCAGACATGCGAGGACCTAGAGGAGCATGACATCCGGTAGTGCGCTGATGAGTTCATCATGGCCCGTACCATCCCGTGCTGACGTTGTTGGTTCTGGCGGCGGTGAGAGCCAGATGCGGCGTGGGATGGTGGGAACTCTATTCGGGAGTGGCGGAAATTGGAATCCTACAAAGGTAACCCCGCGTGAATGCAAACTTAACAAAAACGAATGCATAACGTAAGAAAATCGCTTGCAATCCACACATACAAAAATTATTGACCTACTAATCAACAATCAATAACACAAAAGTAAGATTAAAAATGTGTGACACACAAACTATGATAGGAAAGATAAAAAAGGTAACACATATCCAAAATGCTATTCGGGCAGGATTTGCTTACCATTGTAAATAATTGATTCAATAAAAACAATGTTCCTCAATATAGGAGCAAAATGAAGAGAACAACAGCTGTAGGTATAGCCAGGGGACCATTACACTAGGAACTTTTTCATGTACAGTCCGAAGAACCGAACCTGGCAGGTTGAGAAAATAGCTCAAATTCCATGGGCTGGAGCAATACTTCTGCCACATCTCTGGATCCACTGATGGTCGAACCAGATGACCAAGGCGAGGAAACCCAGTTCCATAAAACTAAGTGTCCATGTCACTCCCATACATGACCTTCAACTCCCCTGTCTTTCCCTCCATGATTTGTCAAAAGTGCTTCTTGACTTGAACATGGCTAGGAGGCCTTTGCCCGAACAACATCCTTCTCACCTTCTTATCAAATCACTGTGAAGTATCAAGGCTATTCGTCTTCCTCCTATCCACAAACTAAAAACAATCACTGTCAAAGTTCATCCGGTCTGAGCAGTACCAGTTCCCTGGAGGCACACTCTCGAGCGGAGGTGATAAGCGATACATTTGCTTCCCTTTTATTGCAGTGAATGCATCAGATCATGGAATCCCCATGCAACCTACTATCACACTTCTCACAGACCCAATCAACTTTTCTAACCTCTACATAAAGCTTTCTACTTTTCAGCTACCGAGCTCCAGCAGATGCCGCATTCTTCCAAGTGCTGCCATCGTTGTTAGCATGGCGCTCACTAGAACCCATTCTGTCGCCTTTTTGATTTCTCCTCTTCCAGCTGCTTCTAATGCCAGAAGCCTCCACATCATCCGTCTCTTTGACAGAACCAGGAGGGTTCCTCTCTTCACCTTGCGAAAAAGGGACCGAGGGATGATCATCTGGATCGACCCCTCTGTGGTTCTTCCACTTCTTCCTGTTGCCCTACGACCACGATCTATTGTTGGTGAACTCATCATAGTCATAGAGATGCTCATAGTAGAGCTACACGAGCACATGCTTGGTGCACTCGGGCACATACCGGGGCTGTGCTTTGTCAATCATGAGATGGAAGATGTCATCCCACCGCTTTCTCTTACAGGCGTCGTCATAGCCGCCAAAGCGTTTAATGACGTGGTACCGGCGGTAGAGGTCGAGCGAGCATCCGTTGGAGACAACCTGCTGCTTGGGGGGAGGGGACGCTCCCCGTGCCCTGCCATAGCGGCCCTGGCCTCGAGATAGCGGGTGTAGTTGGGGAGGAAGGTGTCGGGGAGGAAGGTGTCGTGGTTAGCGGGGACAACCCACGCGAGAAAGTGGTGGATGGGCTGCCACTTGGTGGGGAAGCATAGGGGTGTGATGTCCAATGTCCTAGGAGGTGACCAAGATGACAGCGACATGATGAGTCAGACACCGAAGGTCTCGTAAACTCCTCATCCATTGAGTGGAACACAGGGGCCTCCGAGACAAAGGCATGTCCGTCGGGGGCGAAGGTGCAACCGGAGGGGAAATATGTGTTACCCAAAAGGGGGCGTCAGTACCCCATCGATGGTGAGGAGGTCGCTAGGGTTTGAACGTGCAATGGGTCGAGCCCTCATGTGTTTGTTCATGGGCATACCAGTAAAGTTGGAAAGGAAGAACTCTAGTTGGCCAAACATGCCATTTTTTGGGGCTGCCCAATCACCACACGCCCCGGCCTCACACATGGCTAAACTGGCCATGTTACGTCGTGTGTCATGCTCATACCAAGAGATGCAGCCTTCATTCATGGTTCATGTGGTATATACACTTTTCAGTCAATGATGATATTATTTTGTTTCATTGGTATTACCACCCATTATTTACTTATCATGACTTGCCTCATCCAATTAAGACCTTCCCAAAAGAGAAAATTTTCTATGACAAATTGTTCAATAGGTACATGCACGAGAACAAATTTCTAGGAGAGATTGAGTTTCTTTTGAAGGCAAAGCACAAGAATATTGTACGATTTCTTGGATATTGTTCTGACACGAAATAATGAAATACGAGAAGCTATAGAAATGTGTTATGGTAGATGAACAACAAAGATTGCTCTGCTTTGAATATCTGCCTAAAGGAAATCAGGATGGTCATATAACAGCTAAGTTTATGTTTCCACATATATTTTCTTCACGGGATATTGCTTCAAAGTAATATGTATTCTCTAACCTTTGCGACCACATACAAAAGCTCTTCATGGAGAAAAATAGGTGCCTTACAGTACATAAAATACAGTTCAGCTCCAATTCCACCACGAGGCAGCCAATCAGCAGGAGCAAAATTAACAGCCTCAGCACAATTTAAATAAGAATATGCCCAGAAAAATTCTTACTAAACTGCTTGCTAATAAAGTCCAAAGGTGTATCATCCCTGTAATTAGTAAGAATCAATATGGTTTCATTAAAACCAGAAATATTCAAGATTGCCTAGCATGGTCTTTTGAGTACATTCACATGTGCCACAAACCAAAGAAGGAAATTGTGATTTTCAAAGTGGATTTCGAGAAAGCATTTGATAAGATCAATTATGGGGCCATTCTATACATGCTCAAACATCTGCGTTTTGGAGACAAATGGATTAGATGGATCAATAGTGTCCTACACACTGCTTCTACCTCAGTAATTTTAAATGGGGTCCCTGGGAAAAAGATTAAATGCAAATGTGGAGTCAGACAGGCGGACCCACTTTCCCCACTTTTATTTGTCATTGCTGCAGAACTGCTACAAATTTTGATCAATCAAGCTTGGCACAATGGCCACATCAACACCCCCATTGATCAACCTGCCTCCATGTCATACCTTATTGTACAATATGCTGATGATACATTAACAATCATGCCAGCCGATCCACATCAAATCTCATATGTTATCGATATTGCAGACCTTCTCAGATTTCACTGGTTTGCAAGTGAATTACCACAAACCATCACTTGTTCCCATCAACATATCTTATGACAAAGCCAATCAGCTTGCCACCATTGTGGGTTGCAAAAAAGAAAGCATGCCTTTCACCTATCTGGGACTACCAATGGGCTCCACCAAACCCAGAGTTGATGATCTCATGCCAATGGTCTCTAGGTTGGAGAAAAGGTTATCTGGAATTGTAGCAATGATGTCTTATTAAGGTAGACTGACACACCTAAGGCAATCATTACCGGTCTGCTTATATTTGCAATGTGCTGCATCTGGGTACCCTTCACCATTTAGAAGTCTGGCAGATCCTTTCTATGGTATGGTAAAGACATCAACAAATATGGTAAATGCCTTGTCAAATGGGAACAAGTATGCTTGCCAAAAGAAGCTGGAGGGCTTAGTGTTCTGGACCTTAGAGCTCACAACAAAGCCTTGTTAACTAAGTTCCTATATTAGTTCTTCAACAAGATGGATATACCCTGGGTCCAACTTATTTGGAATAATTACTATGAAAATGGTGAGGTCCCACACTTCCCTACTAGACATGGCTCTTTCTAGTGCAGAGACTGTTGCTCAATCCTTGATAATTTCAAAGAGCTCACATCTTGCAAAGCTGGAACTGGTGATACTATTTCCTTGTGTCATGAAAAATGGAATGACAACTTGTTGAAAGACAGCTACCCACACTTATATTCTTATGCCAAAAACAAAGACATCAATCTTCAGAATGCTTGCATTGAAGCTAATAATGATTTCTATAGTATGTTCCACCTTCCTATGTCCTCTGTGGCAGT
The DNA here is from genome assembly GCA_032464435.1 of Aegilops umbellulata. NCBI lineage: Eukaryota > Viridiplantae > Streptophyta > Magnoliopsida > Poales > Poaceae > Aegilops > Aegilops umbellulata. The sequence continues at coordinate 460,628,656 of CP136059.1, forward strand.
CCAACAAAGCACCTTGCTCATGAATCTTATTAATGGAGTATTCCGCAAATGGGCATCAAGACAATACAATGCAAAGAAAGTTTATTTTGAGCTTATGGGATGCCCTGCGAAAGCCCCTAAGCCTTTCCAATGGATATGGAAATCTAGTTGTCTACCTGAGCAAAAATTCTTTTTTTGGCTTCTGCTCCTGGATAGATTAAACACCAGAGACCTACTCACCAGGAAAAATTTATATATTGAGACTCCTAGATGTGTCCTATGTGATGATGAGCCCAATGAATACATGAAACATCTTTTCTTCTCATGTGATTTTAGCCAGAATTTCTGGTTATCTCTTGGAATCGAATGGAACACTGATCTGAGTCGTAATGAAATGTTGATTGAAACCAAAGGCAGAACCCAGATTCAGCCTTTCAAAGCATGCTTAATTTCTGGTTGTTGGACCATCTGGAAACATAGAAATAGCATCATTTTTGACAACAAGGAAAGGGACTTGAACTACTGCATCACCTGGTCCAAGGAGCATTATGGTATCATCATCAAAAGAGTCAAACCTAGTTTAAAGGAGGGAATGCATAGTTGGTTGAACTACTCGTAAACATTTAGCTACTCTTGTCTACCCCCTCCGATGTAACACATTTCTACATACCCATCCCCCTTATTAATGAAAAAATAGAGTTACAATAGGGTTTTTACCCTACTGTGTTTGCTAAAAAAATTTAAATCTGAAGACTGATACTTCTCAAATCTTAAATGACATCATACCCAAAAGGAAAAATGCTATGGAGTAATCACAAAGTAACAAGCCTCCATGTGAAAGATAGCAACAAACAATTTATCTACAAGATGTACCACAAATCCGAGAAACTATAATTCACATAAAAATTCCGCAGCTAGCAAAGGTCATAAATGTAGTATGTGATTAATTATATAACTAGAGATGATACCCTCGCGTTGCCGCAAAAGAAGTCTGTACTAACTTGCATGACACTTTAAACACGAACACTGTTTGCTCGTAAAACCAATGGATTTTAGCATTGTGATGAGGTGAAAGTGTAGGTTGAGTTGTGCATCGAATAGATCAGGTAAAGCATTGTACACAAATTGTAGGAGTTTAAAATGTCAAACACTCAAGTTACACATAAAAGGCTCAAATGTTATCGCACTAGAATAGGGTTAACTAAACATAAATTTTTGCGAAAGAGAATTTTGGTTCATTTAAAAAAATACAAAAAAGAAAGTAACTATGTCTATACCCTTTTGTTAATATTTTAACACATAAGCTAATTAGCATACAGGTTAATAACAAAGTATTCCGCAAACTATGTCTACCATTGTAACTATGTCTACCATTGTTCACATAAAAATACAAAAAATAACTATATCTACCATTGTTCCAAGCAACCAGATATGAAAGACAATCAAACTACAGAATCATGTAATGAAAATGAAAGTATTCCGCAAGTACATATTAATAACAAAGTAGAAAGTAGTCTCTCTGTAAGACAAATATAAGATGTTTTAGATAACTACTTTGTGATTTAAAACTTCTTATATTTTTTTATGGACGGATAATGTTTATAACTATTACCAGTTTTACTTCCATGTTAAATTGTGTGTGTATAAACTAAATCCTAGAAAACACTCAATCTTCCGAGTGTCAAATCTGGCAAGATTTGTAATTCTTCCATAGCTCAAAGTAAATTGATAATTGCTACAAGTAGTAACAAGAGAATATCTTCACGTCGCAGCTCCCAATAGAGCAAAAATCTAATGTTTTTGGAGATGGAAAAGAACAGAAGCCAATGTGTTCCTATGGATGCAATTGATTTTTCATACTACTCAACATCACGTTTGAATGAACCTCACATACAAATACAAATATTTGCATAAAATACCCGCTCAAAAGCATTTGCTTCAGCAACAAGTACCCCATACCAACATCTAGGCTTGCCCCTGAAACAAATATGAGATAGCCACTTCTAGGTGAACAACTCTAGGCCCAAAACTTAACAAAAAAGATTGCAGAATGTAACAAAATTTCTTGCACCCCTCACATAAACAAAAGGAAAAATCAACAATCAATAAGACAAAAGTAAGAATAAAAATGTGTGACACACAAAACTATGATAGGTAAGATAAGAAAGGTAACGCGTATCCAACATGCTGTCAGGCCGGATTTGCTTACCAATGTAAATAATCGATTGAATAAAAATACTGTTCCTCAATATGCTAACAAAATGACAAGAACAATGTCCCTAGGTAGAGCCGGAAGACCACTACAGCAGGAATTTTATCCTACACAGTCAAAAGAACTGAACCTGGCAGGTTGGGAAAATTGTTCAGATTCTATGGGTTGGAGCAATAGTTCGGCCACATTTTTGGATCAACCGGTGGTGGAACAAGATCACCAAGGCGAAGAACCCCACTTCCATAAATCAAAGTGTCCATGTCACTCCGATACATGATCTCCATCTCCCCTACCTTGCCCTCCGTAATCTACTAAAAATGCTTCTCGATCTGAACACGGCTAAGAGGCCTTTACCTAAACCATCTCCTTCTCACCTTCTCATCAAATCACTAGAAAGTATCAAGCAGATATGTCTTCCTCTTATCCACAGACCCAAAATATTGGGAGGATCAGAAGTAATCCATATCGGGCAAGTGAAGAACTGTACAACTAATGCCCATTGCGACTGCGACAGAAAACCGTGAAATCAAGCGGTTGACCATGATGGGTGCGATGTAACATGACTGTAGTGACTAGAAGGTGAATTGTCGATGCTTCAATGGTGCATAAACGGTCATAATTAAACACCAATCCTTTCAACAACATGGTACCTAGGCCATGATGCTTGCACACACGCTATGGTGTGGGGGAGAAAAACCTCATGGCCCACACCATTGTGGATCCACATGGCCACAGTACTTTTAGTGAGGAGGATGCCAACTAGGTATCTCTAGCCAAGGGATAGACGCGTGGCCGGAAGAGGAAAGCAAAGTGCACTACCTCTATAGGGCTGAAGATGATAATAGGATGGCCTCAGAGGGGCCGACGATCTAGGAGTAGCTGAAAAAGCGATGATGTGGTAGCTCAGTGGGTTGCTTCGTCGGGCCCGATTTTCTCGAATTCATCCCGCGATTCATGGGCCTCTAGGCTATTCAATGTTTTGTTACCACAAATTGTCGCTCTATTTCTCGTTTTTGAGAGTAGAAGCGGAAAAAATTAAGAGATTGGAAGTTTTTGGTATTAAATTTTTTGTGATGTTAGCTAAAATATTTTCACCGGAATTTATACAATCAACGAGCCAAGGTATTTATTAATATGTAAAGAATAGAGCTCCGTGATAGTACTCATTAAACATCATAGCTTTGGTTTGTACTTTTTTGTTCTTGTAACATCAGTGTTTTGGTACTTACCATTTATGTGTACTTACCATTTTATTTATCTATATAATGATGTGTACATACCATTTTTACTCTCTTAAATTTTGGTACCTATCTCTTTTGTTAATAAATGCACTTCCCACTTTTTTTACCTATCCCCGACAATGTGTTCGCAAGGATCACAAACCAGGTTGATTGAGACATCGAGGGCACATAGATTCATGAGGAACTCTCCAAATGACTTGTCTAGCATAGTGGCTACCAATAAGGGCTACGCCAGAAACTTCAAAATAAATGAGTTTTTGGCACGGTGCACAAATATTGGCTTGGAACATAGAGAGGATGCTTCACCAAGTTGGATCTAAGTCGCAGACTACGTAAAGTTGTGCCAAAATTCGATCATGGACCATGCCGACAAAGAATGGACGGTGAATCCTTCGGCATTTTAACTCATGAGAGAGAGAGAGAGAGAGAGAGAGAGAGGTTGATGTGGATGACGGGTAGGGTTAGAAAACCCCAATTGGTAGGTGGACCTATCCAAATAAGGTAGGGGTTTTGGGGCTGTGTTGGGCCAAGATAGGGAGGTCATATGGGTTAGGTGGCTGCCTCATGGTTTAGAAGAGAGGGAAAAGGCCCACGACAACTGTATTTGTGAAATTCGTTTCATTATTTAACCGACAATTATTTGTTCGATCATTCGAGTATGAAATGAATGCGGAATTGAGCGATATTTCACGTGGGGCATCGGAATACTATAGCAATATTGCACACATACATCTGACTTATTTGGACATCATTTGGCACCCTTTATAAAAAAGAACTTTTTATCAAACTAAAAGGGATTGAATTGTGAGTCTGTGATATCGGAGGTGTAAAATTATGAAACCTCACATGGGGCTTCATAATGATATACCACGACCATGTGAAGGTGGCACGCCACTAGTATATTGACTAGTGTCACACCACCGAGGATTATTGATGAATAATAGCATCATAATCAGACATAAGATTTTGGCGAATCTTCGCGTAAAAACTATCCAACTGTCACCCATTCTTCATTAGAAAATAAATTTGCGTTGTAAGGAGAATTCAAGATGTGTAAATAATGACATGCAGCAAGAAACATGAAATCAATAGAATAATAAACAAACTTAAATATTAATGTAATAATAAAATGTAGTAAAACACATTATTGTTCGAGTGCACATTGGTGTAAACTAAAGATCAAACATGGTAAATACATTTCTAAGATTAATTCTTCTAGTGCGCATTGGTGCTGACAGAAGATCATGTTGCTCAGGACAATCCATATTCTCCTCTAACTAGACCGCTCAAACAGCTACCGGTTGCCACCACCTTGGCCCCACGACTACGAGCAGGTACACAGACACACTAATCGAAGCAAAAATGTTGTGTTCAATATTTATTGCACTTGCTAGGGTTACACAGAGTCAGTTACAAGGGAGGAGATCTACATATCCATATTGCCAAGCTTGCCTTCCACGCCAAGGAGAGTCCCATCCGGACACGGGACGAAGTCTTCAATTTTGTATCTTCATAGTCTAATAGTCCGGCTAAAGTATATAGTCCGGCTGTCCGAGGACCCCCTAATATAGGACTCCCTCAGTAGCCCCTGAACCAGGCTTCAATGACAATGAGTCCGGCATGCAGATTGTCTTCGGCATTGCAAGGCGGGTTCCTCCTCTGAATATTCCATAGAAGTTTTTGAACACAAGGATAGTGTCCGGCTCTGCAAAACAAATTCCACATACCACCGTAGAGAGAATAATATTTCCACAAATCTAATCTGCGGATAACTTCTGTAGCATGACATCATACCATGGCCCGGTCATTATTCGAATCGTTTTTCTCAACCTGCCACTGCACATATTGCGAGGCGGTTTTCTTGGCACGTCTTGTCGAAGCAGAGATTGTGTCCCCCTTATTACACGTGGGAACTTGACTATCGACGTGGTTTGAAGGTCCCTTTGTTTCGATGCAAATGGGTCAATATGACACGAGGTGGGGTAACAGAAGACCCGCAGTACGGAATGACAACAGTGGATCTCAACAATCTTGCGTATGCAGACGAACCATTCATCCTAGCCAATGATGTGGCACAGGTTTTCTATGTGAAGGACATGTCTACCAAGCCAAGAAAAAGAAAAGATAAGGAAGCGAATGCATCGTACGATTAGCCAAAGCGGCACATAGTTCTTTCTGGGAAGAGAAACATCATGGGAGTGGATGACAAGACAGACAAGTCAGAAGATTATGAAAAGTTTGATGAAATTGCTCCATTCACAGTGAATATTGACCCGAGCATCCCGTTAAATGATGAAGATTTTCCATGGTTACGGCGCAAAGGGACACACGCGAAGAAAAAGTTTCACACCCAAAGATCTGGGATGTGATCGGCTTCACTATCATCACTTTCTTCTGTGTTTCACACCCAGAAGGGAATCTCTGTAATAGTTAGGGTAGTTAATTATGTGTTTTGGCATTTGAAACGCGAACAAATTTTATGTGCAAACAAATTCTTTCATGCCTTTACTGATTTTTAAAGTTAAGTTATTCACAAACTAGTGATTCACACTAATTTCAAATAATTCAAAATTTAAACTGTTCAAATTTGAAAACTACGGGCACTAACAGAAAGTTTGTAATTTTTTGTACCTAAAGCAAAAATATTCAAAAAGAAACTCTAAATACACAAAAAAACAACTCAAAAATAAATAAAGCAAAAAAAATAAAAAAGCCCGCCTACTAGGCCGGAGCGGCCTGCATACGACTAGAAACCCAACCTGTTGTTGGGCCAGGATGCAGGCCCGCAAAGGCCCAGTAGGCCCACAGGGCAGCATAGCACAGGTAGGCTCGGAAGGCCTGCATTTGAGAGGAGCTCAAAGGAGCAGCCGCGGCTGGGTTTATAAACCAGTGCGGCTGCCCTTCGCTAGGCGAGGTGGGACTAAACTTTGCGCCCCTCGCCTGGCAGCGCACCCCCCTTTAGTACCGGTTCGTGGCACCAACCGGTACTAAAGGGTGGGCCTTTAGTACCGGTTGGAGCCACCAACCGGTACTAAAGGGGGTGCGGTTCCCGCCTCTTGGCCTGGCCAAAACAGGCCTTTAGTACCGGTTGGTGGCTCCAACCGGTAGTAAAGGTGTCCCCTATATAAGAAACACTTCAAAAAAATTCAGTTTCTCATCTCCCACTTCTCTCTGCCGCCGCCCCGTCCCGCGCCGTCGCCGCCCCTGTCGCGCCGTCCCCGTCGACTCCGCTACGCCCCCATTCTCGTCGCGTCGTCCCCGTCGACTCCGCGGCGCCCCCGTCGCCGGCCTGTCCCGGTCGCTGCACCGGCCCGTCGCTGTCCCCTCGCTTCGCCGTCGCCGTCGCCTTTGGATCGACCTCGCCTCGCCATCGCCGTCGCCTCGACCTTGGCCGCGCGCGCTATGAGCCCCTCCCCCGGCCCCTCTCCTCCCTCCAATCGATCAAAGCCACACCGCGCGCCGGCGCCGACCGTAGCGCACACACACACGCGCGCACACACACGCACTACATGCACACACACACACACACACTACGCACACACACTACACGTGCGCACACACATAATTTTTCTGTTTTTAGCTTTTAGTTTTTTCTGTTTTTCATACAAAGTTTTAGATGAATTAATTAATTAGATTAGATTAATGTCAAATAGTATATAGAAATGTTAGTTATAATATATATAATGTCAAATGTTATAGAAATGTTAGTTATATAGAAATGTTAGAAATTTTGGAAATGTTAGTTTTAGCTAGCTAGATGAATTAGATTAATTACAAATTGTTAGACGATGATCGATGTTTTTTAGTTTCTTATATTTTTAGTTATAAAATTTAGAATTTCCATATATGAAATCACAATCCATCATTTAAAAAATGTTACTTTACTTTTGCGGCATATAGTATTTGTTGTCGACGATGCCCGGCCCGCATCCTCGCCGTCGACACGTCCGCGACGACGTCCGGCTGACCCATGTCCGGGACTGGGCTCCGTCGGGCTGGCACTGGGAGGTGCTGCCTGGAGGGGCGCGCCGCTTGATGAGGAACCCGGCCCCGGGTCCCGTCGTCGACCCTGATCTCGTTTGGTGGCGTTCGCATGGGCCAGTTTCGGTGCGGAGGGAGCCGGCCCCGCCGGAGGTGGTACGTCGCCGTGTCAGGGAGGAGGACGAGCACGTCCATCGCTACATGGTTGCGTTAGAGGGTGGCAGGATCTCCAATACCTGGCAGTTTCTTCAGGGATCTCACTTCAGCTATGATCCTGTGAGGGTTCCTTCTCTTTGGGTGTCCACCGCCCGCGCCGCAGGAACCGCGAGTGTCCTAGATTCTTCTATAGTATTCGATCTTTAATTAGCTACCTAGCCAGTGATGTACTATTCAATATTATATATTATTTGAGACGATGTATTCGAGATTATATCTATTATTCGAGACGATGTATTCGAGATTATATATATTATTCGAGACGATGTATTCGAGATTATATCTATTATTCGAGACGATGTAATTTGAATACTAAATTGTTTTATATTTCTTTTGGATTAGTTAAATAAAAGCTATGGCGGACAATGCCGACAGAGAGGGAGAACATACCATGTTCGATATGATACGCGGGCCAGATGATGATCAGAATGAAGAAGATTATGACGGCTCCGAATTTCTAAACAACACCGGAGAGGGTGATATGATATTCGATCGCGACGACCGAATTGATGAAGTCATGAACTACGATTATGACGATGACGAAGAACATGTTGATCCTGAAACAACAAAGACCGGCGAGGTATATATATTTATATAAGCAGGCATCTGGTGATCATCACATGTTTTAAATGAGTTGAAGATATATTAACGAATCGATCTTTCTTCTTTCAGCCATCTGGATCGAGCAAATCTTCAGGCAACAGGACGAAACGAGGCCCGAACAAAAAGTTGAAGGAGGGCGTAAAGTACAATATCGAGGCAATCAGACCTAATGGCGAACCATTAGCGCCTAAGAAGGTTGCGGACAAGTTCGTTCGTCAGTGCGGAGTTCTTGTGAAGGACCAACTCCCGATCTCCCTTCAAGAATGGAGAGAGCCAGCAAAGCCACGTCCAGATGTTACTTTTGTCGATGACAGACAAAAAAGTCTGCTTTGGGATACTCTCATGGAACATTTCACCCTACCAGACCATTTCACAGATGCAGATGTGGAGAAAGTCAAGGACGCCGCTCTTAGGAAGATGACAGTTGCATTCAACAACCACAAGAATCGTGTATGGGACAAGTACGTCAAGGGAGGAAGGACGACTCCAGTATTCGAGGGAACACTAGAGAATCAAAGTGCTCATTGGGACGATTTCGTGAAATTCAAGGATTCAGAATTAGCTAAGGAATGGTCGAGAATAAACAAGAAGAATGCCGAAAAAAGGATAAGTTCCATAAGCTGGGGCCAGGTGGCTACGCGGTGGCAATACCTAAGTGGGATAAGTCTGAGAAAGAGATGGAGGATGCAGGTGTCACTCCGGTTACTAGGAGCTGCCCCCCAGGTGTAGGACTTGGTTCTATGCGCATGGGGGGGAGTTGGACCCGAAGACAGGCAACGTTTCGATGAAGGCATGTCTGAACGGAGCCGACGATAAGACACTTGTTGCAATAGAAGAGGCTCGTACGGGGGTGCTCCAGCCCAACAGAGAGAACGACGAGCTTACGCGTGCCCTGGGAAATCCTGAACACCCGGGAAGAACACGAGGCAAGGGCGCTATTCCGTGGTATGAGGGGTTTTCAGACTGGAACGCCGACTACAGAACCCGTGCGAGAAGGAAGATTGCGGAAGAGAAGCAGAGGAAGATGGAGGAGGAGAAGAGGAAGCTGGACTATGAACACCTTCAAGGCCTAGAATCAGCGCACGCGGACTTGGCAGTCAAATTCTAGCGGCAGCAGGAGCAGATCGACTCACTTAGCCAGCAAAGGGGGTCTCAGCAGCTGCAGTAGCTAGCGGATGATCCAGCATTGGATACCACCGCCCCATCCATGCCGAGAAGCAGCGTGGGTTCCGCCCCGTTTGACGCAATGCTGAATAGATACCCCGTGGATGACATCACGGACAACACTAACTGCGAGCTACACTTCAAAATTAAGAACATATTCTTGAAGGTGGCAGACGGCGTTGCTTATACAAATTCCCCCGATGCAACCTTCCATTGCAACCCGATTCCAGCAGGCTATGCTCGTGTCGTGGTTGATGAGGTGGTGGACCAATATTCGGGGCTAGAGCTTGACATTCCTGGAGGTGACGAGGAGCACACACTCGGAGAGGCCAGACATCGTATCATCCTATGGAGAAAGGATTGCATCATCTTTCGAAGGCCACCGACACCGCGTCACCCGACTCCTCGTCGAAGTCCGCCACCGATTCAGCAGACTCCCGCTCCTCCAAGTCCACCAACGCGTGAGGCCACTCTTCCTCCTCCAAGTCCGGCAAAGTGTCAGGCCACTCCTCCTCCAAGTCCGACACAGCGTCAGACGTCCACTCCTCCTCCAAGTCCGGCACAACCTCATGCCACTCCTCCTCCAAGTCCGGCACAGCTTCAGGCAACTCCTCCTCGTCCAACTCAGCCCCGTCAGCCGTCTCCGCCGCCTCAGCAATTGCAGAAGAGACACCCCACAGCTATGGTGCGTAGCGGTACGAGTTGAGTGTTGGGGAACGTTGCAGAAAATTAAAATTTTCCTACGGTTTCACCAAGATCCATCTATGAGTTCATCTAAGCAACGAGTCATGGGAGAGAGATTGCATCTACATACCACTTGCAGATTGCGTGCGGAAGCGATCAAGGGGATGGTGATGACGTAGTCGTACTCGTCGTGATTCGGATCACCGAGGACCAAGTGCCGAACGGACAGCACCTCCGCGTTCAACACACGTACGGGACGATCGACGTCTCCTCCTTCTTGATCCAGCAAGGGGAAGGAGAGGTTGAGGAAGAAGACACCAACGGCAGCACGACGGCGTGGTGAGGTTGGTGCAACAGAACTCCGATAGGGCTTCGCCAAGCACGTACGGAGGAGGAGAGGTGTTGGGGAGGGGAGGGGCTGCGCCTTCAGTTGTCTGCAGCCCTCCCCTCACCCCTCTATTTATAGGGGAAGGGGCAAGGGGGGCCGGCCCCCTCTAGATGGATCTAGAGGGGGGGGGGGGGCGGCGGCCAAGGGGGAGGGGGCTTGCCCCCCAAGCAAGGGGGGGCGCCCCCTTTAGGGTTCCCCAAACCCTAGGGCGCATGGGCCCTTGGGGGTAGGCGCACCAGCCCACTTTGGGCTGGTTCCCTTCCCCTTTACAGCCCATGAGCCCCTCCGGGAGAGGTGGCCCCTCCCGGTGGACCCCCGAGGCCCCTCCGGTGGCCCCGGTACAATACCGATATGCCCCCGAACTATTCCGGTGTCCGTATGACAACTTCCCATATATAAATCTTTACCTCCGGATCACTCCGGAACTCCTCGTGACGTCCGGGATCTCATCCGGGACTCCGAACAACATTCGGTAATCACATACAAGTCTTCCTAATAACCCTAGCGTCACCGAACCTTAAGTGTGTAGACCCTACGGGTTCGGGAGACATGCAGACATGACCGAGACGACTCTCGGGCAATAACCAACAGCGGGATCTGGATACCCATGTTGGCTCCCACATGTTCCTCGATGAAGTCATCGGATGAACCACGATGTCGAGGGTTCAAGCAACCCCGTAAACTATTCCCTTTGTCAATCGGTAGGTTACTTGCCCGAGACTCGATCGTCGGTATCCCAATACCTCGTTTAGTCCCGTTACCGGCAAGTCACTTTACTCGTACCGTAATGCATGATCCCGTGGCCAAACACTTGGTCACCTTGAGCTCATTATGATGATGCATTACCGAGTGGGCCCGGTGATACCTCTCCGTCATGCGGAGTGACAAATCCCAGTCTTGATCCGTGTCAACCCAACAGATACTTTCGGAGATACCTGTAGTGCACCTTTATAGTCACCCAGTTACGTTGTGACGTTTGGTACACCCAAAGCACTCCTACAGTATCCGGGAGTTACACGATCTCATGGTCTAAGGAAAAGATACTCGACATTGGAAAGCTCTAGCAAAACGAACTACACGATCTTGTGCTATGCTTAGGATTGGGTCTTGTCCATCACATCATTCTCCTAATGATGTGATCTCGTTATCAATGACATCCCCATGTCTATAGTCAGGAAACCATGACTATATATTGATCAACAAGCTAGTCAACTAGAGGCTTACTAGGGACGTATTGGTGTCTAGTATCCACACATGTATTACGATTTCCAAATAACACAATTATAGCATGAATAAAGACAATTACCATGAACAAGGAAATATAATAATAATACTTTTATTATTGCCTCTAGGGCATATTTCCAATAGTCTCCCACTTGCACTAGAGTCAATAATCTAGTTACATAGTGATGAATCGAACACCCATAGAGTTCTGGTGCTGATCATGTTTTGCCCTAGGGAGAGGTTTAGTCAACGGGTCTGCGACATTCAGATCCGTGTGCACTTTACAAATTTCTATGTCTCCATCTTGAACATTTTCACGGATGGAGTTGAAGCGACGCTTGATGTGCCTGGTCTTCTTGTGAAACCTGGGCTCCTTGGCCAGTGCAATAGCTCCAGTGTTGTCACAGAAGAGTTTGATCGGCCCCGACGCATTGGGTATGACTCCTAGGTCGGTGATGAACTCCTTCACCCAAATTGCCTCATGCGCTGCCTCCGAGGCTGCCATGTATTCCGCTTCACATGTAGATCCCGCCACGACGCTCTGCTTGCAGTTGCACCAGCTCACTGCCCCACCATTCAACATATACACGTATCCGGTTTGTGACTTAGAGTCATCCAGATCTGTGTCGAAGCTAGCATCGACGTAACCCTTTACGACGAGCTCTTCGTCACCTCCATAAACGAGAAACATGTCCTTAGTCCTTTTCAGGTACTTAAGGATATTCTTGACCGCTGTCCAGTGTTCCTTGCCGGGGTTACTTTGGTACCTACCTACCAAACTTACGGCAAGGTTTACATCAGGTCTGGTACACAGCATGGCATACATTATGGATCCTATGGCTGAAGCATAGGGGATGACGCTCATCTCTTGTTTATCCTTTGCCGTGGTCGGGCATTGAGCCGAGCTCAATTTCACACCTTGTAATACAGGCAAGAACCCTTTCTTGGACTGATCCATTTTGAACTTCTTCAAAATCTTATCAAGGTACGTGCTTTGCGAAAGACCTATGAGGCGTCTTGATCTATCTCTATAGATTTTGATGCCTAATATGTAAGCAGCTTCTCCAAGGTCCTTCATTGAAAAACACTTGTTCAAATAGGCCTTTATGCTTTCCAAGAATTCTATAGCATTTCCCATCAATAGTATGTCATCCACATATAATATGAGAAATGCTACGGAGCTCCCACTCACTTTCTTGTAAACGCAGGCTTCTCCATAAGTCTGCATAAACCCAAACGCTTTGATCATCTCATCAAAGCGAATGTTCCAACTCCGAGATGCTTGCACCAGCCCATAAATGGATCGCTGGAGCTTGCACACCTTGTTAGCATTCTTGGGATCGACAAAACCTTCCGGCTGCATCATATACAGTTCTTCCTTAAGATAGCCGTTAAGGAATGCCGTTTTGACGTCCATTTGCCATATCTCATAATCATAGTATGCGGCAATTGCTAACATGATTCGGACGGACTTCAGCTTCGCTACGGGAGAGAAAGTCTCGTCGTAGTCAATCCCTTGAACTTGCCGATAACCCTTAGCGACAAGTCGAGCTTTATAGATGGTGACATTACCATCCGCGTCCGTCTTCTTCTTGAAGATCCATTTGTTTTCTATCGCTCGCCGATCATCGGGCAAGTCTGTCAAAGTCCATACTTTGTTTTCATACATGGATCCTATCTCGGATTTCATGGCTTCTAACCATTTGTTGGAATCCGGGCCCGCCATCGCTTCTTCATAGTTCGAAGGTTCACCGTTGTCCAACAACATGATTTCCAGGACAGGGTTGCCGTACCACTCTGGTGCGGAACGTGTCCTTGTGGACCTACGAAGTTCAGTGGAAGCTTGGTCCGAAGTATCTTGATCATTATCATTAACCTCCTCTCTAATTGGAGCAGGCACCACAGGAACATTTTCTTGCGCTGCGCCATTCTCCGTTTCAAGAGGCAGTACTTCATCAAGCTCCACTTTCCTCCCACTTACTTCTTTCGAGAGAAACTCTTTCTCCAGAAAGGTTCCGTTCTTGGCAACAAAGATCTTGCCCTCGGATCTTAAGTAGAAGGTATACCCTATGGTTTCCTTAGGGTATCCTATGAAGACGCATTTTTCCGATTTGGGTTCGAGCTTTTCAGGTTGAAGTTTCTTGACATAAGCCTCGCATCCCCAAACTTTTAGAAACGACAGCTTAGGTTTCTTTCCAAACCATAACTCATACGGTGTCGTCTCAACGGATTTAGACGGTGCCCTATTTAAAGTGAATGTGGCTGTCTCTAGAGCATATCCCCAAAATGAAAGCGGTAAATCGGTAAGAGACATCATAGATCGCACCATATCCAATAAAGTGCGATTACGACGTTCGGACACACCATTACGCTGAGGTGTTCCAGGCGGCGTGAGTTGTGAAACTATTCCACATTTTCTTAAGTGTGTGCCAAATTCGTGACTCAAGTACTCTCCTCCACGATCTGATCGTAGAAACTTGATTCTTCTGTCACGTTGATTCTCAACCTCACTCTGAAACTCCTTGAACTTTTCAAAGGTCTCAGACTTGTGTTTCATTAAGTAGACATAGCCATATCTACTCAAATCATCAGTGAGTGTGAGAACATAACGATATCCTCCGCGAGCCTCAACGCTCATTGGACCGCACACATCAGTATGTATAATCTCCAATAAGTTGGTTGCTCGCTCCATTGTTCCGGAGAACGGAGTCTTGGTCATTTTGCCCATAAGGCATGGTTCGCATGTGTCAAACGATTCATAATCGAGAGACTCTAAAAGTCCATCAGCATGGAGCTTCTTCATGCGCTTGACACCAATGTGACCAAGGCGGCAGTGCCACAAGTATGTGGGACTATCGTTATCAACTTTACACCTTTTGGCATTCACACTATGAATATGTGTATTATCACGCACGAGATTCATTAAGAATAAACCATTAACCACCGGAGCATGACCATAAAACATATCACTCATATAAATAGAACAACCATTATTCTCGGATTTAAATGAGTACCCATCTCGTATTAAACGAGATCCAGATACAATGTTCATGCTCAAACTTGGCACTAAATAACAATTATTGAGGTTTAAAACTAATCCCGTGGGTAAATGTAGAGGTAGCGTGCCGACGGCGATCACATCGACCTTGGAACCATTCCCGACGCGCATCGTCACCTCGTCCTTCGCCAGTCTTCTCTTATTCCGCAGCTCCTGCTGTGAGTTACAAATATGAGCAACAGCACCGGTATCAAATACCCAGGAGCTACTACGAGCGCTGGTAAGGTACACATCAATTACATGTATATCACATATACCTTTCTTGTTGCCGGCCTTCTTATCCGCTAAGTACTTGGGGCAATTCCGTTTCCAGTGACCATTTCCCTTGCAATAAAAGCACTCAGTTTCAGGTTTGGGTCCATTCTTTGACTTCTTCCTGGCAACTGATTTACCAGGCGCGGCAACCTCCTTGCCGTCTTTCTTGAAGTTCTTCTTACCCTTGCCTTTCTTGAACTTAGTGGTTTTATTGACCATCAACACTTGATGTTCCTTTTTGATCTCCACCTCCGCGGATTTCAGCATTGAATACAACTCGGGAATGGTCTTTTCCATCCCCTGCATGTTGTAGTTCATCACGAAGCTTTTGTAGCTAGGTGGGAGCGACTGAAGGATTCTGTCAATGACCGCCTCATCCGGAAGATTAACTTCCAGCTGAGTCAAGCGGTTGTGCAACCCAGACATCTTGAGTATGTGTTCACTGACAGAGCTATTTTCCTCCATTTTGCAGCTAAAGAACTTGTCGGAGACTTCATATCTCTCGACCCGGGCATGAGCTTGGAAAATCAATTTCAGCTCCTCGAACATCTCATATGCTCCGTGCTTCTCAAAACGCTTTTGGAGCCCCGGTTCTAAGCTGTAAAGCATGCCGCACTGAACGATGGAGTAATCATCAGTGCGTGACTGATGGGCGTTCATAACGTCCTGGTTTTCTGGGAATGGTGCATCACCTAGCGGTGCATCTAGGACATAATCTTTCTTGGCTGCTATGAGGATGATCCTCAAGTTCCGGACCCAGTCCGAGTAGTTGCTGCCATCATCTTTCAGCTTAGTTTTCTCTAGGAACGCGTTGAAGTTGAGGCTGACATTACCGTGGGCCATTTGATCTACAAGACATATTGTAAAGATTTAGACTAAGTTCATGATGATTAAGTTCATCTAATCAAATTAATGAATGAACTCCCACTCAGATTAGACATCCCTCTAGTCATCTAAGTGTTACATGATCCGAGTCGACTAGGCCGTGTCCGATCATCACGTGAGACGGACTAGTCATCATCGGTGAACATCTCCATGTTGATCGTATCTTCTATACGACTCATGTTCGACCTTTCGGTCTCCGTGTTCCGAGGCCATGTCTGTACATGCTAGGCTCGTCAAGTTAACCCTAAGTGTTTTGCATGTGTAAAACTGTCTTACACCCGTTGTATGTGAACGTATGGATCTATCACACCCGATCATCACGTGGTGCTTCGAAACGACGAACTTTAGCAACGGTGCACAGTTAGGGGTGAACACTTCTTGAAATTTTGTAAGGGATCATCTTATTTACTACCGTCGTCCTAAGTAAACAAGATGCATAAACATAATAAACATCACATGCAATTATATAGTAGTGACATGATATGGCCATCATCATGTAGCTCCTTCGATCTCCATCTTGGGGCTCCATGATCATCTCGTCACCGGCACGACACCATGATCTCCATCATCATGATCTCCATCATCGTGTCTCCATGGAGTTGCTCGCCAACTATTACTACTACTACTATGGCTAACACGTTTAGCAACAAAGTAAAGTAATTTACATGGCTAGAGCTTGACATTCCTGGAGGTGACGAGGAGCACACACTCGGAGAGGCCAGACATCGTATCATCCTATGGAGAAAGGATTGCATCATCTTTCGAAGGCCACCGACACCGCGTCACCCGACTCCTCGTCGAAGTCCGCCACCGATTCAGCAGACTCCCGCTCCTCCAAGTCCACCAACGCGTGAGGCCACTCTTCCTCCTCCAAGTCCGGCAAAGTGTCAGGCCACTCCTCCTCCAAGTCCGACACAGCGTCAGACGTCCACTCCTCCTCCAAGTCCGGCACAACCTCATGCCACTCCTCCTCCAAGTCCGGCACAGCTTCAGGCAACTCCTCCTCGTCCAACTCAGCCCCGTCAGCCGTCTCCGCCGCCTTAGCAATTGCAGAAGAGACACCCCACAGCTATGGTGCGTAGCGGTACGAGTTGAGTGTTGGGGAACGTTGCAGAAAATTAAAATTTTCCTACGGTTTCACCAAGATCCATCTATGAGTTCATCTAAGCAACGAGTCATGGGAGAGAGATTGCATCTACATACCACTTGCAGATTGCGTGCGGAAGCGATCAAGGGGATGGTGATGACGTAGTCGTACTCGTTGTG
Organism: Aegilops umbellulata; assembly: GCA_032464435.1. NCBI lineage: Eukaryota > Viridiplantae > Streptophyta > Magnoliopsida > Poales > Poaceae > Aegilops > Aegilops umbellulata. Next base: position 460,645,812 of record CP136059.1, read on the forward strand.
ATTCGGATCACCGAGGACCAAGTGCCGAACGGACAGCACCTCCGCGTTCAACACACGTACGGGACGATCGACGTCTCCTCCTTCTTGATCCAGCAAGGGGAAGGAGAGGTTGAGGAAGAAGACACCAACGGCAGCACGACGGCGTGGTGAGGTTGGTGCAACAGAACTCCGACAGGGCTTCGCCAAGCACGTACGGAGGAGGAGAGGTGTTGGGGAGGGGAGGGGCTGCGCCTTCAGTTGTCTGCAGCCCTCCCCTCACCCCTCTATTTATAGGGGAAGGGGCAAGGGGGGCCGGCCCCCTCTAGATGGATCTAGAGGGGGGGGGGCGGCGGCCAAGGGGGAGGGGGCTTGCCCCCCAAGCAAGGGGGGGCGCCCCCTTTAGGGTTCCCCAAACCCTAGGGCGCATGGGCCCTTGGGGGGAGGCGCACCAGCCCACTTTGGGCTGGTTCCCTTCCCCTTTACAGCCCATGAGCCCCTCCGGGAGAGGTGGCCCCTCCCGGTGGACCCCCGAGGCCCCTCCGGTGGCCCCGGTACAATACCGATATGCCCCCGAACTATTCCGGTGTCCGTATGACAACTTCCCATATATAAATCTTTACCTCCGGATCACTCCGGAACTCCTCGTGACGTCCGGGATCTCATCCGGGACTCCGAACAACATTCGGTAATCACATACAAGTCTTCCTAATAACCCTAGCGTCACCGAACCTTAAGTGTGTAGACCCTACGGGTTCGGGAGACATGCAGACATGACCGAGACGACTCTCGGGCAATAACCAACAGCGGGATCTGGATACCCATGTTGGCTCCCACATGTTCCTCGATGAAGTCATCGGATGAACCACGATGTCGAGGGTTCAAGCAACCCCGTAAACTATTCCCTTTGTCAATCGGTAGGTTACTTGCCCGAGACTCGATCGTCGGTATCCCAATACCTCGTTTAGTCCCGTTACCGGCAAGTCACTTTACTCGTACCGTAATGCATGATCCCGTGGCCAAACACTTGGTCACCTTGAGCTCATTATGATGATGCATTACCGAGTGGGCCCGGTGATACCTCTCCGTCATGCGGAGTGACAAATCCCAGTCTTGATCCGTGTCAACCCAACAGATACTTTCGGAGATACCTGTAGTGCACCTTTATAGTCACCCAGTTACGTTGTGACGTTTGGTACACCCAAAGCACTCCTACAGTATCCGGGAGTTACACGATCTCATGGTCTAAGGAAAAGATACTCGACATTGGAAAGCTCTAGCAAAACGAACTACACGATCTTGTGCTATGCTTAGGATTGGGTCTTGTCCATCACATCATTCTCCTAATGATGTGATCTCGTTATCAATGACATCCCCATGTCTATAGTCAGGAAACCATGACTATATATTGATCAACAAGCTAGTCAACTAGAGGCTTACTAGGGACGTATTGGTGTCTAGTATCCACACATGTATTACGATTTCCAAATAACACAATTATAGCATGAATAAAGACAATTACCATGAACAAGGAAATATAATAATAATACTTTTATTATTGCCTCTAGGGCATATTTCCAATAGTCTCCCACTTGCACTAGAGTCAATAATCTAGTTACATTGTGATGAATCGAACACCCATAGAGTTCTGGTGCTGATCATGTTTTGCCCTAGGGAGAGGTTTAGTCAACGGGTCTGCGACATTCAGATCCGTGTGCACTTTACAAATTTCTATGTCTCCATCTTGAACATTTTCACGGATGGAGTTGAAGCGACGCTTGATGTGCCTGGTCTTCTTGTGAAACCTGGGCTCCTTGGCCAGTGCAATAGCTCCAGTGTTGTCACAGAAGAGTTTGATCGGCCCCGACGCATTGGGTATGACTCCTAGGTCGGTGATGAACTCCTTCACCCAAATTGCCTCATGCGCTGCCTCCGAGGCTGCCATGTATTCCGCTTCACATGTAGATCCCGCCACGACGCTCTGCTTGCAGCTGCACCAGCTCACTGCCCCACCATTCAACATATACACGTATCCGGTTTGTGACTTAGAGTCATCCAGATCTGTGTCGAAGCTAGCATCGACGTAACCCTTTACGACGAGCTCTTCGTCACCTCCATAAACGAGAAACATGTCCTTAGTCCTTTTCAGGTACTTAAGGATATTCTTGACCGCTGTCCAGTGTTCCTTGCCGGGGTTACTTTGGTACCTACCTACCAAACTTACGGCAAGGTTTACATCAGGTCTGGTACACAGCATGGCATACATTATGGATCCTATGGCTGAAGCATAGGGGATGACGCTCATCTCTTGTTTATCCTTTGCCGTGGTCGGGCATTGAGCCGAGCTCAATTTCACACCTTGTAATACAGGCAAGAACCCTTTCTTGGACTGATCCATTTTGAACTTCTTCAAAATCTTATCAAGGTACGTGCTTTGCGAAAGACCTATGAGGCGTCTTGATCTATCTCTATAGATTTTGATGCCTAATATGTAAGCAGCTTCTCCAAGGTCCTTCATTGAAAAACACTTGTTCAAATAGGCCTTTATGCTTTCCAAGAATTCTATAGCATTTCCCATCAATAGTATGTCATCCACATATAATATGAGAAATGCTACGGAGCTCCCACTCACTTTCTTGTAAACGCAGGCTTCTCCATAAGTCTGCATAAACCCAAACGCTTTGATCATCTCATCAAAGCGAATGTTCCAACTCCGAGATGCTTGCACCAGCCCATAAATGGATCGCTGGAGCTTGCACACCTTGTTAGCATTCTTGGGATCGACAAAACCTTCCGGCTGCATCATATACAGTTCTTCCTTAAGATAGCCGTTAAGGAATGCCGTTTTGACGTCCATTTGCCATATCTCATAATCATAGTATGCGGCAATTGCTAACATGATTCGGACGGACTTCAGCTTCGCTACGGGAGAGAAAGTCTCGTCGTAGTCAATCCCTTGAACTTGCCGATAACCCTTAGCGACAAGTCGAGCTTTATAGATGGTGACATTACCATCCGCGTCCGTCTTCTTCTTGAAGATCCATTTGTTTTCTATCGCTCGCCGATCATCGGGCAAGTCTGTCAAAGTCCATACTTTGTTTTCATACATGGATCCTATCTCGGATTTCATGGCTTCTAACCATTTGTTGGAATCCGGGCCCGCCATCGCTTCTTCATAGTTCGAAGGTTCACCGTTGTCCAACAACATGATTTCCAGGACAGGGTTGCCGTACCACTCTGGTGCGGAACGTGTCCTTGTGGACCTACGAAGTTCAGTGGAAGCTTGGTCCGAAGTATCTTGATCATTATCATTAACCTCCTCTCTAATTGGAGCAGGCACCACAGGAACATTTTCTTGCGCTGCGCCATTCTCCGTTTCAAGAGGCAGTACTTCATCAAGCTCCACTTTCCTCCCACTTACTTCTTTCGAGAGAAACTCTTTCTCCAGAAAGGTTCCGTTCTTGGCAACAAAGATCTTGCCCTCGGATCTTAAGTAGAAGGTATACCCTATGGTTTCCTTAGGGTATCCTATGAAGACGCATTTTTCCGATTTGGGTTCGAGCTTTTCAGGTTGAAGTTTCTTGACATAAGCCTCGCATCCCCAAACTTTTAGAAACGACAGCTTAGGTTTCTTTCCAAACCATAACTCATACGGTGTCGTCTCAACGGATTTAGACGGTGCCCTATTTAAAGTGAATGTGGCTGTCTCTAGAGCATATCCCCAAAATGAAAGCGGTAAATCGGTAAGAGACATCATAGATCGCACCATATCCAATAAAGTGCGATTACGACGTTTGGACACACCATTACGCTGAGGTGTTCCAGGCGGCGTGAGTTGTGAAACTATTCCACATTTTCTTAAGTGTGTGCCAAATTCGTGACTCAAGTACTCTCCTCCACGATCTGATCGTAGAAACTTGATTCTTCTGTCACGTTGATTCTCAACCTCACTCTGAAACTCCTTGAACTTTTCAAAGGTCTCAGACTTGTGTTTCATTAAGTAGACATAGCCATATCTACTCAAATCATCAGTGAGTGTGAGAACATAACGATATCCTCCGCGAGCCTCAACGCTCATTGGACCGCACACATCAGTATGTATAATCTCCAATAAGTTGGTTGCTCGCTCCATTGTTCCGGAGAACGGAGTCTTGGTCATTTTGCCCATAAGGCATGGTTCGCATGTGTCAAACGATTCATAATCGAGAGACTCTAAAAGTCCATCAGCATGGAGCTTCTTCATGCGCTTGACACCAATGTGACCAAGGCGGCAGTGCCACAAGTATGTGGGACTATCGTTATCAACTTTACACCTTTTGGCATTCACACTATGAATATGTGTATTATCACGCACGAGATTCATTAAGAATAAACCATTAACCACCGGAGCATGACCATAAAACATATCACTCATATAAATAGAACAACCATTATTCTCGGATTTAAATGAGTACCCATCTCGTATTAAACGAGATCCAGATACAATGTTCATGCTCAAACTTGGCACTAAATAACAATTATTGAGGTTTAAAACTAATCCCGTGGGTAAATGTAGAGGTAGCGTGCCGACGGCGATCACATCGACCTTGGAACCATTCCCGACGCGCATCGTCACCTCGTCCTTCGCCAGTCTTCTCTTATTCCGCAGCTCCTGCTGTGAGTTACAAATATGAGCAACAGCACCGGTATCAAATACCCAGGAGCTACTACGAGCGCTGGTAAGGTACACATCAATTACATGTATATCACATATACCTTTCTTGTTGCCGGCCTTCTTATCCGCTAAGTACTTGGGGCAATTCCGTTTCCAGTGACCATTTCCCTTGCAATAAAAGCACTCAGTTTCAGGTTTGGGTCCATTCTTTGACTTCTTCCTGGCAACTGATTTACCAGGCGCGGCAACCTCCTTGCAGTCTTTCTTGAAGTTCTTCTTACCCTTGCCTTTCTTGAACTTAGTGGTTTTATTGACCATCAACACTTGATGTTCCTTTTTGATCTCCACCTCCGCGGATTTCAGCATTGAATACAACTCGGGAATGGTCTTTTCCATCCCCTGCATGTTGTAGTTCATCACGAAGCTTTTGTAGCTAGGTGGGAGCGACTGAAGGATTCTGTCAATGACCGCCTCATCCGGAAGATTAACTTCCAGCTGAGTCAAGCGGTTGTGCAACCCAGACATCTTGAGTATGTGTTCACTGACAGAGCTATTTTCCTCCATTTTGCAGCTAAAGAACTTGTCGGAGACTTCATATCTCTCGACCCGGGCATGAGCTTGGAAAATCAATTTCAGCTCCTCGAACATCTCATATGCTCCGTGCTTCTCAAAACGCTTTTGGAGCCCCGGTTCTAAGCTGTAAAGCATGCCGCACTGAACGATGGAGTAATCATCAGTGCGTGACTGATGGGCGTTCATAACGTCCTGGTTTTCTGGGAATGGTGCATCACCTAGCGGTGCATCTAGGACATAATCTTTCTTGGCTGCTATGAGGATGATCCTCAAGTTCCGGACCCAGTCCGAGTAGTTGCTGCCATCATCTTTCAGCTTAGTTTTCTCTAGGAACGCGTTGAAGTTGAGGCTGACATTACCGTGGGCCATTTGATCTACAAGACATATTGTAAAGATTTAGACTAAGTTCATGATGATTAAGTTCATCTAATCAAATTAATGAATGAACTCCCACTCAGATTAGACATCCCTCTAGTCATCTAAGTGTTACATGATCCGAGTCGACTAGGCCGTGTCCGATCATCACGTGAGACGGACTAGTCATCATCGGTGAACATCTCCATGTTGATCGTATCTTCTATACGACTCATGTTCGACCTTTCGGTCTCCGTGTTCCGAGGCCATGTCTGTACATGCTAGGCTCGTCAAGTTAACCCTAAGTGTTTTGCATGTGTAAAACTGTCTTACACCCGTTGTATGTGAACGTATGGATCTATCACACCCGATCATCACGTGGTGCTTCGAAACGACGAACTTTAGCAACGGTGCACAGTTAGGGGTGAACACTTCTTGAAATTTTGTAAGGGATCATCTTATTTACTACCGTCGTCCTAAGTAAACAAGATGCATAAACATAATAAACATCACATGCAATTATATAGTAGTGACATGATATGGCCATCATCATGTAGCTCCTTCGATCTCCATCTTGGGGCTCCATGATCATCTCGTCACCGGCACGACACCATGATCTCCATCATCATGATCTCCATCATCGTGTCTCCATGGAGTTGCTCGCCAACTATTACTACTACTACTATGGCTAACACGTTTAGCAACAAAGTAAAGTAATTTACATGGCTAGAGCTTGACATTCCTGGAGGTGACGAGGAGCACACACTCGGAGAGGCCAGACATCGTATCATCCTATGGAGAAAGGATTGCATCATCTTTCGAAGGCCACCGACACCGCGTCACCCGACTCCTCGTCGAAGTCCGCCACCGATTCAGCAGACTCCCGCTCCTCCAAGTCCACCAACGCGTGAGGCCACTCTTCCTCCTCCAAGTCCGGCAAAGTGTCAGGCCACTCCTCCTCCAAGTCCGACACAACGTCAGACGTCCACTCCTCCTCCAAGTCCGGCACAACCTCATGCCACTCCTCCTCCAAGTCCGGCACAGCTTCAGGCAACTCCTCCTCGTCCAACTCAGCCCCGTCAGCCGTCTCCGCCGCCTCAGCAATTGCAGAAGAGACACCCCACAGCTATGGTGCGTAGCGGTACGAGTTGAGTGTTGGGGAACGTTGCAGAAAATTAAAATTTTCCTACGGTTTCACCAAGATCCATCTATGAGTTCATCTAAGCAACGAGTCATGGGAGAGAGATTGCATCTACATACCACTTGCAGATTGCGTGCGGAAGCGATCAAGGGGATGGTGATGACGTAGTCGTACTCGTTGTGATTCGGATCACCGAGGACCAAGTGCCGAACGGACAGCACCTCCGCGTTCAACACACGTACGGGACGATCGACGTCTCCTCCTTCTTGATCCAGCAAGGGGAAGGAGAGGTTGAGGAAGAAGACACCAACGGCAGCACGACGGCGTGGTGAGGTTGGTGCAACAGAACTCCGACAGGGCTTCGCCAAGCACGTACGGAGGAGGAGAGGTGTTGGGGAGGGGAGGGGCTGCGCCTTCAGTTGTCTGCAGCCCTCCCCTCACCCCTCTATTTATAGGGGAAGGGGCAAGGGGGGCCGGCCCCCTCTAGATGGATCTAGAGGGGGGGGGCGGCGGCCAAGGGGGAGGGGGCTTGCCCCCCAAGCAAGGGGGGCGCCCCCTTTAGGGTTCCCCAAACCCTAGGGCGCATGGGCCCTTGGGGGGAGGCGCACCAGCCCACTTTGGGCTGGTTCCCTTCCCCTTTACAGCCCATGAGCCCCTCCGGGAGAGGTGGCCCCTCCCGGTGGACCCCCGAGGCCCCTCCGGTGGCCCCGGTACAATACCGATATGCCCCCGAACTATTCCGGTGTCCGTATGACAACTTCCCATATATAAATCTTTACCTCCGGATCACTCCGGAACTCCTCGTGACGTCCGGGATCTCATCCGGGACTCCGAACAACATTCGGTAATCACATACAAGTCTTCCTAATAACCCTAGCGTCACCGAACCTTAAGTGTGTAGACCCTACGGGTTCGGGAGACATGCAGACATGACCGAGACGACTCTCGGGCAATAACCAACAGCGGGATCTGGATACCCATGTTGGCTCCCACATGTTCCTCGATGAAGTCATCGGATGAACCACGATGTCGAGGGTTCAAGCAACCCCGTAAACTATTCCCTTTGTCAATCGGTAGGTTACTTGCCCGAGACTCGATCGTCGGTATCCCAATACCTCGTTTAGTCCCGTTACCGGCAAGTCACTTTACTCGTACCGTAATGCATGATCCCGTGGCCAAACACTTGGTCACCTTGAGCTTATTATGATGATGCATTACCGAGTGGGCCCGGTGATACCTCTCCGTCATGCGGAGTGACAAATCCCAGTCTTGATCCGTGTCAACCCAACAGATACTTTCGGAGATACCTGTAGTGCACCTTTATAGTCACCCAGTTACGTTGTGACGTTTGGTACACCCAAAGCACTCCTACAGTATCCGGGAGTTACACGATCTCATGGTCTAAGGAAAAGATACTCGACATTGGAAAGCTCTAGCAAAACGAACTACACGATCTTGTGCTATGCTTAGGATTGGGTCTTGTCCATCACATCATTCTCCTAATGATGTGATCTCGTTATCAATGACATCCCCATGTCTATAGTCAGGAAACCATGACTATATATTGATCAACAAGCTAGTCAACTAGAGGCTTACTAGGGACGTATTGGTGTCTAGTATCCACACATGTATTACGATTTCCAAATAACACAATTATAGCATGAATAAAGACAATTACCATGAACAAGGAAATATAATAATAATACTTTTATTATTGCCTCTAGGGCATATTTCCAACATTGAGGTCATAGTACATGAAGTACAGGCGGAGGAAAGCGATATAAATATGGTCCAAACCTCAGTACTCCTCTTCCTGAGAGGGCTTACGACAGGACCGAGGAGCAAACCAAGGCCATAGTGTGGGCAGAAGTTGACGCCCATTTTGGACCGAAACCGCCACCGCCTTCAAGGGAGAAAGTGCCTGTGGAAGTTCTTGACCACTTCATTCGTATGGCTCAACCACCTGCTCCTAAGCCTGTTGACACAGACTATGAGCGCCACATCAGGAAGTTACATCGGCAACATCTACAGAAGGAGGCGAGCTCGAGCTCGAGCAAACAACAAGCAGCTGTCAAAAAATGCAGGAATAACGTTGCCCAGCTGGGAGAACAGGCGGCGCAATCGATCCCCCCGCTTGTTGTGCCAACAACACGTGATAGTACGCGCGCCCAATATTATTGTGGGGAAACAGTTTACATTTCTGAGGTGGGCGATGTGGTAATAACCCAGGAGCATATAATGCAGGCTGAAACTCTCAACATCACTGTTGGATAACTCCTCGAGATCGAGGACATGCCTGTGCTTAGAGAGGAGGAAATAAAATGGAAATATGTCCGGGGCCAACCTTTGGTCAAGCCAGAAGAGGTCAAGAAGCTCCGAACGAGAACGTATGAATTGCATCAATGGTACATGGACATTACCAAGAGATCCGATCGAGAGTCCCTCATGGTGCAAGTCAAGAAGGATCATTACTACCATCTGAAACCTGTGACCGTTGAGTATTCTGAACTGTTTTAGTTATACAATCAAGACGCACTCGACAAATCTATCGTCAGTTGCTATTGTCTGTAAGTGATTTTTTTTCTGTAATTTAAGTCTCAAGCTAGCTGTAGTGATCCTTTTGATCAATCATTACCTGTAATTATCCTCACTATATTCTTTTCTGTGGTATTATGCAGGATGAAGATGTATGAAATGAGAAAAGGTGGACGCTATGGCATTGGGTTCATTAACCCAAACACCGTTAATGAATACACATGGAAAATAAACAAGCATCATGAAAAGCAGGTAGAGGACAACATGCTAGAGTTCTTGAAGCACCTCAAATACAATGAAGATATACTACTTCCTTACAACTTCCAGTGAGTCACACTTTCTTGTACTACAATTCTCTCTTTTTGCCTACTAGCTAGCTACATGTTTTTGCTTACATATGCCCGCTTAATTAAGACATGCAAACGTGTGTGCATGTAGATTTCACTGGATCTTGTGTATCATTAAAGTTGACGCCGGAACAGTTGAAATACTGGACTCATTACTCAAAGCAAATAGTGACTATAACATCTTGTTTGGGATAGTCAACAGGTAATTTCAATCATTATTAACTATATATCTCGGCCTATTTAGTTCGTCATTTCATGATATGAACTATTTAATAACCCCTTTATTCATTTTCTTTGTCGGCAGGCAGGGCTTGGGCAAGGTTCATCAGCGTCACGGAAGGCGAATGGAAACAACAGCTGAAATGGTTTCGACCCAAGGTAAGTAATTAAGTAGTACTAGCTAGCTAGCTAGCTGCCATCTCTTTAATTATCATGCTTGATTAATTATTATCTGATCAAATTAAATTCCATTCTCGTAAAGGCCCTGAAGCAGGCGCAGGGGACTGAGCTGTGTGCATTCTGCGTTTGCGAGAACATTCGCATGATGGCGTCTGAAAGGAGCAGATCTCAAAGACAGGAATGGGTACGCTTGTCAGAACACTATTCACAATTTGTACACCATTATCGATATCTAGTCACACAACTAATACACATGCATATTGATCTCCTTCTTAACAGTTCACAGAGGTGCGGGACAAGCTCCAAGAAACGGAGCGCGTAGAAGCACTTCAAGAGGAAATAGCGGGATTTTTGCTCGACCAGGTCATAAATCTGAAGGGAGAATACTATTACCTGCTACCGCCCCCATCGACCAGGTCATGAACCACTTCCAGTTGTCATCGTGCTCCGAAGGCACCAATTAGGCTAATGCCACTGGCTCCGAAGGCAACATGCATATGTAGGAGAAATTGTATATAGCTATACATGTGTGTATGTGTGAATTAATATGTGGTGGTTTGTGAGACATTGATGATATATATATAATTGGTTCTACTAGAAATTTTATATATATATATATATATATATATATATATATATATATATATATATATATATATATATATATATATATATATATATATGCATAACGTGTACAATGTGTAGTATTGTAAAATACCAGCAAACGAAAAAGAATTAAAATGGAAAACACAAAATTAAATGAAAAAGAAATCATAAAACCAAAACCCCCCAAACATTTTAGTACCGGTTGGTGTTACCAACCGGTACTAAAGGGCTCCCGGCTCCCCGAGCTGGCTCGTGCCATGTGGTTGCCCTTTAGCACCGGTTCGTGCTGAACCGGTACTAAAGGGGGGGGGGGCTTTAGTGCCCACACTTTAGTGCCGGTTATGGAACCGACACTAAAGGGCCTTATGAACCAGTGCTATTGCCCGATTATGCACTAGTGGTTGGACACCAGAAAACCCAATAACTTGCCTGCCGGTACACCAAAGACACTCTTGGCCGGGTTGAGCATCATCTTGTATGTCCGTAGCTTATCAAAGGTTTCCTTCAAATCGTCAACTAGAGTCTCCTTCTCTCTTAACTTAACCACAATATCATCCACATATGCATGTACATTACAACCAATCTGTTTATGAAGGCAATTCTGTACACACCGTTGATAAGTTGCCTGAGCACTCTTGGGCCCAAAGGGCATAGATACATAGCAGAAGGCTCCAAAGGGAGTTATGAACACCGTCTTCTCCTGGTCCTTAACTGCCATCTTGATCTGATGATAACCAGAATATGCATCCAGAAAACTCAAACGCTCGCAACCCGTCGTAGCATCAATAATATGATCAATACGGGGGAGGGCAAAAGGATCTGCCGGACAAGCCTTGTTAAGATCTGTGTAATCCACACACATGCGCCAGGTGTCGTTTTTCATAAGGACTAACACCGGATTAGCCAGCCATTCAGGATGGAAAACTTCAATGATAAAACCAGCCGCTAAGAGCCTCGCTACCTCTTCTCCAATAGCTTTGCGTCTTTCCTCGTTAAACGAGCGGAGAAACTGTTTCACCGGTTTGTACTTGGGATCCACATGAAGAGTGTGCTCAGTGAGTTGCCTCGGTACACCTGTCATGTTAGAAGGCTTCCATGCAAAAATGTCCCGATTCTCACGGATGAACTCGATGGGCGCGCTTTCCTATTTCGGATCCAAGTTGGCACTGATACTGAACTGCTTGGACGAATCGCCAGGTACGAAGTCAACAAGCTTAGTCTCAGCCGCCGAGTTGAACTTCAGGGCTGGATCATTCTCCGTAGTTGGCTTCTTCAACGGAGTCATGTCTGCCGGATCAACATTGTCCTTATAGTATTTCAGCTCCTCCGTGGCACAAACCGACTCTGCATAAGCCACATCACCTTATTCACACTCCAAAGCAATTTTGCGGCTTCCGTGAACCATTATCGTTCCCTTGTGACCCGGCATCTTGAGCTGCAAATACACATAACAGGGCCGTGCCATAAATTTGGCGTAAGCCGGCCGCCCAAACAGGGCGTGATATGGGCTCTAGATTTTTACCACCTCAAAAGTCAGTGTCTCCGACCTGGAATCATGATCATCTCCAAAGGCCACTTCCAGAGCTATCTTGCCAACAGGATATGCTGACTTACTAGGCACCACACCATGGAACACCGTATTGGATGGTTCAAGATTTTTATCTGTTAATCCCATACGACGGAAGGTCTCAAGTATAAGATATTAATGCTGCTCCCTCCATCCATGAGCACCCTGGTGAATTTATAACCTCCCTCCTGAGGTGCCACCACCAATGCTAGCTGACCCGAATTGTCAATCCGGGGAGGGTGATCCTCTCTGCTCCATACAATTGGCTGTTCAGACCAGCGTAAATAACGGGGCACAACCGGTTCAATAGAGTTTACTGCTCGATTATGGAGCTTCTGGTCTCGCTTGTCCAAGCTAGTGGTGAAGACATGATATTGCCCGCTATTCAACTGCTTCGGGTGACTCTGATAACCCGACTGCTGCTGCTGGTGGTGGTTGTAACCACCTTGTCTATTCTGATTACCTTGATTGTTATGTCCGCCCTAATTACCATTAAACCCTGAACTGGAATTTCCTCCACCGTAACCCGGCCCGGATCCTGAGCCACCACCTGATCCGTGGTCATACCAGAAAGCATTAGAGTTCTTGAACTGCTGCATAATGTAACAATCCTTCCAAAGGTGATTGGCTAGCATCTCCTTCATCCCGTGCTTTGGACAGGGCTGGTTTAACAGATAAGACAGGCGGTCCGGGTTAGGATTAGGTGCTCCACTGCGATTCGATGTTTTACCCTTACGTCGCTGGCCCTTGTCCTGCGCGTTGGTATTAGCCACAAAGTCCATGCTGCCATCCGCTTTACGCTTGCCTCCGTTTCCATGACCCGCCGGGTTATGCTGCTGTCCTTTGGAGTTGTTGTTCTTCTTTCCCTTCCCTGCCTTGTCATCATCAGACTCGACATCCTTGGTACTATCAGAATCAGCATACTTCACTAACGCAGCCATGAGGGTCCCTATATCGTTGCAATGGCGCTTCATCCATCCTAACTTCAACTTTAGAGGCCCAAACCGGCAGTTGCCTTCCAAGGTTATAACCGCGGTATCAGCGTTAATACGGTCTGATGAATGTAAAATTTGCGAGACCCGGCGCACCCAACGGGTCGTTGATTCTCCTTCCTCCTGGACACAAGCTGCCAAGTCCACTATTGACATAGGCTGTTTGCATGTAACCTTGAAATTCTGGATAAACCGGGCTTGCAATTGGGCCCATGAACTGATAGAGTTGGTCGGTAAACTTTTTAACCAAGTGCGGGTCGTCCCTTCGAGCATCATGGTGAAGTACTTTGCACACGCCGCATCATCCACATCAAGCATCTCCATGGCCATCTCCTAGCTCTCCACCCATGTCTCCAGAGGCTGATCAACTGTGTAATTTGGCACTTTGCATGGGCCCTTGAAATCCTTGGGCAGGCGCACATTGCGTAAAGCGGGGACAAGACAAGGCACCCCCAAAGAACTAGAAGTAACGCCAGGCTCGACTATGGTAGTTGGACGAACCGGCGTAAGCTGACGATCCTCATACTGCGCTGCTAACTCGGCCTCCCTGCATGCTCAAGCCCAGTCCACCACTTCCTGAGCATCACCAACACCACCCACCGGGTTGTTACCACGGGGTACTTCACGGTTTCGTGCATTACTTGACACAGCCGGTTCATCCATACACCTGCTATAGCTCCGGCTTGGACGAGGGGTGGAGTGAATTCGGTCGCGACCGTATGAGTATGCTCCTTGTTGGATCAAAGCTGTCCGAAGAAGCTCCTTAACCCGGCGCGTTTCCACCGCCTACGGCGAATCACCTTCAATTGGGATGGCCTCCAGCCGTGCAGCAGCAGCAACAAGGTTATCCATCGGGTTGGAGTAGTTATCTGAAGGTGTCGGGACAGCCTGAGGTACGATAGCGTTCTGATGAGGTGGATCCATCAAGCAGGGTGAACCGGCGCGCCCGTCCCTGGCGCTTCCGCCCGGTTTACCACCGGCGGGTTGCTGGTCCCTGCTCCTGGGGTGTTGAAGAGATCTCTACCTTCGAAAACCGGGGGCAAGCGAGACCGGTGCTTCCGCTTCAGGACCTCATGTGACGCGTTCTGATCTAGCATAAGTTGGTAAGCTTGCGCATCCAAAGCGGCCCGCTCTATAGTCATCTTGGCATTCTCAGCTGCTAGGTCGGCCTTGGCTTGAGTTATCTAATATCTCACTTTCGCAATTTCCGCATCGTGGGCGTTCTGATCCGCCGGATTACCCTCTGCCATGAGCGTAGCCAACACATCAAACAGATTAGATAAAACTTGAGCCGGCGGGTGCACAGGGCCTCCTGCCCCGGCTGCCGTCGCGGTCCCTGATCCGGAGATCATTGCTGCTGCAGTCGAAGAGTGGATCGCTGCTTGTGTCCCGGCCATGAATATTCCGACCCGGTTTGGTAGATCAGAGGGGTCCGGAATACTGTCGCCATCGGAACAGCCCCCAATCCGACCATCTTGCAACTGATACAATGATTCGGTTTCTCCGGTCGAGGACTCGTCGCCGGAATAAACGACGGTCTCGCCACCAGATTCTGAACCACCCTCGTATTCTCCTCTATGGATGACTCCCACGAAGGCATGCTTCACGGCCGGTTTAACCAGGGCGGATCGTGCACGCTGAGACGTCTCGACGAGGTCGGTGCAGATGTCCGGCTCAGGGCCCGGTTCACCGATCATGCCAATGAATACGTGTATGCCACCAAAGGGGACCCGGTACCTGTATTCGATTGAGCCGGCCTCGGGGCCCCATCCTGCATCGTCGATGTAGAGCTTGCCGCGACGACTCTTGGTCATCCGGCCCACAGCGTAGCCCTTGAGTCCTTCGAAGTTTCCCTCCAAGAACTTGAAACCATCGTGCGATAGCCCCACGGTGGGCGCCAACTGTCGTGGTTTTGTCACGGCAGATGTCCTCATGAAAGGACTTAGTCGTGGAGCCATCGCGACGGGTTAGCTTGAAGGGGTTAAAGCGG
This sequence comes from Aegilops umbellulata, assembly GCA_032464435.1. Lineage (NCBI taxonomy): Eukaryota > Viridiplantae > Streptophyta > Magnoliopsida > Poales > Poaceae > Aegilops > Aegilops umbellulata. The sequence goes on from CP136059.1 coordinate 460,660,946, forward strand.
ACACAGGGACGCAAGAGAGTTTATACTAGTTCGGCCCCTTCGATGAAGGTAAAATCCTACGTCTAGTTGTGATGGAATTGATGGGGTTTCGATGACTAGGGAGCAAACAAGCTTCGCCTAAGTCTCGAGTTGTTGTCTGTTGTCCCGGTGCCAACTGTCGTGGTTTTGTCATGGCAGATGTCCTCATGAAAGGACTTAGTCGTGGAGCCATCGCGATGGGTTAGCTTGAAGGGGTTAAAGCGGACACAGGGACACAAGAGAGTTTATACTAGTTCGGCCCCTTCGATGAAGGTAAAAGCCTACGTCTAGTTGTGATGGAATTGATGGGGTTTCGATGACTAGGGAGCAAACAAGCTTCGCCTAACTCTCGAGTTGTTGTCTGTTGTCCCTGAACCGCCACCGGGTCGTCCCCTTATATACACGGGTGACGCCCGTCGGTTTACAGAGTCCCAACACCGGCTCATAGACGTGTCTGGTTTGGTCTCTACTTACTCCTAACTTACAACACAAGTTACATACTAACGCCGGTTTACGGCTATAGGCCTTGAACCGACTATGGTCCTTTAGTCCTCATCTGCCTTCTTGGGCTTTAGCATACTTAACTATTGGCGAAGTTAACCCGGCCCAGATAGGCCGGTTTACGCCCAGTAGTAATATCCCCAACAACTGGCGTCATGGGTCAACAAGGGGATAGACTAGGGACCAGTAAATGATGTGCCGACATTGCTGAGTCGCATCCGAGATCTCCTCGAGAGAGATGTCAGCCTTGTCAACGTAATTGTAAGTGCATCTAGTGCCCCTTAGTGATTTTGGTGTATTGAAGACTTATAGGTTAAGTATCTAATGCGTTTATGAGTGTACACAGGTCTATAAGTCTATGAGGAGTTTGATATTTACAGAGAAAGTCGACCCCTAAAAATGAAGTTCTTCGACTGAAGACTTTGATATACTGAAGACTTTCTGAAGACTTTGAAAGTGAAGAAATTGGTGTGACCTTGAAGACTCGGTATTCATTCGAGGAACATGAAGCGTGAAGACTTTTGTTTTCGTAGTTTCATTTTCTCTTTCTTGAGTCATAGGAAACACCGTACTGTTAAAGGGGGTCGAGGAAATACTAAGGAGAAAATTTCCATGTGATGCTCAACTCAAATCCTACATCTACCAATCCCTTCGAGTGAAGCCATTGGAAATCTCATACAGTTCAGTCAATTTCTTCAGTGACAGAGACATAGTTCTTCTGATCACTGAGGACTTTGTTCTGACTGAGGAGTTAGGAATTCGCCAGTGCGAAATGCCTACACAGTGAGGAACATGATAGCCCTGAGGAATTTGTACCTCGAATTTCTGACCGTTGCTGTGCTACGCGCCAGCTGTCCCAAAATATCTTATCCACCTAACGGTCATATCATTGAAGGGCATTTATGTCTTATCATGTCGGGCTGCTCCCTAGGCTATAAATAGCCGCCCCCTACAACCACTAGCTGGTTGGCTGCTCCGAGAGAAACTGACACTTGTCATTTCAGAGCAACCCATCCTCCGAGGACTTTGAGCGAAAATCATCAAGTGAGGAAAATCCAAACCCAAACCGAAAACACCTACAAACCCAAAGTGATTGAGCATCACTGAAGAGATTGATCCTGCGTGGATCCGATGCTTGTTACCTTTGAAGACTGTGCTTCTTCCAGACGGTTAGGCATCAAGGTCTAGAGCATCCAAGAGGAATTGTGGATCGTTGAGTGACCAAGTCTGTGAAGGTTTGGAAGTCACCTGAAGACTTACCACGAGTGATTGGGCGAGGACTGTGTGTCCTTAGCTCAAGGAGAATACGGTGAGGACTGTGTGTCCGGGACTAGGTGTCCTCGAGTTTAAATACTTAGCTGCTCCAACCAGATGTACAACTGAGACAGCAGTTGGAACTGGTCTACCAAATCATTGTCTTCACCAAGCTTACTGGTTCTAGTTCCTCAACACTTTCATTTCCTCATCACTTGTTGTGTGTTTGTTCATATCTGTGTTTGAAGACTTTGACTGAAGAGTTTCTCAATTTCCTCAGTTCAATTTTTCAGTCTGTTTGTCTTCATCTTGTGTTATCCCGTGTTTACGCTTTCTGTACTCTGTGTTTGTCTTCATTTCATCATGATGACTATGCTTGAATTCTGTTATGTTTTCATCTGAGTACTTATTCCGCTGCTAGTAGTTCTTCGCTAAGGAATTTCCTCACGAGCAAATTCCTCAGTGAAGAATTTCATAAAAATAGCCTATTCACCCCCCTCTAGTCGATATAACGCACTTTTAGTAATGCAAGTCATGCTAGTTCGTCGAGCCCTGCCTTGCAAACGTCGACCTCTCCGTATGTGGGAGTTCAAACCGGAAGGACCGCGAACTATTCAGCACTTCTTCGGCGTGACGCTCGAAGAGATGTACAGATTGTTCTTCGGATCACGAATAAATTGTCCGGACACCACCGAGGATGCGGGTCTAAACTGCAATCATCCAGACGCCCAAGTAAGCAGTCCTTCGGCCGAACATGCTGTCTATTTATTTATTACAACATTATTCTGAAAAGTCACTCTTTGACCAGGACTGGGTAAAAAAGGCGAAGATGATCAGGTGTTTGGCCCCCCTTCCCGAAGGCTCAACTGATCCAGTACTGGCCAGAATGCTCGAGCTCGCGCCTTATCAAGCGCCATCAGGGGAAGATAAAGGGGGGAATAAAGAAGTCAAAAGTGGGCCTCACTCATTATTCATCTAGACCGGGGGAATTAGTGCCTCCGCGAAGGAGGATAACCGGGGAGAAGAATCTAAAATCCCCTCTCCACACGAAAGGAAGAGGACCGCCTCTGAAGACTTGGAAACAATGGTTTCCAAACGAGGGAAGAAATCTTCCTCAGAGGGTCCTACCCCGGAGGGTATCCTTACCGCATAGTGCCCGCAAGGGGATCAACCCGCCATCGAGCTGTAAGTAGACAAGAGTATTTTATAGTAAGTATATCATGCTTTATTTCCGAGGACAATAACCGAGACGTATGTCTTGTAGTTCGGATCGTAGCCCTTCTCGACAGAGTTCATCTTTGGGGGATGAAAGTGCATTATATCGACTAGAGGGGGGGGTGAATAGGCGATTTTTATGAAATTCTTCACTGGGGAATTTGCTAGTGAGGAAATTCCTTAGCGAAGAACTACTAGCAGCGGAATAAGTACTCAGATGAAAACATAATAGAATTCAAGCATAGTCATCATGATGAAATGAAGACAAATACAAAGTACAGAAAGCGTAAACACAGGATAACACAAGATGAAGACAAACATACTGAAGAAATTGAACAGAGGAAATTGAGAAAGTCTTCAGTCAAAGTCTTCAAACACAGATATGATAAACAAACAACACACTACTGAGGAAATGAAAGAGTTGAGGAAATAGAACCAGTAAGCTTGGTGCAGACAATGATTTGGTAGACCAGTTCCAACTGCTGTCTCAGTTGTACATCTGGTTGGAGCGGCTGAGTATTTAAACTCGAGGACACCCAGTCCCGGACACATAGTCCTCACCGTATTCTCCTTGAGCTAAGAACACACAGTCCTCTCCCAATCACTCGTGTTAAGTCTTCAGGTGACTTCCAAACCTTCACAGACTTGGTCACTCGGCGATCCACAATTCCTCTTGGATGCTCTAGACCTTGATGCCTAACCGTCTGGAAGAAGCATAGTCTTCAAAGGTAACAAGCGAGGATCCACGCAGGATCAATCTCTTCAGTGATGCTCAATCACTTTGGGTTTGTAGGTGTTTTGGGTTTGGGGTTTGGATTTTCCTCACTTGATGATTTTCGCTCAAAGTCCTCGGAGGATGGGTTGCTCTCAAATGACAAGTGTCAAGTTCTCGCGGAGCAGCCAACCAGCTAGTGGTTGTAGGGGGCGGCTATTTATAGCCTAGGGAGCAGCCCGACATGATAAGACATAAATGCCCTTCAATGATATGACCGTTAGGTGGACAAGATATTTTCGGACAGCTGGCGCGCAGCACAACAACGGTCGGAAATTTGAGGTACAAATTCCTCAGGGCTCTCATGTTCCTCACTGTGTAGGTAATTCGCACTGGCGAATTCCTAACTCCTCAGTCAGAGCAAAGTCCTCAGTGACCAGAAGAACTGCGTCTCTGTCACTGAAGAAATTGACTGAACTGTATGAGATTTCCAATGGCTTCACTCGAAAGGATTGGTAGGTGTAGGATTTGAGTTGAGCATCACATGGAAATTTTCTCCTTAGTATTTCCTCGACCCCCTTTAATAGTACGGTGTTTCCTATGACTCAAGAAAGAGAAAATGAAACTATGAAAAAACAAAAGTCTTCACGCTTCATGTTCCTCGAATGAATACCAAGTCTTCAAGGTCACACCAATTTCTTCACTTTCAAAGTCTTCAGAAAGTCTGCAGTATATCAAAGTCTTCAGTCGAAGAACTTCATTTTTAGGGGTCGACTTTCTCTGTAAATATCAAACTCCTCATAGACTTATAGATCTGTGTACACTCATAAACGCATTAGATACTTAACCTATAAGTCTTCAATACACCAAAATCACTAAGGGGCACTAGATGCACTTACAATCTCCCCCTTTTTGGTGATTGATGACAACATAGGTTAAGTTTTCAACGGGGATAAATATATGAAGTGTAAATACTGATATTGAGGAATTTGATTGCAAGATATAGAAGAACTCCCCCTGAAGATGTGCATAGTGAGGAATTTGCTTCTGTAGCAATGCACATTTGAAGAGTTGAATCATGGAGATCTCCCCTATATCTTGTAATTCATACACGTTGATGTATAATATGAAGAATTTGAAATGCATGATGAAATATGGTGCCTGATGTAATTCAGCATGCGTGCAATAATATTAAAAAGGAATAAGCATGCAGAATAGAGCATCAAGGTATCAAAGCAAAGTGCAACAAAAGTATCAGCGCACCATCGGACTTAAGATTACAACTCGATCCAATAAAAGTTTCGGAAGAACGAGAGTTGTAACTTAAAAAAACGAATAAACCCTTATTATAGACCCTCTTGAAGACTAACTCAGATTTCTCCCCCTTTGTCATCAAATGACCAAAAGGATCGAAACTGAGGACTAACGCCCCTGAAGATTTTCAAGTTGATGAAGGAGCGCCAGCGTTGTTGGGGTCGGTCGTTGAAGTAGGGCCTGCTGCAGTGTCGTCCAAGTCTTCATTTTCATCAGTCGCACGCGATGAAGAATATGAGCTGGCCACCAAAGAAGGAACCTTCACCTTCTTGTATTTCTTCGGAGGAGGTGCAAACCAGTCAAAATCTTCTTTGAGACCCATTTTCTCCAAGTCTTCAGCACTGTACACTTGAGATAGAACAGCTCAGGTGCGGTTGAGGGTTTCATGAAGGTAGTAGTGGTTTTTCTTCACTGCATTGTGTGTGGAAGTCATGTTGTGAAGAATTGAACCAAACTGACACTTGACCCATTTGTGGTTGCGATCAACCTTTTGATGAAGACTGAGGAGTAACTCATGGTCAGTCATCACCCTGGGTGCTGTGGCTTGAGGATTTGGCTTGGCAGTGTTAGCAGCAGAGTCATGTGTGGCAGAGTCATCATTGGTGGAGTAAGATGCAGCTTTGCGAAATTGGCCATCCAATGGACGAATGCCTTCATCTATCATAGCAGTGGCCTTGCCTTTTTCTTCAGCTGAGGAAAATGTCCGTTTGAGGACTTCATTGGGAGGCAAGTAGCTGCAGTGGTTGAGCGTTTCAGCTTTGTAGTTGAGTGAAGACCTTATCCTGATGAATTTCATTATCCAAGGTGCATAAGGCTTCAGCTCAAATGGTGACATAGCAATGTTGGCCAGAGTCCTCATGAAGAAATCATGGAAGTTGACGGAAATGCCATGGATGATGTTGAAAAGCAGATTCTTCATGATGCCAACGACTTCTTCATCAGACGAGTCGTGGCCTTTGATGGGACTCATTGTCTTCGTCAGAATGCGATAGACAGTCCTTGGCACATACAGCAATTCCTTGACGAGGAAATTGGTTCTAGGAGCCTGCCCTGGCTTCAAAGGCTTCATCAGCACTTGCATATAATGATTTGAAAGCTCAGGTTCGTTGTACACACAACGAGCATCTTCAGTGGGTGGACTGAGAGGAAGGACCCGAAGCAATTCAGATGCAGGGGCCTTATGGTGGGTGTTGTCAGTCATCTAGTCCAAAACCCATGAATTGATATCTTCAGAGTTGCCGGTGATGTGCAACGTTGCATAGAATTGAAGAATAAGCTCTTCATTCCAATCGCGTATATCTGTGCAGAAATTGAGCAGCCTAGCGTCGTGAAGAACACTGAGCACTGGTGTGAAGCACGGCAAAGACTCCATATCCACGTGAGGAATATGAGCATGGTCGAAGACTTTGTCTTTGTTGTAAAGCACTGAGGAATAGAAATTTACTTGGCTGGCAGTCCAGAAACGTCTCTTCCTTATGCGAGCAGAGTCATATGGGTTGTATTCAGTGAAGAACACGTGCTCGCCATAGAAGTCTTCAGCCTTGAATTTCTGTTTTCGTGAGAATGGATCCTTTGGCCTTGGCAGAGGAGTGTCAGTGAGTTGCATCACGACCTCAGGAATCACGATATCAGGTTCTTCAGGCTGAGGAATTTCAGGATTTTCCTCAGGTGCAGTCACCTTGTCTGTATCAGCAGCAGTTTCTTCAGCGCTAGTGGCTGGAATTTCTTCATTCACAGATGCAGTGGGATGAATTTCGTCAGAGCCCAATTGTACTGTTGGTGAAGGGGAGTGAGGAATTTGCTGCAGGGGAGTGAAGAGTGGGGAATTGGGATGCTGACTTTCCCAAAAGTCGTCATTCATCACTGGAGTGGTGCTTCCAATATCCACGTTTTCATCAATTTCTTCAACACCAGCCTCTTCTGCATCAAACTGAGGCATTGGTGATGAGACCATTGGGGTTGAAGGGATTGCATCCGCTTCAATTTCTTCATCAATCTGCTCTGACGAAGCAGCAGATTGAGTTTCTTCATCTGATCCACTAGGGATCTCATAATCTTCATCAAACGGAACAAGGTCCTTTGATGGCACGGAGGAGATAGGAACGGCATCAATGGGATTTGCAAACGAGCTTGTCATTGGCTTCATCTTCTTGGGAGCTGAAGATTCTGAAGCATTTGATGCCTTCCTTTTCTTCACAGCAGCTCGTTCTGCAGCCTTTGTTTTCTTCACATCTAATGCAGATGGAAGAATTGGAGTCGGCGTCGGCGCAGGTGGAGCTGAGGAATCTGGTTGATTTTCTTCAGGCGCAACTGATGTAGTTGCCCTGGTTTCTTCAATTTCTTCAGGCGCAGCACTAGTGGATGCCCTGGCAATTTCGTCAACGGCTGGAGCAGAGTCATCAGCCTTGGAACTAGCATTTTCTTCAGCAGCCTGAACTTCATCAGCGGTGCTGGCATGTTCTTCAGTTTGCTGAACAGATGCTTCAGCTTGAGGAATTTGTGGCTTTGAGGCTGCACCCTTGGTGAAGGTATCAGTCTGCCTCACAAATCTGACCTTGGCTCCTTTCCAATCAGCATAGTAGGAGTCAAATTTGTCGCTGAGGGCTTTGATCTTAGCCTGCATCTTGACAAGTTCCTCAGGCTTCATTGAGAGAACATTTTTCTTAAGTAGCTTCTCCTTGCGGTACTGTGATTTCTTGATCTCTCTGGCCTTATCATATTTCCACTTCTCCTCTTGGATGAAGTGAGTCAGCATGTGACTTTGACCAGGTGTCAGCTTGAAATCAGGCATAGGTGTGTGAGGATCCTTATGCCAGAGATCAATATAATCTAGGATCGCCTTTGGATCCAATAGCAGGGGCACAGGCGTGCCTTTGGCTTTAGCAGCCCGTTCTTGTCGGTCCCTTATGATTTTAGTAAGTTCTTCTTCATCAGCTTCATCATCATCAGATGGCACAGTGAAGACTACCTGCTTCTTCTGAGGACTTGTGCGAGTGACGCGTCCAGCAGTAGCCTTTTTCTTCAGCAGTGAAGGTCTTGTTGAGGAATTTGGTGCAGCTGAAGAACTAGCTGAGACACCAGAGGCAATAGAGATGCCAGTCGTCCTTTGGCATGAGGCCAGATGCACAGGTGTTGAGGACTTTGGTGGAGCAGGAGTAGCATGAGGAATTTGCTTTGAAGATTTTGAAGATTCTGGCCGTGAGGGCGCAGCTGAGGAACTTGGCCGTGAGGGCATTGAAGATGAAGCACTTGGCTTGCGAGCGGGCTTCTTTAGCATTGCTTTCTTCGGCTTGACTGAGGCCTCAGTGGCAGTAGCAGCAGCAGCAGCAGAGTCTTCATTGAATTTCCTCACTGCTTCTCTGGCTTGCCTTGCCAGTTTAGCTTGGCGCTTGGCCCATTCTTTAGAAAATTCCTCACCACGCTTGATGCTGGTGGGATCAGCCACTTGGCCAGGTGCCAATGGAGGTCTTTGGCATGGAGGGTTTACAGCGAATTTCTTCATGTATTTTGGAGTAACATATCTGTACTCCCTCCATTCACGTGCCCATCTCCTTTCAATCCTCTGGATTCGCACCTTGCGCTGATTTTTATCTTCTTTGCCAAACTTAGCTTCATTAGGCGTGCAGTACTCATCATAGATATCCTCAGGTATTTCAAAAGCTGTCATCACCTCAGGCTTCTTTCCTCCTTTCTGTGGCCTTTTACCTTCAGCCATTTTCTTCAGATGAGGAATTTGAACAATTGAACTCTCTGAAGAAGTATGCAACTTTTCTTCGAGGAACGCTGCAAATGAGTTAAGTTGATGAGAACCTAATGATTCAGCAGCAGACATGTGTACCTGTGAACAGAGTATAGTTGCGAGGAATTTGAAGAGGCCATATGCGTTCTCAGAGGTTTTTGCATAAAGAACAAGGTTGAGGAATTTGACCAGATTCGTCTTGAGGAATTTCACTAAGCGCTTTATATATGCTTAGGGAAATGAATCAAGAACCGATAGCATGTGAGGTGTTTTGTGTGTGAGGATTTGAAGAATAAAACACCTTTGAAGATTTTGTAGAAAAATTTCGAATCAACGAGGGCAGTAAAATTAGCTTTTAATTACCCTGAACAAAGAACACAACGAACTGGGAGTTGGAACAGTGAAGTTCGTCGATGCAGATCTTCCACGCCCTAACTTGGTGGAGGAAGACGTCTACGGCGGCGGCGGAGGTGAAGATTTCCGCGGTCGGCGCGAGTACGACGGCGATGAGGTCGATGCAGTGAAGCTTTTCCTCACCGGCGACGATGGAGTAGCGGCGGCGCTAGGGTTTGGAGAGCTCGAGCGAGGGAGTGAGATCGAGCGGGGTAAAAGAAGTGAGGATGGCGAAGGGGGGTATTTATAGCCGCAGTGAAAAACTGTTTGTCCGAAGATTTGGGACGAATGTGCCCCTGGCCGTTCTCCTTCTTGCGACATGTGTCACCCACGTACTGTGTGGTTGAGATCGTGTAAGATCGTGGGTGGATAAAATAATCCATCATGGGATGCGGAATGGTTTGAGCGGCAAATCCGAAAGTTTGGATAAGATTAGTTTTAGGTTTCCATTCGCAATTTCTTCAGCTGACAAGGACATAGTGAAGAATTTGAACGAGTTTCAAATAGAACGCACATGAAGAATTTGTGAATAGATTGGATTGAGTGTAGCATAGAGGGGAAGGGTCCGATCACATTCACTTAGCAGAAAAGTTCCAACTTGAAGAAATAGCTATAAGTGAATGCTGTAGAGGACATAAAACCATATATATATATATATATATATATATATATATATATATATATATATATATATATATATATATATATATATATATAGCCAATGAAGAAAAACAACGGCACAAGTGAAGACTTTGTAAAGTTTGAAGAATTAAAAAAAAACTGAAGAATTTCAAAAGTTGAGGAAAAACTCAAATTGAAGATTTTCAACTTTTGTGGTGGCGTGACCCACCGTGTAAGAATGATGATTTCAGACACCGCGTACAATTGTCGTAGGGCTCTGAGAATCAAATTCTTCATTAATTTCTTCACACTTAGAGTGTTATTCTTCATTGATTGAAGAAAAACGTTTCTTCATGTGTTGCACATCTAAGTCATCAATTTTGCATAAGTGTTAGGATGAGTGCCTTTTCAAAGTACATTCGAAGATTCTAAGATATTTAGCTCACACCGCAACTTGCAAAATCTCTTCTCATCCAAGGGCTTAGTGAAGATATCGGCTAGCTGTTCTTCAGTCTTCACATGCTCAATAGAAATGTCGCCCTTCAACACATGATCACGAAGAAAATGATGACGAATTTGAATGTGCTTTGTCTTCGAGTGCTGAACTGGGTTGTGAGCAATCTTGATGGCACTCTCATTATCACAGAGGAGAGGCACATTCTTCATGTTGATGCCATAGTCCTTGAGCATTTGCTTCATCCATAGTAGTTGAGCACAGCAAGAACCAGCAGCAATGTACTCAGCTTCAGCAGTAGATAGTGATACGCAGTTCTGTTTCTTCGAGGACCAACAGACCAAGGATCGTCCGAGGAAATGACAAGTACCGGAAGTTGACTTGCGATCCACACGGTCACCAGCATAGTCGGAATCTGAATATCCAATGAGATCAAAATCCGAGCCCTTGGGATACCATAATCCTAGTGTTGGTGTGTGAGCTAGATATCGAAGAATATGCTTCACATCCTTATGGTGTGATTCCTTCGGTGCAGCTTGAAATCGTGCACACATGCAAACACTAAGCATTATATCTGGCCTAGATGCACATAAGTACAATAAAGAACCAATCATGGAGCGGTATACCTTATGGTCGAAGTCAGTACCATTTTCATCAGTGCATAGTTGACCATTTGTGGGCATAGGAATTTTGATGCCTTTGCAATCTTGCATGCCGAATTTCTTCAGGACATCCTTGAGGTATTTCTCCTGAGATATGAATATGCCATTGCGCTGTTGATGAATTTGAAGACCTAAGAAGAATTTCAACTCTCCCATCATAGACATTTGATATTCTTCTCTCATCATATAGGCAAATCCATCACTATAACGTTGGTCAGTACATCCAAAGATAATATCATCAACATATATTTGGCACACAAACAGTTCACCATCATAAGATTTAGTAAAGAGAGTAGGATCGAGTGAACCGGGTGTGAAGACTTTCTTCATGAAGAATTTCTTTAGTGTATCATACCACGCCCGTGGGGCCCGCTTGAGGCCATAGAGGGCCTTGTTAAGTCTAAAGACTTTGTCAGGATGCTTTGGATCTTCAAAACCTGGTGGTTGAGCAACAAATACTTCTTCCTCAAGCTTACCATTGAGGAATGCACTTTTCACATCCATTTGGTGTAAGATGATATCATGATGGTTAGCATAAGCAAGCAATATGCGAATAGCCTCAAGTCTAGCAACAGGTGCAAAAGTTTCATCGAAATCAATTCCTTCAACCTGTGTGTAGCCTTGAGCTACTAGTCGTGCCTTACTCCTCACCACAACACCATTTTCATCTTGCTTGTTGCGGTAGATCCACTTTGTGCCAATGATGTTATGCTTGCGAGGATCGGGACGATCGACTAGTTCCCATACGTTGTTGAGCTTGAACTGATGTAATTCTTCTTGCATGGCCTGAATCCACTCAGGCTCCAGAAATGCTTCATCTACCTGAGTGGGCTCTGTGATAGAGACAAAAGCAAAGTGCCCACAAAAGTTAGATAGATGTGAAGCTTTTGAGCGTGTGAGAGGACCTGGTGCTCTAATGTCATCGATGATCTTCTCCACTTGCACTTCTTTTGCAACGCGAGGGTGAGCTGGTTGTCGTTGAGGAATTTGATCAGCATTTTCGTCACCATCAATTTTCTCAGCATTTTCTTCCGGTGCATCAGCTCGACGTTCTTCACGTTCTAGAATGAATTCTTCAGCAGATTCTTCAGTGGAATGACATCTTCAGTAGCCTTGTGCTTGATTGAATCCTCGGGTGCAGGTTCATCTAACACAGAAGGTAGGTGCTCTCTTTGTGAGCCATTAGTTTCATTGAACCACACATCTACAGTTTCAACAATCTTGTGAAGAACATTGTTGAAGACTCTGTAGGTGTGCGAGTCCTTTCCGTAACCAAGCATAAAACCTTCATGTGCTTTCGGTGCAAATTTAGAGTTTTATGAGGATCTCTAATCCAGCATTTAGCACCGAAAACTTTGAAATAACTTACATTAGGTTTCTTGTCAGTGAGGAGTTCATATGCAGTCTTCTTGAAGAATTTGTGAAGATATACTCTGTTGATGATATGGCACGCAGTATCAATTGCATCAACCCAGAAACGACGAGGGGTTTTGTACTCATCGAGCATAGTGTGAGCCATCTTAGCAAGAGTCCTGTTCTTGCGCTCCACGACGCCATTCTGTTGAGGAGTATAAGGAGCCGATAACTCATGAGTAATACCAAGTTCATCAAGGTAGTCATCGAGACCCGAATTCTTGAACTCAGTGCCGTTGTCACTTCTGATGTGCTTAATCTTCACACCAAAGTTGGTTGAAGCCCTCGAGGAAAATCGTTTGAAGACTTCCTGCACTTCAGTTTTGTAAGAGACAAGGTGTACCCATGTGTAACAAGAGTAATCATCAACAATAACAAAGCCATATTGAGATGCTTCATTCGAAATAGAGGAATAATGGTTAGGACCGAAGAGATCCATGTGAAGCAATTCAAATGGACGAGTAGTGGTCATGATAGTCTTCACTGGATGCTTGGCCTTTGTCATCTTTCCAGCTTCACAGGCACCGCACAAGTGATCCTTGAGGAATTTGACATTCTCAATGCCAATGACATGTTTCTTCTTCGCAAGCGTGTTCAAATTCCTCATGCCTGCATGACCAAATCGTCGATGCCATAGCCATCCTTCTGAAGCTTTTGCAAGTAGGCACACAGCTGGTTGTGAATCTGCAGAGAAATCAACAATATACAAGTCTCCTCTCCTAAAGCCTTCGAAGACTTTGGAATTGTCAGCTTCCATAATCACAACACAACGATACTTGCCAAAGACAACAACCATATCAAGATCACAAAGCATTGAGAGAGACATAAGATTATATCCTAAGGACTCAACAAGCATGACTTTGTCCATGTGTCGATCCTTTGTGATAGCAACCTTACCAAGACCCAATACCTGACTTTTGCTTTTATCAGCGAAGATGATATGCTTCATGTGTGACGCTGATAAGGGAGCATCCATTAACAGATTCTTGTCACCAGTCATGTGATTTGTACATCCACTATCAAGTACCCATTCAGTGGCTTTGGGTTGATCATCCTGCAGATGAATTAGTGCAACTTACGACCTCATATACTTCAGCAGTGAAGAATATGATATCACAATTCATTAGATCAATTTCATCAAGTAGTAGACAGATAAAACAGAGGGAGGACGTGTGAAATGAAAGTTCATTTCATCATGGTTAGCCTGCGTCCTTTCAGGCACTTTTTGTCAGGTCCCCAGCAAATTCTTCAGACGTTATTTCACGTCTGGAGACCTGACCCTGCAGAAGGGATTAGTTCCTTTTCTTCACCACCCACATCTAAAGGGGTGGCAAAGAGTTCATCACTCTGCGAGCTCCATATGAGAATGGTGGCAAAGCAGCCAAACCATTTCGTTTCACATCATAGGGGTTAGGGTAAGCATATGCATAAGCAGAGAAATTCTTCGAGGACTTATGAACATAATAATTTGAAGAATAATGCTCATATTCATAGTCCTTGGCTCTTCCCTGCGAAACAGAGTTGTTAGCACGATGATGTTCATATGAGGACTTTGATCCATGTGAGGAATTTGATCCCCTTAAGGAATTTGGTCCGTATGAGGACTTGGATCCATATGAAGAATAATGCTCATATGAAGAATTTGGTCCATATGAAGAATTTGATCTGAGGTTCCTTTTCCTCACAGGTAGTGTCATGAGGACATTCACCTGAAGACTTTCAAGGCGCCTTTTGGGAACCCAAATTTTCTTCACAGGAGAACCGTTCCTGCAGTTAGTGCCAACATATCTAGCAAATACTTCACCATTCTGATTTTTGAACAGTTTATAGTTAGAGTCAAAAGACTCATCAGAAGAATGAGAAGATTCACATGTATAGCCAGATAAATTAGATGGATCAACTGGAGGTCCCTTTGCAGCAACCCATGAGGTTTTGGGGTACTGCTCACGCTTCCAATATGTACCATCAGCATTGAGTTTCCTCTCAAAGGCAATACCCTCTTTCCTAGGGTTCCTTTTAAGCACATCACAAAGATTCTGATGCCCTTTGAGGCTTTTGTACATGCCTGTTATGTACAATTCCTTCAGTCCTGCATCGTCAGTAATGTCCTCAGATGAGGAATTAGTGATAGCAGAGGCAGGTGAAGAATTTGTAACATTTGAAGCATTTGAACATTCAGGTGAGGAATTAGCAGATTCTCGTTCAATGCATTTTAAACATGGAGGAATAAATTCTTCCTGAGCAGCGCTGATTTGTTGAGCAAGTAATGAATCGCGCTCCTTCTGAAGATCTTCATAACTCTCTCTTAGCTTCTCAAGATCTTGCTTCTTTTGAAGATATTCATAAGAAAGCTTCTCATGGTCAGATAAGAGAGTGTTATGATGATTTTGAAGGTTGTCAAACCTGGTCTGAAGTCTCTGAAGATTTTCAGTTAAGGCCTTAGTGCGATCCAATTCTTCACCCAACATATCATCACTTTTGTCTAGCATGTTTTGAACCTTTCCAAAAGCCTTTTGTTGTTGCACAGTAATCTTAGCAAGTTTAGAGTAGCTAGGCTTAAGTTTTTCATCAGATTCGTCATCGCTAGATTCAGAGGAGGCGTATTTGAGTACCTTGGCACCCTTTGCCATGAAGCAATAGGTGGGAGCGTAGTCATCACTGCTTTCATCAGCCTTGTTGGTGAGTTCACTTTCTTCAGTGTTGAATATGGATTTGCTGACGAATGCAGTAGCGAGGGCTAGGCTTGCCACACCAGACTCAGAATCTTCAGATTGTTCCTCTTCCTCATTTTCTTCAGATTCAGCCTCAGAGTCCATTTCCTTGCCAATGAATGCCCGAGCCTTCTTGGAGCAGCTCTTCTTGTGAAACGAAGACTTTGAGGATTTTGATGATGAAGATTTTGAGGACTTTTTCTTTTTCTTCGCATCATCAGAACTATAATCCTTGTGTTTCTTCTTCTTTGATTCCTTTTCCCACTGAGGACAGTCTTGGATGTAATGTCCTGGTTTCTTGCACTTGTGACAAAGCCTCTTCTTATAGTCACTGGATGAGGAATCATTGCTCCTTGAGGGTTTTCCAAAGCGACCACGTCTTGAGAACTTCTGGAATTTCTTCACAAGCAGTGCTAGATCACGACTCAGTTCTTTAGGATCACCAAGGCTGCTACCAGAGTCTTCATCTTCGGACTCAGATACTACCTTGGCCTTCAGTGCACGTGATCTGCTATAGCTTGTACCGTAGAGATCTCTCTTCTCAGCTAGCTGGAACTCATGAGTGTTTAGCCTCTCGAGAATATCAGCGGGGTCAAGTGACTTGTAATCACCACGCTCTTGTATCATCAGTGCCAGAGTGTCAAATGAGGAATCAAGCGATCTCAGCAATTTCTTCACCACCTCATGGTCGATGATGTCAGTGGCACCAAGTGCTTGAAGCTCATTTGAGATGTCAGTGAGGCGATCGAAGGTTTGCTGCACATTTTCATTGTCGAGTCTTTTGAAGCGATTGAAGAGATGACGAAGAACATCAACTCTTGAGTCACGCTGAGTTGAAACTCCTTCATTGACCTTGGATAGCCTATCCCAGATAAGCTTTGCAGTTTCCAAAGCACCCACTCTACCATACTGACCCTTACTCAGATGGCCACATATGATATTCTTCGCTTGGGAGTCGAGTTGCTTGAATCTCTTCACATCGGTAGCGTTCAGTGAGGGAGTGACGGAGGGAACACCATTTTCCACAACGTACCAGAGATCGTTATCAATTGCCTCAAGATGCATTCGCATCTTATTCTTCCAGTAGGGGTAGTCCGTCCCATCGAAGGTAGGACACCCAGCAGAGACCTTGATCATACCTGCGGTCGACATAACTAAAACTCCAGGCGGTTAAACCAAAATCACACAGAACAAGGGAGTACCTTGCTCTGATACCAATTGAAAGTGCGTTATATCGACTAGAGGGGGGGTGAATAGGCGATTTTTATGAAATTCTTCACTGAGGAATTTGCTAGTGAGGAAATTCCTTAGCGAAGAACTACTAGTAGCGGAATAAGTACTCAGATGAAAACATAATAGAATTCAAGCATAGTCATCATGATGAAATGAAGACAAACACAGAGTACAGAAAGCGTAAACACAGGATAACACAAGATGAAGACAAATAGACTGAAGAAATTGAACTGAGGAAATTGAGAAAGTCTTCAGTCAAAGTCTTCAAACACAGATATGATAAACAAACAGCACACTACTGAGGAAATGAAAGAGTTGAGGAAATAGAACCAGTAAGCTTGGTGAAGACAATGATTTGGTAGACCAGTTCCAACTGCTGTCTCAGTTGTACATCTGGTTGGAGCGGCTGAGTATTTAAACACGAGGACACCCAGTCCCGGACACACAGTCCTCACCGTATTCTCCTTGAGCTAAGAACACACAGTCCTCGCCCAATCACTCGTGGTAAGTCTTCAGGTGACTTCCAAACCTTCACAGACTTGGTCACTCGGCGATCCACAATTCCTCTTGGATGCTCTAGACCTTGACGCCTAAACGTCTGGAAGAAGCACAGTCTTCAAAGGTAACAAGCGTCGGATCCACGCAGGATCAATCTCTTCAGTGATGCTCAATCACTTTGGGTTTGTAGGTGTTTTGGGTTTGGGGTTTGGATTTTCCTCACTTGATGATTTTCGCTCAAAGTCCTCGGAGGATGGGTTGATCTCAAATGACAAGTGTCAAGTTCTCGCGGAGCAGCCAACCAGCTAGTGGTTGTAGGGGGCGGCTATTTATAGCCTAGGGAGCAGCCCGACATGATAAGACATAAATTCCCTTCAATGATATGACCGTTAGGTGGACAAGATATTTTCGGACAGCTGGCGCGCAGCACAACAACGGTCGGAAATTTGAGGTACAAATTCCTCAGGGCTCTCATGTTCCTCACTGTGTAGGTAATTCGCACTGGCGAATTCCTAACTCATCAGTCAGAGCAAAGTCCTCAGTGACCAGAAGAACTGTGTCTCTGTCACTGAAGAAATTGACTGAACTGTATGAGATTTCCAATGGCTTCACTCGAAGGGATTGGTAGGTGTAGGATTTGAGTTGAGCATCACATGGAAATTTTCTCCTTAGTATTTCCTCGACCCCCTTTAATAGTACGGTGTTTCCTATGACTCAAGAAAGAGAAAATGAAACTAGTCTTCACGCTTCATGTTCCTTGAATGAATACCAAGTCTTCAAGGTCACACCAATTTCTTCACTTTCAAAGTCTTCAGAAAGTCTTCAGTATATCAAAGTCTTGAGTCGAAGAACTTCATTTTTAGGGGTCGACTTTCTCTGTAAATATCAAACTCCTCATAGACTTATAGATCTGTGTACACTCATAAACGCATTAGATACTTAACCTATAAGTCTTCAATACACCAAAATCACTAAGGGGCACTAGATGCACTTACAGGGGATCTTCTTCCGGAGATTATGGAGAGCAAAACACTTCCCCGTGCCTCCCCGCCTCATGAGGCGGACGACCCTAAGGTGTCGTCACGAAGGATCTCTCTTGATCCGCCAAGGCCGGAACATAACCCTTCGGCCACCCGGAGTCCGGAGTATTCGGCTCCTAAGGGGAGCAACAGAAAGAGTCCAGAACTGTCCGGTGCGCGACCAGACTCACTGAGAAATCTTCTGGAGCAAGCGGCTATCTCAGAAGCGCATCGTACGTTAATGGGTACAGTAGTTGAGAAGATTGCATCCACCGAAAGCGGGTTGCATGAAGCTTTTATGAGCCTGCTGAGAGGCTTTGAGGTACGCAAAGTAATATGTATATTTTTGACGGTACCGCACACGCCAGGTGTGCCCTATGCAGATAGTAGCCCCTAAGACTCTGGTTGCTGTAAAAAAAAGGCGTCAAACAGAGGGTCATAGTCCCAGGTAATAATCATGCCGCCTTCATGTGCAGGTGGCTGAGGGTCCGGTGGCTAGCCGGACTAGGGAGTTGGCCGAACTGAAGCGGCGACTTGATGCGGCGGATGCCGACATCGTGCTTGTAAACACGCGGCTTGACGAGGCACAGGGTATGTATTCTCCGATGGTCAACATATATTAAGAGGGACATGATGCTAGTATCTATAATATGTTGTGACTACAGATGGAGCTGCCGCCGTGGAGACCCTTCAGGCGGAACTTGCCCAAGCCAAGGAACAAGGCAGGAGGTGTGACGCGGCCGCCCTGAAGGTGGTCGAAGAATTAAGAGCCGAACATGCTGCACACTGAGAGAGCAAAGAAAAATAGCTAAGATGGCTGTTGAGTTGAAGGGTGCCACTGACCGTTATGAGCTTCTTGAAAGGGAAAGCCAGACGAAGATGGCGGACATGGAGAAAGCCATGGTAGCTGTCAAGGAAACCTGCTCTAAGATCAGAGCGGCGAAGGAGGAGCTACGTTAAGCCGGAGATATCGCGGCTGGGAAGCCCTTTTTGTTGCGGATGAAGTTCGAAGATCCTAAGTATGCCCTTCTGGATCAATTATGGAGTTCTGCAGATGCGTATTTGGTTTTTGGCAGCGAGTGCCGCTGATGCGACCAAGTTTTTCAAAGATCAAAAAGATCACGGAGTGGAAAAGTCGTTCTGGTCGCAATTCCATGCTCCGGCGCGTCCACTGCTCGTAAATGAGCAAATGGCCAAGTGGGCTGAGCTCCATAGGTTGTCTGGACTTGCCATGAGGTCTGTCGTGGATCATCTCTGGCCGAAAGGACCAAGGCCGAATAGTTATTTTGGTCTTGTGCAACGATTCCTTGGAGATGTGCCGCATATCGACGCTGTAAGGAGGTCGGCGTGCATAGAAGGTGCGCAGATGGCTCTTGCCCGTGTCAAGACATGCTGAGCAGAGATGGAGGCCACCGCTATTGCAACCCAGAATCCGGTCGTAGGCCCGGTTTCATCCGAGCACTATTTTGAAGAAGTCCTGGAAGGTGCTCGTTTAATAGAGACTCAGTGCTCGAAGAGTGTCATGTTCAAGTGACATGTATGCCGATTGTAAAAACAATGCTATTTAAATTATAAAGGTTGTGTTTATACTTTTGCCTGAAAGTATTAAGATGCCTCCTGTGCGGCGTTTATGCATATATGTATATAACCTGAAAGTTTACAGTCGTCGGCTTCAGCCCCCACGCATATAATGCGGGGTTGTTCGGAAAAAGCGCATGTTCACACTTGATCCAACGTCTTGGTCCATTAAGGAGGTGGTAGCGCGGCGAACGTGGCAATCAGACTATATTGCTTTAACAGTTTCACTTAGACATAGGAGTTTGAAAGTGGGGCTACTATATAGCCCCTGGTACTTCCGCGCTCATCCGAGTCTGGGGCGCGTATGTACGTGACCGGGGAAACCGGCCCTTCGTTAATGCGGAGGAATCCCGAAGATTCCGCTAAGTCATTGAGTGGTTGACCAGTCTCGTGCTTTATCACGACAGTCAGTTTTCGGCTTTCTCTACTGAGGTGCTCATCCGGATGAACCAGGGCACAATCGCAGTAGTTCTCCCGGTGCCACCTTAGCCGATAGAGCGGAACGTAAGGTAGCAAAATGCGGGAGCCGGGCAAACCCAACATTTGACCAAAGACATGATTCGGAGCTGATGCATATAAGGCCAAACTCGCGACGCCGAACACTCCCTAAGGTATTCGGTCTTTACAACATATACTGGGCTGAGTAACGCCCTAGATAATGAACCCTGAGTGTCCAGGTACGTGCATCATTCTGATGTGGCGAAATGCCAATAACGTCAGCATCCCTCTCGGTTATGCTGAGTATCCGGAGGATGTGAAGCAACAAGAGACACTAAAAAAGGTTTACACAGGGTCTTAATCTAAAAAGAAAACTTTGAGTGGGGCCCTGCTGCACGTCTGCGTTTGTGTCTCCGTGTGCCATATCCTGGAAGGGTGTAGCACGATTATCATCTGTGAAAGAGAAGAACTTAGGTGAAAGTTGTCGTGCGAAGAATTGGTTATTCTCAATAAACCATTAAAATTCAAGATAAGAAAGTTTGAGCCGAACTGTAGTCCTTTTTACACGCGGGAAGCCCCTGGTACCGCCTATGGGGGTATATCCATCGAACCTATCTCAGGTTTATCTAAGCTGTTACAGCTAGTGGTGCGCTGGACTCATCTAGCCGTGTCCGCGGTCTTGACAACCGATCATTTATTCTAGTTGGAGAGGCTGTTTTAGTGTTCGGCTGCTAAAGCCAACACACGTTTTTCCGCATGTAAGGACCGCTCAATATTTCCGCTAACTGTGATGATGCCACGTGGACCGGGCATCTTTAGTTTAAGAAGAGCGTAATGCGGTACTGCATTAAAACGAGCGAAGGTTGTTCTTCCGAGTAGTGGTTGATAGCCGCTTCGGAATGGAGCGATGTTGAAGGTTAACTTTTCACTTCGGAAGTTGTCAGGAGAACCAAATACAACCTCTAGTACTAGAGAGCCCATACAGCGGGCCTCTGGGCCTGGTATTACTCCTTTAAAGGTAGTCACGAAATCATATGCGAAAAAGAACACTCGGCAGCCATGCCGAAGTTTATCAAATAATATGCGAAAAAGAACACTCCGCAGCCTTGCCGAAGTTTATCAAGTAGCAACAATAAATCCATGTAGTGACACAGCTATCACTTTTAGTGCCAGTGATGAACCTAAATTCCGAACAGATCGAGCACCAGCCGCATTCGTCCTCAGTCGAATAGTGGACGGCTTTCGCCTCACCAAAGTACTCATGGACGGAGGCAGCGGATTGAACCTCATTTATGAGGAAACCCTTCAAAAAATGGAAATAGACTGGAACCGCATCGAGCGAAGCAGCACAACCTTTAGAGGAATAATCCCCAGTCGAGAAGCACGCTGTACAGGAAAAATCACACTAGATGTTGTGTTCGGCACGCCGGATAATTACAGGTCCGAAGAAGTCACGTTCCAGGTGGCGCCGTTCAGTAGCGGATACCATGCTCTGCTAGGGCGGGAAGCGTTTACAATCTTCCAAGCAATACCCCATTACGGGTACATGAAGCTCAAGATGCCCGGGCCGAACGGAATTATCACTCTCTCTAGTGATCCGGACATAGCGCTCCGCGCCGAAAACAAGACAGCCGCATTGGCCCATGAGTACTCTGGATCATACGTTTGATTGAATATTTAAGCCAGGCGAGGTACATTGGCCCTATCATCCACATACACCAGGAGGTACATGGTCACACTCGCTGAAACAAGAACATTGAAGTATCAGCCGTCGAAGGAATGAACCCATGAGTGCGTAGAGCTGAAGCCAGGCGAGGATGCTAGGCACGGGGATCCTGCTTCAGTCCATATATGGCCTTCGTCAGATGACAGAGATGATGAGGCTGAGTGTGATCAACAAATCCAGGTGGCTGCCGCATGTAAACCTCTTCTTCAAGCAATCCATGAAGAAAAGCGTTCTGCACATCAAGCTGGCGGAGAGACCATCCGCGAGAAACTACCAGAGACAGAACAAGTCGAATAGTGGTAGGCTTGACAACTGGGCTGAATGTATCCTCATAGTCCAGGCTCTGACGCTGTTTAAAGCCCTTAGCCACGAGGCGCGCTATGTAGCACTTAATGGAACCATCTGCATGTTTCTTCACCTTGAGCACCCACTTTGAATCAATGATGTTGACGCGAGACGGAGGGGGAACAAGTGTCCAGGTCTTATTCTTCATAAGAGCATGATATTCTTGTTCCATAGCAGCCCTCCAGTGTGGAATACTCATAGCGACTTGATAACTGCGTGGTTCGGCGGTTGGATCATCCACATCATGAGCCAGGCAAGCAGCAAGATAGGTGACCGTGCCATCGGTGCACTCCTTGGGACGAACAATGCCACTGCGGCTGCGAGTGTGTGGACGCCGCGGGGGACCAAACACCGGGGCCGACTGGATGTCCGGAGCAGGTGAGGCCGGTCCAAGGGACGCCGGCGAAGAAGGACCGGGTGACGTCGGGCCGGGCGACGGCGGACCAGGCGACAGCAGGCCGGATGACGTAGGCCCCGGCGGCGTGTGAGCCGCTGCAGACCCGGGCGAAGTAGGCACCAAGGATGCCCACGCGGATGGCGAGGGCAACGATGGAGGGGAGTCCGGGGGAGGAGGTGGCGACGGAGACTGCTCAGAGGAGGTCGTCGCAGGCTCTGGCCCGGTGGCAGTAGCCAGCATGGGCTCCAGCCCAGGCGCGGTTGGAGACGAGGCGCCTGGTGCGGGGTCGAGGGCGGGAGGCGGTGCATGCACCGACCGATCGACGTGCACCACAGGCGACGTAGCGGGTCCGTCAGGGAGGAGTTCCAGGCGAGCTCCATGTCCAATTCCTGCACCATGATTAGGTAACAACACAGGCGAATATGCAACATCTTCAAATTGGCCATGCATAAGAGGAGATGAATTCATAGATGGTGTTGTGGTGGATGACTGAGGCATGGCAGAAAAGGGGAAGATGGTCTCATAAAAAACAACATCCCGAGATATGTAGACTCGGTTGGTTGGGACATGGAGACACTTGTAGCCTTTATGGAGAGAACTATACCCTAAGAACACACACTTTTTGGAGCGAAACTCAAGTTTGCGATCATTATAAGGACGAAGATGAGGCTAGCAGGCACACCCGAACACCTTAAAAAGGTATAGTCAGGAGTTTCACCTAAGAGAAGCTCAATCGGAGTCTTCATATTGAGAACACGCATAGGTAATCTATTAATGAGAAAACACGCGGTAGCAAAAGCATCACTCCAAAAACGAAAGGGTACAGAAGCATGCGCAAGAAGTGTGAGGGCGGTCTCAACTATATGGCGATGTTTGCGCTCAACAGCGCCATTCTGCTGATGTGTATGCGGGCATGATAAACAATGAGAGATCCCAAGCTTATTAAAGAAGGTGTTGAGGTTGCGATATTCTCCCCCCAATCTGACTGAACATGGAAAATTTTATGCTTGAGTAGACGTTCAACATGCAATTGAAACTGTATGAATATATCAAACACATCAGATTTGCACTTAAGAAGATAAAGCCAAGTGAAGCGACTATAGGCATCAACAAAACTGACATAATAGTTGTGACCACTAACAGATGTTTGTGCCGGACCCCACACATCAGAACACACAATTTCAAGAGTTTTTTTTACTTCTCTAGTAGATGAAACAAAAGGTAGCTGATGACTCTTGCCTTGCTGACAGGCATCACACACGGACATCTCTTTATAGCTAGACACTAATGGCAACTCATGATGGTGGATTATGTGGCGAACGATGGGTGTGGCGGGGTGACCAAAGCGAGAGTGCCACTGGTTAGGCGACACATGAACACCACTGAAGACGCACGGGGCAGATGGATCCTCCAAACGGTACAAGCCTTGGCTCAAGCAGCCACTAAGAAGAACGTCCCGGGTTGGTCGATCCTTAACAAAAAGATTAAAAGGGTGGAATTCACATAGGACATCATTATCAAGGGTGAGCTTAGGGACAGATAAAAGATTACGTGTTACCAAGGGTACCCGTAAAACATTACGAAGATGGAGCTGCCTAGAGGGATGACTAGTTAAAAGAGATGCTTGGCCAATATGAGAGATGGGCATACCTACACCATTGGCGGTGTGAACCTGATCGTGCCCGTAGTAGGGCTGGTAGGTGGAGAGTTTGTTGAGCTCGTTCGTCATGTGATCCGTAGCGCCGGTGTCCATGTACCAGGCTGGATCAATAGGGTAGGATGGTGTGTATCCCTGCTCGACGCGCGGGTCCTTGCCCTTGGCGGCGATGTGGGCAGATGGGGCGGCAGCGATGTGGGCAGCCGGGACGGCGACAGGAGGACCAAAGTCTGCCATGGCAAACTGGCGCTCGTTGCCCTTGCCGTCGTTGCCGATGCCAAAGAAGCTCCTCTGAAAGCGGCGGTGACACTTGGAGGTGACATGGCATTCACGACCACATAGTTTGCACACCACCCTAGTGTTAGGGCCCCCACCCAGGGTCGATGCAGGGGCGGGGTTGTCTTGCCAGGTGACGGGGCAAGTGGGCGCTGGCCACGAGAGGCCCAGAAGGCCGCCGGATGGGCGGTGATGGTGGCGGAGGAGCGACGAGCCTCGACGCGTTGCTCGGTGAAGAGGAGGCGTGAGTAGAGCTCGTGAGGAGGCATCGCTGGCTTGGCATTGTGGATGGCCTCAGCAAGATTGTCGTAGTCGGCGTCGAGGCCTTTGATGACGAAGCCGGCGAACTCCTCGGCGCTAAGTGGCCGACCAATAAAGGTGAGCGTGTCCGCCAGCAACTTCATCTTGTTGAAGTAGGTTGTAGCGGAGGAGTCCAACTTCTTGATGTCGGCGAGTTCGCTGCAAAGGGCCATCGAGCGGGAGGTAGAGACCTGGGTAAAGGTGTGCTCCAGGGTCGTCTAGGTGTCCATGGAGGTGGCGGCGAAGAGACAAAGGCCAGTGACCCCGTCGCCGAGGGAACCCTGGATGGCAGAGAGGATCGCCTGGTCCTGCTGCACCCACATACGGTGTTCCGGGTTGATGGCCGGGCCGTGGACGGTAGAGATGACCTGCGGAGGACACGGTAGCGAACCATCAACAAACACGAGGAGAGACCGGCTGCATAGCAGCGGTAGGACCTTGGCGCGCCAGAACAAGTAGTTGTCCGGCGTGAGTCGGATGTCAATCAAGTTGTAGAAGTGGAATGGCCCGGTGGGCGTGATTGCGCCAGCAGCAAGGACGATTGGCGGCGGAGCTGCGACAGGATCCACGACCGCGACCGATGCCGCGAGTGGCGGCGCGGGGACTATCGAGATCACGGCCGCGGGTGGGAGGTTGAGTGTCGAGGAGGATCCAGAGGAGGCCATCGTGTGCGGCGGCGGCACGACTGGTGCTGAGGCCGTCGCGGGCGTTGACGGTGGGATCGGCGCTGAAAACAGGGAGCCGACGGTGGTGGTGCTGAAGAACTGAGGCACTGACGGAGCCAGGGGCGAGGTGGGAGGTTGAGGAGGGCGGCAAGCGTCGCGGGGATAGACCCGGAGCTGGCGGCGCTCGAAGCGGAAGCGGTCATGGCGCCGGCGGCGACAGCCCTAGGGTTTAGGGTTTTGGTGCGGCGGCGGCGGGTGGGGTGGAGGTGGTGGACCTAGGTTAGACTCGATACCATGTAAAACGTAGGTTTTGGGGGAACTAGCTCAACCCTCAAAGGGGTGACCTATCACACATCTATCTATCTATCTATCTATCTATCTATATCTATCTATCTATCTATCTATCTATCTATACCTATACTAGTTTGTGACTTCCTTAAAATTCCCACATTAATTAGAAAATACGAGCCGTTAATCTGGTGGGACCAAATTATTACGGTCTAGATCAATCCATATAACCCTCTAATGTATGTAGTTTTTTTCAATTATGCAAAAAGATTCTTTTACCATGAAAGGCCTACGTACCTTCCTCAAATTCTCACAAAGGAGACTGGACCATCTACTATTCCACCAATCACCAAAACCCTAAGTTATTGATCGGAGGGTAAACCTCTCTCCCGACCTGTCTCGCCTTTCAAGCTACACGTCCCAGCGCTGCCGCTAACCTGGAATTCATCTCCCCTCTATCCCCGATCAATCTCTCCTCAACCCCCTTCTTCTCCAATCTTTAAATCTCTTCTTACTCCAAGTTTCTGAATCCTAGATAGCCAGCGCTGCTGCAAAGCTGGAATTCATCTCTCCTCAATCCCCAATCAATCTCTCCTCAACCCCCTTCTTCCCCAATCTTTAAATCTCTTCTTACTCCAAGTTTCTGAATCCTAGATAGCCAGCGCTGCCCCAAAGCTGGAATTCATCTCTCCTCAATCCCCAATCAATCTCTCCTCAATTCTCTTCTTCTCCAATCTTTCAACATGTTCTTATTCCAAGTTTCTGAATCATAGATGGCTGATGTATCCTTCCTATTTGGACATTTACCCCTGATAGTTTGAAGAATCAGGCCACCATTGATACTTGAGGTTGTGGAGTTGAGGAATTACGTTGGACTGGTGGCACCGCAGATCACACTCCAAACCCTATTCGATTTGGAGTTGCAGAAGATACTCACAGATGTCAAGCATTAAGGGCGCACATGCAAGGGTGTCACGGCGAGTATTGGCCAGTAGCAGTTGATCATCGGCTCCTGCATAGTCTGGTCTTACAGGTATGTACGTATGTATCTCCACATGAGGCTGCTGTACGTATGTATCTTCGGATCGATGAGAAGTTTAGTTAGAAGACTAACATGAATCTCTTTCTGCCGGTCATGGTGGCGAGTAGGTCACGCTGCTATCTTAATGGAGTTCATACGTATGTATCTCCAGATGAGGCTGCTGTAAGTATGTATCTCCAAATGAAGAATTAAAGATAAAGTTCTTCTTTTTTTTAAGGGAAGTTCTTTTCTTAAAAAGATGCAGCAAAGTTAATGGCATGAATGTGCAGATTTGATCTACTTATATTCTCGATGAGCAGTTTAGTGAGAAGACTACATGTGAATCTCTTCCTGCCGGCCATGCTGAGAAGTAGGTCATGCTGCTATCTTAATGAAGTTCATGGATGTGGTCATGTTGATAAAGCAACCTTCTCTGCATTTTATCATTCCCATGCTCTAAAGATCATTGCTCCCTTCAAGGCCGAAGCACAGCCCAGTAAGACCACCGTTTGAAACAGTGGAGACTCAGATGGCGCCTGTATATTTTTTGAGACGACAGCTAGCACATGTGGCTGCAGAGACAAGAAATACATGGTCTGTTACTACTGCTATGATTGATGACCTCTTGCCGGAGAAACAGTGGAACAGCAACAACACTGTCTGTGTGGCAATGCCATCTTACACATCTGTGTTGATTGGATTGACAACCGCAGGTACTCGCTCCTCCTCTAATGCATTGCAGACAGGGCCGGCCCTGTGTTTTGAAAGGCCACTCGACGACATGGACCCCTATGTTGTAAGATCATATATATGTATGTGTGCGTGTGGTACATAAACATATATATATATATATATATATATATATATATATATATATATATATATATATATATATTGGACAATAATAAGAGTAATATTTCAACCACACATCTTTAGTTTGAAATTTGACTATTATAATTATTGGACAATGCCATATTACGATAGAAATACTCAAAAGATAGCAAAACAAAACTAAAATGACATGATTACCTCAAAAAAGAAATAAATTCGACTCACTCCATCGACAACAATAATACTCCATTGCTTTAAAAAAGGTTTCTTCGGGCGTTTCTTGATGCAAAGTTATTAAGGGCACTATCAAGATCAACATCAGATGAGTTATCATCCGAAAAAGCTTCTTAGGCAACGTAGCATGCTGTGCCCTAAAATTATAAAAGTAAAGAGTATACAAAGAATTAGAAATTTATAGATCGGATGATCGAAACCCTAGATATGGACATAGAATTACTAAAGATTAGGATGGTTGAATGTATACTATGTAGAAGAGTATACATAAAAAATTTGAAACTTCAGATGGATAGTTGTATACCTAGTAAAGAAACTACTGAAATTGAGGGATCGATGAATGGATCAGGAAGGATTTGTGGATACGTACTGTCCTGACGCTCACATACGTATAACGTATTAACCTATTGCCGGATGGCCGGGTTGCCGGCACGACCGCACAGCGCAACAACAGTCTGCCGGACTGCCGCGCGCAGCAGCGACAACGAGCGGCTAAGGTGCTTAGCGGCGGAGCGACGGGCCGACGATACGACGAAAGACCAACCGACGATTGAAGGCACAAGCCAGATCTTCCGATTGATTTGTTTCACATGTATACACGTGCGTTGTGCGGCCGTCGTGGCTGATGCTTCGCTAATCTCTACCTAGCTACTTTTTTTTACTTTCTACCTAGCTACTTGACGGGCCAAGCACATCTCATTTATTTTTCCACACAATTTTTTCCTTATCTATTTTTTTGCTTATACTCTATATGTATACACATCATGGGCCCCCCTTTGGCCTGGGCCCTGGGCCGCCGCCCCTCTGCCCATGCCCCAGGGTCGGCCTTGATTGCAGTTTTATCTTTGCTAGCTTTTTATGGATGAAACTTGGGACCACGTATCACTAGTAGAAAAGGAAGCAATGGTCCAGGCCGGGTCAGCCCATTAGTCCCGGTTCAGTCTAGAACCGAGACAGATGGGGGCATTGGACCCGGTTCGTGAGTCCAGGGGGCTGGCCGGGCCACGTGGGCCATTGGTCCCGGTTCGTCTGGACCTTTTGGTCCCAGCTGGTGGGACGAACCGGGACGAATGGGCCTGGCTCCTGACCCACCACCATTGGTCCCGGTTGGAGGCATGAACCAGGACCAAAGGCTCCCTTTTAGTCCCGATTCATGCCACGAACCGGGACCATTGAGGTGCCTATATATACCCTCGCCCGCGAGCAGAGCACTCCATTGCTCTGTTTTTCTCTGGCCGGCGAGGGGAGGGATTTGTAGTGCTCTAGCTCACCTCCTATGCACATGAGATGTTCGATGAAATGGCCGAGCAACAGTAGTTAAGCTTTCTCCTCTCGAAGCTCGACCTCAAAACTCCATTTTCCTTGAGATTTTTCTAGATTTAGCGGTCCGTCACGCCCCACCCCCGTCTTCACCGCCGTCGATCACCCGCGCCGATCTCATCACTGACACCACCGTGGTGAGACTCTTGTTCTTATCTTCTTTCTGAAAGGAAAAATATTGTTACTTGTATGTTTAGATAGATACTTGTATAATTTTCTTACTTTTATTATTGCATCTTATATAGTGCGATGGTTTTGGTATCCGCCCCCATCGGCCCTCGTCCTGTCTATGATTCGGATGTGGTATATATATATATTATCTTTATAACTATTGGTTCATTTATTGTTTATGAAAATTATGAGGACCAACATGACATAGATTTTATTTATCTAGGATATACGTGAACCAAAAATTCCAACCAACCCTATTGTCGAGAGGTTAAATTTAGTTGAAGAAGAAAACAATTTCTTGAAGAAAAAATAAAAAAATTGAGGAGGAGAAGATGATATTGGAGTTGCATGTTGCGGATTTCATCGACGATCACAAGATCAAGATGGAGCGCTTGAAGATTAGAAAGATTAGAAAATATGCCATTCATACCGAGGCTTGGTATCATTATGCCGTTGGATCAATTGTTACCTTGGTTGCGATTATGATCGCCTTTGTTTTCGCATTAAAATGTTTTACATAGTTTCAATGTATGGTTTAATTAATTAGATGCTCTGGAGAGCTATATGTTGTTAGATGAGAACTATGTATGTACTTAGGTTTTAATGTGATGATGAACTTCTATTAATTTGGACACTTAATTATATATAATGCACGCAGATGAACCGGCAATGGATGTACGATGACAGACACACCTCCGAGTACATTAAGGGCGTGCATGAGTTTCTCGATGCGGCTGAGGCAAACAAGCAGAATGGTTTTATGTGTTGTCCATGCCCTGATTGTGGGAATACAAAGTCTTACTTTGACCGGAAAATCCTTCACACCCACCTGCTTTACAAGGGTTTCATGCCACACTATAATGTTTGGACGAGGCACGGAGAAATAGGGGTTATGATGGAAGACGACGAAGAAGAAGAGTTCGATGGCAACTATGTGCCCCCTGAATACCGTGATGCTGCAACGGGGGGAGCTGGTGAAGATCAAGAGGAACCAGACAATGTGCCCAATGATGCTGCAACGGGTGAAGCTGCTGAAGATCAAGAGGAACTAGACGATGTGCCCGATGATGATGATCTCCGC
Source organism: Aegilops umbellulata (assembly GCA_032464435.1). Taxonomy (NCBI): domain Eukaryota; kingdom Viridiplantae; phylum Streptophyta; class Magnoliopsida; order Poales; family Poaceae; genus Aegilops; species Aegilops umbellulata. The sequence continues at coordinate 460,691,031 of CP136059.1, forward strand.
CGGGTCATTGTCGATGCAAGGACGCAATGCGAAAGTCAAAAGGAGAAGCTGAAGTTCGATCGCATGTTAGAGGATCACAAAAAAGGGTTGTACCCCAATTGCGAAGATGGTAACACTAAGCTCGGTACCGTACTGGAATTGCTGCAGTGGAAGGCAGAGAATGCTGTTCCTGACAAAGGATTTGAGAAGCTACTGAAAATATTGAAGAAGAAGCTTCCAAAGGATAACGAATTGCCCGACAGTACATACGCAGCAAAGAAGGTCGTATGCCCTCTAGGATTGGAGGTGGAGAAGATACATGCATGCCCTAATGACTGCATCCTATACTGCGGTGCATACAAGGATCTCAACGCATGCCCGGTATGCGGTGCATTGCGGTATAAGATCAGACGAGATGACCCTGGTGATGTTCACGGCGAGCCTCACAGGAAGAGGGTTCCTGCGAAGGTGATGTGGTATGCTCCTATAATACCACGGTTGAAACGTCTGTTCAGAAACGGAAAGCATGCCAAGTCGATGCGATGGCACAGTGAGGACCGTAAGAAAGACGAGAAGTTGAGAGCACCCGCTGACGGGTCGCAGTGGAGAAAAATCGAGAGAAAGTACTGGGATGAGTTTGCAAAGGACCCAAGGAACATATGGTTTGCTTTAAGCGCGGATGGCATTAAACCTTTCGGGGAGCAGAGCAGCAATCACAGCACCTGGCCTGTGATTCTATGTATGTATAACCTTCCTCCTTGGATGTGCATGAAGCAGAAGTTCATTATGATGCCAGTTATCATCCAAGGCCCTAAGCAACCCAGCAACGACATTGATGTGTACCTAAGGCCATTAGTTGAAGAAATTTTATAACTGTGGAATGGAAACGGTGTATGCCATTAGTTGAAGAAATTTTATAGCTATGGAATGGAAACGGTGTACGTACGTGGGATGAGCACAGACAAGAGGAATTTAACCTAAAGGCGTTGCTGTTCGTGACCATCAACAATTGGCCCGGTCTCAGTAACCTTTCAGGACAGACAAACAAAGGATACCACGCATGCACACACTGTTTAGATGACACTGAAAGTATATACCTGGACAAATGCAGGAAGAACGTGTACCTGGGCCATCATCGATTTCTTCTGACCAACCATCAATGTTGAAAGAAAGGCAAGCATTTCAAAGGCGAGGCAGATCACCGGAAGAAGCCTGCCATGCGTACCGGTGATCACGTACTTGCTATGGTCAATGATTTACACGTAATCTTTGGAAAGGGTCCCGGCACACTAGCTGTTCTGAATGACGCTGAAGGACACACACCCATGTGGAAGAAGAAATCTATATTTTGGGACCTACCCTACTGGAAAGACCTAGAGGTCCGCTCTTCAATCGACGTGATGCACGTGACGAAGAACCTTTGCGTGAACCTTCTAGGCTTCTTGGGCGTGTATGGAAAGACAAAAGATACACCTGAGGCACGGGAGGACCTGCAACATTTGCACGAAAAAGACGGCATGCCTCCGAAGCAGTATGAAGGTCCTGCCAGCTACGCTCTCACGAAAGAAGAGAAAGAAATCTTCTTTGAATGCCTGCTCAGTATGAAGGTCCCGAGTGGCTTCTCGTCGAATATAAAGGGAATAATAAATATCCCAGAGAAAAGTTCCAGAACATAAAGTCTCATGACTGCCACGTGATTATGACGCAACTGCTTCCGGTTGCATTGAGGGGGCTTCTACCGGAAAACGTCCGATTAGCCATTGTGAAGCTATGTGCATTCCTCAATGCAATCTCTCAGAAGGTGATCGATCCAGAAATCGAACCAAGGCTAAGGAGTGATGTGGCGCAATGTCTTGTCAGTTTCGAGCTGGTGTTCCCACCATCCTTCTTCAATATCATGACGCATGTCCTAGTTCATCTAGTCGACGAGATTGTCATTTTGGGGCCCGTATTTCTACACAATATGTTCCCCTTTGAAAGGTTCATGGGAGTCCTAAAGAAATATGTCCGTAACCGCGCTAGGCCAGAAGGAAGCATCTCCATGGGCCATCAAACAGAGGATGTCATCGGGTTTTGTGTTGACTTCATTCCTGGCCTTAAGAAGATAGGTCTCCCTAAATCGCGGTATTAGGGGAGACTGACTAGAAAAGGCATGCTAGGAGCGGACTCAATAATATGCAGGGACGGGCATTCTTGGTCTCAAGCACACTACACAGTTCTACAGAACTCTACCTTGGTGACCCCATATGTCGATGACCACAAGAACAGTCTGCGCTCCAAACACCCGGAGCAGTGCGATGACTGGATTACATGTGAACACATTAGGACTTTCAGCAGTTGGTTGGAAGCACGTCTCAGAGGTGACAACACTGTTTGTGATGAGTTGTACTTGATGTCCAGGGGACCATCTTTGACTGTATTGATTTACAAAGGATACGAGATAAATGGGAATACATTTTACACGATTGACCAAGATCAAAAGAGCACCAACCAAAATAGCAGTGTCCGCTTTGATGCAACAACCGAGAAGGGAAAGGACACATATTATGGTTACATAGTGGACATATGGGAACTTGACTACGGACAAGATTTTAAGGTCCCTTTGTTTAAGTGCAAATGGGTCAATCTGTCAGGAGGCGGGGTACATGTAGACCCACAGTACGGAATGACAAGAGTCGATCTGAAAAATCTTGGGTACACTGACGAACCGTTCATCCTAGCCAATGATGTGGCATAGGTTATCTATGTGAAGGACATGTCTACCAGACCGAGAAAAAGAAAAGATAAGGAAACGAATACATCATACGATGAGCCAAAGCGCCACATAGTTTTTCAGGAAAAAGGGACATCCTGGGAGTGGAGGGCAAGACAGACAAGTGTGAAGATTATGAAAAGTTTCATGAAATTCCTCCCTTCAATGTCAAGGCTGACCCAAGCATCCTGATAAACGATGAAGATTATCCATGGTTACGGCGTAATAAGCAAATGACACAAGCGAAGAAAAAGTGAAGACTTTCTCCCGCAGCTATTATGATGATACCATGCCAAATTTGTAACAGACGAGTATGTGTGCCAACATTTTCAGAGTTCATTTGAAAACTATGAATTTAGGTCGAATTTTCTCTATAGGTGCATCTATGTTCATTTTTTTAGTAAAGTTAATCTCAAACTTGTGATTCACACAAATTTCAAAGAATTCAAATTTTAACTATTCAAATTTGAAAACTAATGGCACTAACAGAAAGTTTATATTTTTTCTAAAACTAATGGCACTAACAGAAAGTTTATAATTTTGCTGACCTAAAAGCAAAAAGAATTAAAAAATAAAGCAAGAAACAAAAGAAAATAAATAATACAGAAAACAAAACAAAAAAACTGGAAAAAAATAAAAATAGCAACAATAAGTATTTTGTTGTAAGTAGAAACAAAATAAAATAAATAAAGCAACAAAGAAAACAAAAAAAACTAAAAAAGTGTTTTCAAATTTGAAAACTAATGGCACTAACAAAAAGTTTATAATTTTTCTAAAACTAAAAGCAAAAAGAATTAAAAAATAAAGCAAAAAACAAAAGTAAATAAATAATGCAGAAAGCAAAACAAAAAAACTGGAAAACAATAGGGCTCGCCCCTGGCCCATGACCATTAGTCCCGGTTTGTGCCGCAAACCGGGACTAAAGGGTTGGCCCTCCTTGCACCCGTAGTTTAGTCCCACCTCGCCAACCGAAGGGCGCCCACACCTGTTTATAAGCCCGTCCCTCTCTGCGTTGTTGAGCTCCTCTCAAAGTGAAAATATATGCACCTATAGAGGAAATTGGACCTAAATTCATAATGAATTTCTCTGAAATTCATAGAAATTAATTATGAATTTAGGTTTAATTTTTTCTATAAGTGCATCTATGTTCACTAACAGAGAAGTTTATAATTTTTGTGACCTAAAAGAAAAAATAGATCACTAAAAAACTATAAGTATTTAGTTCTAAGTAGAAATGAAAAAATAAATAGCAAAAAAGAAAAAAAAATGCCTATAATATTTGATATGACTAACTAAAATTACCAAATTGAGTATAATGATAAAACACAGTAATATTAAATAGCAGGAAAAAGATTGACTCAAAAATCAATTTTTATAGTAAAGTTATTCATAAACTAGTGATTCACACTATTTTAAAAAATTCAAATTTAAACTATTCAAATTTTAAAACTAATGGCACTAACAGAAAGTTTATAATTTTTGTGACCCAAAATAAAAAAGAAATCACTACAAAACTATAAGTATTTAGTTGTAAGTAGAAACAAAAAAAAGTGCCACCTACTGGGCACCCACGACCTGAATACGACTAGAAACCCTACCATGGGCCAGGATTCAGGCCCGCGGGAGGCCCAGTAGGCCCACAGGCACACATTGCAAGGTTAGGCCCGAAAGCCTCCTTTAGAGAGGAGCTCGAGAGGGAAGGCGTATCGCACCTTATAAACAGGTGCGGCTCCGTCTCAACTAGCGAGGTGGGACTAAACATTTGGGCGCGGGACAGCACAAGGCCTTTGGTCCCGGTTGGTGGCACCAACCGGGACTAAAGGGGGGCATTGGTCCCGGTTCGTGGCACAAACCGGGACTAATGCCACCCTTTAGTCCTAGTTGGTGCCACCAACCGGGACCAAAGGCCGCCGCTTCCGGCCCTTTGGGCTGCTAAAAAGAGGCCTTTGGTCCTGTTTGGTGGCACAAACCGGGACTAAAGGGGGGCATTAGTCCCGGTTTGTGCCACGAACCGGGACTAAAGGGGGGCATTAGTCCCGGTTTGTGCCACGAACCGGGACTAAAGAATTTGCTATATAAGCAGCACTTAGCAGTTTCTCCAAAATCCATCCCTTTCTTCTCTGCCCGACGCCCGCTGCTCTGCCTTGTCGCCGTCGCCGCCGAGCCGTCAGGCTGCTCCACCTCGTCGTCGCCGCCGCCTCCGACGCCGTCAGGCTGGTCCACCTCACCGTCGTCGCCGCCTCCGACGCCGTCAGGCTGCTCAACTTTGCCGTCGCCGCCTCCCTCGACGCCATCTGCCCCGATGCCGGTGCCGCTCCCCGTGCCCCGACGCCGCCCGCCGTGCTCCGCCACCCCTCTGTGAGCACCTGCCTCGCGCCCCTGCCTTGCCTCGCTCCCGCGCCCCTGCCCTGCCCTGCCCCGCCGGCGCCACCGCTGCCGCCATGCCCCTCTGCCCCGCCGGCGCCACCACTTTTATTTATTAGTTTAATTTTTTACATATATATATATATAATGTATGTGTATGTATATGGCTATATGTTTTTGTTCATATGTTGCAATATGTTTTTTTATTTTTATTAGTTTATTTTTTTGTTCATATGTGATGTATATGTGTATGTGGCTATAATGTATATGTGTATGTGATGTATGTGGCTAGAATTTGCTAAATATATATGTTAAAAATGTTTTTTTATTCCTAGAAAGTTTTTTGTTCATATATAGAAAGTTACAATTTTAGAAAAGTTTTATATATGCAAAAGTTTCAATTTTAGAAAAAGAAGGATAGGAAAGAAGAAAATAAGAAGAGGAAAGAAAGAAGAAGAGGAGAGGAAAAGAAGAGGAGAAATAAATATGAAGAAGAAAAAATAAGAAAAAGAAGAGGAGAAGAAGAAAGGAATAGTGGAGAGGAAGAGAAAATAGAATTCTATTTTCTCTTCTTCTCCACTATTCCTTTCTTCTTCTCCTCTTTTTTTCTTCTTTTTTTTCTTCGATCTTCTCCTCTAGCTATTCCTTTCTTCTTCTCCTCTTTTTTCTTTTTCTTCTTCTTCTTCTTCTTAATTTTTATCGGGAACGAGGGTGTCGAGGATTGCCGAGGGGTCGAGGGTCGGGAACTAGGGTAGAGGGTCGAGGGTCGTTAAGGGGTCAAGGGTCGAGGGTTTCAGGGTCGAGGGTTCGAGGGTTCTATAGGGTCTAGGGATCGAGGGTCGAGGGTTCCAGGGTCGTCTAGGGGTCGAGGGTTCCAGGGTCGTTGAGGGTTCGAGGGGTCGAGGATCGCCGAGGGGTCGAGAGAGGTTTCCTAGTGTCAAAGTATTGAAGAAATCCATGGCTTCATCATTAGCCGGAAGTAACCAGGGCATGATGGTACGAAGTCCTCCAAAGTTATTTTGGAATGGTGTCCCGGATGGGATAATTTGCCTTTTTGTATGAATTTCAGCAAAGGCCTTCCAAATAACGATATTTGGAAGGTTCTTGCTGAACTTTGTATCAAAAAGTGAATTATCCTATCTGGGACTCCGTTCCAAAATAGCTCTGGAGAGCTTCGTACCATCATGCACCTGTTACTTTCGCCTAATGATGAAGACATGGTTTTGTTGAATCCTTTGACACTAGGCAACCTCCCGACCCCTCGGCGATCCTCTCGAACATGAGAGGAAGAAGAGGATAAAAAAAGAAGAGGAAGAAGAAAAAAAAGAGGAGAAGAAAGAATAGAGGAGTTCTTCTCCTATATTCTTTCTTATCCTCTTTTTTTCGTTCTTCCTCTTGTTTTTATCGGGAACGAGGGTCGTCGAGTGACATAGATGTAGTGTCGTCATTGTCGATATACCCCCTCCCGATAGCTTCAACACGTGGCGGGGGTCGATATTACCCCCTCCTTGAAGCGTTCTCGAGGCCACCCCTAACCCTTGAAGCGTTGTCGAGGCCACCCGAAACCCTAGAGAAGCAGCGTCGAGGCCACTAATTAATATGATTCCTTATTTTGATTAGCTAGCTAGATCTACGTTTGCCACTAATATATCCATCTGTCATGTTTGAATAATAATTGCCATGTTGTAAATATTTGTAGAAACTATGGACACCTCCCGAGACGAAGCAAAAGAAGCGTTGTTGAGGGACATAATCGCAGAAGGAAGTGATGCCGTCTCGTTGTTTCTCAACGACACCGATGGTCTGGAAGGAGAGGGTGATGAAGCTGGCTCCGGTGACCTAATGCCGATGCAAGAAGGAGAACGTGAGGACGGCTGCGGTGACCCAATGCCAGTGCAAGAAGGAGACCGTGATGACGGCTCCGGTGACCGAACCGAGTCCGACCAGGTATATATATTAGTTAAGCCTGTGCTGACTAGCTAATTGATGCATTCATTGTTTTGGTATGTGCACATATTAATTAAGTCTTTGTTCTTTTTTCTAGCCCTCCGGATCGAGCACAACTGAGGTAAAGAGATGAGGCCTGAAGAAAAAGTTGAGCTCGAATGAAAGGTTTGAGATCATAGCAATCGCGCCCGACGGCCAATCGATTGAACCCATCCAAACAAAGAACGCATTTGTTGCTCAGTGCGGGGTTCTGGTTAGGGACAAGATCCCGATCAGCATCCAGCAATGGTTAAAGCCGGCTACAGAAGACCCTGAGGTGTCTTACATCAATGATATGCAGAAAAATGATCTTTGGACTGAGCTGAAGTCAAATTTCACCCTACCGCCAGAGGATGATCCGGAGAAGCCAGTTAAAGAGCAATTAATCAAGTATTTTGCTCTTAAGAGGATGGCGGACCTATTCAGGAGGTGGAAGAAAGACCTGAATAGGTTTGTTGAGCAAAAAGAGACACCAGAATTCAAGGGCAGATATGAGAAGATCAGAGATGACTGGCCTGCATTTGTGGCCCATAAGACATCGGAAAAGAGTAAGAAGATGTCGGTGACAAACAAGAAAAATGCTGCGAAGAAGAAGCTTCACCATCGCACGGAGTCAGGTGGCTACCTCGTAGCCCGGCCTAAGTGGGCCAAGGCTGAGAATGATTTGGTTGAAAAAGGGATCGAACCAGAGACAATGAACTGGCCAGACCATTGCCGGACTTGGTTCTTCGGGGCTGGCGGAACATTGGACCCTATAATAGGGAAGTGCATTTGGACGGACGAGCAACTTGACATACCCTTGAACAAGCTTCGGTACTATATCAATGCAGCGCAGCAAGGGACGTTCCTTCCAGACAGAGAGAACGACGAGCTCACAAAGGCCCTCGGGAATCCTGAGCACCCTGGACGGACACGAGGCACGCCAGGCTCCATTCCGTGGAAGGCTGGGTTTCCGGACGCAGGCGGTTACAAAAGCCAGGAGAGGAGGAAGAAAGTGCAGTAGTCCGAACTGCAGGCGCTTAAAGCAAGGGTACTCGGGATAGAGGAACGAGAAGCAAATCGCAGCAAACGAACTGCCGAAGCTTCCCCTGAAGCTACCCCGCCATCTCAGCGGAGAAGCAGCGTGGCTTCCACCGAGCTGCTTCAGCCGGAGCTTGTCTTGACGGCTCCTGCCAGCTATCCTGTGGATGCTATCACGGAGGCTCAAAATTGCCACCTTATGCCGCAATGGATTAATATGAAGGTCAAGGCGGCTGTTGGCTCTGCTTTTCCTAATGAACCCGGTGCAACTTTTCATTGCCGGCCGATTCCAGAAGGATATGCTAAGGTGATGGTGGATGAAATAACGGAGGGATTTGACTCCCGCTTGACCACCCTACCGGAGAAGGGGAGACTCGGCTGGGTTCTGCTCTGAAGACTCCATGCCTATGGCGGAAGGAGCTCATCAACCTTCCGAACTGGACGCCTCCGCCTCCTCCTCCTCCTTCAACGAGTCAGGGCACTCCGCCTCCTCCACCGCCTCCTCCTCCGGCGAGTGACGATCAGGGCCCTCGGCCGGCTCCTTCTCCGGCGCGTGGTGGCACTCCGCCTCCTTCTCCGCCTGCGCTGGCGCGCACAAGCTGCCAGCCTCCTCCTTCTCCGCCTCGTCAGCAAGGGCGGAAGAGACCCGTCGCCGCTCCGGCAGCTGCTCCGGCACGTCGTAGTCCTTCTCCTCCGCCTCGTAAGCAAGTAAAGAAGACTGCCGCTCCGTCTGCTCTGCCGGCATCTAGCAGTACAGCCAGAGGCGGGAGGACATACAGATTCGGTCCTTCTCACTACTAGAAAAAGGGCTATAGATGGGATTGACACTAATGGCGCACCAGATAAGAGGTGCGCCATTAGTATATACTAATGGCGCACCACCTTCTGATACGCCATTAGTGTTGAAACTACTAATGGCGCACCAGGCCTAGGATGCGCCATTAGTATCAAATTTTTTTCTGAACTAGCGCGCCTGTCCAAACATACTAATGGCGCACTAGTCCCAGAGTGCACCACTAATGTTGTTTTTTTAATTATATTTTTTATTCCTTTTGTTGCAAAACTACTAATGGCGCACTGTGAAATAGTGCGCCATTAGTATGTTTTTTTTGCAAAACTACTAATGGCGCATCAGATGTAGGTGCGCCATTAGTAACCTGGATTACTAATGGCACATTTATTGTTGGTGCGCCATTAGTAAGTGGGCAGCAACAAGATATTTTGGGCAGCCTCTCCTACTAACACTCACTTTCTCCCCACTTCATTCTCTCCACCTCCTCCTTGTCTCGGGTGCCTCCTCTGTTTCACCTCATTTCCACCATAGATTCATTCAAATTAAGTGGTTAAATTACCTTGTTTTGATAGGTAAGTAAGGGGGAAGCTATATTTATGTTGTTCACCCTACAACAATGTGCACATGCACTTTTTATGGCCTAGCTAGATCTATGTATGTTCGTGGTGTTGCATATGTTTGTGGTGTTGCATATGTGTTTGTGTTTGGAGGTGTACTGGTATTTGAAATGCGATAGTTGCCAATATTTTACCGGAATGTTGATTCATTTCCGTTTCGGCGATAATTTTGGCATTAAGCATTCTTTTTGGTCCTATTTTTAGGGAAAGTCATGCCAAATTTTTTCTTGGTTCTAAAATATCGTTTTGCTCTACCCCGCAGGCGACCATGGTCCGCACGATGACCGAAGGCATCGTGAATAGGTTTTTGAGGTCCGCGAAGGCCGAGATGCTTCAAAAGAACGAGACGGAGATAAGATGTCCGTGTCGAAGATGCAAGCTGGAGAGCCTTATTGCGGACCCGGATTCCGGGCAGGTGCGGGACCACCTGCTCTTGCGTGGTTTCATGGATGGCTATCGGTGGCAAGGTGATGAAGATGACTACGAAGTCGTCCATGGGGGCCGGGCAAGAAATGAGGAAGGGCAGCAAGACAACCACCGCGGCTTGGGCGGGCGAGAAGACGAAGAATCCCCAGGAGATGATCACGACGGTGATGTTGTACACAGTCATCATGTAGAAGATGCAGGACATGATGATGAGGAAGATGCCAGAGCAGACGACGGGCATGATCATGAAGATGATGATGCCGGCGGAGCAAACGACGGTGGACCATCGATGGGCTGGGTGCAGGACCCTTATATTCAAGAGCTGCTTCTCAAGAAGACGGATAACGCAAGAGCTGCCGCCCGAGAGAAAGCCAAGGTGGATCAACTTGAGTTAGACGCGGTTACTCCATTGTAGGAAGGATGCAGGCCCGAGGATACCCGCCTGAAAGTAACGCTCATGGCTCTGGAGATGAAGGTAAAACACAAAATGACCGACGCATGCTTCGACGAGAACATGTCATTCTGGCACGAACGTCTTCCAAAGGGGAACAAGTGCCCGACCAGTTTGGAGGATGCGAAGAAAATCGTGTGTCCTATGGATTTACCGCACGTGAAATACCATGTGTGCATGAACAATTGCATCATTTATCGGGACGAGCACGCGGAGTCTACCATATGTCCAGTGTGCGGCGTCACTCGATACAAGAAGAGGAAGAAAGCTCCTCGAAAAGTGGTGTGGTACTTTCCGATCACTCCTTGTCTGCAGCGGTATTTGGCGGATCCTAAGCTAGCAAAGCTCCTGCGTTGGCACGCGGATAGGGAGGAGAAGAAGCGAGAAGATGACGCAAATGATCCGGAGATAGATAAAAAAGACAAGATGCTGAGTCACCCTAAGGATGCGAGCCAGTGGCAAGCGTTGAATTTTGAATACCCAGAATTTGGGAAGGATCCAAGGAACATCGTGCTGGGCACGAGCACCGATGGAGTCAATCCGTTTGGCAGCCAGAGAAGCACACATAGCACCTGCCTGTGTTTGTGTGGATGTACAACCTTCCCCCCTGGTTGTGCATGAAGAGGAAGTACATTCACATGAGTATGCTAATTGAAGGGCCGAAACAACCAGGGAACGACATCAATCTGTATCTGGGGCTGCTGAAGGAGGAGCTAGACACGCTGTGGAAAACGCCAGCCAATACGTGGGACGCCGCAGAGAAAGAATATTTCCCTATGAGAGCCGCACTGCTCACGACGGTGCACGACTATCTCAGTTACGGATATCTCGCGGGGCAGGTAGTCCACGGATTTTCTGGATGCTTAAGGTGCATGGATGACACAACGTATCGCCAGCTAGATAGAGATCCCGGGTCTTCGAAAACCGTGTTCATGGGACATCGAAGGGGGCTTCGCGACGATGACCCATGGAGGAAATGCAAGGATCTGTTCGGTGGTGAAACCGAACCCCGAAAACGCCCGTGTACGAGGAGCGGCGAGGAAATAGACAAGCTGTTGAAAAATTGGAAAGACTGCCCACTGCCGGGAAAGAAGCAAAAGGCGCCAGAGCCGGGAAAGAAGCGAAAGGCGCCAGAGCCGCTGCTGAAGGTATGGAAAACGAGGTCTGTTTTCTGGGACTTGCCGTACTGGAAGATCCACCGTGTGCCTCACAGCCTTGATGTCATGCATATCACGAAGAACGTGTGCGAGAGTCTGCTTGGTACCCTGCTCAACATGCCAGAGAGGACCAAAGATGGGACGAAAGCAAGGGCAGACTTGAAATCAATGGGCATCAGGCAGGAGCTTCACGCTATATATGATGATGATGATGATGATGATGATGATGATGATGATGATGATGATGAGGCGAAGCAGGACACACAAAGTCGTCGCAAAGGCAAAAAGGCCAAGAAGACTGGAAATGACTACCCTCCCGCGTGCTTCACTCTAAGTCAGGAGGAGATCGAGCAGTTTTTCACCTGCCTCCTAGGAGTAAAACTTCCTTACGGTTACGCGGGGAAGATAAGCAGATACCTAGACCCAGCGAAGCAGAAGTTCAGCGGGATGAAGTCTCACGACTGTCACGTGCTGATGACACAGATACTTCCAGTTGCAATCCATGGGATCATGGACGCGCACGTCCGTGAAACGCTATTTGGCCTATGCAACTTCTTCGACGTCATCTCTCGGAAGTCGATTGGCGTGAGGCAACTCAGAAGGCTACAGGAAGAGATCATGGTGATACTATGCGAGCTTGAGATGTACTTCCCGCCCGCATTCTTCGACGTTATGGTGCATCTGCTGGTACATATAGTGGAGGATATCATCCAACTCGGGCCGACGTTCCTGCACAGCATGATGCTGTTCGAAAGGATGAATGGTGTCATCAAAGGATACGTTCGGAACATGTCACATCCATAGGGAAGCATAGCCAGGGGCTTTCTGACCGAAGAGTGCATATCCTACTGCACGAATTATATAGGCATCGAGAACCCCGTTGGTCTGCCCGTCAACAGGCACCTCGGCAGGCTCACTGGATGGGGTCACCGTGAGGGTCGCTGCGAAATGCATGTCAACTTCGAGGGTCGACTCGCCGACTTTGAAAGAGCAAACTTAGTCGCGCTACAACACATAGACATGGTCGATCCTTGTGTGGTAGAGCACAAAACCTTTATTAAGAAGATGTACAATGACCGAGGCCAACAGAGGACGGACGGAGATATACTCAAAGAGCACAACTCATGTTTCATGCGTTGGTTCAAGCAGAAGCTTCTGCCGTACCCTTTACATGAGGATTCTTCCGCAGAAGAACAACTCATATTCGCCTTGTCACAGGGCGCCGAGCACAACCTGATGACCTATGAGGCGTACGATATCAACGGCTACACATTCTACACCGAGGCCAAGGACATGAAGAGCGATGGTTATCAGAACTCCGGGGTAACGATGGTATCCTACACCGGTAATGACAAGGACAGATACTACGGAAGGATCGAGGAGATCTGGGAGCTGAGCTACGCTGGAGAGAAGGTCCCGATGTTCCGTGTCAGATGGGCCAAGAACGTCATAAAAGAAGACCGGTATTTCACCACCATGGTTATACCCGAAGCCAAATCCAAGACCGCAGGCGCAAACGTCACCGCGAAAAATGAGCCATGGGTACTGGCTTCCCAAGTGGACCAATGCTTCTTCATTACCGACACGCCAAAGCCTAGTCGTGTTGTCGTGAGGAGAGGCAAAAGGAAGATCATCGGAATGGATGGAGTAGCCACTGAGCAAGACTTCGACAAGTACGGCGACCCGAGGATCGAACATGACGACGATGATGAAGTAGCAGCATACACCACAAGAAGAAGCAGGACCACCCTACCTAAAGGACGTCCGTTCCACACAAGAACTCCATTTGCGAAAAAGAAGGGCAAGAAGATTGTATTTAATTAAATCATAGCCTTCATTTCTCGATTGTATTTCATGGGCACTTTTTGAACTATCATGAATATTTTTAAATTTCATGGACACTTGATCTCGATCCCCCTCCATCTCGATCGCTATCCCACCTCGCCAGATCCGGTCCCACTCACAGCCGAGCACCCCCCGGTCCACCGGCCGCCGCCGCCGATCCCCCACACCCTCGATTACTGTCTTATAAAAAAATATTACCGTTATGATTTAAACAAGTTTGAACATATTTAAACACAAGTAAGTATCAAACAACATTTTAAATGCATAAAAAAATTGTGGAGCCTGGGAATTGAACCCAGGACCTCCTGTTGTGAGAACTGGCTGCTTACCAGTTGAGCTAGTAGAGGAACTTGATGTGGATTAGGTTAGGTGGGAGATAAACCTGTTGGCTCGAGCAGAAATAAAAAAAAAATACTAATGGCGCACTAGGGTGAGGTGCGCCATTAGTATGGATGTACTTATGGCGCACCGAGGGGTGGTGCGCCATTAGCATTGTGCCGCCCCATCCATACTTCCTCCCGGGCCCACACCTATCCCCTCTCTCTCCCTCGCCCTCGCCCTCGATCCCCTTCCCCTCTCCTCTCCCGACGCCGCTGCCCCGCCGCCTCGACGCCGCCCCGCCGCCTTGCCCCTGCGCCCACCGCCGCCTGAGGCCCCGACGTCGGCGCCGCTCTCCCCGCGGGACTCCACCCCCGCCGCCCCCGCGCCCTCCGAACGGGATCGGCCGAGCGCGCGCCGCCCGCTCCTCTCCTCTCCTCCTCCTTTCGACGAGCGAGGGCCTCCTCCGGCCCCTGCAGTATCCAGCGAGTGCGGCCCCGACACACCCACCCCACCTGCCCCTGCCGTCCTCGGCCACCGGGCCCTGCTCTCCTTCGACCGCGGCGAGCGAGGACCCGGACGAGCTCGGACCCTGACCCCGACCCCTTCGCCGACCCCGACCCCGACCCCTCCGGCGACCAAGTACCTCTCATCCTTCCTCCTTCCTCCATCTCTCTACCATTCCCCATTCCCTCCCTCCCCCCATGTTAGAACAGAACACAACGCCTCCGGTTAAAGTGTTGTCTTAGATTTTATTTTTAGTGAATTTCTAATGGTACAACGATTGGTTACACCTAGTACTGCTCTACTTAGCTGAAACTTTATTTTTCTAGATGTGCTTAGGTGAAACTTTAGGAGTGATGAGACTGGTGAAAGTGAGCCTGGCTCTGGCATGCATGATGCATGATGAATGATGTGTGCTTTAATTATTCCTACCACCAGGGTGGGGCTTCTGAGATCAGATGACTGGTTGATGCAATGAGGTAGCATCACGTAATTTAGTTATGTTGGCATGCCATTACTTGTAAGTTATAACTTGTAAGCACCAAAGATGCCCTGTGCTTTGCTAGTAGTAGATACTGACTTATTCTCATTTGTTGCTTCCTAATCTAAACTAGATTAGTGATGGCAAGAGAGAATTTTGTGTTTTTTTATTCCAAGTACAATTTGACCAGCCACATGACCAGATCAGTTAGAAGATTGTTAGGCTTATCTTATGAATTAATCCACTGTAGACACACATTAGAAGATTGTTCCTGCCATCATCACATCACATGAATGACATGGCCAATTCTCAACAGTTTATTTTCAAAGTACAATTTGACCATATTATGTACAGTAATTATATGACTTTTACTGTAATTATCTTTTTACTAGATGATTGGTTTAGTGGAGCTGATATAAGTGAGAGAAAAAAATTGTTCCATGTATAACCATTGATTATACCTTTGAGGCAGTTAGTTAACCTCTCACATATGTTCATGCAGGTATATTATTCTTGGAAAAGCCACTTCTGGTGACGGAATAGAAAGATAAGTAGGTACCTATCTTCAGTCCCAATCTAACAGGGTAGTCCATGGATTCAAACTAGCTAAAGGAGATTCAAACTGCCGAACCTTTAGGTTAACAACTCAACACAAACCAATCCCTGAAAGCAAAAACTCAATACAAACCAAGTGCATTATTTTTGTGACTGTTTTCATGTTTGCAGAACCAATATTTTGTGCCAACAATCAGTTTACTCCCTCATGCAAACAAGCACTCATTTTTCAGTTAACTCCTTACAGTTCAGATCATATTTTGATTGTCAACAATAGTGGATTTTTAAGGCTTTTTTAGAGGCAATACTAGTGGATATTAGGCCTTTTTATAGGCAATAATAGTGGAATTTTAGGCTTTTTTTGGAGGAGTGTGTTTCACGCTGGCCTACAGTGATGAATTTGTCAGAATTGTGTATGATTGTGCCTAAAGTAGATAATTTTTGGGAGTAATTTTTGGTGTCAAATCACTCAAGCAGTAACTGAATTTTCAAACTGAACTTGACACAATACTATTCAGTTAATTTGCTTGGACAGCAGTATGTATGCTCATCACTTTATGTATGGTGTTATGCCCTGTTATCTCTGTTCAGTTGACTAATGAAGCACTAGGCTCATCCATGGTATAAGTTCACCTGTGAACACTTGAAATTAGTCAAGACATCCCGCATTGATAGATGTAAATAGTGTCCAGTAGGCTTTGAAGCGTCGGTTTTTCCTGTTTCTAACTCTGAATCTGATATAAACCATACTGTTGGCATAAGTGGTCTTTTGTATATGTGCTAATGCTTTGTTAATATAAAGCTATAGATGATGTTGTACTTGTGATGATGCTACTTGTGATCTTCTGAAATGACCCATTGGCGACTTCATTACGCGGGGATAATGATTTTGCAGGTACCCCGAGAGGCCCTTGAGTTTGCCGGAATGTCGATTAACTTCCGTTCCGGCAAATTCGGGTACTCCATATGTCCTATTTTCAGCAAAGGTCATGCTGAAATTTTCCGTGAATTTTAGCATGACTTTGCTAAAAATAGGACATATGGGGTACTTGTGACTAATGCATGGGCCGGGGTATCTTAGTAGTTAATTAAGTAGGATCAAGTGCCCCTTTATTCTAGCTGCATTAAACCATAGGCGGCAATAGAGCCAAGTGATTAGGCCCAACTTAGAATTCTCCTTCCCAGCTTAGCTTTTAGGATGCCTCGGTGTCGGCAAACCATTAATTATACAACCTTGGCTTTTAGGGTGCCTCGGTGTCGATAAAAACCGAAATGATGAAAGCTTAGGCTTTTAGGGTGCCTCGGCGTCGAAAAACCCTCAATGATAAAAGCTTAGATTTTAGGATGCCTCGGTGTCGACAAACCCTAAATGATGAGACCATGATCTTGTTCCTTGACAATAACCAACTTTTTGACCAAACTTTTTTCCTATTTAGAGAGAAACATGGCCAACAACGATGAGGCCGGGGGTTCGGGCGGCAAGGCATTCTGAGAGCTGTCCTAGGAGATGGAGGAACAACCTCACTTGTATGAGGACGCCGCCTTCCCCACCGATCCTGAGACCACTGATGGTGCCGCCGAGGATGACCCCACTGATGCCACCACTGATGGTGCCGCCGAGGATGCCACCACTGATGATGGCGGCGCACGCACAGATGGCAACCAACCGAAGAAGCAACGGAGGGACCGGCGCCCGACCGTGCTCCGCACCCTCAAGGAGGAAGTTACTGAAGTGGACTCCGACGGGAATCCAACGGCGCCCGAACGAATAGTCAAGGGGTACTCGCTTTAGCTCGGGTGCATTCTCCGGAGCACTCTCGATCAACATCGAGAACCTGAGGCATCCTGACCGAGGGAATTTGCGCAACCTCCTCTTCATGAAGCTGCACGAACGATACAAGTTCCCCGCTGAATTTGAAAACACAAGCCTCAAAGGGAATAAAGTGAACAATGCTGCCCTCACGAAGATGAGCAAGGCCCTGTATACTTGGAAAAGCAATGTGAAGAGAATGATCGAGAAAGGTGAGAGTTATGAGAAGATCAGGGAGAAAAATCTTTCGATCACCGAAGATGACTACAACGACTTCAAGATCAATTGCTCGAGCACCGCACACTCCGAATCAAGTCGGTGGGGGAAAGAAATGGGGGAGCTGACTTAGGGGAACACACACTCGGTCCCGACGATTACAGAGTGCGGAGCCTATATGGGACAAGGAGGAGGCGGACCGTGCCGAGCAAGGCCTACCGCCCCTCTTCGATAAATACGGTGACAAGCAGACCAGGAACTATGTCAGGGCCCGGTACAAGAAGGACCCGAAAACAAAGGAGCTTACCACGGATCCGAAGACCAGGGCGCTTGAGCTTGTTCTGGTAAGGAATACACCCCCGCGTAATTAGCTCCATATGGTTGCATTCTAATTAATGAAGCCAAATTTCTAAATGGTTCACATTCCTTCTGCAGGCGACTGAAAGCAGTAGCGCGGGGTCGACTAAGAGCAACCCTTGGGACACCACTCTAAATAGGGCGTTGAATGTAATGAAGAACAAGGATAAGCTCAGTAAGCCGACGTTAGCTGGTCGTGTGGTCGGCAAAGACTTGTCGACAAAACGGGGGTCATACTATAACACTGGTGGGCGAAAGGAGAAAAAGACCAGCTCGGAAAGCCAGGCGCGCGAGGTTCAAGAACTCAAGGCACAGGTGGCGCGGATTCCTGAGATTGTCCAAGAGCAAGTGCAACAACAACTCGGAGCGACGATCACCGCCATTGTGCCTACCTTGATCCAGGGGTTGAGTGCGTGGATTGCGGGCGGCCAACAGGGGCCGCCCCCGATTCCTAGCTTCACGGCCAGCAACTCGCAGAACGCGATGGCGGGGCCATTGGTGTCTCCGGCGGAGGCGGCATTGGTGTCTCCGACGCCGGCACGGGAACTTAATGCACCCGGGTATACGCCGGCCGGAACCTCTGCAGCAAGCGTCCCCTCCGTCAACTGCACGCCCGCCGTTGGCGGTGCCTCGACATTAGCCGAGCTCGACGCCATCATCACGGTAACTAATTAAGCCTCTCTCGGCCGAGGACTTCATCTCCTTGCCTTTGACTGGGCATCCCTAACACCCTACATGTTTTCGCAGGGCGCCGCCGATGTTCCGTGCACTCTCCTGCACTTCGTGAACAACGAGTTGGTCGATGTCGCCAAGGGCAAAATCGTTCAACCGGGCAACCCCTTATTCCACGGTACCCAGATGCCACCCAACTTGTTTAGGGTTCAACTGGTTCGGGTGCTGCCAGGCTGCGACGAGTTGTTACCTCCGATTTGACCCGTCGGGGCCGACGATGATGACGTGATGACCCTCAGCGCCTGCCTGAGCTGGCCCCTGCTTTGGCCGAAGAGCCAGATTTGTTTGGGGGTGGGGGACACCACCCCAAAGACAACACCGCCAGTCGTGTCGGCGCCAAGTCGGCCCCATGGCAAGACCGCCGCAACGGTGCCGGACATCCCTATGCCACTGGATCCAAACATGCATATGGCACAGGATCAGAACGACGACGACGATGATACATTTGGCAACGTCGATCGGTACTTTGCCGATCATGGGTACGATGGCGACTTCATGGGGCCTCCTTCTCAAGAACCCAACCCAACAAAAGACGTGCGCGATCTAGCTGGCACCGCGCAGAAGCCAAGTTGCAACAGGCGTCGTCTGTCGTTCAGCTTTCAGGAGACGCCTCCAGCTGCCGACTTCACCGAGCCTCAGATAGGCGAGGTGCGAAATATTCTCAGCCCCAACACACTCAAGAAGGCGGTTTGTGAGCAGAACTCGGTCCCATTACAGGAGAAGAAGGAGGCATGCAAAAGAAAGACTAACAAGGGTGCGGGCCAGCCGGCACCGAGTACGATCCATGCTCAGGATGGGCCACCTTCACCTGAGGATTTAATGAGGAGGGTGCATGTGGCGGGTAGCCCGATGCTACCGAGAAATATGCTCGATGTTGCAGCCGGTGCTATGCGGAGTCTGCATGAGAGTGTTCTTTCTTTGGAGAAGCTACGTCTTAGAGAGAAGGATGTGGCATACCCAGTTTTCGTGGCCAAGGTGCCAGAGGGCAAGGGCTTTGTGGATAACTCCATCGGGGGTACGATCGTCCTGCGGTTTGATGACATCCACGCTATGTTGAACCTTCATCCGCTGCACTACACCTTCGTTCGGCTATTTTCGCTGAGTATGGAGATGCGGATCATTCACGACAAGACCCCAGACATCGTGATAGTCGACCCCTTCTACATGCGTGCCAAGATCTTGGGCAGCGCCGGGGACCGGCAAGTCGCGAGTTCTTACCTCGACGGCGTCATTCTGGCAAACCCAGATAAAGATAACTTCCTCGTGCCTTACTTTCCCGAGTAAGTCCTCCCCTCAACCGCCCCGTAACATACGAATTCTTAGATTTCGATCGTTTTTCTTTTAACATTCCGTGTTTTCTGCAGTGACACACATTGCACGCTCATCCTACTAAGCCCCAAATATTCCATGGCCACGTATTTCGACCCGGACCGTCAGTCGAACGTAGACTACACAAATGTCAAGAAGGTTCTTGATGATGTTCTCCCCGGCTACGCCCAATCTGGAGGCACCTTCAACAGGCCTATTCGTAAGTACGGCAAGCACGTGTTCTCCCACAATACGACGTTCTGCTGCGTCAAGCAGCCGCCTGGTGGTCAAAAGGGTGCCTACTACGCCATCCATCACATGCGGGCGATCGTACGGGACCATCATCAACTTCTGCTACTGAGTAAACTCAAAGATTGGGCCGCGAGTGTGTCGGCAATCCAGGACGTGGACATTAGACAAGAATTCTTTCGCATCCAGTCGGAGTTTGCGGAAATCATCCATCAAGATGTCCTTCGTACCTCGGGGCAGTTCTACCTCAGAAATCAACCGTCCAACAATGAGATAGACGGAATGCTACAAATGCAGGATGACAACGCCCGTAATTTCATGACTCCCACGATAGACGGCGGCTTCATCCACGCTCCGGTCCCTTGAGTCGAGTCGAAAGCAGTGATGCTGTGTCTAGTTCTGAAACATCGATTGGCTCATGTTGTAATTAAGCTTTAATGAACTTGTAGTATGTCTCTTTGGTTTCGAGAGTCGTTCAACTTAGATGTAATCGATGCTATTAATGTCTTGCTTTTCTCTTCCGATCGTTCTGTTGCATACTGATATATTGCTTATGTATTGTCTGTGAATTGGTACTAACGTTTCGTTTGCCTAGTGCATAGCGATGCCGTCGTATGTCGTGCACAAGGGTAAGGTTCCCGGAGTCTACGACAACTGGGAGGACTGTCGGAGACAGGTTCACCGATTCAGCGGTAACAGTTACAAAGGGTACACCACTAGGGCCGAGGCCGAATCTAGATACGCCCGCTATCTAGCGGGAGAGGGGAGGGAGCGTTGGAGGAACCGGATGAAGACGAGTTTCATCGTGATGATGCTCATCGTGATGACCGCAGCTCTCTTCTATGTGATGGTAGTTTAGATGATCAATATCGACTTCTAATGTGAAGACAAACTCGCTACTCGCGGTCTCGAGACTTGTAATATAATGTTCTATCTTTGTTCGGTCTTTTCAATTCGGAGACTAATATGATGAATTGTATTCGGAGACTAATATGATGAATTGTATTTAGAGACTAATCTTCTATTGTATTCGATGAATCTGTTGTTGATGTGTGCTGTCTATATTTTGTCCAATTATACATTTTGTAACCTGTGTAAAAAAACAGAAAATTAAAAAATTAAAAAAACCTAATATTCATACTAATGGCGCATCACATCACAGTGCGCCATTAGTATGCCAGAGGATACTAATGGCGCATCCTTAAGCAGTGCGCCATTAGTATGCCGAGGTTACTAATGGCGCATCCTGTTGTCGTGCGCCATTAGTATGCCAAAGCACCTGGGTATACATGGCCCCTGGGAGGCATACTAATGGCGCACCGTGGCCTATACTAATGGCGCACCAGTGGTGCGCCATTAGTATACCAAATACTAATGGCGCACCAGTGGTGCGCCATTAGTAAAAATTAATAATGGCGTGCTAGTAATGGCGCACCACTAATGCGCCATTAATGGCCAAATTAGGTGCACCATTAGTAGCATTTTTTCTAGTAGTGTCTCTGAAGACTCCAGAGAAGTTACCATATGAGATGACCCCGGAGGAGAATGCGAAGATCGCGCGAACCGAAGTGAAGGACTGGTTTCAAGGGTTGAAAGCACAGAGACATCCACCTCCGGAGGAGAAGGTAGATCCGGTGAAAGTGAAGCGCACTCTGGCTGCCCTGACAAAACCACCCAAGTCTCCGCCGAAAGGCAACTATGAGCGCATTATTGCAAAAACATGGGCCGAAGCGGAGCGGTCGGGAAGTATAGTCAGTGATCAAAGGCTGAAAGAACGACGAGCAGCTGGGAAACAAATTGCCCAGCTCAGCGAACAAGCGAAGCAATCGTGCCCCCCGCTCAAGGTGCCTAGCGACATCGTCGATCCGAGGATGGTGCCCGGTTATAGCAATCTTGACGATTACCTGCCCGACGATGTACATTATGATCCCATGGAGGTGCAGATACACAGATACGAGTACGGGAAGCCTCTCGTCAAAGATGAAAAATCTCTATCAACCATGATGCGAAGATTGCATGATTGGTACTTGAAAATCTGCAGAGAGTCTAGGGGGAGGAGTACTTTGTATGGGAGAATTAAGCCGGAGCATGACCTCGTTGGAATTGAACTGTTGCCTATTCCATTTGAGGAGTTCTATCAGTTTTTCAATCAATTGGCCCTCGATAAAGCAACGGTCACCTGCTACTGTCTGTAAGTACTACTACTTCTGTCATTAAGTCTCTCTATATAGCTCAGCTCTTTGATTGCATGTATTTATAAATATCCTCACTATATTATGTAGATTGAAGATCGCCGAATTGAAGAAAAGACAAATCGTTGATATTGGGTTCGTTAACACATATCTCATAGATGCAACTGAGGATGAACATCGTCCCGAAGATACCGAGGCCAACTTGCTACGATCATTCAAAATAAATGAACACAAAGATATAATACTCTTTCCTTACAACTTCAAGTGAGTGTTACTGTCTTGTGCATATTTGGTTTCCCGTATATATTAGTCCAGGTTATAGTAATGTAATTGATGAGTTATGCATGCGTGCGCAGGTACCACTATATTCTCCTAGAGATTAGGCTTGAGCAGGAAGTAGTAACTGTCTTGGACTCTAGACGAAAAGATCCCCATGAGTATGCGGACATGACTGAAATCCTTAAGAAGTAAGTTAAATCGATCATTATCCACCATATCAGAAACTTTATTCATTTCCTGATATCAACTAATTGTTTTCTTTGTCCGGCAGGGTTTGGAGAAAATTCACCAGAAAAGCTCCGGGACTGCCGAAGGAGCTGCAATTTAGACACCCGAAAGTAAGTACTATAGTAGCATGTTCCGCGCATCTCCTAGTGATTCAAGCGCTAGTATCATCAATACCATTTGGCATTCTTGCTTATCAGTTTGATTGACCTCTATTTCTTGTAAAGTGGTTGTGGCAGAAACAAGGGAATGATTTCTGTGGATACTACGTCTGCGAGTCCATCCGCCACACGACCTGTGAGCGGGGCGGGTACTCTGACGAACAATATGAAGTGCGTAAATAACAATATTCACAATTTTATTTTATTACCATCATTTGTGTTGAGTTTCATTCATTCATTCATATATATATATATATATATATATATATATATATATATATATATATATATATATATATATATATATATATATATATATATATATATATATATGTATGTATGTATGTATGTATGTATTGACCCCCTTCTTCAAATTAGATGTTTCGGTTGCGGAATGAACTCCTAGCACCAGATCGCATGCGAGCAATTCAAGAAGAATTGGCGGCATTCTTTCTTGACCACGTGATCGCTGAAGACGGAGAATACTATGTGGACCATGCGTTCGTAATTTAGGAGATTATATTTGTAAGAGATAATTATTGTATATATGTAGCCGGTAGTGTCGGATAGATATATGAGAACTTGTTGTTCGACCAATCTCTCGGAGAAGCAGAGGTGGTCGATATCACTTCTCTCTGTATGCATATATGTTCATGACGATCTTCTGTTTCCTTCGTTTCCTTACTAGCTAGCTAGCGTGTCTAGTCCTCTCTATATGTATGTATAGTACATAGCGTCGACAGCACGGACATAAGAGAGGACACTTCTCTCTATTAATTACCTATCTAACACAATATATGAAATACCTAAATTAACCCCCCAAAACCCCCAAACCCCCCCCCCCCTCTTCAAAAAAACCAAAAACCCCAGCCACAGAAATGCTGACGCGTGGAGGTCTATTGGTCCCGGTTGGTGCCACCAACCGGGACCAAAGGCCCTCCTGCCTGGGCTCAGCGCGCAGGCCACGTGGAGGCCCATCTGTCCCGGTTCTGGTTTGAACCGGGACTAAAGGGTGAGGGCATTAGTAACGAACCTTTAGTCCCGGTTCAAAATTAGAACCGGGACTAAAGGCCCTTATGAACCGGGACAAAATGCCGGTTTTCTACTAGTTTATTCACCACATGCGTGCAGTGTACAAATATATATTTCTTTACCAGTGATGTGTTGGGCTGCTATTTCTTATAAACAGTTTCATTATTAGTTCTTTGCATATGATACTACTAATGGTCTGGGTGATTTTTCATTGAAGGTTTAAAAGGTATGAGTTGGTTAGAAGTGGAACACGATTTCAGACCAATATTTTCTTGCAGGCCACCTGCTAGCTCCGCGCATTAGAAATTCTGAGTGTTATGTTCCAAAGAAAGAATATGAGAAAATAGAAGTATGCATATAAGTCGGCATGCGCTAAAAACTTCCAAATTTATGAGTGACTGATATATAATTCATTTGCAAAAAAAAGATATATAATAGTTTTGCATGGCTACTATGTCAGTAAAAGTTTGTGGACAAATGTTTTCCTTTTATCCCTTCTGGATTATATTGGCCATGACATCCATTTGATCATGCATGCCTGGATTGGGCCTTTACATTTATCACGTTTTATAAAAGCTCGTACTTCTTTTTCTTATTACCTATATTGTATGTATATAAATAAGTTAAGTTCGATCTGAATTTTTTCTAACTTTTTACAATTATTTAGGCATATGCAAAAAAAGGGTGCATGGTGCTATTAAGACAACAGAAACATGTCGTTGGCATATTTGTGGTAAAAATGGATTTTTTTTCACGTATACACTTAGTATTAATCTTCATGATTTTTAACAAAAAAGTGAACAACCATAAACCTTTTCTCCCAGCCTTCAAATAGCAAACAACAACAACAACAAGTCAAATTCCTCATTTAGATTTGAGAAAATCCTGAGTATTTTTCATAAATGAAAATGTATGTACTTAAATTTTATTACTAAATATTTTTATTTGCACGTTACAAAAGAGACTAATGTGCGGAACTAGATGGACAATATTAAGTAGTACATAAACTTTAAAGTTACTAAGGAGTAAGTTGTTTGTTAACATACAAATTTCTAATGATCTTTTAAAGTTTCGGAGCACATATCTACATGCACATTTTTCTGGACCTTTGGAATAAGCTTTTGTTCTTTTTTTGTAATCGACCTCAGAGGAGACATTCGGAGCGCACTACTAACAAAAGCAAAAGATAGTATACATTTTTTGGATGGAGAAAATATCTTTCCTTTTTAGATAAGGTATGTTACCAAATATTTTTTTCAAGCAACAAGTTAGGGCTTCAAAAAATTTAAGTAATAATATGTGTACAAAAGGTGATTGATATTGACATGTTGTAGTGCACCATGTATTCCTACATTATATGTGTTATATATCTACCAACCAGGACCAAAAAATATGACTACATAATTAAATATTAATGTAAAATAGCTGGTACATATATGAAAATTTTCTGATTTGGAATTATTTGAAATAATTACTTTTCATCACATGATAACGAGTATGCATTGGTCTGTGTTATTTATTGCAACAAATTAGAACCATATTCTAATAATTATTACATTTTAATTTCTATCGAATATTGCGTCCACCAGATGTTAATGCAAGGTCAAATTATATACATCTACTTATAATGGACTAGCCCGTGCGGACGCACGGGTTGATGCCTAGTATATATAATGATGACATACAAGTCCAATACCAATAAGGTATGGTTTACACAGTTGGGCTACAATACGAAGTCTAACAATACCTGAGGCGACGGGGAAGCGGCGGCGTCCTCGGAGGGTCTGTCGTTGTTGGGGGTGGCGGCCTGAGCAGGGAAGCCGCCGCAGATCGGCGCTGAGGGCTGTGGCGTCCCCTCTCCAAATATTACGGTAAAATTCTATTAATTTTGCTCCTATAATTGTGCTGCAAGTACGCCCCTTTTGTTTTCTCTCACGGGCAAATTTAACATTCACTCCTTACGAGAGAAGATTAACGTTTACATGCATCGGTTAGCTAATTTGTGCTTGTATATATGGAAAATGAAATTTGGAGTTTGGCAACTTAATTAATTTCGCTTTGATTGAGTACATTTCTAAACAGAATAAATTGGACAACAGATCGTAGGCATTTACTGTGATTGGGCCAATCAGGAGTCTCCAATTTATTCTGTTTGTGCGATCCGTAAATCAATTAGCCACTAATTGATTTGTTCCCCAATCGCGTCTATATATATCCAAGCGCGAGGAAAGGGCTCCACCATTGCCACAATCAGCTCACACACAATCCTTTCGACTTTGACGTCACGTAGAGTTGCGCCCGCCGTAAAGATCGATCTAATATGAAGATAACAGTGCTGACGATCTTGCTCCTCATCGGATGCCTCGCAGCTATCGTACAGTGTAAGCATGCATCATATACCTCATCAGCACCAATACTACTATTCTTTTTACTACCAAGAAAAGGAGGTTACCACCTATCCATTCGGATTGGATTTCGATTGGATTGATGCAAACAACCATATTTGTACGTACCATATTACTTTTTTTAGAAAAGGACGTATCATATTACTAGCGAACATGTAACATTTGTTTGATGCAACAGGTCGATTGGTGGCTGGAAGGAGGAGCTATGTAGTAGTGGATCGTGCCGGAGCTACAATGGTAGCCGTCAACGCAACCTCATTTGACGAGAGCAAGCTTACTGTAAAATTCTGCGTCAAGAGCCAATGTACCCGCGGGAAGGACCCCGATCTCGAAACCTGTTTTTGCTGCCGGAATCTAAAGGGTAGTCCATGCTTCTTTTCGGACGACGAGTGCAAGAGCAAGTGTCCTGCCTGTGACCCCGTGTGCGCCCCTCCACCGGCCAACACCGATGAACAAATGCAGCGTGTGGAAATGAAAACTTAATTAGTATATTTGTTTTGTGAACTAAATGAATTTTATGGAAATAAACATGCAAATTTGAGAAAAACAATGAAGTCCTTGAGCTAATACTAATACTGGCTATATGCATTCTTTTGGCCTCTTTAATTGCGTCCATTTTATTCATGGTGTGGGCCTCAGATTTATATTCTACGTATTTACTTGTTCACTAGAAAGATGCAATCATTTTCTCTACATTATTTGAACGTGGTATAAAATCCTGCTGCGGTATCTTTGTTTCTTTTTGAGGGAAACTGCGGTATCTTTGTTTGGTTAGCTGATTTCCTTGCATTTTCTCAGTTTATTCCTAACCTCACCATATTTTTATGGGAAAAAAATGTGGATCCCCTCTCCAAACGTCCCATCAACGACCATCATCCCACGGAGTCAGCCCGGATGCCCTCTGCACGAGTCATCGAGCTAGAGCATATTCCAATCGGCTCCTATCCAGCTTTATGCATATACAGCGGCCGGCACGGCGGCCATGGCCAAGCGAGCCGAGTATCGGTGGGCCGTCCTTGTCGCGGGCAGCGAGAAATGAAACTAGTGGAGAAAAGTGCGAACAATCTCTAATCATCTCGCCGGCAGTAAAGTGCGAACTAATTAAACGGCGCCTGCTTGCAAGAGAACCCCTCGCCGGCAGGAAGAGTGCCGTGTACTCGACCACCAGGTCGCAGGTGAAGCACTTCCTCCACGGTTTCTCCGTCGTGAGCTAGAACCGTTGTCGCCGTCAAACACCTGCAAACTTCCCGGCAGCGTATATGCCGGCACATCTTTCCAGTTCAACACCAACAGGGAGGCCATCAACACGCGGGTGTGGGAGCAACGACGGTAGGCGTCCGAGGTTGCATGGTGTGGAGACGCAGGGGCCCGTGGTGGAAATGCGAGCTGTGGGTACACCATGATCTGCAGCAGCCTCTGGGTTGTGTCCCCCTTGATCCGTCAGGATGCACGTGTGGACGCATCCTACGGTGGAGTTGTTAACCCAGACCTGGTGCGGGATAGGAGTTACAAGATGTGTCATCCACTATTTCTATCATGGTTTGTGCATTGGGATATGGACGGCTGGCACTGTCTTGGGACATAGATGCCGGAGCGGAGCCCCTAGATGCCGATCTGCAAGGTTGGCTCTCTGGCGGATGTAGATCTTGATTTGGAGGCTTGTGCGTGTTCGGTTGCATTTGGTGCCTCCTGGTCGGACAGGTGAGCTGCCAAGCGGAAGGTTTTTGCTTTGGTGGCAACCATGGCGGCACCTGCGGGTGCCTCTATCCTTTTGAGGATGTCGTTGTGGTTTTCCACGGGTGCTTAGGTCTCCTAGAGCGCGTTGTGGAGCTTAGGTGTCCTAGGGAGCATCGTGCAATTTTATTCAGGACGTCATGTGTTTTCCCTTGAAAACATAGTCGTGTATGATTCCTAGGTCTCCTTTATAAGAGGGCTACATCACTACATTGTATCATTCGTCTGCAGGGCCGGCCCTAAGAGGGGGCGGGTCGGGCAGCAGGGGCATTCGCCCAGGCCCCCAAAATACAGCGGGGCTCCCATGTGCACAATTGGCTCATGGCCCAGGCCAAATGAGATAAGGAATAAGACGCACACTTATGTTTTCTTTTCCCTAAATATACACACAAGTTATCTTTGCGATTTAGTTTGTTCATTCGTTAGTGACTTCCTCTGCTGATTAACTATGTGTTGCAATACAGCGACTCCGACCCCGTCCAGGTTGTTCCCCATTGTCCCAAGTCCCACCTTCGGGATCGATCTACCGAAGCCACCACACAGTTTTTCGGCCAAACAATGAGCATATTGATCCATCCTTGCTTGTTTCAGTAATTTGTTGAGTTCTTAGTTTGATAGTAATTTTTGCTTCATGTCAGATGCATCTCCGAATAGCATCATGAGTATTATGGCAGTGAAAGGTGAAGGGCCATACAATCTACCATCTCAAGAGATCTATTGGTGTGTATGGATGCCTACATTTAGGTTTTCCTCAACAATACAGATGTAGCCGAACTGTTGACATTGCAAACAGTGAACATTCTGTACTGTTCACTATATAAAACCAACAATTTTCTCTTTATTGTGTAGCTCATGA
This sequence comes from Aegilops umbellulata, assembly GCA_032464435.1. Taxonomy (NCBI): domain Eukaryota; kingdom Viridiplantae; phylum Streptophyta; class Magnoliopsida; order Poales; family Poaceae; genus Aegilops; species Aegilops umbellulata. Next base: position 460,719,835 of record CP136059.1, read on the forward strand.
ATCAATGTTTTATTTTCCGATTAAACTTTGCACATGTGTAGTACACATTCATATGTCAATGTAGCCTGAGCACCAAAACGCTACACTCACCTACGTCATAACACTCGATGGCTTTTAAGAATACATATTTTTGCAACTGTCATAATACTTGTTTGGGTGCTGCTGTAGACTGTACCTACAACAACACCCACCCAAACTAGATTTTTTTTTTCTGTCTCGTATAATATATTCCTGTCAGGGAATGAAAACTCTTCTTAAACTTGAAACTTTTTTTTGAGAATAGTACAGATGCAGACGCTCATATATATACGCATATACTCATTCTTATAAGTATACACACACCCTACCTCTATGAGCACCTACGAGAGACTCAACTGACATATCATCTTTAGATTGACAAAGTCACCAAACGCGTTTCATAGTCGACAGGAACGTCTTCTCGCACTGAAAATGCATCGCCGGAAATCCTGAAATAAATCCGAGCTGGTGCGATACCGCTGTCCACTTAACCATCCAACCATAGGTTTAATAGATTCTCACCATTGATGGTTCCACTTCATTAGTGTGTAATTTATAAGAGTATTGCTTCGGCAGATGCACTAGAAAAGTTTATAGATTTCGATGCAGATTAAAGATGGAGATTCAAACTTACCCCTTCAAAGAAAAAGATTATATTATTCTCATATATTGTTTGATCCATTGAGGGAAAACTCAATTTGTAATTTAACATTGCATTTCTTGGTCCAGTTCTTACTTTCATGAGTAATATATTCTATATAGAACCTCTCCATCCTCTGTGCATTCCCTGCGGCCCCATCTGCCTCCTCTTCTCCTTACTGCCGCGGAAAAAGCAAACCAACTCCAAAAGTTGTCAAATTGTAGCACGGGGCTTCTGATGGCGATCAACACCACGCCGACTATGAGACTGGCACCGACGACGATGCCGACGAACCATGCTAATGCTTTCCCCAGCCCCATTGCCGACAGTTTTCTGGCTTTAGATCTTTGAGGACTATGTGTGTTGGTGTGCCTTGTCAATTTGAGCTCTAGGTGGGCTACTTATGGACCGGGAGGTAGTAACAGACTAAAGAGCATATATGTTACCAAGGAGTGTCTTCGTCTTGCAGATTTCGCCATGTTTCCTATAAATGGAGGTGGTAAAACCGCCTGACCTTAAATTCACATGTTATGTGTTGACTTTGGAAAATAAAGGAAAGTAGTACAATGTATGTGTGGATGTGACAAGTACTAAGCCAGACTGATCAACTTGGATTGAGCTCCCACATGAGCCGGTGCTCATATATTCCTTGGATCCATCGATGCTTAGCCACTTAACTGATTCGTTAGGACCTGGATACAAGTCTTGCACGGATTGGTTGATCTGAACAATAGTAACCACGCTTGTTTGCATTATAAATATACCACATGTGATGTACATATTGTAGCAAGTACTCGTCATTTTTTAATTCCACTCTTTCTGATCCATAATAAGTGTCTCGGTTTTATTCTAATTTTGAACAAAATCAATGACATTTATTATGGATCGGAAGGAGTAACTAGTAAGAATTTTTACCAATTTGCTGTCGTCATGAGCCTTCATGTGGCATATATAGGTTATGTATTTATAGCTTGTTAATTATATGGATTTATTTTCATTTGCAGTGCTCAAACACTTACATCGTCCTGATGCAGACGCCGGGGGACAATCATAGATACATTGAATGCCTACATGTTGGCTAACACGAGGGGCTCCATAGACCTGCCAAAATGTTTAGGAGTTACTTTCCAGTAATCATGAAATGGACTGGAGAAGCATTATGAAGAAATAGGTTCGTCACTAATCTCGATCAATGCTAGCAAGTACGTGCTAGCAAGTACTAATGAGTCACATGCGTCGACGCACAAGCTGCAATTTTGGTTAACGTAAACAAATTAAGGGTCCATCGATAGTCTAATCATATCAATGAGTTCGTTAACTAGGACCCCGATCAACTCCAAAGTCTTCTCATGCAATTAAAATTGAAATATAGACATGTGAGTACGATCTTTGTGTCGGGTTCAGACCCGCAGGCTCTATGTTTTCCATAGCAACTTGTTGTTTAACAGTTAATTATTGATGGTCCAGTTGATCAAGAGTGGGACTGGCTGATAACTAGCGGCTCTTGATTAAACTATAGACTCAGTTGTAAGCATAATTATAGAAAGAAACTTACTCACTCATCCTCGTTAGGACACTTATTTAAATGAAGTCAAGAAATAACATCACCGTATATTTTTGTGCACCTAAAGTAAGTGAAAATTTGGTTTATTCTACTTAAAAAATGGGGTTTTCATCATATTGCTTTAGTTTATCCATCTATATCATGTCATCTTACTTAACGTGTTATTCTGTTTTTTTGAACTTAATAATCTAGATGCATGCTGGATAGCGGTTGATGTGTGGAGTAATACTAGTAGATGCAGACAGGAGTCGGTCTACTTGACACGGAAGTGATGCCTATATTCATAATCGTTGCCCTGGATATCGTCATAACTTTGTGTTTTTCTATAAATTGCTCGACTGTAATTTGTTCACCCATCGTATGTTTTCTTTTAAGAGAGAAGCCTCTAGTGAAACCTATGGGCCCCAGGTCTATTTTCCATCTTATATTTTCGGATCTATAAACCAAAAAACCTAAAAATACCTTGATGTAATTTATGTGTTTTTACTTTGTTTTATGTTTTAGTAATCTTTCATATCTATCTCTATCTGATCTCATCCTTGCAAATGATCGTGAAGGGATTGAGATCCCCTTTATCGCATTTGGTGGAAGTGTTCGATTGTTTGTGCAGGTACATAGATTGGAGACTTCCATGTACCTCCTATACTGGATTGATACCTTGGTTCTCAAAGTGAGGGAAATACTTATCTCTACTTTACTGCATAACTCATTCCTCTTCAAAGGAAAAACCAACGCAAGATAAAGAAGTAGCAGAGGACCTTTAGTCCCGACTGGTGTTGGCAACCGGGAGTAAAGGTCTTTTTCCAAAAAAAAAATGGTTTTTTGCTTTATTTTTTCTTTTGTTTCTACTTAAAGCCAAATATTTAGAGTTTTTGAGTAAATATTTTTGCTTCAGGTCACAAAAATTATAAAATTTCTATTAGTGTCAGTAGTTTTCAAATTTGAATAGTTTAGATTTGAATTCTTTGAAATTTATTTGAATCACTAGTTTGTGAATAACTTTACTTCAAAATAGATTTTTTAGTGATTCTTTTTCTTGCTGTTTAATATTAGTGTGTTTTGTCAGTATGTTCAATTTGGTAAATTTAGGTTATTTTAAATAGGTGTTTTAATCAAAAACAGGTGAGTTTTCATCCAAAACCCTCATACGTCGAAAGATATTGTTCAGTTTGTACACGAAGTGCATCCAGTTTTTGCCGTAACCCTCTCTACTTTTTAGCACATGCTATGTGGGTGAAATGATGATACCATGCCAAGTTTCAACCTTTTTCAGAGTTCATTTGTAGTGCCTTTCAGTTTCAGGGTCACTTAGCTAAAAAAGTCATTAACTACATGAAAAATAGCAAATGAAGTCAGAAATTGTTGAAAATTGATGATGTGGCTTTGAATGGTCCATATTGAACGCACAAAAAGTCTAGAGTTCAATAAGTTTAAAAAAAATGAAATGCCTTTGTAGCAGATGAGTTTTCGTCCGAAACCCTGATACTTCAAAAGAGATTGTCCATTTTATACGCGAAGCGCATTCAGTTTTTGCCGTAACTCTTTCAACTTTTTAGCACGTGCTATCTGGGTGAAATGATGATACCATGCCAATTTTCAACATTTTCATAGTTTATTTGTAGTGCTTTTCAATTTTAGGGTCATTTAGCTCAAAAAATCATTAAATGGATGAAAAATAGCAAATGAAGTCAGAAATGGTTGAAAATTGACGACGTGGCTTTGAATGGTGCATACTAAACGCACAAAAAGTAGTCCCCCGTAGACCTACGGGTCCGTAGGCAGTAGCTAGATGGCTTCCTCTCTCTCTCTCTTTTGATTGTCAATACAATGGTCTCTTGGAGATCTTTTTGATGTAATGACTTTTTGCGGTGTGTTTGTTGGGATCTGATAAATTTGAGTTTATGATCAAATCTATATCCATGAATACTATTTGAGTCTGTTTTTGATTTCTTATATGCATGATTATTTATAGCTTTGTATTTCTTCTTCGAATCTTTTGTTTAGTTAGGTCAACTAGATCGATATTTCTTGCCATGAGAAGAGCTGCTTTGTGATGGGTTCGATCTTACGGTGTCCTCACCCAGTGACAAAAAGGGTACCAAGGCACATATGTATCGTTGCTACTAAGGATAACAAGATGGGTTATATTCCTAAATGAACATATCTTTTCTACATCATGTCATTGTTCTTATTGGATTACTCCGTTTCTTCATGGTCGATGTGTGGACTAATTGTAGTAGATGCAGAATCGTTTCGGTCTACTAATCTTGGACATCATGCCTATATGTTGATCATCGCCCAGGATATTATCATAATTATTTGTTCTTCTATCAATTGGCCAACAGTAATTTCTTTACCCACTGTGGGCTACTTTCTTGAGAGAATCCACTAGTGAAATCTACGACCCCCGGGTCTATCTTTTATCATACTGCATTCCAATCTATCTTTTGCCGCATTTATTTTCAGATCTATTATACAAAAAATCCAAAAATACCTTGCTGCATTTTTTATTTACATCTTTTATTTTGTGTTCTTGAGCGATCGATTTATCCAATCTTTGACAAACTGATCTATCTTTTTACCGTGGAGAGATTGACAACCTTTCTTACACATCGGGTTGCAATTTCTTGTTCTTTGTGTGCATGTATTGTTTACATAGTGTTGCTTTGTTCTCCTACTGGATTGCTGCCTTGGTTTCATAACTGAGGAAAATACTTAGCGCAGATGTGTTGCATCATCCCTTCCTCTTTCGGAAAATACCGCCGCAGTTTCAAGCTACGTCAGTCGTCGCCTGCACCCAGAGTGAGTTCGCCGTGGAGACGCTTGCCCGCGGGTAGCCCTCCCCTGTCTGCCGCACCCACCTTGCCGTGGTCAGGGCCCTGGCTGATTTTGTCATTTGTGATGTGCTCGCCGGAGCAGATTGGAGGGGAGGAAGAAGAAGAAGGGGGAAATAGAATGTGTGGCTGATAGGTGGGACCCCGTCCACCTCAGCAGGTCAACACATTAGTCTTGGCCACATCAGCCCGACAGACAGCCCCACCCGTCAGTTTTGCTATTAGATGCTGCTTAGTTTTGAATTAGTGCATATTGTTATTCCCTTGCCGGGGAGGTGGTGGTCTTTCGTGATTTTTGGTAAAAGCGGTAGATTTGCAGTACCCTAGCCACAAATGTGGTGGTTTTCAGCAATTTACGTTCAGATTGATTGAACGTGGCATGCATGCTCGACGGGATGGTACCCCTTCTATCTTATCCGAGGAGGGATCTACTTGCATTGATTCTCAACTTCTCCTTCACGCGACCTCGCAGCCCGGCCACATGTTTCCTCGGATCCATCAGTTGGTTCTTAACATTAGTGACTTACTCTAGGTTGGTGCATAGTCTTTGGATCCATCACATGGTGGACTTGGATCCATTGTGATCGGCCAAGGAAACAAGAATGTTCAACCACGAAATCTTGTGTAGTGTCCAGCTCCAGCGTGTGTGTCGGTCGATCAAAGACTCGCATGGACCGATCGATCCGAGGAATCTGCTTGCGATCGAGCATGTTCTGTTAACGTGATTCATCGGTCAGCTCCACAGCCGCTGGTTGCTCATGAGCATCTCTCGGGACCTCCATTGATAAATCCAGGTTGACGTACTGGGCTTGGCCTATGGGTGGAGCTACCACATGCTCCTGGCCTGGTTGTTCATAGTTTGGCAAGGCTTGAGCGGGTCTGAGGAAGCATGTGGTTTATTTGACTTTATATCTCTAGATTCTTTCGGAGTTGCATGGGTAAGCCCCCTTCACCTAACCATAATCAGACTAGTTGTTACTCTAGTGGTACATGCGCATGCATTCCTACGATCCAACAGTTGGTGGACTTCGATCGATTGATTATGTCGTATACCAGTATTAATTAGTTCTACCGTGGATCTAACGTACGTGGAGCTAGCTGCTGGACGTTTAACTATCGATTGAACGAACAAACACTCGATCCAGTGTGTTTGCATGCACATGCACATATGAACGAATCTGCCAACTAGCAAAGCCATGGACTAGATGACGTACTAGTATTGTACTTCCTCCGTTCCTAAATATTTGTCTTTCTAGACATTTCAACGAATGACTGCATACGAAGCAAAATGAGTGAATCTACACTTTAAAATATATCTACATACATCCGTATGTGGTAGTCTGTTTGAAATGTCTAAAAACACAAATATTTAGAAACGGAGGGAGTACATCGTACATGCATGCATGCATCACTGTTGACGTCATCAAATTATGTCGTGCATGACGTCACACGGTTTACCCACGACCACGAAACGAAATAACCGATGGACAACCGGAATGGCATGTGGAGTTTGCGCCACCCGCACGGCCACCTGCTCCACCTACGCATACCCCAATCTCTCCCCGCTGCACTACTGGAATCTGGCACTTTGCCATCTGCCAAAGGCATGATCGGCGGATGGCGACATGTTCCAGTAGTAGGGTGTTCCAATGGGTAGTTTGCAGGGCGCGGAGCTGGGCGCTCTACCCACGCACACACCAACATCTCCTTTCGAGATTGTATTCACAGCTTGTGTGCACCTAACCTACTGGGCAGGACTTCATGTAGGAACCAGTGGTGTCAGTACCACCACCAAATATGCATGCCAAGTTGACGGTGCACGTTAATCGGGCATCAGTGGTGAGGTTAAGGCAAGACAGCCAAGTTGAATCCATGTGAGTTCTGGGAGAATCTAATCACTTACAATCACGTTAACAGAACGTGGCCTGGAGGGCGAATCTGATTGCTCGGACCAATACGCTCACATCCAAGTCTTCTTCGGCGGAACAAAATTATGCACCGGTACAGAGGAAGTAGTACTGCATGCATGTGCTCCATCCATTGGCCAATTATAAGTCCAATCAAATACGTACAAGCCATTGGCCGGCCGAATGCATCCGGCCATCACGTTACCCTATGGTGGCTCGCGCTGATTCCTCGGATCGATCTAGTACTTCATTAAGATTTAAGACCCTGATACATCCAAGTCTTGCCACTGCCAACCTGGACACTACGACTAGTCACAGTGGAGAGTAATTTAGTCTGGTCATAGTCGGGAGTAATTTAGTCTGGTTAAATTTATGTTCAAAATTTAGCACAGATTACAATCAGGACTATAAACTAGGACGGAGGTAGTATCTTCATAGTGCAAAATAACATAGTAGTAGTGTCATATGTGGCTTCGTTTAATAGCTTGTAGACTCATCTTGTCTTGAAAAACGCTATATTACAGTAACATATTGTGTTACCATTTTTCATTAACAACTTTTGCCACATAAGCAAAAAAATCTCGAAGTGCGCTTACTACCTAGGTTACTCCCACTATCACTAGCCTTGCACAACATACATGATATTTACTACCACAACTCCATAGTCGGCAGTAATGCTAAGTTCAATCTATTATGTTACTAACTGGCTAAGTTACTCAATTTACCCCTCTCCTCATTAACTCATTGTCATATAGGCAAATTTACTGTGTTGGAGCTGATGTTACTCTTCAAGTTACTCCCATCGTGGTCATTTTACGTACACCCAATCTTGAGAATACATACACTTGCTTGTTTTGTTTAGCAATAATCCATCCATACGTCATAAATCACACATTTTTAACTGGCATTTTGAACATATAGCGTAGTAAATCAATTTGAACAAGCATGCATGGAAAGATAGTAGAGAGATCATCCTTTGGTATACGTCATAAATCTGCTTTTTTATATCTATTTCCTCCTCCACAAGAAAAGCTTTGCTTCTCTCCTAGGCACGGCCGCTGGTCCGTCCCATCTCCGATGGCATTTATGCCATGCACGTGCGGAGGATCTCGGCCCACCGCTGGAGGAAGGGACCCTGTTCTCGTTCTTGTTAGATTCAGCGTCTTGGCTGTGGTTGTGCGGCTACTCTGATGTCCCTTTGTAGGAATAATGTCTCTCACTTTCTATCCCCGCCGTGATGGTGTGTCTAGTATCGTCGGAGGGCATGTGGAGGTTTGTCTCCGTCGGATCTGGCGGGATTCAATCGTTTCTGGGCTCGGCAGTTGTTGGAAATATGCCCTAGAGGCAATAATAAAAGTATTATTATTATATTTCCTTGTTCATGGTAATTGTCTTTATTCATGCTATAATTGTGTTATTTGGAAATCGTAATACATGTGTGGATACTAGACACCAATACGTCCCTAGTAAGCCTCTAGTTGACTAGCTTGTTGATCAATATATAGTCATGGTTTCCTGACTATAGACATGGGGATGTCATTGATAACGAGATCACATCATTAGGAGAATGATGTGATGGACAAGACCCAATCCTAAGCATAGCACAAGATCGTGTAGTTCGTTTTGCTAGAGCTTTCCAATGTCGAGTATCTTTTCCTTAGACCATGAGATCGTGTAACTCCCGGATACTGTAGGAGTGCTTTGGGTGTACCAAACGTCACAACGTAACTGGGTGACTATAAAGGTGCACTACAGGTATCTCCGAAAGTATCTGTTGGGTTGACACGGATCAAGACTGGGATTTGTCACTCCGCATGACGGAGAGGTATCACCGGGCCCACTCGGTAATGCATCATCATAATGAGCTCAAGGTGACCAAGTGTTTGGCCACGGGATCATGCATTACGGTACGAGTAAAGTGACTTGCCGGTAACGGGACTAAACGATGTATTGGGATACCGACGATCGAGTCTCGGGCAAGTAACCTACCGATTGACAAAGGGAATAGTTTACGGGGTTGCTTGAACCCTCGACATCGTGGTTCATCCGATGACTTCATCGAGGAACATGTGGGAGCCAACATGGGTATCCAGATCCCGCTGTTGGTTATTGCCCGAGAGTCGTCTCGGTCATGTCTGCATGTCTCCCGAACCCGTAGGGTCTACACACTTAAGGTTCGGTGACGCTAGGGTTATTAGGAAGACTTGTATGTGATTACCGAATGTTGTTCGGAGTCCCGGATGAGATCCCGGACGTCACGAGGAGTTCCGGAGTGATCCGGAGGTAAAGATTTATATATGGGAAGTTGTCATACGGACACCGGAATAGTTCGGGGGCATATCGGTATTGTACCGGGGCCACCGGAGGGGCCTCGGGGGTCCACCGGGAGGGGCCACCTCTCCCGGAGGGGCTCATGGGCTGTAAAGGGGAAGGGAACCAGCCCAAAGTGGGCTGGTGCGCCTCCCCCCAAGGGCCCATGTGCCCTAGGGTTTGGGGAACCCTAAAGGGGGCGCCCCCCCTTGCTTGGGGGGCAAGCCCCCTCCCCCTTGGCCGCCGCCCCCCCCCCCTCTAGATCCATCTAGAGGGGGCCGGCCCCCCTTGCCCCTTCCCCTATAAATAGAGGGGTGAGGGGAGGGCTGCAGACACAACTGAAGGCGCAGCCCCTCCCCTCCCCAACACCTCTCCTCCTCCGTACGTGCTTGGCGAAGCCCTGTCGGAGTTCTGTTGCACCAACCTCACCACGCCGTCGTGCTGCCGTTGGTGTCTTCTTCCTCAACCTCTCCTTCCCCTTGCTGGATCAAGAAGGAGGAGACGTCGATCATCCCGTACGTGTGTTGAACGCGGAGGTGCTGTCCGTTCGGCACTTGGTCCTCGGTGATCCGAATCACGACGAGTACGACTACGTCATCACCATCCCCTTGATCGCTTCCGCACGCAATCTGCAAGTGGTATGTAGATGCAATCTCTCTCCCATGACTCGTTGCTTAGATGAACTCATAGATGGATCTTGGTGAAACCGTAGGAAAATTTTAATTTTCTGCAACGTTCCCCAACAGTGGCATCATGAGCGAGGTTTATGAGTAGTTCTCTTTTGCACGAGTAGAACACAAAGTAGTTGTGGGCGTCGAATTGTCAATTCTTCTTGCCGTTACTAGTCCTATCTTGGTTCAGCGGTATTGTGGGATGAAGCGGCCCGGACCAACCTTACACGTACGCTTACGTGAGACCGGTTCCACCGACTAACATGCACTAGTTGCATAAGGTGGCTGGCGGGTGTCTGTCTCTCCCACTTTAGTTGGATCGGATTCGATGAACAGGGTCCTTATGAAGGGTAAATAGAGATTGACAAATTCACGTTGTGGTTTTAACGTATGTAAGAAACGTTCTTGCTAGCAACCTATAACAGCCACGTAAAAACTTGCAACAACAATTAGAGGACGTCTAACTTGTTTTTGCAGCAAGTGCTTTGTGATGTGATATGGCCAGAAGTTGTGATGAATCATGTGATGTATGAGATGATCTTGTTATTGTAATAGGAATCACGACTTGCATGTCGATGAGTATGACAACCGGCAGGAGCCATAGGAGTTGTCATTATTCTTTTATGACCTGCGTGTCGCCATGTAAATTACTTTACTTTGTTGCTAAACGTGTTAGCCATAGTAGTAGTAGTAATAGTTGGCGAGCAACTCCATGGAGACACGATGATGGAGATCATGATGATGGAGATCATGGTGTCGTGCCGGTGACGAGATGATCATGGAGCCCCAAGATGGAGATCGAAGGAGCTACATGATGATGGCCATATCATGTCACTACTATATAATTGCATGTGATGTTTATTATGTTTATGCATCTTGTTTACTTAGGACGACGGTAGTAAATAAGATGATCCCTTACAAAATTTCAAGAAGTGTTCACCCCTAACTGTGCACCGTTGCTAAAGTTCGTCGTTTCGAAGCACCACGTGATGATCGGGTGTGATAGATCCATACGTTCACATACAACGGGTGTAAGACAGTTTTACACATGCAAAACACTTAGGGTTAACTTGACGAGCCTAGCATGTACAGACATGGCCTCGGAACACGGAGACCGAAAGGTCGAACATGAGTCGTATAGAAGATATGATCAACATGGAGATGTTCACCGATGATGACTAGTCCGTCTCACGTGATGATCGGACACGGCCTAGTCGACTCGGATCATGTAACACTTAGATGACTAGAGGGATGTCTAATCTGAGTGGGAGTTCATTCATTAATTTGATTAGATGAACTTAATCATCATGAACTTAGTCTAAATCTTTACAATATGTCTTGTAGATCAAATGGCCCACGGTAATGTCAGCCTCAACTTCAACGCGTTCCTAGAGAAAACTAAGCTGAAAGATGATGGCAGCAACTACTCGGACTGGGTCCGGAACTTGAGGATCATCCTCATAGCAGCCAAGAAAGATTATGTCCTAGATGCACCGCTAGGTGATGCACCATTCCCAGAAAACCAGGACGTTATGAACGCCCATCAGTCACGCACTGATGATTACTCCATCGTTCAGTGCGGCATGCTTTACAGCTTAGAACCGGGGCTCCAAAAGCGTTTTGAGAAGCACGGAGCATATGAGATGTTCGAGGAGCTGAAATTGATTTTCCAAGCTCATGCCCGGGTCGAGAGATATGAAGTCTCCGACAAGTTCTTTAGCTGCAAAATGGAGGAAAATAGCTCTGTCAGTGAACACATACTCAAGATGTCTGGGTTGCACAACCGCTTGACTCAGCTGGAAGTTAATCTTCCGGATGAGGCGGTCATTGACAGAATCCTTCAGTCGCTCCCACCTAGCTACAAAAGCTTCGTGATGAACTACAACATGCAGGGGATGGAAAAGACCATTCCCGAGTTGTATTCAATGCTGAAATCCGCGGAGGTGGAGATCAAAAAGGAACATCAAGTGTTGATGGTGAATAAAACCACTAAGTTCAAGAAAGGCAAGGGTAAGAAGAACTTCAAGAAAGACGGCAAGGAGGTTGCCGCGCCTGGTAAATCAGTTGCCAGGAAGAAGTCAAAGAATGGACCCAAACCTGAAACTGAGTGCTTTTATTGCAAGGGAAATGGTCACTGGAAACGGAATTGCCCCAAGTACTTAGCGGATAAGAAGGCCGGCAACAAGAAAGGTATATGTGATATACATGTAATTGATGTGTACCTTACCAGCGCTCGTAGTAGCTCCTGGGTATTTGATACCGGTGCTGTTGCTCATATTTGTAACTCACAGCAGGAGCTGCGGAATAAGAGAAGACTGGCGAAGGACGAGGTGACGATGCGCGTCGGGAATGGTTCCAAGGTCGATGTGATCGCCGTCGGCACGCTACCTCTACATTTACCCACGGGATTAGTTTTAAACCTCAATAATTGTTATTTAGTGCCAAGTTTGAGCATGAACATTGTATCTGGATCTCGTTTAATACGAGATGGCTACTCATTTAAATCCGAGAATAATGGTTGTTCTATTTATATGAGTGATATGTTTTATGGTCATGCTCCGGTGGTTAATGGTTTATTCTTAATGAATCTCGTGCGTGATAATACACATATTCATAGTGTGAATGCCAAAAGGTGTAAAGTTGATAACGATAGTCCCACATACTTGTGGCACTGCCGCCTTGGTCACATGGGTGTCAAGCGCATGAAGAAGCTCCATGCTGATGGACTTTTAGAGTCTCTCGATTATGAATCGTTTGACACATGCGAACCATGCCTTATGGGCAAAATGACCAAGACTCCGTTCTCCGGAACAATGGAGCGAGCAACCAACTTATTGGAGATTATACATACTGATGTGTGCGGTCCAATGAGCGTTGAGGCTCGCGGAGGATATCGTTATGTTCTCACACTCACTGATGATTTGAGTAGATATGGCTATGTCTACTTAATGAAACACAAGTCTGAGACCTTTGAAAAGTTCAAGGAGTTTCAGAGTGAGGTTGAGAATCAACGTGACAGAAGAATCAAGTTTCTACGATCAGATCGTGGAGGAGAGTACTTGAGTCACGAATTTGGCACACACTTAAGAAAATGTGGAATATTTTCACAACTCACGCCGCCTGGAACACCTCAGCGTAATGGTGTGTCCGAACGTCGTAATCGCACTTTATTGGATATGGTGCGATCTATGATGTCTCTTACCGATTTACCGCTTTCATTTTGGGGATATGCTCTAGAGACAGCCACATTCACTTTAAATAGGGCACCGTCTAAATCCGTTGAGACGACACCGTATGAGTTATGGTTTGGAAAGAAACCTAAGCTGTCGTTTCTAAAAGTTTGGGGATGCGAGGCTTATGTCAAGAAACTTCAACCTGAAAAGCTCGAACCCAAATCGGAAAAATGCGTCTTCATAGGATACCCTAAGGAAACCATAGGGTATACCTTCTACTTAAGATCCGAGGGCAAGATCTTTGTTGCCAAGAACGGAACCTTTCTGGAGAAAGAGTTTCTCTCGAAAAAAGTAAGTGGGAGGAAAGTGGAGCTTGATGAAGTACTGCCTCTTGAAACGGAGAATGGCGCAGCGCAAGAAAATGTTCCTGTGGTGCCTGCTCCAATTAGAGAGGAGGTTAATGATAATGATCAAGATACTTCGGACCAAGCTTCCACTGAACTTCGTAGGTCCACAAGGACGCGTTCCGCACCAGAGTGGTACGGCAACCCTGTCCTGGAAATCATGTTGTTGGACAACGGTGAACCTTCGAACTATGAAGAAGCGATGGCGGGCCCGGATTCCAACAAATGGTTAGAAGCCATGAAATCCGAGATAGGATCCATGTATGAAAATAAAGTATGGACTTTGACAGACTTGCCCGATGATCGGCGAGCGATAGAAAACAAATGGATCTTCAAGAAGAAGACGGACGCGGATGGTAATGTCACCATCTATAAAGCTCGACTTGTCGCTAAGGGTTATCGGCAAGTTCAAGGGATTGACTACGACGAGACTTTCTCTCCCGTAGCGAAGCTGAAGTCCGTCCGAATCATGTTAGCAATTGCCGCATACTATGATTATGAGATATGTCAAATGGACGTCAAAACGGCATTCCTTAACGGCTATCTTAAGGAAGAACTGTATATGATGCAGCCGGAAGGTTTTGTCGATCCCAAGAATGCTAACAAGGTGTGCAAGCTCCAGCGATCCATTTATGGGCTGGTGCAAGCATCTCGGAGTTGGAACATTCGCTTTGATGAGATGATCAAAGCGTTTGGGTTTATGCAGACTTATGGAGAAGCCTGCGTTTACAAGAAAGTGAGTGGGAGCTCCGTAGCATTTGTCATATTATATGTGGATGACATACTATTGATGGGAAATGATATAGAATTCTTGGAAAGCATAAAGGCCTATTTGAACAAGTGTTTTTCAATGAAGGACCTTGGAGAAGCTGCTTACATATTAGGCATCAAAATCTATAGAGATAGATCAAGACGCCTCATAGGTCTTTCGCAAAGCACGTACCTTGATAAGATTTTGAAGAAGTTCAAAATGGATCAGTCCAAGAAAAGGTTCTTGCCTGTATTACAAGGTGTGAAATTGAGCTCGGCTCAATGCCCGACCACGGCAAAGGATAAACAAGGGATGAGTGTCATCCCCTATGCTTCAGCCATAGGATCCATAATGTATGCCATGCTGTGTACCAGACCTGATGTAAACCTTGTCGTAAGTTTGGTAGGTAGGTACCAAAGTAACCCCGGCAAGGAACACTGGACAGCGGTCAAGAATATCCTTAAGTACCTGAAAAGGACTAAGGACATGTTTCTCGTTTATGGAGGTGACGAAGAGCTCGTCGTAAAGGGTTACGTCCATGCTAGCTTCGACACAGATCTGGATGACTCTAAGTCACAAACCGGATACGTGTATATGTTGAATGGTGGGGCAGTGAGCTGGTGCAGCTGCAAGCAGAGCGTCGTGGCGGGATCTACATGTGAAGCGGAATACATGGCAGCCTCGAAGGCAGCGCATGAGGCAATTTGGGTGAAGGAGTTCATCACCGACCTAGGAGTCATACCCAATGCGTCGGGGCCGATCAAACTCTTCTGTGACAACACTGGAGCTATTGCACTGGCCAAGGAGCCCAGGTTTCACAAGAAGACCAGGCACATCAAGCGTCGCTTCAACTCCATCCGTGAAAATGTTCAAGATGGAGACATAGAAATTTGTAAAGTGCACACGGATCTGAATGTCGCAGACCCGTTGACTAAACCTCTCCCTAGGGCAAAACATGATCAGCACCAGAACTCTATGGGTGTTCGATTCACCACAATGTAACTAGATTATTGACTCTAGTGCAAGTGGGAGACTGTTGGAAATATGCCCTAGAGGCAATAATAAAAGTATTATTATTATATTTCCTTGTTCATGGTAATTGTCTTTATTCATGCTATAATTGTGTTATTTGGAAATCGTAATACATGTGTGGATACTAGACACCAATACGTCCCTAGTAAGCCTCTAGTTGACTAGCTTGTTGATCAATATATAGTCATGGTTTCCTGACTATAGACATGGGGATGTCATTGATAACGAGATCACATCATTAGGAGAATGATGTGATGGACAAGACCCAATCCTAAGCATAGCACAAGATCGTGTAGTTCGTTTTGCTAGAGCTTTCCAATGTCGAGTATCTTTTCCTTAGACCATGAGATCGTGTAACTCCCGGATACTGTAGGAGTGCTTTGGGTGTACCAAACGTCACAACGTAACTGGGTGACTATAAAGGTGCACTACAGGTATCTCCGAAAGTATCTGTTGGGTTGACACGGATCAAGACTGGGATTTGTCACTCCGCATGACG
Source organism: Aegilops umbellulata (assembly GCA_032464435.1). Taxonomy (NCBI): domain Eukaryota; kingdom Viridiplantae; phylum Streptophyta; class Magnoliopsida; order Poales; family Poaceae; genus Aegilops; species Aegilops umbellulata. The sequence goes on from CP136059.1 coordinate 460,735,638, forward strand.
GAGAGGTATCACCGGGCCCACTCGGTAATGCATCATCATAATGAGCTCAAGGTGACCAAGTGTTTGGCCACGGGATCATGCATTACGGTACGAGTAAAGTGACTTGCCGGTAACGGGACTAAACGAGGTATTGGGATACCGACGATCGAGTCTCGGGCAAGTAACCTACCGATTGACAAAGGGAATAGTTTACGGGGTTGCTTGAACCCTCGACATCGTGGTTCATCCGATGACTTCATCGAGGAACATGTGGGAGCCAACATGGGTATCCAGATCCCGCTGTTGGTTATTGCCCGAGAGTCGTCTCGGTCATGTCTGCATGTCTCCCGAACCCGTAGGGTCTACACACTTAAGGTTCGGTGACGCTAGGGTTATTAGGAAGACTTGTATGTGATTACCGAATGTTGTTCGGAGTCCCGGATGAGATCCCGGACGTCACGAGGAGTTCCGGAGTGATCCGGAGGTAAAGATTTATATATGGGAAGTTGTCATACGGACACCGGAATAGTTCGGGGGCATATCGGTATTGTACCGGGGCCACCTCTCCCGGAGGGGCTCATGGGCTGTAAAGGGGAAGGGAACCAGCCCAAAGTGGGCTGGTGCGCCTCCCCCCAAGGGCCCATGCGCCCTAGGGTTTGGGGAACCCTAAAGGGGGCGCCCCCCCTTGCTTGGGGGGCAAGCCCCCTCCCCCTTGGCCGCCGCCCCCCCCCCTCTAGATCCATCTAGAGGGGGCCGGCCCCCCTTGCCCCTTCCCCTATAAATAGAGGGGTGAGGGGAGGGCTGCAGACACAACTGAAGGCGCAGCCCCTCCCCTCCCCAACACCTCTCCTCCTCCGTACGTGCTTGGCGAAGCCCTGTCGGAGTTCTGTTGCACCAACCTCACCACGCCGTCGTGCTGCCGTTGGTGTCTTCTTCCTCAACCTCTCCTTCCCCTTGCTGGATCAAGAAGGAGGAGACGTCGATCGTCCCGTACGTGTGTTGAACGCGGAGGTGCTGTCCGTTCGGCACTTGGTCCTCGGTGATCCGAATCACGACGAGTACGACTACGTCATCACCATCCCCTTGATCGCTTCCGCACGCAATCTGCAAGTGGTATGTAGATGCAATCTCTCTCCCATGACTCGTTGCTTAGATGAACTCATAGATGGATCTTGGTGAAACCGTAGGAAAATTTTAATTTTCTGCAACGTTCCCCAACAGCAGTTGCCCTAGCACTTCACTTATATCTTTTAGAGCACGACGGTGGTTATATTTTAAAAAAATAGTTGCACTCTCATACTTCACTTATATCTTTTTGAGTCTTGATAATAGTAATGGCAATTAGCACAAACTATGAATTTAGTCCTAATATGATGGGTATTTAAGAGGGATATAATAAAAACTTTCATGTAGAATATGATGAGTTTGATTCCTAGAAATAGTTTTGGCATATAAGTTGATAATATGTGGGTTGTGCTAGTGAGTAGTTCTGGTTTAGTAAGAATATTGTTATTAAGTTTTCTGATTTCAGAAGCATGCACGTATAGTTTCTCGTTATGCTAAGAAGTTGGAGAACGATTTATTATTGAGTGTCTTCCTTTGCGTGAAGGTCGGGGCCGCGCAATGGTTAACTGCAACCAACCTCCCCCCTAGGAGCATGTGTAGTAGTCCTTTGCAATAAGTATGTGAGTTCTTCATGACTATTGAGCCCATGCATTATAGGCACTCTCACCTTTCTGTAATTTGGTAGCCTCTTTGGTACCGTGGACTGCCCATTCTCACCTTGAGATGTGGTGCAAACTTCGCCGGTGCATCCAAACCTCGTGATATGATATGCTCTATCACACATAAACCTCCTTATATATTTCCTAAAATAGCCACCATACCTACTTATTATGGCATTTTTATAGCCATTCCGCGATATATTGCCATGCAATTTTCACCGTTCCATTTTTTATGACACATGTCATTATTGTCATATGGGTTTGCATGATCACCTAGCTGACATAATATTTGTGTCTCAGCAACCCCTTCATTTTTTTATACATGTTACGCTTGATCATTGCACATCCTGGTACACCGCTAGAGGCTTTCATATAGGGTCATATTTCGTTCTAGTATCGAGTTGTAAGTAAATAGAAGTGTGATGATCATCATATTCATTATTAGAGCACTGTCCCATGTAAGGAAATGAAAAAGGCCAAAAAGCGCCCATAAAAACAGAGGCCAAAAATAGCAAAAAAAGAGAGAAAAGGAGAGAAGGGGTAATGTTGTCATCCTTTCCACACTTGTGCTTCAAAGTAGCACCACGTTTTCCATATAAAGAGAGCCTCCTATGCTTTCTTTTCCATATACTAGTGAACTTTTCTTTTATATTTCAAAGATGCGCTTCCTCAAATGCCCGGCATCTTCTAGAGCAAGCAAGTTGGATGCACACCCGCTAAGTTTTATTTCTGAGCTTTCATACATTTATAGGTCTTAGTGCATTCGTTGTATGGTAATCCCTCCTCCTTGCATTGACATCAATTGATGGGATGTCCATAACCCGTTGATTAGCCTCGTCGATGTGAGACTTTCTACTTTTTGTCTTCTCCATATCATCTCTACCGCCACACTCTCTCCCACCAGCAGTGCTTTATCCATGGCTTGCGGTCTTGTATTGCATGAGAGTTGAAAATACTGAAGCGTGTTCAAAAGTATGAACCAATTGCTTGGCTAGCACCGGGGTAGTGCATGACTTATACTCTGTGTTACGTAGATTGAGCATGACAAGGCTATATGATTTTGTAGGGATAACGTTCTTTAGCATTGATATTTTGAAAGACATGATTGCTTGTTGGTATGCCTTACTATTATTGCTTTTATGTCAAATTATAGACTATTGCCTTGAATCATTCATATCTGATTATTAATGCCAGAAAAGAAATAAAGATTACATGATTAATATATTAGGTAGCATTCCACATAAAAAATTCTATTTTTATCATTTACCTACTTCAGGGCGAGCAGGAATTAAGCTTGGGGATCCTTGATACGTCACCAACATATCTATAATTTTTGATTCTTCCAATCTATTATACTATCAATCTTGGATGTTTATTATGCATTTATATATCATTATATATTATTTTTTGTTACAAGACTATTAACCTAGTGCCCAATGCCAGTTGTTGTTTTTTGCCTGTTTTTGGTTTTCCAGAATATCAGTACCAACAGGTCAGGTGATTGGGCATACAACTAGGTAGTGCTTGATTACCTTCCTAGGAACATCGAGAATATCAAATGGTTGCCAAGCAAACACATGGATGCCTTCCCGCGAGATGGCAACGAGCACACTTTCCTATATGTTGGCGAGGGTTGTGCCCTTTTCTTAGTGAGAGTGCCAGTGGCCGACTCCTGCTTCTTCTTTGTTGGCTATTAGTTGTCGTCCCCGGAAACACACAGGTCTACGTGCTTACCATGATCCTTATCTCCTTCGGGAGCGTTATGATCGGTGTTATATCTTGAAGCCTTGTATTCTCCTCCAGGAACGCTCTGGTTTCTTTCCTTCCCGAAATTTTCAGATACGCCGAGTGTTTGGAAACTACAAGTGATTGTGGCAACCAAATCCTTGTACTTATTTTGCATACACATCACCGCATCCTTCCTATCAGTCTTGATAGTGATTATCCCCTCGGCGCCTGGCATTTTCAGTGTGCTATAGGCGTAGTGGAATGCCGCCATTAACTTCGCCAATGCCGAATGACCCAAGATGACATTGTAGGACAATGGGATGTCCACAGTGTCAAAGACAATCTTCTTAGTTCTGAAGTTTACGAGACTACCAAACTTAAAGGGCAGCATGATCTGCCCCTTTGGTTTTGTCTTACCTAGGTTAACCCCTAAAACGTCCCCCTCTCTTGGAGATCTGCTTCTGAGAGTTGGAGCTCCTTGAGGATTTTAGTGGAAAAGAGATTGAGGCTTGGTCCCCTGTCGACAAGCATTTTCGTGACCTCCAGATTCCCTATTGTTGAGGCTACCAACATTGGGAGCACTCCAACACCTGAAGTACGGTCTGGATGATTACTAGCGTTGAACGTGATGGACGTCTACAACCAGCTGATGGGACGCTGAGCTTCAAGTGTAGGCTGAATTGCGTACACTTCGCGAGAGAACTTCGTGAACTTTTTGTGAGAGAAGTAAGAAGATGCTTGTTGGGGAATGTAGTAATTTCAAAATATTCTTACGCACACGCAAGATCATGGTGATGCATAGCAACGAGAGGGGAGAGTGTTGTCCACATACCCTCGTAGACCGAAAGCGGAAGCGTTATAACAACGCGGTTGATGTAGTCGTACGTCTTCACGGCCCAACCGATCAAGCACCGAAACTACGACACCTCCGAGTTTTATCACACGTTCAGCTCGATGACGATCCCCGGACTCCGATCCAGCAAAGTGTCGGGGATGAGTTCCGACGGAGTGGTGACGATCTTGATGTTCTACCGTCGCAGGGCTTCGCCTAAGCACCGCTACAATATTATCGAGGATTATGGTGGAGGGGGCACGGCGCACGGCTAATAGATCTCAAGGATCAAATTGTTGTGTCTAGAGGTGCCCCCCTGCCCCCGTATATAAAGGAGCAAGGGGGAGGGGACGGCCGGCCAGGAGGAGGCACGCCAGGGAGGAGTCCTACTCCCGGTAGGAGGCGCGCCAGGGAGGAGTCCTACTCCTACCGGGAGTAGGACTCCCTCCTTTCCTTGTCCAACTAGGAGAGAGGGAAGGAAGGGAGAGAGGAGAGGAAGGAAAGGGGGGCGCCGCCCCCCTCGTTGTCCAATTCGGACTAGAGGGGTAGGGGTGCGCGGCCTGCCCTGGCCGCCCCTCCTCTGCTCCACTTTGGGCCCATGAGGCCCATTAACATGCCGGGGGGTTCCGGTAACCCCTCGGTACTCCGTTCTATATCCGATAACCTCCGGAACCATTCCTTTGTCCGAATATAGTCGTCCAATATATCAATCTTTATGTCTCGACCATTTCGAGACTCCTCGTCATGTCCATGATCACATCCGGGACTCCGAACAACCTTCGGTACATCAAAGCATGTAAACTCATAATAAAACTGTCATCGTAACATTAAGCGTGCGGACCCTACGGGTTCGAGAACAATGTAGACATGACCGAGACACGTCTCGTGTCAATAACCAATAGCGGAACCTGGATGCTCATATTGGCTCCTACATATTCTATGAAGATCTTTATCGGTCAGACCGCATAACAACATACGTTGTTCCCTTTGTCATCGGTATGTTACTTGCCCGAGATTCGATCGTCGGTATCTCAATACCTAGTCCAATCTCGTTACCGGCAAGTCTCTTTACTCGTTCCGTAATACATCATCTCGCAACTAACTCATTAGTTGCATTGCTTGCAAGGCCTAAGTGATGTGCATTACCGAGAGGGCCCAGAGATACCTCTCCGACAATCGGAGTGACAAATCCTAATCTCGAAATACGCCAACCCAACATGTACCTTCGGAGACACCTATAGAGCTCCTTTATAATCACCCAGTTACGTTGTGACGTTTGGTAGCACACAAAGTGTTCCTACGGCAAACAGGAGTTGCATAATCTCATAGTCATAGGAACATGTATAAGTCTTGAAGAAAGCAATAGCAACGTACTAAACTGTCGGGTGCTAAGCTAATGGAATGGGTCATGTCAATCACATCATTCTCCTAATGATGTGATCCCGTTTAATCAAATGACAACACATGTCTATGGTTAGGAAACATAACCATCTTTGATTAACGAGCTAGTCAAGTAGAGGCATACTAGTGACAATATGTTTGTCTATGTATTCACACAAGTATTATGTTTCCGGTTAATACAATTCTAGCATGAATAATAAACATTTATCATGATAGAAGGAAATAAATAATAACTTTATTATTGCCTCTAGGGCATATTTCCTTCAGTCTCCCACTTGCACTAGAGTCAATAATCTAGATTACACAGTAATGATTCTAACACCCATGGAGCTTTGGTGTTGATCATGTTTTGCTCGTGGAAGAGGCTTAGTCAATGGGTCTGCTACACTCAGATCCGTATGTATCTTGCAAATATCTATGTCTCCCATGTGGACTAGATCCCGGATGGAATTGAAGCGTCTCTTGATGTGCTTGGTTCTCTTGTGAAATCTAGATTCCTTTGCCAAAGCAATTGCACCAGTATTGTCACAAAAGATTTTCATTGGACCCGATGCATTAGGTATGACACCTAGATCGGATATGAACTCCTTCATCCAGACTCCTTCGTTTGCTGCTTCTGAAGCAGCTATGTACTCCGCTTCACATGTAGATCCCGCCACGACGCTTTGTTTAGAACTGCACCAATTGACAGCTCCACCGTTTAATGTAAACACGTATCTGGTTTGCGATTTAGAATCGTACGGATCAGTGTCAAAGCTTGCATCAACGTAACCATTTACGAAGAGCTCTTTGTCACCTCCATATACGAGAAACATATCCTTAGTCCTTTTCAGGTATTTCAGGATGTTCTTGACCGCTGTCCAGTGATCCACTCCTGGATTACTTTGGTACCTCCTTGCTAGACTTATAGCAAGGCACACATCAGGTATGGTACACAACATTGCATACATGATAGAGCCTATGGCTGAAGCATAGGGAACTTCTTTCATCTTTTCTCTATCTTTTGCAGTGGTCGGGCATTGAGTCTTACTCAATTTCACACCTTGTAACACAGGCAAGAATCCTTTGTTTGCTTGATCCATTTTGAACTTCTTCAAAACTTTGTCAAGGTATGTGCTTTGTGAAAGTCCAATTAAGCGTCTTGATCTATCTCTATATATCTTAATGCCTAATATGTAAGAAGCTTCACCGAGGTCTTTCATTGAAAAACTTTTATTCAAGTATCCCTTTATGCTATCCAGAAATTCTATATCATTTCCAATCAGTAATATGTCATCTACATATAATATCAGAAATGCTACAGATCTCCCACTCACTTTCTTATACATACAGGCTTCTCCAAAAGTCTGTATGAAACCAAATGCTTTGATCACACTATCAAAGCATTTATTCCAACTCCAAGAGGCTTGCACCAGTCCATAAATGGATCGCTGGAGCTTGAACACTTTGTTAGCTCCCTTTGGATCGACAAAACCTTCCGGTTGCATCATATACAACTCTTCTAGAAATCCATTCAGGAATGCAGTTTTGACATCCATCTGCCAAATTTCATAATCATAAAATGCGACAATTGCTAACATGATTCGGACAGACTTTAGCATCGCTACGGGTGAGAAGGTCTCATCGTAGTCAATCCCTTGAACTTGTCGAAAACCTTTTGCGACAAGTCGAGCATTGTAGACAGTAACATTACCGTCAGCGTCAGTCTTCTTCTTGAAGATCCATTTATTCTCAATTGCTTGCAGATCATTGGGCAAGTCAACCAAAGTCCACACTTTTTTCTCATACATGGATCCCATCTCAGATTTCATGGCTTCAAGCCATTTTGCGGAATCTGGGCTCACCATCGCTTCTTCATAGTTCGTAGGTTCACCATGATCTAGTAGCATGACTTCCAGAACAGGATTACCGTACCACTCTGGTGCAGATCTTACTCTGGTTGATCTACGAAGTTCGGTAGTAACCTGATCTGAAGTTTCATGATCATCATCAATAGCTTCCTCGCTAATTGGTGTAGGTGTCACAGAAACCGGTTTCTGTGATGTACTACTTTCCAACAAGGGAGTAGGTATAGTTACCTCATCAAGTTCTAGTTTCCTCTCACTCACTTCTTTCGAGAGAAACTCCTTCTCTAGAAAGGATCCATTCTTAGCAATGAATGTTTTGCCTTAGGATCTGTGATACAAGGTGTACCCAACAGTCTCCTTTGGGTATCCTATGAAGACACATTTCTCCGATTTGGGTTCGAGCTTATCAGGTTGAAGTTTTTTCACATAAGCATCGCAGCCCCAAACTTTGAGAAATGATAACTTTGGTTTCTTGCCAAACCATAGTTCATAAGGCGTTGTCTCAACGGATTTCGATGGTTCCCTATTTAACGTGAATGCGGCCATCTCTAAAGCATAACCCCAAAACGATAGCGGTAAATCTGTGAGAGACATCATAGATCGCACCATATCCAGTAAAGTACGACTACGATGTTCGGACACACCATTGCGCTGTGGTGTTCCGGGTGGCATGAATTGCAAAACTATTCCGCATTGTTTCAAATGTAGACCAAACTCGTAACTCAAATATTCTCCTCCATGATCAGATCGTAGAAACTTTATTTTCTTGTTACGATGATTTTCAACTTCACTATGAAATTCTTTGAATTTTTCAAATGTTTCAGACTTATGTTTCATTAAGTAGATATACCCATGTCTGCTTAAAACATCTGTGAAGGTGAGAAAATAACGATATCCACCACGAGCTTCAACATTCATTGGACCACATACATCTGTATGTATGATTTCCAACAAGTCTGTTGCTCTCTCCATAGTACCGGAGAACGGCGTTTTAGTCATCTTGCCCATGAGGCAAGGTTCGCAAGTACCAAGTGATTCATAATCAAGAGGTTCCAAAAGTCCATCAGTATGGAGTTTCTTCATACGCTTTATACCGATATGACCTAAAGGGCAGTGCCATAAATAAGTTGCAATATAACTATCAACTATGCATCTTTTGGCTTCAACATTATGAATATGTGTATCACTACTATCGACATTTATCAAAAATAGACCACTCTTTAAGGGTGCATGACCATAAAAGATATTACTCATATAAATAGAACAAACATTATTCTCTGATTTAAATAAATAACCGTCTCGCATCAAACAAGATCCAGATATAATGTTCATGCTCAACGTTGGCACCAAATAACAATTATTTAGGTCTAATACTAATCCTGATGGTAGATGTAGAGGTAGCGTGCCGACTGCGATCACATCGACTTTGGAACCATTTCCCACGCGCATCATCACCTCGTCCTTCGCCAGTGTTCGCTTAATCTATAGTCCCTGTTTCGAGTTGCAAATATTAGCAATAGAACCAGTATCAAATATCCAGGTGCTATTGCGAGCTCTAGTGAGGTACACATCAATAACATGTATATCACATATACCTTTGTTCACCTTGCCATCCTTCTTATCCGCCAAATACTTGGGGAAGTTCCGCTTCCAGTGACCAGTCTGCTTGAAATAGAAGCACTCAGTTTCAGGCTTAGGTCCAGATTTGGGTTTCTTCTTCTGAGCAGCAACTTGCTTGCTATTCTTCTTGAAGTTCCCCTTCTTCTTTCCTTTGCCCTTTTTCTTGAAACTAGTGGTATTGTTGACCATCAACACTGGATGCTCCTTCTTGATTTCTACCTCCGCAGCCTTTAGCATTGCGAAGAGCTCAGGAATTGTTTTGTCCATCCCTTGCATATTATAGTTCATCACGAAGCTCTTGTAGCTTGGTGGCAATGATTGGAGAATTCTGTCAATGATGCAATCATCCAGAAGATTAACTCCTAGTTGAATCAAGTGATTATTATACCCAGACATTTTGAGTATATGCTCACTGACAGAACTGTTCTCCTCCATCTTGCAGCTATAAAACTTATTGGAGACTTCATATCTCTCAATCCGGGCATTTGCTTGAAATATTAACTTCAACTCCTGGAACATCTCATATGCTCCATGACGTTCAAAACGTCGTTGAAGACCCGGTTCTAAGTCGTAAAGCATTGCACATTGAACTATCGAGTAGTCATCAGCTTTGCTCTGCCAAACATTCTTAACGTCGTTAGTTGCATCAGCAGCAGGCCTGGCACCCAGCGGTGCTTACATGACGTAATTCTTCTGTGCAGCAATGAGGATAATCCTCAAGTTACGGACCCAGTCCGTGTAATTGCTACCATCATCTTTCAATTTTGCTTTCTCAAGGAACGCATTAAAATTCAACGGAACAACAGTACGGGCCATCTATCTACAATCAAACATAAACAAGCAAGATACTATCAGGTACTAAGTTCATGATAAATTTAAGTTCAATTAATCATATTACTTAAGAACTCCCACTTAGAAAGACATCTCTCTAATCCTCTAAGTGATCACGTGATCCAAATCAACTAAACCACAACCGATTATCACGTGAAATGGAGTAGCTTTCAATGGTGAACATCACTATGTTGATCATATCTACTATATGATTCACGCTCGACCTTTCGGTCTCAGGGTTCCGAGGCCATATATGCATATGCTAGGCTCGTCAAGTTTAACCTGAGTATTCTGCGTGTGCAAAACTGGCTTGCACCCGTTGTAGATGGAAGTAGAGCTTATCACAGACGTGGTGTCTGGGCACGACGAACTTTGGCAACGGTGCATACTCAGGGAGAACACTTTTATCTTGAAATTTAGTGAGAGATCATCTTATAATGCTACCGTCAATCAAAGCAAGTTAAGATTCATAAAATATAAACATCACATGCAATCAATATAAGTGATATGATATGGCCATCATCATCTTGTGATTGCGATCTCCATCTTCGAAGCACCGTTATGATCACCATCGTCACCGGTGAGACACCTTGATCTCCATCATAGCATCGTTGTCGTCTCGCCAAACTTATGCTTCTACGACTATCACTACCGCTTAGTGATAAAGTAAAGCATTACAGGGCGATTGCATTGCATACAATAAAGCGACAACCATATGGCTCCTGCCAGTTGCCGATAACTCGGTTACAAAACATGATCATCTCATACAATAAAATTTAGCATCATGTCTTGACCATATCACATCGCAACATGCCCTGCAAAAACAAGTTAGACGTCCTCTTCTTTGTTGTTGCAAGTTTTACGTGGCTGCTACAGGCTTAGCAAGAACCAATCTTACCTACGCATCAAAACCACAACGATAGTTTGTCAAGTTGGTGCTGTTTTAACCTTCGCAAGGACCGGGCGTAGCCACACTCGGTTCAACTAAAGTTGGAGAAACTGACACCCGTGAGCCACCTGTGTGCAAAGCACGTCGGTAGAACCAGTATCGTGTAAGCGTACGCGTAATGTCGGTCCGGGCCGCTTAATCCAACAATACCGCCGAACCAAGGTATGACATGCTGGTAAGCAGTATGACTTATATCGCCCACAACTCATTTATGTTCTACTCATGCATATAACATCAACACATAAAACCTAGGCTCGGATACCACTGTTGGGGAACGTAGTAATTTCAAAATTTTCCTACGCACACGCAAGATCATGGTGATGCATAGCAACGAGAGGGGAGAGTGTTGTCCACGTACCCTAGTAGACCGAAAGCGGAAGCGTTATAACAACGCGGTTGATGTAGTCGTACGTCTTCACGGCCCGACCGATCAAGCACCGAAACTACGATACCTCCGAGTTTTAGCACACATTCAGCTCGATGACGATCCCCGGACTCCGATCCAGCAAAGTGTCGGGGATGAGTTCCGTCAGCACGACGGCGTGGTGACAATCTTGATGTTCTACCGTCGTAGGGCTTCGCCTAAGCACCGCTACAATATTATCGAGGATTATGGTGGAGGGGGGCACCGCACACGGCTGATAGATCTCAAGGATCAATTGTTGTGTCTAGAGGTGTGCCCCTGCCCCCTTATATAAAGGAGCAAGGGGGAGGGGGCGGCCGGCCAGGAGGAGGCGCGCCAGGGAGGAGTCCTACTCCTACCGGGAGTAGGACTCCCTCCTTTCCTTGTCCAACTAGGAGAGGGGGAAGGAAGGGAGAGAGGAGAGGAAGGAAAGGAGGGGCGCCGCCCCCCTCCTTGTCCAATTCGGACTAGAGGGGGAGGGGGTGCGCGGCCTGCCCTGGCCGCCTCTCCTCTGCTCCACTTTGGGCCCACGAGGCCCCTTAACCCCCCGGGGGGTTCCGGTAACCCCCCGGTACTCCGTTCTATATCTGATAACCTCCGGAACCATTCCTTTGTCCGAATATAGTCGTCCAATATATCAATCTTTATGTCTCGACCATTTCGAGACTCCTCGTCTAGTCCGTGATCACCGGGACTTCGAACAACCTTCGGTACATCAAAACATATAAACTCATAATAAAACTGTCATCGTAACGTTAAGCGTGCGGACCCTACGGGTTCGAGAACAATGTAGACATGACCGAGACACGTCTCAGGTCAATAACCAATAGCGGAACCTGGATGCTCATATTGGCTCCTACATATTCTATGAAGATCTTTATCGGTCAGACCGCATAACAACATACGTTGTTCCCTTTGTCATCGGTACGTTACTTGCCCGAGATTCGATCGTCGGTATCTCAATACCCAGTTCAATCTCGTTACCGGCAAGTCTCTTTACTCGTTCCGTAATACATCATCTCGCAACTAACTCATTAGTTGCATTGCTTGCAAGGCTTAAGTGATGTGCATAACTGAGAGGGCCCAGAGATACCTCTCCGACAATCGGAGTGACAAATCCTAATCTCGAAATACGCCGACCCAATATGTACCTTCGGAGACACCTGTAGAGCTCCTTTATAATCACCCAGTTACGTTGTGACGTTTGGTAGCACGCAAAGTGTTCCTCCGAAAAACGGGAGTTGCTTAATCTCATACTCATAGGAACATGTATAAGTCATGAAGAAAGCAATAGCAACATACTAAACGATCGGGTGCTAAGCTAATGGAATGGGTCATGTCAATCACATCATTCTCCTAATGATGTGATCCCCTTTAATCAAATGACAACACATGTCTACGGTTAGGAAACATAACCATCTTTGCTTAACGAGCTAGTCAAGTAGAGGCATACTAGTAACAATATGTTTGTCTATGTATTCACACAAGTATTATGTTTCCGGTTAATACAATTCTAGCATGAATAATAAACATTTATCATGATATAAGGAAATAAAAATAACTTTATTATTGCCTCTAGGGCATATTTCCTTCAATGCTCCCCCATGGATTCATTCCACAACCTCCGCCTTTTGAAATGCAACGTCCTCTTCTTCATCCTTATCATCCACGTTGTCCACACTCCGCTTGTCACAACCTTTGGGTCGCCGATCATCTTGCTTGCTGTCATTTTTTTAAGCCCCCAGCTTCATCCTTGGCCTTCCTTTCCTTGTCCCGCCTCTCGGACTCCTTCTTCCGCTTCTCTACCAAGTGTTCCACTTGGCGACAGCCTCATATATCATGTTCAGAGGAACAATGGATCTTCCAATAGTGGCCCTTGAAAACATTGCCTGCGGCTCGGTCCCCATGGTTGATGTTAGCCTTGGGTTTCTTGCCGGGTGAATCCACCATAAGTTCCATATTGGATTCGTGCTTCTGGTTCTTGCGTCTGGGAAGACCGGAGGAAGTATCGACTCTCTCTTTAGCGTCATCAACACCGTCGTCTGGTGTCATCCTTCCTTCTTCGGCACAAGCACACTTGTTGGCAAGTTCAAAGAGCTCGGCGGCGGTGCACACCTTGTGAGTGTGGAGCTTCTCCCTAATCTTGGGTTGTCGAACATCTGCGTGGAAAGCGGTAATGATCGTAGCTGGGTCGATGTCAGGGATATTGTGCTACACATGTATGTACTTGCTCATCACTGGGCATCCCCGGCTGCTTGAACCATCCTTGGCAGGCGCCCACAAACTGCTTGCATGGATCATCCCATGATGAAATGGAATTCTTTGGAAGGTTCATGAGCCACGAGCAGATGTTGGGCTTGAGTTCCATGGGAAACCGATTAGAAAGTTCTCCCTTTCTGCCGCCGGCAGCCACAATGTTCATGGTATATATGCTGAGGAACTCCGTGGGGTTGGCCTTTCCGTCGTACTAGACGGAAAGATCCAGGAGGAACTGCCTCGGCCACTTGAAGCGGCGTAACTTAGCGGGGTTGGTCTTTCCGTCTTTGCTGTGTGCTTTATCCTGAAGTGTTGGTGGACTGGCAGCATCTTGCCGAGCTCTTCCGTTTCCTCTCAGAGTCCGAGGACACGGTCACTTGGCCCCATATGTCAGAGATTTTCGGTTAAATCTTTGTACTCCAGGCAGGTCGTACGCTCTACCACTAACAAATTCAACGATACTAGTCGTAAACCCGTGCGGACCGCACGGGCTAGCATAAAAAAAGGAGCACAGCCATTCTTTTAAATACACATTTTAAAGGAAATAAAATTTGGAAATATTAAAGGAATTAGGTATGCCCGAATTATCGCTAAAAACATGTAAAGTTTCTTGCATGCCCAAAGTCCCAATCGCAAATATATTCCACCGATGATTCCTGGAATGATTATTTTATGGATGCATGATTCTCGCATTGTGTCATATAGTAGTATATTTTTGTAAGACCATGTGGAGTATAATAATAACATTAATCAAACTATTATTTCTACCAAATTAACAGTTACTTTTTTACTAAGAATTTATGTTAATTTTTTATCAAATTCAAACAGAGAAATGAAAATGGAAATATAATCATCCAAGGAAAAATCATATTTGGTGAATAGAATAATTTAAAAAAAATGTATGATAAAATCAGTTGTGGAATAGTAAGTAAATCACGGTACAATGGCATATCTCTATTGGAAATGAAGCATGCAACGCCAATGCATCCATGATGCCCTGTTATACACCGGCATCAACAGGGACAGAACAATACTATACAGGAAAGAGCTAGTTAGATTTGAATAAATTTAGTGAAATAAGTTCTAAGCAACGACAACTGAAAAAAAGTATGAATCAAGCAAGCAATACAACCCTGAAAATCTAGAATACTACCACTTCGAGCTAGTTTTTAGACATAGCACACAATGATCACATGAAGGCTATGATCAGCTTATTATCACTTAATATAGTAACAATAATAAAAGGAATAATTCATATACAGATTGAAATCAATTGGCAACAAAAATCAAGTTATTAGTTACAAAGTGCAAAATTATGCTTTTTTACAATACCTCACACCATGATGTAGAAATATAGTAGAAACATATGTATGAAAGTGAAATTAGAGTACATGTATTTTTTAACTTCAAGAGGCAGGGGCATCGCCTTCCACTCAGACCAACATAAGAAAAGGAGGAGGTATATTTTAGATAGATTAATCAAGAAAACATTGCACACAGAAGAGGAAAAAAATGCACTATATATAATCCCGTCAGTGGGAGCCTTGCCCGCTGTCATTGGGCCTAATTTTTTTTGTATTTAAACACATTCCCATTGGGTCTGAAGAAATCACTCAACTGAAAGCTCTAACTTACCTTCCAAAATTACTTCACCATGTGTCGGGTTGTTACAATTATACGCTGATATAGTATGTGAAGAGCCCAAAATTATCAAGCTCATACCTGTTAGTAGGCAAAAGAAAAGAAATGACCGATCAAATATGAGTTTGAACTGGAAAGTTACCATGCATTATTCCATTACTGATTTTTTTTATTGATTATGGCGTTACTCCTTACATTGCTTGAATGCCGTACTTGCACGTTGGAAATAGAAAAAATATACACATCTATTTTCTTCGATACCGAAGGCACCATAATAAATGGACTGTTGTTAGTACGCACCAAAATAAATTTCCAGGGTGCGTATGTCAAAAAATAATTAGCATATACCAATGTTACATGTTTTGACAGTAAGTAATAAGAAACCAAGCAAAATAAAGTAATTCTGGATCTGATATGGAAGAGTGAACGTGTTGCTTAACTTAACAGGCTGAGATGCCAGAATGGAGAGTCTTGTGTGGGATCTAAGTAGAGGACTTGCTTATGCATGCGTTATTAACAAATAGACGTCTTGGCAAGGCAAGGTAACGATTCATCAAACACCTAAGAGTGCATTGAGAAATATAGCAATAAATAAGCTCGGGCTGATTGCAACGATTGTATCTCATGGAGAAACAATATGTTGCTGATTTAGACAGAGTTCTGCAGTGCCAGGTGGATCTCGCCGTCAAAGTTGTTGATGGATCTCTGACATCGAAGTCGTTGATGGACATGCCAATAGCCGGCTGCCTGAAAGGCATGTGTAGTATGTGTATGGATATGTACTGATACTATTGCACATAGGATACCTATCATCTTTATGTGTTGCCTCATTGTGTCGGATTAGCAGTGATGTTTGCATCTTCTTCCTCTTCGGACACGATCTCCACTTTCTTCTAGGAAGTGACAACATGTCCTGCCATGAGGAATTTGAAGCGGTGAGAACATAAAATTGAGCCCGTTCCTCACTATGTTCAGGCCTGACCGATGAGTAATATTTAAGGGTGACACCCTCCATGGCAAGCCTCTTCCCTGTAACATCCTCCATGGCCATGGCGACCAGGTGATTCTAACAGCTCCATTGGGTAAAGGTTCCTTATGTTTTACGATTTAGTCAAATTGGGTCTTTTTATTGTGTGCCAGACCGGGGTTGAGTTGGGTTGACCTTGCCTGGACGCTAGTGCTAGCCTGCTGGATTTGAGTGATCTCAAAACAATACATTTGTACTTACACTATGAATAATAACGTATAAACTAATTATCTTAGAAAAGAATTTCAGTCACACGTGCTGCAGTTATACTCATGGGTATAGGTTCAGTTTAGCACCACACAGCAATCTAGTTCGTTCATAAATAAGAGTTCAACACACCATTGGGATAGAAAATCGTACATAGTTTGGAGGTCTGCCTCGCCTGATCCTGAATTTGACCCATAAATAGGTTCTGAGACACAACTATAAATATATTGAGTAAGATCAATTACCGGAGGTGGGTGCTGTTGTTGTTTTTCCGGCAAGAAAGTATGCATGAGTGCCAAGTGCAAATAGGAGCCATGGACTAATTATTCTTTCTCCAGCAGCAGTAAGGTGTGCTTGCCGCCGTCTTGTTCGTTTTCTTTTACGTCAGATCCTGTGAGGGTTTAGAAGTAAGAATCGACGCACAGATTTCCAATCCTATTTCTTTATAAGAGAAACGTGGAGAGTCCAAGGAGAGAACGACTTGCATAGCCATAACTCATGAGCAACCATAATTTTTTTTTCTGTTGAACCCCAGTCAATTTCGTAAGATCTAGACCGTAATAATTCGGTCCCATGAGATTAACGGCTCGTAATTCCTAATTAACGTGGTAATTTCTTGGGAGTCTGTAATTAGTATAGGTATAGATAGATAGATAGATTTAGCATGCAAAGATCCCTCTCCAGATAAACAAAATTAAGTGGCAAGCAACCCATGGAATGTTGCCCGCGACTAATCACATTTGTAGGCGTAACGGCCCTGGGTCTCAATTTTGTGTGCTTTGTGGTGGTAGAGAAGACACCAATTACATTCTCTTTAACTCTCATTTAGCAAAACTTTTGTGGAGCTGTATCCGGTCGTGGATGGACGTTTCCTGGTCCCAGTCCTCTTTTGAGGATCTTGTAATCTTCCTTGTCATCTTTCAGGCCAGAAACATCACTTGTATTTGGTTGGATTTCCTGCTATGTGCCGGGTCTTGTAGACTACAAGAAACAAGTTTACTATTGATTATGTCTACCCTAATAAACCTTCTGACTGCTTGTTTAAATTGTTTTGGTTTCTTCAGCAATGGAAATTATTTACTAAGGAAGCTAACCGCAAGGTTACGAGAAGTGCTAATCTCCCATGTTTGATCAATGGCGTCTACCCTCCTTAAGCAAGATTAGGCTGCTTTCTCCGGATGGACGTGGTTTATGTTTGTTTCTCTCGCTACTGTTGTAGTCATTTTGTCGTAGTAGTTGGCCTACGTGCCATTGTTAAATTCTTACTGCTGCATTGCCCTCCTGTCGATGGTCTTTATTGTACTTAATTTTGCTCTGTTGGTTTCAGTACTCTTTCTGGTGGCTTTGTCTATAAAGTCCGGTGTGTAATTAGTTAGTAACTGAAGTAAGTAATTAACTTTATGCATGAATTAGCAATGGAGGAGTGAGTACCTAGATGCTTCTTTAATGTAGTCTTGCCGGTACAGTATACATAGTTAATTTTGAATCATATGCATCTGCTGCACGATGTGTCCCTAGCTAACCGCATGCAAGTGGATAGTCGGATCTGATCCCAAGTTAGCTACCACGTGGACTAGATTCGTCACAAGAAGCTATATCGCTTCACTGGCCTCCTGGCCTCTTTATATGTGTGTGTCCCCGTCTCCTCAATCCATCCATCCACCGTCGTTAGTAACAACATACAGCTAATTAGTTGAGCAGCAGCCAGATAGCCATGGGTGTGGATTTGGGTATGGGTCTGGGTTCCAGGAAGAAGCGCAGCGGCAGCACCGTCGTTGTGCCGTGCGTAGTGCTAGGCCTAGCCATTCTCGTGGTCGGGGCGGCGGCGCGCAACCACCCACCCGAGTGCCTCGTGGAGTGCCACGGGCAGCCGGACCAGTCAGGCTGCATGATACGGTGCATTAACCGCGCTGTCCCTCTGGCGGCCAATGGAGAGACAGGAGGAGACGAAGCAAGAGCTGGAGGATTTGAGGCAGTTGTCACTCCGGCGGTCAAGGAACAAGGCGGCTTGGACCAAATCTGTACTCGCTACTACTGGGACTGTAGTCCGCCTGTCACGTCATGCAGATGGCGCTGTATAGTTGATGTTGGGACAGCACCGGGGCTGCCGCGGCACAGCACGAGGCTGCTGCAGGAGCCCAGTCGAAGGCCTAAATTTGGACTGAATCTGCTGTTTTAACGAGGTTTTAATTAGGTGGTCGATCTTGTGCTTTGCTGCTTTGTTGGTTATTCCCGTTTTCCTCCTATTTCATGTGTGAGCACACAACCTTCTGTGTGTGCCGCGCTTTTAAGGCCACCATCGTTTTCCCTTTCTGAATAAAAACACTACAGGAAAATGACATTTTGATGTGTACAGGTATTCGGCTCACACGAACCAAACCCGATTGACAAAAAAAAAAAAACATGGTAAACAAGCGGAACTCGGCTTACAAAAATGTAAGCCCATTCGTGACGACAATAGCTCTCGGCTTACAGCCAATGCTTGTTAGAAGAGGTCCTCTGGTTTGATTTTAGTGAATTCTTCGGGTCCTAGGGATTCCGGAAGCAGGTGTTCGTCCCTCCTTATTTTCGTGGGATGTACAGGTTTCTTTTGACTTGTAGAGTTACGTACATGTCTGGTCATTTGTGCGTCTGTAGGTGATTTTGGAGGACTTGTTGGAGCAGGATATCACATTGCTGCCTCAAGGAGATTTTCAAGATGAATAGATACCGAAAGCAGCGGGAAGATCAATCAACAATGAGGAGCTCAAGGCTAGTCTGGAGCAGCTGGGTGCCAACATGGAGTTGGATATATCTCAGCAAGGGCTGTTGTAAGCTTCCCTTTTGTCATCCCACATTTTGCCATTAGCTCAATTAGCAAAATGGAAAATGGATCATTTGTCAGTACCATCAGTTTTGCCGAAAAAGGGTTTCCCCCCGCTTTGTATTCCAAAGCAAACCACCAAAGTACACATCGCAATGCTGGGGCGAGCAGCACAACAAGCCCAAAAAAAAAGAAGAAGAAGAAATGCCAACAACGGCAGCTCGACAAAGCGCGGATGACCCGCGACCGCTGCGCCATCCGGAAACAAACCACCACAGCCCGAGGCTTCGAACTACCGCGAACTAAGCAGCACCACCAAGAAGGGATGCGACGCCGACGACGTTGTTGCCCGGACAAGTCCTAGGGTTTCCCCAGTACGCGGAGGGAGGTGGGGGATAGCTACTCCCGACGCCCTCCAGGAAGGGATAGCGTGAAGGAAATATGCCCTAGAGGCAATAATAAAGTTATTATTTATTTCCTTACATATCATGATAAATGTTTGTTATTCATGCTAGAATTGTATTAACTGCAAACATAATACATGTGTGGATACATAGACAAACAGAGTGTCACTAGTATGCCTCTACTTGACTAGCTTGTTAATCAAAGATGGTTAAGTTTCCTAACCATGGACAAAGGAGTTGTCATTTGATTAACAAGGTCACATCATTAGTTGAATGATCTGATTGACATGACCCATTCCATTAGCATAGCACCCGATCGTTTAGTATGTTGTTGTTGCTTTTATCCATGACTTATACATGTTCCTTTGACTATGAGATTATGCAACCCCCGTTTGCCGGAGGAACACTTTGGGTGCTACCAAACGTCACAACGTAACTGGGTGATTATAAAGGAGTACTACAGGTGTCACCAAAGGTAGATGTTGGGTTGGCGTATTTCGAGATTAGGATTTGTCACTCCAATTGTGGGAGAGGTATCTCTGGGCCCTCTCGGTAATGCACATCACTTAAGCCTTGGAAGCATTGCAAGTAATGAGTTAGTTGCGGGATGATGTATTACGGAACGAGTAAAGAGACTTGCCGTTAACGAGATTGAACTAGGTATTGGATACCGACGATCGAATCTCGGGCAAGTAACATACCGATGGACAAAGGGAACAACGTATGTTGTTATGCGGTCTGACCGATAAAGATCTTCGTAGAATATGTAGGAGCCAATATGGGCGTCCAGGTCCCGCTATTGGTTATTGACCGGAGATGTGTCTCGGTCATGTCTACATTGTTCTCGAACCGTAGGGTCCGCACGCTTAAGGTTACGATGACAGTTATTATGAGTTTATGAGTTTTGATGTACCGAAGGAGTTCGGAGTCCCGGATGAGATCGGGGATATGACGAGGAGTCTCGAAATGGTCGAGACGTAAAGATCGATATATTGGACGACTATATTCGGACATCGGAAAGGTTCTGAGTGGTTCGGGTATTTATCGGAGTACCGGAGAGTTACGGGAATTCGTATTGGGCCTTATTGGGCCATACGGGAAAGGAGAGAAAGGGCCAAAAGGGTGGCCGCACCCCTCCCCTTGGACTAGTCCGAATTGGACTAGGGAGGGGGCGCCCCCCTCCTTCCTTCTCCTTCTCTCTTCCCTTTCCTTCTCTCCTACTCCCCCTACAAGGAAGAACTCCTAGTTAGACTAGGAAAGGGGGAATCCTACTCCCGGTGGGAGTAGGACTCCCCTTGGCGCGCCAAACATAGGGCCGGCATCCTCCCTCCCTTGCTCCTTCATATACGGGGGCAGGGGGCACCCCATGGACACACAAGTTGATCTTCGTGATCGTTCCTTAGCCGTGTGCGGTGCCCCCCTCCACCATATTCCACCTCGAATATATCGTTGCAGTGCTTAGGCGAAGCCCTGCGCCGGTAGAACATCAAGATTGTCACCACGCCGTCGTGCTGACGGAACTCCTCCCCGAAGCTTTGCTGGATCGGAGCTAGGGGTGCGTCATCAAGCTGAACGTGTGCCAAGAACTCGGAGGTGCCGGAGTAACGGTGCTTGGATCGGTCGGATCGGGAAGACGTACGACTACTTCCTCTACATTGCGTCAACGCTTCCGCTTCGGTCTACGAGGGTACGTAGACAACTATCTCCCCTCTCGTTGCTATGCATCACCATGATCTTGCGTGTGCGTAGGAATTTTTTTGAAATTACTACGTTCCCCAACATAGTGGCACCCGCCGGTGTCACCGCATCGCAGCCGGACGAACCGGCAAGGATTTCTCCCGCACGCCAAACCCCACCAGCCAATCGGAGCCGACTAGCCAAACCACCGCCCAACTATGCGCCACAACGGTTGTGCCGCCACCAACACCGTCTCGCTGCGAACACCACCACGAGGCAAAGAAAAGCAGAGAGAAGATCTGAGCGACGGGACCAGCAGCATCAAGGCCGAGCGGGAGGGAACCACCTCCACCGCCGTCGTGCGGGAGGCCCGCGCCTCCGGCACCGTCGCGGTAGCCGTCCGGACACGGCAGCGGGGCATACCAGGCCACCCCCAGCCCGGCCAGGCCCGAAACGGGCCCGCTAAGCCCCGCCAGCCACGCTGCAGCAAGCTGGCGTCGATGCCACCAGCCCCCGCCGATCATCGCTGCTCGTCACCGCCTCCTGGAGGCCACGCCTGTCGCCGGCCCGCCCCGACCCAGATGGAGCTCGAAGGGCCCAGAACTGGGCCGTGCGGGTGCCGCCAGCTCGCGCAGCCCCGCTGCCAACGGCGCCGCCGCCTCCCAGAGCTCGCCCCCGCCGCCGCGCGGGACCGCCGCCGCCTGAGGACACCGCCTGGAGCCGCTACGTCCCGCGCCGGAGAAGCCCTAGATGGGGAAGGGCTGGGGGCCGCCGCTACCAACGCCGCCGGAGCCAGGCCCGAGGCGGGAACCGGCGACGGCGGCGGGGAGGAGGAGGAGGGAGGGGGACACGCGCGGGGACGGAGGGATGGCGCGGTCGTGGACGAGAGAGAGGGGGAGTTTCCTTCTCTCTATGATGATCAAAACTATCATCAGTTTTCTCCTATGATGATCAAAACTAATTGATGAAACATCATTTTAACTTTAGAATTACTAAAACAGAGGGAATGTTAGCATCACACTGGATGTGCATACGGAACAGAAAATCATAATCATTTGCACTCATGGTGTTCCGTTCAAGTTATCGGTGGGGAGTTGAATTACCTCAATAGAAAATATGATGTGTGATGTAATGATAAAGCAAATTCAGCTTGTCAAACATATAAACTTGTTACGTTCATTGAGCTACCCACCGGCGCATGGTAGAGATAGATAGAGTAGGTTGTTTGAATGCTTATCTCATATCTCATATTGTAACCTCTTTCTTATCTCTTCCTCCCCAAGATGTAATCTTCCTAGAAGATCTAAACTACCGCATGGATGCGCTATCAGGGAGGTGCGCCCCTGCTCCATATAACATGTAACGCGTCCCTCACATCGAGGCAAGACGCTTCCGCCTAGTCGCACATGGTAATCAGAGCCTCCTCTTCCAATCTCAGCTAGGGTTCCAAAAATCCAGTAGCGCTAGCCTCCATGTCTTCCTCCGCCACCTCCCACGCAAGCCTCAATGGCCAGGTTCCGGAGAAACTCTCTCGCACGAACTACGTGCTCTGGCGTACTCAGATCACGCCCCAGCTGAGAGGGGCAGGTCTCTTCGGCTATGCCGATGGCACCATGCCCGAACCCGCGCCCCTTCTTGTCACCAAGGACAAGGATGGGAAGGAGACGTCCGAACCCAACCCTCTCCACCCCATCTGGGTCAGGGAGGACCAGCAGGTGCTCGGCTACCTCCTCAGTAACCTCTCCAAAGAGGTGCTGATCACGGTGACCGCGATCACCACCGCGCACGGCCTCTGGTTGGCGCTGGCAGGCATGTTCTCGTCGCAATCCTTGAGCCGCGTCAACAACATCCGCACAGCCCTCATCAACGCTCAAAAGGGCAACCAGTCCGTCGCTGCCTACTTCGCCTTCATGCGCGGGCTGGCCGATGAACTCGCCGCGGCGGGCAAACCCATCCAGGACGACGAGCTCATCTCCTATATCCTGCACGGGCTGGACATGGACTACCAGCCCCTGGCCTCAGCACTCGACGCCCGCGTCACGCCCGTCACCCTCGACGAGCTCTTCGCCATGCTCAGCAACTTCGATCAGCGCGTGGCCCACTTCCAGAACTCCGGCGGCGGCTTCAAGTCATCTGCGAACGCGGCCACCCGCGGGCGTGGTGGCTACTCAGGTCGCCACCGCGGTCCTCCTCGTCCCAAGGGCAAGCAAGGCGGCTCCAGCAACGCCACCGGCTCCGGTTCACGCTCGGGCCGTCCCAACTCCACCAGCAATAGGGGGCGGCGCAGTGGATCTGGTCGGTCTCGTCCTGACGCCGTTCGCTGTCAAATCTGCGGCAAACCTGGCCACACAGCCAAAGACTGTTGGTACCGGTTTGATGAGGACGAGGCGACATCGGAAGACGATGACAAGGTGACATCGGAAGACGATGACAAGGTGGCGGCGGCTGCCGATGGCTCCTATGGCGTGGATACCAACTGGTATCTCAATAGTGGCGCCACCTACCATCTCATGGGCGAGCTGCAAAAGGTGACCCTCCGTGAGAAATATCATGGGAAGGATCAGATCCATACAGCCAGCGGTGCAGGTATGAGCATACGTCACATAGGTCACTCAGTTTTTCATACCCCTTCCCGCAAAATTCATCTTCGAAAAATCTTGCATGTTCCTAGTGCCAATAAGAATCTACTCTCCGTTCATCGCATCACCATTGATAATCATGTTTTCATTGAGTTTCACCCCTGTTTCTTCTTGATTAAGGATCAGGCCACGAGGAGAATTCTCTATCAAGGTAGATGCGTTCGAGGGCTTTACCCGTTGATTCCGGAGTTTCGAAGATCAAATAAACAAGCTTGTGGTGCTATCAAGCTCTCGTCCACACGATGGCACGATCGTTTAGGGCATGCTTCTTTTTCCTTAGTTGAAAGTTTGCTTAAGAAAAATAAGCTCCCGTTTGTTGGTGAGCGCAACATTGAGACTATTTGTGATTCTTGCCAAAGAGCAAAATGTCATCAGTTACCATATCCCATATCATCTAGTGTTTCTACTCAACCTTTGCAATTGATATTTTTTTATGTTTGGGGCCCTGATCCTAGCTCGGTTGGTAGATACACATATTACGTTAGCTTTATTGATGACTATAGCAAATTCTCGTGGATTTATCTTCTCAAGAAGAGGTCCGAAGTCTTTCAAGTTTTTCAAAACTTCCAAGCACTTGTTGAACGCAAGTTTGACCGCAAGATTATTGCCGTCCAATCCGACTAGGGCGGGGGGGAGTATGAGAAACTCAATTCCTTTTTCCAAACACTTGGCATATCACATCACGTGTCATGCCCTCATGCTCACCAGCAAAATGGGTCAGCCGAACGTAAGCATAGACACATCGTTGAGGTTGGTCTAGCCCTCCTAGCTGGTGCCTCCATGCCCCTCAAATTCTGGGATGAAGCTTTTCTCACGGCTGTTCATATCATTAATATGCTTCCTAGCCGTGTCATAAATCATGAAACTCCCATCGAACGACTTCTTCATGTCAAACCAGACTACACCTGTTTATGTGTTTTCAGCTGTGCATGTTGGCCCAATCTCCGTCCTTACAACACCAGAAAACTCATGTTTCGCTCTAAACAGTGCGTGTTCCTTGGGTATAGTGCTCAACACAAGGGGGTCAAGTGTCTTGATGTCTCCTCCGGTCGTGTCTACATTTCTCGCGATGTAGTTTTCGATGAGACCAAGTTTCCGTTTTCTGACCTCCACCCAAATGCCGGCGCCTTGCTTCGCAAAGAGATTCTTCTTCTCCCATCCACTCTCACTGGCCTTGAATCAAGGGATGATAATTGTGTTGATTCTATGATGACTAACCCGCCCACCACGCTGCATGAGTTGTGTGATGATACAGGAGATAGTGCAGATGCATCTGGGAACGGAAACTCGAAAGGAATTGGTGAAAATCCTGAAGAAAACGGTGCTACAGCACCATATTTCATGTGTCCCAGCTTGGGGAACAAATCCCCCTCGGGATCGGTGTGTGCAGGGCCGATAGAATCCGCCCCAGGATCCGCGTCTGACGACAGGCCGCGCGGATCAGCCTCGGAGTCAGCGCCCGCCCGCGCCTCGGCTGCGCCCGATCGGGCCGCTCCTGCGCCTGACGCCGCGCCCCTCGCCCCGCACCAACCCCGCTCCACCGCGTGTCCGCCTCCAACTGGCTCGACGCGCGCTCGCTTCCAGTTCCAACCGGTCTGCTACAAGCGGCGCGACCTGCGTCGCCCGACCGGCGCGGGCCCAACCGCTGCTGGCGCGGACTCCGCTGCTGGCGCCAGGGGGGCCACGGGCAATGATGAGCCCGGATCTTCTGCGCCTGCTGCTTCGCCCGTGCGCGTCGCCACTTCCTCCCCGGCTACAGAAGATCAGCCGCTAGACACCGCTGCTGATCCCGAATCCTCCTTGGGATCGGCGCGTGCAGCAACTCCTGTACGCAGCATGGGATCCTCTGTGCAGTCACCATGGCGTACACGGCTGCAAAAAGGGGTAATTCAACCTGTTGATTACAAACATGTAACAAAATATGGTATGATTTGTTCAACAGGTGAACCAGGTGAACCTTATACACTTGAAGAAGCACTTGGTGATGAACATTGGAGAAAAGCCATGAATGAAGAATACATGGATCTGAAAAGAAATAAAACCTGGCACTTGGTTCCCCCACAGAAAGGTAAAAATCTTATTGATTGCAAATGGGTATTTAGGATCAAGAGAAAATCTGATGGAACCATAGATCGCTACAAAGCAAGACTTGTGGCAAAGGGTTTTAAACAACGGTATGGCATAGATTACGAGGACACCTTTAGTCCCGTTGTAAAAGCTGCCACCATTCGTCTCGTGTTGTCTATTGCAATTTCCAGAGGCTAGAGTCTCAGACAACTTGACGTACAGAACGCGTTTCTTCATGGTGTTCTGGAAGAGGAAGTGTACATGAAACAACCTCCTGGGTTTGAAAACAAGAATGCACCTTTTCACGTGTGCAAACTTGATAAGGCATTATATGGGTTGAAGCAAGCTCCTAGGGCGTGGTATTCACGACTCAGTCAAAAAATGCAAACACTTGGTTTTGTCCCGTCTAAGTCTGACACCTCATTGTTCATCTACAATAAATGCAACACAAACATATTTGTTCTCATATATGTTGATGATATTATTGTTACAAGTTCATCTAATGAGGCTGTCACAGGACTTTTGAAAGATCTCAGTGCAGAGTTTGCTCTCAAGGATCTTGGAGAGTTGCATTACTTTCTGGGCGTAGAAGTAAAAGAAGCATGAAAATGGCATTCATCTCTCCCAAGAAAAGTATGCAACAGACTTGGTGAAGAAAGCTGGCTTACAAGGATGTAAACCCTCACCTACTCCATTGTCCAGTTCTGAAAAGCTATCTTTGACAGAAGGGCAGCCCTTGAGCCGAGATGACAGCACAAAATACAGAAGTCTAGTAGGTGCACTTCAATATTTAACACTTACAAGACCTGACATCTCATTTTCTGTCAATAAAGTTTGCCAATTACTCCATGCACCCACTACAGTTCATTGGACTGCTGCAAAGCGCATAGTCAGATATGTAAAAAACACTCTCAATATTGGTCTAAATCTCAGCAAATCTTCATGTGCACTTGTGAGTGCTTTTTCAGACTCTGATTGGGCAGGATGCCTAGATGACACGCGTTCCACTGGTGGCTTTGCAGTTTTCTTTGGCCCTAACTTGATTTCATGGTGTGCAAGAAAACAGGCGATAGTCTCCAGATCAAGTACAGAAGCAGAATACAAAGCATTAGCTAATGCTACAACTGAGATCATATGGGTGCAGTCCATGCTAAAGGAGCTCGGTGTGAAAAGTACCAAGGCTCCCTGTTTGTGGTGTGATAACTTGGGTGCCACATACTTGTCTGCTAACCCTGTTTTCCATGCCAGAACAAAGCATATAGAAATTGATTTCCACTTTGTCAGAGAAAGAGTGGCTCAAAAGAAACTTGACATTCGATTTGTGCATTCCAGAGATCAAATAGCTGATGGATTCACAAAGGCCCTACCTGTCAGAAGCTTTGAGGATTTCAAGCATAATCTCAACTTGATGAAGTTGTGATTAAGGGAGGGTGTCAAACATATAAACTTGTCACGTTCATTGAGCCACCCACCGGCGCATGGTAGAGATAGATAGAGTAGGTTGTTTGAATGCTTATCTCATATCTCATATTGTAACCTCTTTCTTATCTCTTCCTCCCAAGATGTAATCTTCCTAGAAGATCTAAACTACCGCATGCATGCGCTATCAGGGAGGTGCGCCCTTGCTCCATATAACACGTAACACGTCCCTCACATCGAGGCAAGACGCTTCCGCCTAGTCGCACACAGCTCAGGTAAAATAATTATCAGTTAAATTCTTGCATTTTGGTAGGATGTATTGATCAATCAAATTGTTTCATTTTATAATAATCATGAAGATGATTGAATTTAAATGGCAATTGATTTCTCCTAACATGTAATGGAACTTCTGAGAAGGGAGACTTGAATCTGTGTTACAGGGATGGGACGGGAGAAATAGAGAAGGACAGGCCATTTCAGCTGTAGGAGGAGGAGCCTTTCGCGTGGACATCCTCCCACCTCATCCAAAGTTTTGGTCACTCTTAGGAGTTTTATTCCAATCAGATCCCGTATCCGCTGAAACTGAAGACATTCCGGCTAACATGCCGCAGATTAAAGGTACGTACCACTGAAATTTTAGCTTGTCTTACTGGTTGTCATCCTTGTGTAAATTTTTTTGGCTTGATCTGCAACCAACCACCATTTATATTTTGTTGATTAGGTTGATTCCTTAGGATGTACATGAGTCAGAGTGGACACGGCCCGGGCCGGTCCGGTCCCTGACCGAGCCCGGACCGGACCGAGCAGCACAGCGTTCCTCTTTTCCTGGACCGGACCGGCAGAGGTAAAGCTCAAGTCGGACCGACAGGACCGGCCGCGGCGGCGAGGTCGTGACTACGGCGGCGTCGAGAGACGACACCGGCGAGCTTCTAGACACGATGGAGACAACTGCATGATTGAGAACGGCGACGACGATTCACACATGGGAACAACAGGACGCGGTGGCGCCGGCCGGGGCGCCCATGTTTATTCTTTCGCAGTTTTTTGGTTACATGCAAGCAATTTAATGCATGCATGAGCCCACGATTTTGTGCGTACGGGACTGCCGTAATTAGAGGATCAATTTTTACGTGGAGTAAGTCGTGGGATGACGCCGTAATTGACCGATCGAACCTCATTTGTCTAGTTATTTCTATTTCCTGTTCAACGGAAAGAAAGGAAAGGAAAACGGCCCACGATTTTCTGTGTGCGGGCGGGGCAGCCACGATCACCCCCGCGTGCAACCAGTGTCGTCGTGGGCTTGTGCCGCTGCTAAAAATACTGAAGATTGTGAAAATACTGACGAAACTGAAAATACTGCAGATTCTGAAAATACTGAAGATTCTGACAAAACTGAACCACGACGAGTTTAACACTTACTGCCGTGCCCCTGTACTGCTTCGTAGCGCGCGTGCGTTTGCAAGTCGATCGTCTGCTGGTGCCCTTTATTACTCCTGTGCTGAACATGCATGTGCAGTGTGTGTCCTTCTGCAGCTCGCCATGGCCACCGTGCTTCTGTGGTCACGGACGCAACCGAACATCACGGGCAGGAGGAAGGACGCAACCTCTTTACTGGTGCAGGTGGCCGAGCACACGACAACGGCGACGAATTTTATGGCGGCAGACGACGGCCGTGGTCGTCGAATTTGATGGGTGCATCGTCTTTGTTGCGATCTTGACTAATTCATTGCGCAAGGAGGACGATGTCCATGCCGTGGTTCTCGGAGACATGGTGGTTCACCTGAGGGTCGCCGATGGCTGCGACGACGACTAACGCGGCGATGGCGACTGTGTTTTCTTCTAGGTCCGCTCGGTCAGCTCGGTCAAAATCCGGACCGGACCGAAAGTTTTTTGGGCCGTTATTCAGGGACCGGACCGCCCTTTTCCTTTTCTTCAGCGGGCTAGGACCGATCGGTCCGGTCCTTAGCGGTCCAAGAGCGGGCCGAAAAGCTCGCTCTCTATGTCCACCCTGACTCACAATGGCTGCAGCGGAAGTAAAGTGAAAGAAATAGAAACGAGATGAGGATGGAGGTTGTTGCTCCTCTTAACTTTAACAAAACTCTTGTGTACGTCGACTCCCTTCCATACTTAACTGCCTCCTGCAAGTCTCTGCTGCAAATATTGCTTGACTTCGTCGCTGTAAGAACCCTTGACCAACACTACCTCGAGACCATGTAAATTTTCTAGACCAGAGACAAATTCGATGGTAGAGCACTGAACCGACAGTATCTCAACATATGCTGTTATCCAACGTCCAGAAAATAGCCCCAACTTGCACTTGCCACAATCAATCTAAACTGAATCGGAAATGACATATGAATACTCCCTCCGTTTCCATAGTAGTGTTGCTGATTTAGTACAAAGTTTATATGGAACGGAGGGAGTACTCCGAAATAGGCTTTCGCCCCGCTTTATAGATAAAGCATACGTCCAAACAGCCACATCTCAGGTACAGTCAGCAAGAAAGGAGAAAACACTGGGGTCACAGCACAAAGAAGCCCAAAAGAAAGGAAAAAACAAAGGCCTCCAGGGGCAAGCTAAGTAGCAGACGAGCGGTCGGAGAGCCGGCGCGCAGAAGACACCAGGGCGTCCAAGAGAAGCTGAAGACGATCACGATCCCTCGGCCTAGCGAGCGGTCGGAGAGCCGGCGTGCAGAAGACACCAGGGCGTCCAAGAGAAGTTGCAGTCCAAGCACTCGCCTAAGAATATAAAAATCCTACCGAGTGAAGAGAAAACCTCCCACTCGGGGGCTTAGCTGCAGCCCAGTGCTCGCCTAAGTGTTTAAAAATCCTACCGAGCGGAGAGCAAACCTCCCACTCGGGGGCTTAGCTGCAGCCCAGTGCTCGCCTAAGTATATAAAAATCCTACCGGGTGGAGAGCAAACCTCCCGCTCGGAGGCTTAGCTGCAGTCCAAGCACTCGCCTAAGAATATAAAAATCCTACCGAGTGGAGAGCAAACCTCCCACTCGGGGGCTTAGCTGCAGCCCAGTGCTCGCCTAAGTGTTTAAAAATCCTACCAAGTGGAGAGCAAACCTCCCACTTGGGGGCTTAGCTGCAGCCCAGTGCTCGCCTAAGTGTTTCAAAATCCTATCGAGTGGAGAGCAAACCTCCCACTCGGGGTTTAGCTGCAGCCCAGTGCTCGCCTAAGTATAGGTCACGTCCCGACCCGCAAAGACGGCACGATGCGAATCGACCGTTACCTTTTCCTTCGTCGCTGCACCACAAATACAAAGTTATTTCGAGTGAAGATCAAGTTCCACTCGACGGACAATTTACAAAGATATTCAACGGTAAATCAAGTTCGGATAAGACCCTAAGGTCCCAGACCTCAGATCAAAGTACTCGAGCCCTCGGCTCGACAGAGTCTAACGATTACAGAATCCACTCGGCATTCCGAGGCAAATTTAAAGTGAAGCATAAAAGTTTTTTTTACTCCTCCGGCGGAGGACTGGAAGGGGCAACGAACTCATCCAAGTCGATCCCGTCTGCAATACGAGTGGCAGCAGCAATGAAAGTCTCCATGAAGTCTTGAAAGCTGAGCTTCCTGGTATTGGCAACCTGAATGGCAGCCAACTTCTCCTCTCGCACCTCCCTACAGTGGACGCGAACTAGAGACAGGGCAACATCAGCGCCACACCTCGCAGAGGACTTCTTCCATTCTGTCACTCGACCAGGGACGTCGTTCAGTCGAGTCATCAGGGACTCGAGATCATTCGTAAGCGTCGCCCTGGGCCAGAGGGACGTGTCGATCTGCGACACTGCAACCTTCAGTCGAGCCAGATAGTCCACCACGCTGGCAATACGAGATTCCAGGCGGAGCACATTCATAGCAGCCTCGTCCTTCACGAGTGAATTGGCGGGGTCCAAGCTTGGCTCCAGTCGATTGGTCTCCTCTTCAAAGTTCTGGCAGAATTCTACAAATAACAATTCAAGTATAAGGCAGTCGATCTACACGAGTTTGGTTACTGCAAGCCAGTCGGGTGAAAATTGGTACCTTCAAGCATGGTGAACAACTTCTTGGCAAGTCCCCCGAGATAAACCTCAAGATCGTTCTTCTTCCCCGCCAGTTCGTCTGCCTTGTCATTCAGAGCAATCTTGTCGTTCTTCAGTCGACTGACCTCCTTATTAGCTGCGTCAAGAGCAGCTTTCAGTCTGGAGTTCTCCTGTTCAAGAGTAGAGACTGAAGCCAGCTTTTCTTCAGCAAGCCTTGTTTTGTTCAAAGCCTCCTTCTGCGCTTCGGCAAGATCTTGATCCTTCTTCTTCAGAGCTTCCTCCAGTTGATCTGCAACACGTCGAGTGCAATTAAGATCAAGGATTGGCAAAAAGGGAAAAGTCACTCGTCAAGAATGGTAGACCTTACCAGCCATACCATTTGCCTCTTCTCGAGCCTTCTCCAAGTTCTGTTGAGCAAGTTTCAAGTCAAGGTTGAGCTGGATCTGTTGGTCCTTCAACTCAGTGAAGCGAGCCGCAAGTTCACATGATTTCTGCGAAGAAACCAGTCGACAAAAGTGAAGGATAGGTTATTTCCGAGTAACCAAGAGACAATAGTAGTGTTTCTAAGACTACAGTCGAATCAAAACATTCGACATCAGTCTCGGGGACTACACCCAGTGGGTGCACTCAGCGTGCCCCCACTGGTTCGACCAAAAAAAAAGTCGACTGCCCGCAGTCGACCGCATACAGTTCCATTCGACATGGCCCGACCAGACCGAGTGAAGAAGTACAAATGCAGCAACGCAATATAAAGACTACAGTCGACTGCCAGCAGTCCACCGTAGTCTCAGGGACTACACCCAGTGGGTGCACTTAGCGTGCCCCCACTCGACCAAAGGTTGACAGACACACCCAGTGGGTGTACAGATATAAAGATCTTCAGAAAAGAGATTCTTTGAACAACATATTGCAATAGACCAAGTGTTGAGTCGACTGACCTGGACGTTGCTCTGAAAAGCCAAACTCGCGTCATACGCCGCTTGGCTGGCGTCCCGAACCACTTTCACTTGCTCCATCATGATACCCCCCTGGCGTATAGCCTCTTTTGCGGCACCCACTTGGTCCTCTGGGACAGGGTATGTAGCAAAAATCGAAGGCGGATTTGCAGTCGACGCTAAAGGCCGCACGCTCGTCAGAGGTTCAGCAAAAGTCAGGGAAGTCCGAGTGGTATCACCACCGTCCCGAGCTACAGCCTCAGACACCGGAGCAGATTGGGGGGTCTTGCCAGTCGATGCTCTACGGTTCCTTCTTGCTCTCAGCGGCTCGTCGTCTTCATCATCTGGTAGGTTGATAACATGAGGGGGAGCTGCAAGAAAAGTCAATCGACCAGAATTACAAGAAACATTCAGTCGACCGAGGACATAACATCAGTAATTGTACCTGGATTGAAAGTAACAACATCTTCCATCTCTTGATCTCCGCCCTTGGCAGAGATCTCAGAAGTAGCAGCACTACAAATTTCGGAAGTCAGTCAGTTGGCTCAATGAATCGACCAAGGATCCGTCCACAGTCGACAAAGGAAAACAAGTACTATTATTACCCAGAAATAGTGGGGACAGTCATCTTCATCTTGGGCAGAGCCTTGGGCGGCTTGGATGGCGTCGCGCGTGGGTGCTTGGGAGCCTTCTCAGTCGGTGTAGGTGAAGAGGTCCGAGGGCGTTTCGACGACTGCCCAACAGGAGCAGTCGCCTTACCACGTTCCCTCACGGGATCGTGCCTAAGCTTGGATCGCCTCTCCAAGCGGGGGGGTTCAACTTCCTCCTCCTCCTCCTCTTCGCTAGAGTCGACGTCGTCGTCTCCCTCCCCTTCGCCATCGGATTCCCACTCGCCATGTTCGTCTCCGCTTTCACCTCCGCTCGCCTCCCCTTCCTCAGTCGGCTCCTGTGCCCCGTTGGGCGTCGAGTACATCTCAGTAGTTTCCTGAGGAACAACAAACAAAACAATAGTCAGTCGACCAATTCAAAGAAGACCAATGAAGAAAGCAAGATCTCAGTCAGGTGCATAAGGACAGACCTGGTCCACGTCGTAGTGTTGTCGAGTGGATGAACCCTCCTGGCTCCTCAGGGATTGTCTTTGTTTCTTGTGATACTCGACAGCCATCCTTCTAGCATCTCATCAGTGACCTCCTCCGGGTGGATCCGCGTGGTGTCTTCAAGACCCGAATACAGCCACATCGGATGATTGCGAGCCTGGAGCGGCTGGATGCGCCTCCTAAGGAAGACCTCCAGCAAGTCCATGCCAGTCACGCTGTCGCGGACAAGCTGAACCACTCGACCAACCAGCACCTTGACTTGGGCCTTTTCTTCCGGCGTCACTTTCAGAGAAGCAGTCTTTTGGGCTCGTTCCAGAGAGAAAGGGGGAAGTCCAGTCGACTGACCTGGAGTCGCCTGGTCTTTGCAGTAAAACCAGGTCGCCTGCCAACCACGGACCGACTCAGGGAAGGTGATGGATGGAAAGGAGCTTTTTCCCCTCGTCCGGATCGCCAGGCCCCCGCACAGCTGGATCACCTGCGTCCTGTCGTCACTCGACTTGGCCTTTTTGACCGATTGAGAACGGCAAGTGAAGATGTGCTTAAAGAGTCCCCAATGGGGGCGGCAACCCAAGAAACCCTCACACAAGGAAATGAAAGCAGCCAAATACACGATGGAATTGGGAGTGAAATGGTGGAGCTGCGCTCCGAAGAAGTTCAGAAAGCTCCGGAAAAAAGGATGAGGCGGCAGAGAAAACCCACGATCGATGTGGGTAGCGAGGAGGACACGCTCACCATCAAGAGGTTGGGGCTCGACTTCCTTCCCCGGGAGACGCGCGGCTTCGTCGGGAATGACCCCTCCCTCAACCATATCATCGAGATCTTCCTGCCGAAGCACCGTCGCCATCCAGTCTCCCTGGATCCAGCCTCTAGGCAGAGCAGTCCTTGAGGAAGAACCGCCCCGAGCGGACTTCTTCCCTTTCCCCTGGACCGCCGCCTTCTTCGAGCGCTCTAGAGCGGACGTCTTGTCCTTCCCCATCGTCGCTGGCAAATCTTGTACGGGCCTGCGGCGCTAAGGTGGAAGCGGAGACGGCAGAGGTCCTTGCGAAGGGAGAAAGGGAAGAAAGAGCACACTGTTCGGAAATCCCGAGCCGGTGGTATATAAGAGATCACTTCCGAGTGGCTGACCGGTAGGCCCAAGCTATCCCGTCAAATACCGCAGCAGACGCGCGCGCAGTACGTGGCGAAAAAGGCGGCGTGGAAATCAAGGAGCTTCCGTCTTATCGCGTCCGATTACCGCGGCCGCTCCCGTCCCGCGCGCTTCCCGAAATTCAAATCCCGCGAAATCCGCGGGTTGCAGATCAAATCATCAGACAGAAGATCCCTTTCACACCATCATTCAGATTGTCACAGACAAGGAAATTCACTCGACGAAAGGCCTAGAATGGATCAAGGCGACTGAAAAAGGTCGGTGACGTCATCCGTGACGATTGACCCAAAACAAGGCGGTCATGTAGCGCAAAGAACCAGTCGGAAAGATCTCCAACCCTTTCCCCACTCTAACCTCGATCCATTCGGGGGCTAATGATGAAGCTATGTACCCGGGGTAGGGGCACGGACCTGTCCTAAGAGCCCTGCCCAAGGACATCCTTAGAAGAAGTCACCTTTCAATCGACTTGAAGGTACCCACTCGACGGGTTCAAGACACTCGACCAAGAAGCTACCACTCGACCACGAAGCCAACCACTCGACTGCTAGGAGATCTAAAGTCACTCCACAGGCAAACGGTCGGTCATTAAGTAGTCTTTATGGTCATCATATCACTTTATTAGAGGCGTTACCTGTAACGCTCGACCTTAATGTACCTTAAACCCTGCATTACTGAGGGCAGGAGAGGGCTGGCGAACTCTATATAAGACACCCCCCTCCTCAGTATCAAGGGTTCGCACCCCTGTCGCTCTCACACTTATAATCCAGTCGACCGTCTCCGGTCACCGAGACGTAGGGCTTTTACTTCCTCTGAGAAGGGCCTGAACTCGTACATCTTTATGTGCTTACAGCTTCTACATAGCTAAGATCTAGCCTCTTCATACTAACCCCCCTACACTACTGTCAGACTTAGAACCACGACACCGGCCATCGTCCAGGTAGGGCATGTCGCACTGACCTCGATCGTCGTGGCACCAGTCGCACTCCCCCGGGAGACTTCCGTCGTCCGATGATGACATTTCCTATACGTTCATAATTCAAAGACTAAATTAGATCATTATTATTCAACTAATCATATGCATATGCCTTGCATAGTGCTCTCCAATTTGAGCATTCAATAAGAAAAATCAATTGCTAGTTCAATGTCCACGTCGATGCGGGAATAATTGCTTTAACTAAAAAAATAAATTAGTTCTATTAATTTTCTTGCTAAAAATAAACTACTTCTATAGTAAAATAAACTAGTTCAACTACTAAGCACTTACTATAAATAGAGTAATGTAGTACTTACTAAAAATAAACAAGTTTAACTAGTTCTAACTAATTCCATTAAACACTTTCTAAGTAGTACTAATTACTAAAAGTTATCGGGGAGGGGGGGTATATCGACAACGACATACCCGATAACAAAAATAAGAAGAGGAAGAAGAAGAAAAAAATAGAAGAAGAAGAAAGGAATAGAAGAGGAAGAAGAAGAAAAAAAGAGGAGAAGAAGAAGGAATAATAGAGGAGAAGAAGAAGAATTGTTCTTCTTCTCCTCTATTACTTCTTCTTCTCTTTTTCATCTTATTATTTATTTCTCCTTTTTTCTCTCCTTCTTTTTCTTCTAAATATGAACATATACGTAAATTGACAAAGATAATTCTATGAACAAAAAAAATCATAAATATTCTATGAACAAAACTACAACAAAAATTTGATAAAAATTCTATGAAAAAATTGACATATTCTTTGCATATATATGAACACACAAACTTTTGCATATGCAACAATAATATCATCAAAAAAATGTATGAACAGTAAAAAATTCTAACTTTTGCATCTAAACTATACATCTAAATTAACTACAACAATTCAATTAACTATACATCTAAATTAACTACAACGACTCAATTAACTCTACATCCTAAATTAGGAAATTACGCAGGGGGGCACGGGGCGGCGATCGACGACGGTGAGGGGCGCGGCGACGGCGATGGTGATGGGCGCGAAGACGGCGACGGTGAGGGGGCACGGCGTCGGCGGCGAGGAGGCAGGGGGGCACGGCGTCGGCGGCGAGAAGGCAGGGGGGCACGGGGCGGCGACGTTGTCGGGCGAGGGCGCGGGCGACGCCCGGCGAGGGCCCGGGCGATGGCGACGACGGGCGTGGGCGACGGCGACGGCAGGGGCGGCGGGCGGCGGCGGGGCAGCCTTGCTACGTCGATGTGCTCGGCGTCGTCGGGGGCAACTGCGAGGGAAATG
This sequence comes from Aegilops umbellulata, assembly GCA_032464435.1. NCBI lineage: Eukaryota > Viridiplantae > Streptophyta > Magnoliopsida > Poales > Poaceae > Aegilops > Aegilops umbellulata. The sequence continues at coordinate 460,772,543 of CP136059.1, forward strand.
TGAAAATTTCCAAAGTCTTTGCTTATATAGCAAAGCCATTGGTCCCGGTTCGTGGCAGAAACCGGGACCAATGCCTCACTTTAGTCCCTGTTTGTGCGAGCAACCGGGACCAAAGGCCTCTTTTCAGCAGCTCAAAGGGCGGGAAGCGGCGGCCTTTGGTCCCGGTTGGTGGCACCAACCGGGAGTAAAGGTGGCATTGGTCCCGGTTGGTGCCACGAACCGGGACCAAAGGTATGCATTGGTTCTGGTTCGTGGCACCAACCGGGACCAATGTCCTGCACCTGCCAAAGCCGCGGTGCGGTGGGATGTTTAGTCCCACCTTGCTAGCTGAGGAGCGGCCGCACCTGTTTATAAGTGCTGCCTCGCCATCTCCATCGAACTCCTCAGAACTGCATGCCTATGGGCCTAATCTCACACCGCTATGCCTGTGGGCCTGTTGGGCCTTCTGCGGGCCTGAATCCTGGCCCATGGATGGGTTTCTAGTCGTATTCAGGCCGTGGTGGCCCAGTAGGTGGCATTTTTTTCTTTTCTGCTATTTATTTTTTCATTTCTACTTAGAACTAAATACTTATAGTTTTTTAGTGATTTCTTTTTTTCTTTTAGGTCACAAAAGTTATAAACTTTCTGTTAGTGCCATTAGCTTTAAATTTTGAATAGTTTAAATTTGAATTTTTTAAAATTTGTGTGAATCACTAGTTTATGAATAACTTTACAAATATTATAGGCACTTTTTTTTCTTTTATGAATAACACCATATGTATAAATAAAAATAAAATCAAACATGCACCATGATTGATCAAAAAGGATGAGTAAATTTAGTTCTTTACTTGTGCAATTTCAGTATGTTGAGATTCTCCCATATGTCCAACAACCTTATGACTTTTATTGACTACATTTTATAATAATTTCATTTTGTGTTTTTTTTTCTCATAAGTTTTCTAGGTGGTTTTCTGTTAGATTTTTTGTTTGCACACTTAACCATTATCAACACAAAGTTTGGGGATAAAGTGGAGGAGAAATGGTGTTTGTATTTTTGATATTTTAAATGGGTATCCTAAAGATGATCCCACATGAAGAAGCTACCACACCGATCTCACCTCCAAGGTTTATTTAATATACAACTTTAATCATCCTCTGCGCTGCCCAGAAGTCATCACTAGTTTATGAATAACTTTAAAATTTTAGTGATTTTTTTTCTTTTAGGTCACAAAAAATAAAAACTTCTCTGTTAGTGAACATAGATGCACTTATAGAGAAAATTAAACATAAATTCATAATCAATTTCTATTTATGAATTTAGGTCCAATTTTCCTCTATAGGTGCATCTATTTTCACTTTGAGAGGAGCTCAACAACATAGAGAGGGACGTGCTTATAAACAGGTGTCAGCGCCCTTTGGTTGGCGAGGTGGGACTAAACTGTGGGTGCAGCGAGGGCCGACCTTTTGGTCCCGGTTCATGGCATGAACCGGGACTAAAGGGGAGCCTTTGGTCCCGGCTCATGCCACGAACCGGGACCAATGGTGGTGGGCCAGGAGCCAGGCCCATTGGTCCTGGTTCGTCCCACCAACCGGGACCAAAAGGTCCAAACGAACCGGGACCAATGGCCCACGTGGCCCGGCCGGCCCCCTGGGCTCACGAACCGGGTTCAATGCCCCCATTGGTCCCGGTTCTAGATTGAACCGGGACTAATGGGCTGACCCGGCCTGGACCGTTGCCCCCTTTTCTACTAGTGTACCATCAGCCGAACGCAATCGGCCTTCATTCACAGACGCCACATCCTGGAGGGCCTGCTAGCCCTGCAAGAAACTCTACACGAACTCAAACACACGAACGAACTGGCCATCCTTCTCAAACTAGATTTCAAAAAAGGGTATGACCGCGTCAACTGGTATTTTTTGTGCGAAGTCCTCATCAGCTGAGGTTTCTTGCCTATTTGGGTTCATCGAGTAATGCAGCTGGTCTGGAGGGGCCAAACTGCGATCTCGGTTAACGGAGAAATAGGGCACTTCTTCCGGAACAAGCGTGGACTCCGTCAGGGTGACCCCATGTCCCGGTCTTGTTCAATTTCATTGTCGATGCGTTGGCTGCAATGCTGCGGAGAGCCACCGACGCTGGACACATCAAAGGTGTAATGGGACACCTCATCCCAGGGGGGGATATCCCACCTGCAGTACGCGGACGACGCGCTACTGCTGTTCCAGCCGGATCTCCACAGCGTGGCCACGGTCAAAGCCCTTCTTCTTAGCTTCAAGCTCATGTCAGGGCTCAAAATTAACTTTCATAAATGTGAAGTTCTGCCCATAGGCTTGGAAGCGGAAGAAGGCAGGCGCATTGCGGACTTGCTCAACTGTAAAGTTGGCAAGCTTCCGTTTACTTACCTTGGTTTGCCATTAGACGCCAAACGTATCATGATTGATGGATGGGCACCGCTTAGGGCCAAGGTGGGGGGACGGGTCTGTCCGTAGAGGGGCAAGTTCCTCTCCTCCGCAGCCAGGTTGGTACTCACGAACTCGAGTCTCTCCTCCCCGCCCTAGTTTGCGATGGGCCTCTTCCTCTTGGCTGAAGGTGTTCACGCCAAAATGGACACACCCCGCTCGCGGTTTTTCTGGGAAGGCTCGGGGCCGAAGTGCAAATACCATGTGGTAAAATGGGCCGCGGTCTGCCGTCCCAAAGACTTGGGGGGCCTCGGGATCACAAACACTAGACTCCTCAACATTGCACTTATGTGTAAATGGATTTGGAAGATATCCCAAGGGGCGACCGGCCTGTGGGTCGACCTGCTGCGGGACAAGTACTTCCCGAAAGGGAACTATTTTGAAGGTGCAGCGAGGGTCTCACCTTTCTGGAACGACCTACAAGACATTTGTCCGGCCTTTGCCATGGGAGCAAAGTTCAACATCGGAAACGGTAGAGCGGACAGGTTCTGGCTCGATTTTTGGGTCGGCTCCCAACCTCTCTGGTCGGAATTCCAGGACTTATATGCTCTGGCCATAAACCCGAACCAGTCTGTGGCCTCGGCCCTTGCCTCGGCCCCCAGCGATCTACTTCCGTAGGGAGCTCAACAGGCAAGAACAAGTTAACTTAGCGACGATGCTTGCGCTAATCAGCCCGGTTGTGTTGTCCACAACCGCGGACTCGGTGACGTCGGCGCTCACCGCGTCTAGCAAGTTCTCGGTCAAGTCCCTATATCGTAAACTTTGCCAAGCACCGTCCCTACCAATAGCAAAGGGGCTATGGAAAGCACGTCTCCCGCTCAAAATCAAGGTGTTTTTCTGGCGGATGTTCAGGAACATACTGCACACCTCTGAAAACGTGGCCAAAAGGCAAGGACCGGCAACCGGCACGTGTGCGATATGTAACGTTGCCGAGGACGTGAACCATGTTTTTTTCGGTGCCCGCTGGCCCGGTTCGCCTGGAGCACGGTGCAGACCGCGGCTGGCGTTTCCTGGGACCCGAGGTCATCCAACGACCTTACGACTATCCTTGACTTCGTCCAGGGGAGCAACAAGCGTTTGTTGTGGAGCTGTGTCGGGGCACTGTTTTGGGCATTGTGGTTAACTAGGAACAAGATAGCGATTGAGGGGATCTTCGCGACTCACCCGGCTAACTTAATCTACAAATGCAACGTATTCCTGCAGCATTGGAGTCCGTTGGCGAGGCGCAAGGATGATGGGAAGATGAAGCAAGCTCATGACTGTCTGCGTCAGGTGTATGTTTTGGCTAGGGAGCCAGCCGCCACTCCTTCGTCTTGAAGTGGCCCTTTTGTTCATGTGCGAGCCTGCGTGCTCAGTGATCTGGCCTACGCGCCATGTAACTCTTGGCTCGCGCTCTTTTGGTCGCTTAACTCTAAACTTTCCCGCGCCAGTCTGGTTTGAGCATTTCGGTGTCTTGTAAGATGACTTGGTTGGTACGCTGTCTATGTTGTGGGCTTTATTATTTTAAAGCCGGACGCTCCTAGTGTCTTTGTTCTAAAAAAAGTGAAGGAGAGAGTGTTGAGTGATTTCGTTCACATCGATGTGCGTTTCCACCATTCCGTGCCGATGGAACGGTTCCACCATTTCGTTCACGTCAGTCCATCACGGCGCCGTTCCACCCCGTTGCCAGGTCATATGCGTACACACACCATACATGAACTGTTCCCACCTGGTATCTTCGGCCGTATTTTCATCAGCACTAAATGCAACATCCCACGCCTCGCCATACCATTTGTCCACCAAGCGGGAGCGCGCAAGCTCGTCTGCTATATCGCCACTCTCGCTATAGAATGAAGAATTTTTTTCTGCGAGAACAACTTCATCATCTGTCAAGGCAGTATAAAGAACACTAGAAATAAAAATTGCATCCATGTCCTTAGACTACGTAGCGACGACTACAAGCGCAGGAGCAAGCCAAAGGCGGGCCGCCGCCATCTCCTGTTCCTCACTGAAGCTGAGCAAACTTGTTGTAGTAGACATCCAGAAAGTCCTCGTGATAAGGCCTAATAGAATCAGCGCACCAGAACAGCGACTGCCTTCGATGAAGAGAAGCGTAAACAAAAAAGTTCCAAACTGAAGACGCATGAACACAGACAAACTAAGACTGGATCCAAGTGGATCCACGAAAGACAAGCGCGAACCGAATTCCATGAGATCCGCGTTGGGGGTGCAGGGCAGGATGTTGCACGGCGAGGGCGCGGCCATGTTGGGGTGCTGAAACCGCGGGGGCGTGGACACATGCGGCGAGTCACCGATCGACTGGCACAGTCGTACGGAGACAGCAGTCGGCGGCTCAAAGTCGTTGCTCTGTGTGTGTGTGTGTTTGGACCAAGGAAAGGGACGAATCGGTGCGGGAGCAAGATAGAGATTAGATGGCTCACACGAAGCGTATCTAACCTCTACGTACCGACCGGCCGAAAGTTTGGGCCGGCCGGCGGGCGCCTAGCACTCGCCTAAAATTTGGCATGGGCGGTGAAAAAGGACCCGGATGAGTACGTGAGGAGCATTCACTGGTGAGGAGGAGAAGCTGGCGTAGGGATGGCGGAATCTTGAGGATGAATCTGGAACTTCAACGAGGGTCGGTGAAAGACATGCGCATGCGCCTTCCCCTCCAAGTTGATCGTCAGAGGTAAGAAGTTGAAGCGAAGTTAACAGGAGCAGGACACTAAGGTACACGTGCATTCTTCCTCCTATAAATATAGCCCTACGTCCAGGCCACGATCCCATCCCATCCCCATCTCCCTCCCTCCACGGCACCCTCTCCATCATCTCCTTCCTCGCCGGGCGCCGGACGGCTGCCCCCGCAGGCTTCGCGGCCATGAAGCTTTCGCCGGCTGTTGTCAGTCTTCTCCTGATCCTCGTCTTCTTTGATGGTACGCACGCATTGCCCCCATGTCTTTCTTTCAGATGTTTGTTGCTAGCGTGCCGCCTTGTTGCTAGTGCTATATTACTACATCGCTTCAATCTTGTCCCGTTCTTCATGTTCTTCCAGCATGCACGCACGCACGCACATACTGACATGATCGATTTATGTTATAGCTGCTCCCGTGGAGGCCCGAGGCACACCTTCTGCCCAGGGGTCGAGGAACCAATGGTCCAGCATGTTCGTCTTCGGCGACGACTTTGTCGACAACGGCAACCGTCCCAACATCACCGGTGAAAAGACATCGCGCCAATGGAGCTACCCTTACGGCTCCTATCTCAACTCTCATTATTCTACGTCTCCTGTTTTGACCGGGCGCTTCTCCAACTACAGGATGCAATCAGATTTTATAGGTACGTGTACTCAAATATTATTCAAGTATTTGGTTAGCTAGAGAATTTTATTATACATCTAGGTGCATCCAAAATAATTGTTCATATCTACTGCCTTGTCCTTGCAGCAAGGATGTTGGGTCTCCATGAAGCCCCTCCAGCGTACGAGCTCACAGAAGATCAATCTTGTGACTCATCTGGCATGACCTTTGCTTCTGGTGGCGCTGGTGTCTTCAAGGTGAAGACCAAGAAGGTGCCGACCCTTGCCGCACAGGTTCAAAGTTTCAACAGGCTTGTCAAGGACGGGGTCATCTCAACACATCAGCTTCACCACTCCGTCGCGCTCATCGCCATCTCCGGCAATGATTACATGAGCGACTCCGACATTGAGACTGGCTTCTACACAAGCTTCGATGATGTAAGTAGTAGCTAGCATACTCACACATACAAGTTACACCATCAATTAATATACCGATCTCCACCTTGCTAATTAACTTCTCCTACGTGCAGCTAGATACTTATGTCGGAAACGTGGCGACTGAGATTCTAGATAATGTGGCGCAACTGCAGATGCTTGGTGTGAGAAAGGTGTTGGTAAACAACTTGCATCCCATTGGTTGCACACCTTTGCATACTAGTTCGAACAACTACACCACGTGTGGCCTTCTCGGCAATTATGGTGCATCCGTGCACAACAAGTATCTAAAGCAAATGCTCGAAGAAAGGGACAACGTTCACATACTGGACCTCTACACCGCTTTCACTGACATCATCAATCATGCCCCTGGTAAATACACATATCCGCGTGTATGTTGTAAGCCAAATCTGGTTTCCAATGTATGAACTTGATTATGTAACTATGCAAAATTGTTTTTGTGCATGCATGCAGGTGGAGGGTCGGCTGAGTCCAAGAATTTCAAGGGCAAACTGACCCCGTGCTGCGAGAGTACCTATAAGGGAGGGTACTGTGGAGAGCGTAGCCATTCAGAGAAGCGCTTGTACGACCTATGCGATACTCCTGACAAGATGTTCTACTGGGACCAGACACACCCGACACATGCTGGGTGGGAGGCTGTAATGAATGCGCTGCAACAGCCTTTGATGGAGTTTCTTGATGAGGACTACGTGCATGATTGGCCTCAAAAACCAACGTTGCATGATGCAGCAGCTTGATGGCTAGCTAGTTGCTGGTGCAATATCTTTTAGGTTAGCTTTATAAATGGCATGCGTGTTTAGGAAGAAGGTTGTGAGTTTTTTCCCCTTGTGTTTTGATGGAGTTTTAGTCAGTACAGTACTCTGTATTATGTATGGAACATGAACGGGTGTTAATTTGCTTATTGTTTTATTAGTTGAGATTGAAAAGTTGGTCGTATATGTGGGTCAATATCTAGCAGCAAATGAGAAGGTGCTTGGGCTTAGTGAGATATAGCGTGCATGCATATGCATGGGTCTGAGCTCATGACAGGGTCAGTAAGATTATACTCTAATCGGTACGCATGCTCGTTCGTGTGCCCATGGCGTCGTGCATGTTGGGGTTGCTATTATACGGCACGGTGCACGGGTTAACCAAGGCCATGTTCGTCGAGGCGAAGCCATCCGTCACTGCTCAATGAAACAGAAAATAAGGCTGATGAGAGGTGTATGACTGACCATTGGAGTAGACCATGCGCAGATAGTTTGCTAGTTAGGAGGGGGTCCCCTAGAAGATTTTGGTTTCAAAGACTCTGGTAACCCTGCGCGTGCTGCACACGACAACCCGATTCTGCGCTGCGAGCCGAGGAGGAGGCCGCGATGCACGACCCTTCCAAATGACATCACCATGCGCCTGCTAGATTGAGCTATTTAGTCTGCAAGTGTGCAGTAACGTTGCTTTTGTATACATCTTGTGACCCCGTTTTTATTATATCTGACTTAAATTTTTGTTTGTCCGAAAAATATGGTGACTTCCTTCCTGAACTGATTGGTATCAAACCCTTCAACCGCACATCGATTGCTTTCTTGCAAGAATCAAAACTAAAAAAAAATTGATAACCAAAAGGCTAAGCCGTTCCTCCCTCATAAATAAACCCGGCAACAGGCTGGTTCCTATGGCGGAATTCTCTGGCGCTATATGTTCCAAGCACTTTATCCGGTTCCTGTTGTCCACCACTTTCCAAACCCATCTTTCCCACTATTTTTGTCTCCCTTTAACCAATTTTCTTCTCAAAAAGCTATGATAAAAGATGCTTTCCTCCTTGACTTGACATTGCCCCTCTTAATGAGTATATATCCCTGGCTTGTCTTTGTGCATTTCAACGTGATGAGAGACCCATTGCACAAAGATTACTCCTCCTTCCGGGAAGCTTTAGCTGATAAATTAAATAGTGCTATTAATTTGCAAGCAAAGCGACCCCTCCTAAACCGAACGTATACCTGGTCAAGCAACAGAGATTACCCGAATTGAAAAGAATTGATAGGGTCTTTTTTAACTAAGCCATGGAAAATATAGAGGTAATTACATCGGTGGTGCTTGAACTTGCCCAGCATGTTCAGTTTAGTGCCTGAAGTTGAAAAATACATCGAACTGGTCCTAAAACTTGGTTGGCGCGTGCAAATACGGTGCTAAACACATTTGTAGATGTATAATGTGCTGACATGGCACCATATTTAAGTGATGTGGCATGGGTCCACTTGTAATGACGAAATATGATTTGTACAATGCAAAATATGATTATTTGAATACTATATGTATCTATGGCTAGTGGGTCCTGGCTGTGTGCTTTGACAAAGCTCAAACGAGCAACCTGCTGCTTCACCACACCATCCAAGAGGCTTCATTGATAAAATAGCCGCTCTTACATTATTGATTTGTAATATAAAGGCATAAACGTGCTGCAGCCGGTGGCCCATTTAGCACATGTTAAATTTTTAAAAAAGTCTGTAAATAATAATGTAGATAAAAATAATTGGATTAAAATATTTGTGTGTTATTAATAATTACCTCATGGTATACAAATATTCGTGTTTTATTACTAATTAACTCATGGTATACAAATATGTGTGTGCATGTATTGTTTTGCAAAATCTATAAATAATAAAACAAAATAACCTCATGGTACACAAAATAAATATATAGAGGTATGTTATAAATAATACACTAAAAATGTTCCTGTAATTTTAAACATATTCACTTATTATATAGAAAATACTGTTTGGAATATAAGATATGATTTTTAAGAAATCTTTAGCAGACAAACATTTAAAATATATTCTCATGGATTCTGTAAGAATGTTCAATAAATGTTTTTAAATATTTTTTAGAGAATACAAACATTTCTATACACAAGTCAACTATTAATAACGCATGACATTTGGATCTAACTTTTATTATTATGACTATATTTAGATGTGTTTTACATTTATTTTATAAAAAGGTTAACAGTGCTAAATGAGCCACTGGCTGTAGCCCATCTAAGCACCACAAGCCTTTGCGTTTATAATTCATTAATAAGTTTTTCTCAAAAAAAAATATTAATAAGCAAGACGGGGCAAAGTTTTCATAGAAGCATTACTGGTGTACTGGTCGGCATGGCTTGTCTTGAAGCTTTTGCTCGCAGGAGCTTCAGCTCGCACGACTTTGTACGTGTAATTTTTTTAATTTTATTTTCCTTCTATACTGACAGACGGGACCCACTAGTCATAGAGTTATATTTTTTATTAAAGTGATAATGTTTCATTGCTACAAGTGGGCCCCATGCCACGTCAGCCAAATATAGTTCCATGTGAGCACACTATACGTCTACATGTGAGATTAGCACCGTATTTACACATGTCTGTCAAGTTTTAGAACCAGTTCGACGTATTTTTCAACTTCAGGCACTAAACTGAACATCCATGACAAGTTTAGACACCATCGGTGCAATTACCTCGAACATATATTCTTACACTTCCCTGCCTTACTCGATTTTTCTGTGTCCGTCCATTGGTAATTTTAGTGGCCACCAACATTCTTTGTGCCAAAACCTCTATGTTCGAAAATGCCTAGGGCGTAAACCTGGCATGGCATATGAAGTTATCCACTTGCCATGGAGTTCTGATCATCACAATTTAAATTAGGCATATAGCTTTATTACTGCCCTCAAATGCACTCAATCCAGGCTAAAACATTGGCGTCAAAACTTTCTTTACCATTCTAAAACACGGTGTAAAATTGTCATATCTATCATAAACTTCACCGTAAAATCTGCTATTCTAATGCTTCCGGAAAGCTAACTTATTTAAGCCGTTGTCGTTTCCCACCATCATGCAATCAAAGAGAAAGTTAAGCACTGCAGGGAACAGGGAAAAGGTCGTGCCACAATTGAGTGTTGAAGTTTTATGGGCCCTAGGCACATATCTATATCTATATCTATACCTACTATTAAAAGGAGGTGATATTCTTAGTTTCGTCCCGATTCATTTGGTCCTGCTTTAATTAATTTCACGTACGCTATTTGGTTTCGTTACTTGCCACCCGTTTTGGCCCAACGGAGGAAGCCCATCTGGCGGCGCACTGTGACCCAGCTCCGGAGAAAAATGATGAAGAAAATGCTTTGTCGAGTACAAACTTTGTAGTGCATGTTAAATGATGTGATGCATTTCTAGAGATGCATCAGTTACAAAGCATGGATGTAATTTAAATGACTTGATAGGTGGCTGCAATCAGGCATGGTGGCACAAAACACAAACGACGGAGGTAACGAGGTCACACAACGCCCCCGTGTCACCTCCTGTATTCTCCCTCCTCCTAACCCTCATTAGCTCACACCACCGGGCTTGGCCAACGGTGGTTGGATTCCTCTCACTGGCTTGCTGCAGGTCGGGGGCGGGGCACTCCCATGGCAGCGTGGATCCATCTAGTGGTAGCTGTTGGAGAATGTTGCATGGGAAATAAAAAATTTCCTACGAACACGCAAGATCCAATCTAGGAGATGACCATCTACGAGAGGAGCGATTGGGTCTACATACCCTTGTAGATCGCTAAGCGGAAGCGTTAAGAAACGTGGTTGATGTAGTCGAACATTTTCGCGATCCAATCACAATCCGTCCCGCGAATGTCTTCGTGGTCCAATCACAATCCGTCCCACGAATTCCCGATCCAAGTGTTGAACGAATGGCACCTCCGTGTTCAATACACGTATGGCTTGATGACGCCTTCACCTCCCCGATCCAACGAGCGATGGTGAAGTAGTAGCTCGAGTCCTCAGGCAGCACAACGACGTGGTGACGGTGGTGGTGGCGGAATCTCAGCAGAGCATCGCTAAGCACTACAGAGAGGAATAGGGATGCGAGGGAGAGGAGAGACAACGCCGTGGCGTGGAGATGTCCTCTTGGGTTGCGTCTGCCCTCTATCTACCTCTCTATATATAGGGGGAGGGAGGAGGGGGTGGCGCCCCTAGGGTTACCCCTAGGGGGCGGCGGCCAGGGCAGATGGGATCTCCCCTAGGGTGACTTGCCCCCCATGCCGGGGAGGGAACCCTAGAGGGGCGCCCCAACCCTCCTGGTTACGTGAGATGGGGTGAGGTGGCGCTCAACCCCTTAGTGGGCTGGTTTTTGCCCCCTCCCCTTGGCCCATGGGCCCCCCCAACACTTGCCGGGGCCCCTCGAAACCCCTTTCGGTGACGCTGGCACTAGTAGAAAACGGACCATTAGTACCGGTTTGTAAGGGCCTTTAGGGCCGGTTATGGAACCGGCACTAAAATTTCGGCACTAAAGCCCCCCCCTTTAGTACCGGTTCGGCACGAACCGGCGCTAAAGTGCCACCACGTGGCGTGAGCTCGCGCCCTGGTATGGGGGACCTTTAGTACCGGTTGGTGTTACCAACCGGTACTAAAGGTTTTTTTTATTTTTTTTTAAATTATGGAAAAACATTTTAATTTTTTTTATTTTTAATTTTTCTGAATTATTTGATGATTTAGTCTCTAATCACCTCTCTTAACTGCTCAAGTGTGGATCACTCATTCCAAATCATCTAACTTCCCGACCGGTCACCCATCCCTCTCACTACTCCAGCCCGAGCACGCTTAACTTTCAGTTTCTATTCTCCTTCGTTTCCGAGTCTGCACTTGTTGTTTTTCTGACAATAGTAAGATGTCAATCCTATTAACCCTCCAGAGTTTAGCTTGAGCATGAAGTCACACATTTCACCGTTTGAGTTTGAAACTATTATTCTAAAAAAACAGTAATTATTTAGTAACGCTAATATTTCTTGAATAAGTTTGACCATAGTTTGACCACAGTTTGACCATAGTTTGACCATATTTGACCAAAATTCAAAAAATTGAAATAATTATTTAGTAACACTAATATTCTAGAATAACTACTTTGACCATTGTTTGACCACAGTATGCCCATAGTTTGAATATTTTTCAATTTTTTCCATTCTAGATCTTAAAAGCCCCGTAACTTTTTTCTATTAGGTTTTCGAGGATTTTGCAAATGTTTAACGGGGTTCCCCCGTTAAATTTGGATGTAACTTTTCAAGTAGATGATTTTTCATATAAAAAACTTTTTCATCCGAGTTAGTATGCAAAAGTTATGCCCATTTTTACAAATTTCAGAGAGATTTTGCAAATAAAGTCAAAATTCACATTTGCAAATTTTCCCAACAACTAGACCACATATCACATGGGAAACTTATTTTCTTTTATTTTTTGGACATTTCCATCATTTTCGTTTATTTTTTTTTAAACTGAAAAGGCGATAGGGGGGGGGGGGTAGAGTTTGAAAATTGCCCTATAGTGCCGGTTTGTGTCTCCAACCGGTACTATAAGTCAGACCCCGTTAGTACCGGTTCGTGGCACGAACCGGTACTAAAGGTTAGACCTTTAGTACCGGTTCGTGCCACGAACCGGTACTAAAGGTGATCGTGGGGGCCCAGCCTGACGCCAGCCTGCCACCACCCCTTTAGTACCGGTTCGTGCCACGAACCGGTACTAAAGGTTCAACACGAACCGGCATTAATGCAAATCCGTTCGAACCGGCACTAATGGTACCATTAGTACCGGCTCAAATACAAACCGGCACTAATGTGCTTCACGTTTGACCCTTTTTCTACTAGTGTACCAACTGCTCCATTAGGAGTAGAGATGAAAAGGCCCAAGCTTGGGGAAGCTATGTTTGATGAGGATGACATATTTGAGAATATATTTGCTGAAATTAATGTTTGTCCTAATATTGGGGATGCTATGTTTAATAATGGTAATATTTTTAGCCTTCCAAGTTTTGATATGCAAAGTTGTTATGATGATAGCATGCCTTCTACCTATGATGATTATATTGATGAACGTGGGTTTGGAAGAGTGTCAACTTTAGGAAGTAGTGATCCCACAATTTTGGAGGATGTTGAATCTTATAATATTTATGAAAGTGGATTTGGAGAGGTCATGACTTTATTTAGTGATGTATCCACTATCTTGGAAGAGGTTTCAATCGATTATGATGAGAACAAAGTTGCTACGTATGATGATTATTGTGATAAAACATATGCTATAAAGAGTAGTGATGATTATATTTATAAAACTTGTCATGATTATGAGTACCATTTCTCTGAACATTACTCTTGTAATGTGGAAACAATTTATAGTATTCAAGTCTCCTATGATACTCCCACTATTCCGAATGAGAAGGATTTTGCTTATGTGGAGAGTAGTAAAATTTCTATGCAAGTAGATCATGAAAAGAATTCTTTAGGTGTTGGTTATCTTGTTGAATTTATTCATGATGCTACTGAAAATTATTATGAGGGAGGAACATATGCTTGTAGGAATTGCAATAATATCAAGTTTCCTCTCTATGTGCTTAAAGTTTTGAATTTATGCTTGTTTTGCCTTCCTATGCTTGTTGATTATTGTTCCCATAAGTTGTTTGCTCACAAAATCCCTATGCATAGGAAGTGAGTTAGAATTAAATGTGCTAGTCATATTCTTCATGATGCTCTCTTTATGTTTCAATTCTTATCTTTTATGTGAGCATCATTGAAATCATCATGCCTAGCTACGGGCATTAAACGATAGCCCTTGTTGGGAGGAAACCTAATTTTATTTTAGTTTCTTACTTTTTGGTTCTGTTTAGGAATAGATAATCCACCTAGCTTCTGTCTAGATGTGGTTTTGTGTTTTAATTAGTGTTTGTGCCAAGTAGAACCTTTGGGAAGACTTGGGTAAAGTCTTTATGATCATGCTGTAAAAAATAGAAACTTTAGCGCTCACGAGATTAGCTTCAACTTTTTACTGGAGAGTGATACTTAGTTGATTCTTTTTGCAGATGATTACTAGACGAATTCCTCAGGCCCACCAATTTATTTTAGAATTTTTGTAGTTCCAGAAGTTTGCATTAGTTACAGATTACTACAGACTGTTTTGTTTTTGACACATTCTGTTTTTCGTGTGTTGTTTGCTTATTTTGATGAATCTATGGCTAGTAAAATAGTTTATAATCCATAGAGAAGTTGGTATACAGTAGGTTTAACACCAATATAAATAAATAATGAGTTCATTACAGTACCTTGAAGTGGTGTTTTCTTTTCTTTCGCTAACGGAGCTCACGAGTTTTCTGTTAAGTTTTGTGTTGTGAAGTTTTCAAGTTTTGGGTAAAGATTCGATGGATTATGGAATAAGGAGTGGCAAGAGCCTAAGACTGGGGATGCCCAAGGCACCCCAAGGTAATATTGAAGGATAACCAAGCGTCTAACCTTGGGGATGCCCCGAAAGGCATCCCCTCTTTCGTCTTCATTCATCGGTAACTTCACTTGGAGCTATATTTTTATTCACCACATGATATGTGTTTTGCTTGGAGCGTCATTTTATTTTCTTTAGCTTTGCTTTCTGTTTGAATAAAGTATCAAGATCTAAAATACTTAAATGTTAGAGAATCTTCACATAGTTGCATAATTATTTAACTACTCATAATTCTTAAATTCTTAAATGTTAGAGAATCTTCACTCATATCTTTTGGAGTAGTTTGTTGGTTGCTCTAGTACTTCACTTATATCTTTTAGAGCACGGTGGTGGACTTGTTTTATAGAAACTATTGGTCTCTCATGCTTCACTTAGATTATTTTGAGAGTCTTAAATAGCATGGTAATTTTCTTAAATGATCCTAATATGCTAGGTATTCAATATAGTAAAAGCTTTCTTTTGAGTGTGTTGAATACTAAGAAAAGTTTGATACTTGATGATTGTTTTGAGATATGGAGGTGATAATATCAAAGTCGTGCTAGTTAAGTAGTTGTGAATTTGAGAAATACTTGTGTTGAAGTTTGCAAGTCATGTATCATGCACGTATGGTAAACGTTATGTAACAAATTTGAAACATGAGGTGTTATGTGATTGTCCTCCTTATGAGTGGCGTCGGGGATGAGCGATGGTCTTTTCCTACAAATCTATCCCCCTAGGAGCATGCGCGTAGTGCTTTGGTTTTTGATGGCTTGTATATGTATAATGAGTATATGAGTTCTTTATGATTAATGTTGAGTCCATGGATTATACGCACTCTCACCCTTCCATCATTGCTAGCCTCTTCGGTACAGTGCATTGCCCTTTCTCACATTGAGAGTTGGTGCAAACTTCGCCGGTGCATCCAAACCCCGTGATATGATGCACTCTTTCACACATAAACCTCCTCATATCTTCCTCAAAACAGCCACCATACCTACCTATTATGACACTTCCATAGCCATTCCGAGATATATTGCCATGCAACTTTCCATCATTTCATTCATCATGACACATCCATCATTGTCATATTATTTAGCATGATCATGTAGTTGACATAGTATTTGTGACAAAGCCACCGTTCATAATTCTTTCATACATGTCACTCATGATTCATTGTATATCTCGGTACACCGCCGGAGGCATTCATATAGAGTCATACTTTGTTCTAGTATCGAGTTGTAATCATTGAGTTGTAAATAATAGAAGTGTGATGAGCATCATTTTCTAGAGCATTGTCCCAAGTGAGGAATAAAAAAAAGGCCATAAAAAAATTGTGCTTCAAAGTAGCACCATAATCTTGATGATAGAGAGTCTCTTGTTTTGTCACTTTCATATACTAGTGGGAATTTTTCATTATAGAACTTGGCTTGTATATTCCAACGATGGGCCTCCGCAAATGCCCTAGGTCTTCATGAGCAAGCAAGTTGGATGCACACCCACTTAGTTTCTTTTGTTGACCTTCATACATTTATAGCTCTAGTGCATCCGTTGAATGGCAATCCTTACTCCTTGCATCAACATCAATCGATGGGCATCTCCATAGCTCATTGATTAGCCTCGTTGGTGTGAGATTTTCTCCTTTTTTGTCTTCTCCACATAACCCCCATCATCATATTCTATTCCACCCCTAATGCTATATCCATGGCTCGCGTTCATGTATTGCGTGAAGGTTTATGAGTTTGAGATTATTAAAGTATAAAACAATTGATTGGCTTGTCATCGGGGGTTGTGCATGATGAGAGCATTCTTGTTTGACGAAAATGAAGCATGACTAAACTATATGATTTTGTAGGGATGATCTTTCTTTGGCCATGTTATTTTGAGAAAACATAATTGCTTAGTTAGTATGCCTGAAGTATTATTATTTTTATGTCAATATGAACTTTTTTCTTGAATCTTTCAGATCTGAATATTCATATCACAAGTAAGAAGAATTACATTGAAATTATGCTAACTAGCATTCCACATCAAAAATTATCTTTTTTTATGATTTACCTACTCGAGGACGAGCACAAATTAAGCTTGGGGATGCTTGATATGTCTCCAACGTATCTATAATTTTTTATTGCTCCATGCTATATTATCTACTGTTTTGGGCAATTTTGGGCTTTATTATCCACCTTTATATTACTTTTGGGACTAACCTTTTAACCGGAGGCCCAGCCCAGATTTGCTGTTTTTTTGCCTATTTTAGTGTTTCGAAGAAAAGGAATATCAAACGGAGTAGAAACGGAACGAAATCAACTGGAGAAGTTATTTTTGGAAGGAAAGCTACCAGATGGACTTGGACCCCACGTCAGGAGCCAAGGGAGACGCTCACGAGGGTGGGGGGCGCGCCCACCCCCCTAGGGCGCGCCCCCTGCCTCGTGGGGCCCCCGAAGCTCCACCGACGTACCTCCTGCACCCATATATACCTACGTATCATAAAACTTCCAGAACAAAGATTAGATCGGGAGTTCCGCCGTGGCAAGCCTCTGTAGCCACCAAAAGTCAATCGGGACCCTGTTCCGGCACCCTGCCGGAGGGGGGGGAAGCCTCACCGGTGGCCATCTTCATCATCCCGGCGCTCTCCATGACGAGGAGGGAGTAGTTCCCTCGGGGCTGAGGGTATGTACCAGTAGCTATGTGTTTGATCTCTCACTCTCTCTCTCTCTCTCTCTCTCTCTCTCTCTCTCTCTCTCTCTCTCGTGTTCTTGATTTGGCACGATCTTGATGTATCGCGAGCTTTGCTATTATAGTTGGATCTTATGTTGCTTATCCTCCTTCACTCTCTTGTAATGGACTGAGTTTTCCCTTTGAAGTAATCTTCTCGGATTGAGTGTTTAAAGATTTGAGAACACTCTATGTATGTCTTGCCGTGCGTATCTGTGGTGACAATGGGATATCACGTGCCACTTGATGTATGTTTTGGTGATCAACTTGCGGGTTCCGCCCATGAACCTATGCATACGGGTTGGCACACGTTTTCATCGTGATTCTCCGGTAGAAACTTTTGGGCACTCTTTGAAGTACTTTGTGTTGGTTTGAATAGATGAATCTGAGATTGTGTGATGCATATCGTATAATCATACCCACGGATACTTGAGGTGACACTGGAGTATCTAGGTGACATTAGGGTTTTGGTTGATTTGTATCTTCAGGTGTTATTCTAGTACGAACTCTAGGGCTGTTTGTCACACTTATAGGAATAGCCCAATGGATTGATTGGAAAGAATAACTGTCGGTGTCAAAACCGGGGGATCTCGGGTAGGGGGTCCCGAACTGTGCGTCTAGGCGGATGGTAACAGGAGACAAGGGACACGAAGTTTTACCCAGGTTCGGGCCCTCTCGATGGAGGTAAAACCCTACGTCCTGCTTGATTAATATTGATGATATGGGTAGTACAAGAGTAGATCTACCATGAGATCAAGGAGGCTAAACCCTAGAAGCTAGCCTATGGTATGATTGTTGTATGTTCTGTTGTCCTACGGACTAAAACCCTCCGGTTTATATAGACACCGGAGAGGGTTAGGGTTACACAAAGTCGGTTACTATGGTAGGAGATCTAAATATCCGCATGGCCAAGCTTGCCTTCCACGCCAAGGAAAGTCCCATCCGGACACGAGTGGAAGTCTTCAATCTTGTATCTTCATAGTCCAGGAGTCCGGCTGAAGGTATAGTCCGGCCATCCGAACACCCCCTAATCCGGGACTCCCTCAGTAGCCCCCGAAGCAGGCTTCAATGACGACGAGTCCGGCGCGCAGACTGTATTCGGCATTTCAAGGCGGGTTCTCCTCCAGATTCCGTGTACCTGTTGAATAATGTCCTGTTTCTTGTGAATGTAGTGCTCCTTGGCTTCTACGCCCAATAATGGTCGCCTTCCACGTGTCGAACGAATACGAAAAGTCTGGGTGTCTTTACATTCACACCCCTAGCAGCGTAAATGAGCCGCCTATTTAAAGGAATGGGGATTTAGATCCAAACCACACCTTCTCCCATCCGCGAGTAGTCATCAGAGCGCATCCAGCGAAGATCCATTCCACCATGGCCAGCCGTCGCAACTCCTCCTCTCGCCCTTCCAGTCCTAAGCCTGGAGACTGGGAGAGGTGCTCCATCCCGCATAGCGAGCTAGTATCCCTCCAGACCAAGGGATTCCTCCCTCCGGCCTACATGGTCCCGGTTCGAGCCGGACATGCCACCTATAATGGCGGAGAGCAGGCGGAGAGCGCCCCCACTCCCTCCAAAGGAGAGCGGGTATGCCTTGTCCCTTATCTAATGAGGGGACTCGGGTTTCCAATTCATCCATTTCTCCGGGGGCTTCTGGAGTTCTATGGCCTCCAGCTGCACAACCTCACGCCTGCCTCTATCTTGCATATCGCGGGCTTCGTTGCCCTTTGCGAGCTGTTCTTGGGTGTTGAGGCTCACTTTGCGTTGTGGAAGAGGCTATTCTGCCTGGTGCCCCGCTCTCAGAGGGTGTCAGTATATCAAGTGGGAGGAGCCGAAGTGTAGCGCATCGCCGGGACCGTATATTTATCCGGAACCCCAAAGAAGGCGTCCGGGGACTGGCCTTCGGAATGGTTTTATATAGAGGATGTCCCGCTGCCGGATCCTGTTCGGATCGGCCTCCCCGAGTTCAACAGTGCTCCCCTGAAGAAGCGCCTAAGCTGGCGTCCACGGAGCTCTCAGAAAGAAAGTGACAGGGACGTCCTTTACCTGATGGGCCGGATAAGACTGCTAGCTCATTCTGGACTAACCATGATCGGAGTCATGGCCGCATGCATCATGCGGGGGGTGCAACCGCTTCAGTATAGAAGCCACCCCATGTAGGACTTTAACGGGGAAGATGACGCTACCCATTACGGCCGCAAGGGGCCGGACTCGGCTGCTGCTCTAATAATGATCTTGTCCGCTTTGTACAAGGGAGAAGAGGAGGAATTTCTCCGCGTCAACCCTCAAGGTGGATTTACTATGTACAATCCTCCGAGTTGGGTAAGTGGACAGTTTTACTTGCCTATCCATTTTATATTCCCATCATTAGTTATATAGTCTGATGATTTCAACGCAAGAACTGCGCCAGGAAGTAAAGGAAATAAACAGCCCTCCCCCGCAGCCCGAGGATCCAGAACGGTCCCTCCCGGACCTGTCCGTGGAGCTGATTGACGGGGTGTTTTATCAGCTGAGCAGGGACAATGCCCTGATGGACATTACGGCCGATTACCCGGGGCTGCTCCCAGCCTCCCAGGTAACTGAGACCGGCGTCCCAGCACCTCTAAAAGGAATCCGTCCTTGCGTGTTTCCAGTTTCCTGACAACAACCGTATTTTGCAGGGAAGATTCTTGAGGCGGGAGGCTGAGCCTGCGGCGACTAGCCAACAAGGGGCAGCAGGGCCCCGTGGGATGAAAAGAAGTGAAGTCCGGACTGAGGCGCCGGTGCAAAGGTATAGTGCACCCTCTTATTTCCAAGTGTTATTCCTTCAAGGCATATTAACACTCGTGCTCTGTTCAGGACAAAGATACCTCGCCGGACTATATCCGGAGAGGTGGCCAATCGCGCCTCCACCAGCCAGGCTCCAAAGCCCGGGCCGGAGGCGGAGGCGAACACGAGGTGCGCACCGGACGCTCCTCCGACAGAGGACGCGGACAGGATGTCTGCCACCCCTTCCGAGGTGGAGAGTGCCATCAACCACAGGCGTCGCTGGACAGTTCTTCGCGACGCCTTTTTCTCCCAAGAGGCGTTGGACGCCTTCAATTCGGGAGATGCATATCTCCGTGCCGGTCAAAATGGTTTAGCCAGAGCCACGGAGCAATATGTAAAAGACATGCGGGTGAGAAAATTTTAATGGTTATATATACCAGTAGCCCCCGAGACTTGAAGCAGTAAAAATAACTGATTTAAGGATCATGTAATATGCAGGTTCTTTTAGAGAAGAATACCCAGTTGTCTCAGGAGTTAAGAGAGTGCCAAGCCCAACTTGAGGCCGCACTGGCCACGACAGGGGAGCCTAAGGAGACCCCCTCTGGTAATATATGCTTCAAAAAGATAAGTGTTAAATGCGGCATTTGTGCAAATCTGATAAATGAAATTGCAGATGGCGCCGGACTAGATCCGGACAGGCAACAACTCCTACGCCGGCTAAAGGCTGGCGAGAGCGTGCTGACAAAGATGAGGCGGGAGAAGAATGATCTTTAGGATGCCAACACCAAGCTGGGTGTTGAACAGAAAGATGTTCGTGCCCAGCTGTCGGATTCCGTTAAGGAGAATCAGCGGCTTCGACGCGGCATATTTAGTAAGTGCTTGAACAAACTTTGAAAAAAGAGTTCGGCGAGGAAGTCGACTAACAGAGCGATGTCTGTAGGTATGCTAACAGGTCGTCCTGCAGAGGAGATGCCCGGTTCTACGGGTGACCTTCTTCCCGAGCTCTCGCAACTGCACGAGCAAATTCGGCAAGCGATGCAAGGCGTTGCCCAAGCCTTATGGCCATCCCTCTCCATGCCCGAGGGCCTTGGAGAGCTTGCGGAGAAGCTGAAGGGAGCGCGGCGGCGCTTCCGACTGTGGAATATATCGGCCTGCCGTCAAGGCGCTAGGGAGGCCTGGGCCATGGTGAAGACGCGGTACACAAAGGCTGACCCAAACCACATGGCCGAGGTCGGACCTGTGGGGCCCGATGGGAAGGAAATCCCTGTAAGCTTAGTATACGGCCAAGTAGAATTGGCCGCAAAGTATTCCCAGCAGGACTGTAAATTAGACAGCCTGTTAGATGGTATTGAAGAGGAATACAATCAATCAAAGTGACTATGTAAATTAATTGACATTTATAATGCCTTCTAGCCGGATTGTAGATCGTTTGTCATTGCCGACCTTTTTGCTTCGACCTCGGGACCTGACGGTCCGGAGTGTGTCCGAATACCCTTGCGGTTATATAAGAACCGGGGTATGCATGGAGACCAGGCGTAGGGGTCATTAGTGCCTTATCAGACAAGTGCCCAACTAGTTATGTTATATTACATGGTTAGTAAGAAACATCTTCCAGGGAGAATAGTTCCGTTAGGGGTTCCTTTCTCTAGGAGGCATGCCCTAAAGTGCATGTCCGGACTGCGAACGCAGAAAAAGCATTTGGGGGCACATAAGTAAATAAGTAAAAAGGTCATCTTTAGTTCACCGACCGAATATTCCCTTAAGAACGCTAGCTTTCGGCTTCACCCAGTCTGAGGTACACATCCGGCTGACCCGGCAGTAACAATCGCAGAGGTGCTCCCTTTACCACCTAGCCGAACAATCGGGAATGTAGGGGTAAGCACAGGAGCCAGGCAACCCAGCTTGGCCGAAACTTAAGTCATATCGATGCATATAATGGTGAATAAAAGGTACATGCGGACGTTTGACACATGTATTGGGCATGAAGCCCGTATAAATAAGCTTCTGTTTAAAGAAGCCCCCAGGTTTAGTGAGCGCGGGTAGTGCGTCACTTGATGAGCCTTTAAGGGCTATAAGAGAGCAAAAAAGGGGGGAGGAGAGAAATGTAAGACAAAAATGTAAAAAATGGACAGAGGAAGGAGACGAACACAGAGTCCGGCGCTAGGCATAGAATCTTCGAAGACGGGCTGCGTTCCATGGGTTTGGCTCGAGTCGGTTATCGGATGCATCTCGCATGCGGTACACTCCACCAGTCAGGACCTGGTCGATTATGAAGGACCTTCCCACTTGGGCTTCAGTTTGTCCTTTTTCTTGTCCGGCGGGAGTAGAACTAGTTCGCCAATATTGTAATTTTTGGCCCGTACTTCTCTGCTTTGATATCTTCGAGCCTGCTGTTGATAGAATGCGGAACGGGCTTCTGCCACGCCATGCTCCTCCTCCAAGGTGTCCAGACTGTCCTGCCGATCGAGTTCGGCTTCTCTTTCTTCGTACATGCGCACTCGAGGTGAGTCATGAATTATGTCGCAAGGCAAAACGGCCTCTGCGCCGTACACCATGAAGAATGGTGTGTATCCGGTGGTGCGATTTAGCGTGGTCCGCAGCCCCCAAAGTACGGAGTCGAGCTCCTCTACCCAGTGCGTGTTGGATTCCTTGAGGGATCGCACTAATCTGGGTTTGATGCCGCTCATAACAAGACCATTTGCACATTCGACCTGGCCGTTAGTTTGTGGGTGATAGACGGAGGCATAATCGAGGTTGATGCCCATGTTTTTGCACCAGAGTTTTACCTCGTCGGCCGTAAAGTTCGTGCCGTTATCAGTGATGATGTTGTGGGGGACACCGTAACGGCGTACGACCCCGGATATGAAGTCTACCACTGGTCCGGATTCGGCCGTCTTAATAGGCTTGGCTTCTATCCATTTGGTGAACTTATCCACCATGACCAGTAAATATTTTTTCTTGTGGGTTCCACCTTTAAGGGGTCCCACCATGTCAAGCCCCCAGACCGCAAAGGGCCATGTCATGGGGATAGTTTGGAGGGCGGTGGGTGGCATATGGCTTTGGTTTGCGAAAAGTTGGCAACCGACGCATCGTTGGACTAAGTCCTGAGCGTCTGCCCGGGCCGTTGGCCAATGAAAGCCTGTACGGAAAGCCTTGCTTACAAGGGACCGAGCTGCAGCGTGATGACCACTGAGTCCGGCGTGAATTTCAGCCAGCAAGTTTCGCCCTTCCTCTTCGGAGATGCACCTTTGAAGGACTCCGGCAGTGCTTTTCTTATAAAGCTCTCCCTCATGGACTTTATAGGCTTTAGATCTCCACACTATGCAGCGTGCCTCGTTTTGGTCCTTTGGGAATTCCTGCCTAGTAAGGTTAGCTAGGAATGGTTCTGTCCACGGGGCGATAACGGCCATTATCACGTGGGCTGAAGGTGTGACTTCATTGGCAAAGCCTCCGATTGTGTCAGATTGTTCGTCATCAGGCAGTGCGGTTGAGTCCGGAATGTTATTGCCGGATTCCCCTTCCCATACTACGGATGGCTTGAACAGCCGTTCCAAGAAGATGTTGGGGGGGACTGCTGTTGGGGAACGTAGTAATTTCAAAAAAATTCCTACGCACACGCAAGATCATGGTGATGCATAGCAACAAGAGGGGACAGTGTTGTCTACGTACCCTCGTAGACCGAAGCGGAAGCGCTGACGCAACGTAGAGGAAGTAGTCGTATGTCTTCCCGATCCGACCGATCCAAGCACCGTTACTCCGGCACCTCCGAGTTCTTGGCACACGTTCAGCTCGATGACGCACACCTAGCTCCGATCCAACAAAGCTTCGGGGAGGAGTTCCGTCAGCACGACGGCGTGGTGACAATCTTGATGTTCTACCGGCGCAGGACTTCGCCTAAGCACTGCAACGATATATTCGAGGTGGAATATGGTGGAGGGGGGCACCGCACACGGCTAAGGAACGATCACGAAGATCAACTTGTGTCTCCATGGGGTGCCCCCTGCCCCCGTATATAAAGGAGCAAGGGAGGGAGGAGGCCGGCCCTAGGTTTGGGCGCGCCAGGGGAGTCCTACTCCCACCGGGAGTAGGATTCCACCTTTCCTAGTCCAACTAGGTCAAGGGGGGGAAAGAGGGGAAGAGGGGAAGGAAGGGAGAGAGGGGCCGCGCCCCAAACCCCTTGTCCAATTCGGACTGGGCTTGGGAGGGGCGCGCGCCACCTCCTGGTCCTTCCCACTAAGGCCCATCAAGGCCCATTGCTTCTTCCTCGTATTCCCGTAACTCCCCGGTACCTCCGAAAATACCCGAACCACTCAGAACCCTTCCGATGTATGAATATAGTCGTCCAATATATCGATCTTTACGTCTCAACCATTTCGAGACTCCTCGTCATGTCCCCGATCCCATCCGGGACTCCGAACTCCTTCAGTACATCAAAACTCATAAACTCATTATATAACTATCATCGAAACCTTAAGCGTGCGGACCCTACGGTTCGAGAACAATGTAGACATGACCAAGACACGTCTCCGGTCAATAACCAATAGCGGGACCTGGATGCCCATATTGGCTCCTACATATTCTACGAAGATCTTTATCGGTCAGACCGCATAACAACATACGTTGTTCCCTTTGTCATCGGTATGTTACTTACCCGAGATTCGATCGTCGGTATCCAATACCTAGTTCAATCTCGTTACCGGTAAGTCTCTTTACTCGTTCCGTAATACATCATATCACAACTAACACATTAGTTGCAATGCTTGCAAGGCTTATGTGATGAGCATTACCGAGAGGGCCCAGAGATACCTCTCCGACAATCGGAGTGACAAATCCTAATCTCGAAATACGCCAACCCAACATCTACCTTTGGAGACACCTGTAGTACTCCTTTATAATCACCCAGTTACGTTGTGACGTTTGGTAGTACCCAAAGTGTTCCTCCGGTAAACGGGAGTTGCATAATTTCATAGTCAAAGGAACATGTATAAGTCATGAAGAAAGCAATAGCAATATACTAAACGATCGGGTGCTAAGCTAATAGAATGGGTCATGTCAATCAGATCATTCAACTAATGATGTGATCCCGTTAATCAAATAACAACTCTTTGTTCATGGTTAGGAAACATAACCATCTTTGATTAACAAGCTAGTCAAGTAGAGGCATACTAGTGACACTCTGTTTGTTTATGTATTCACACATGTATCATGTTTCCGGTTAATACAATTCTAGCATGAATAATAAATATTTATCATGATATATAAGGAAATAAATAATAACTTTATTATTGCCTCTAGGGCATATTTCCTTCAGTCTCCCACTTGCACTAGAGTCAATAATCTAGTTCACATCGCCATGTGATTACCAGCAATACTTCACATCACCATGTGATTAACACCCATAGTTCACATCGATATGTGATCAACACCCAAAGGGTTTACTAGAGTCAGTAATCTAGTTCACATCGCTATGTGATTAACACCCAAAGAGTACTAAGGTGTGATCATGTTTTGCTTGTGAGAGAAGCTTAGTCAACGGGTCTGCCAAAATTCAGATCCGTATGTATTTTGCAACTTTCTATGTCTACAGTGCTCTGCACGGAGCTACTTTAGTTAATTGCTCCCACTTTCAATATGTATCTAGATTGAGACTTAGAGTCATCCAGATTAGTGTCAAAACTTGCATCGACGTAACCTTTTACGACGAACCTTTTTGTCACGTCCATAATCGAGAAACATATCCTTATTCCACTAAGGATAATTTTGACCGCTGTCCAGTGATCTACTCCTAGATCATTATTGTACTCCCTTGCCAAAATCAGTGTAGGTTATACAATAGATCTGGTACATAGCATGGCATACTTTATAGAACCTATGGCCAAGGCATAGGGAATGTCTTTCATTCTCTTTCTATCTTCTGCCGTGGTCGGGTTTTGAGTCTTACTTGATTTCACACCTTGTAACACAGGCAAGAACTCTTTATTTGACTGTTCCATTTTGAACTACTTCAAAATCTTGTCAAGGTATGTACTCATTGAAAACTTATCAAGTGATTTGATCTATCTCTATAGATCTTGATGCTCAATATGTAAGCAGCTTCACTGAGGTCTTTCTTTGAAAAACTCCTTTCAAATACTCGTTTATGCTTTGCAGAATAATTCTACACTATTTCCGATCAACAATATGTCATTTACATATACTTATCAGAAATGTTGTAGTGCTCCCACTCACTTTCTTGTAAATACAGGCTTCACCACAAGTCTGTAGCATATGCTTTGATCAACTTATCAAAGCATATATTCCAACTTCGAGATGCTTGCACCAGTCCATAGATGGATCGCTGGAGCTTGCATTTTGTTAACACCTTTAGGATTGACAAAACCTTCTGGTTGCATCATATACAACTCTTCTTTAAGAAATCCATTAAGGATTGCAGTTTTGTTATCCATTTGCCAGATTTCAGAAAATGCGGCAATTGCTAACATGATTCGGACAGACTTAAGCATAGATACGAGTGAGAAACTCTCATCGTAGTCAACACTTTGAACTTGTCGAAAACCTTTTGCGACAATTCTAGCTTTGTAGATAGTAACACTACTATTAGCGTCCGTCTTCCTCTTGAAGATCCATTTATTTTCTATGGCTTGCCGATCATCGGGCAAATCCATCAAAGTCCATACTTTGTTCTCATACATGGATCATATCTCAGATTTCATGGCCTCAAGCCATTTCGCGGAATCTGGGCTCATCATGGCTTCCTCATAGTTCGCAAGTTCGTCATGGTCTAGTAACATGACTTCCAGAACAGGATTACCGTACCACTCTGGTGCGGATCTCACTCTGGTTTACCTACGAGATTCGGTAGTTACTTGATCTGAAGTTACATGATCATCATCATTAGCTTCCTCACTAATTGGTGTAGCAGTCACAAGAACAGATTTCTGTGATGAACTACTTTCCAATAAGGGAGAAGGTACAATTACCTTAACAAGTTCTACTTTCCTCCCACTCACTTCTTTCGAGAGAAACTCCTTCTCTAGAAAGGATCCATTATAAGCAACGAATGTCTTGCCTTAGGATCTGTGATAGAAGGTGTACCCAACAGTCTCCGTTGGGTATCCTATGAAGACATAGTTCTCCGATTTGGGTTTGAGCTTATCAGGATGAAACTTTTTCGTATAAGCATCACAACCCCAAATTTTAAGACAAGACAACTTTGGTTTTCTCGCCAAACCACAGTTCATAGGGTGTCGTCTCAACGGATTTAGATGGTGCCCTTTTTAATGTGAATGCAGTTGTCTCTAATGTATAAACCCCAAAACGATAGTGGTAGATCGGTACGAGACATCATAGATCGCACTATATCTAATAAAGTACGGTTATGACGTTCGGATACACCATTACACTGTGGTGTTCCAGGTGGCACGATTTTGTGAAACTATTCCACATTGTTTTAACTGAAGACCAAACTCGTAACTCAAATATTTGTCTCCGCGATCAGATCGTAGAAACTTTTATTTTCTTGTTACGATGATTCTCTACTTCACTCCGAAACTCTTTGAACTTTTCAAATGTTTCAGACTTATGTTTCATCAAGTAGATATACCCATATCTGCTCAAATCATCTGTGAAGGTTAGAAAATAATGATACTTGTCGCAAGCCTTAATATTCATCGGACCATATACATCAGTATGTATGATTTCCAACAAATCTGTTGCTTGCTCCATTGTTCCGGAGAACGGCGTTTTAGTCATCTTGCCCAAGAGGCATGGTTCGCAAGCATCAAGTGATTCATAATCAAGTGATTCCAAAATCCCATCAGCATGGAGTTTCTTCATGCGCTTTACACCAATATGACCTAAACGGCAGTGCCACAAATAGGTTGCACTATCATTATTAACTTCGCATCTTTTGGTTTCAATATTATGAATATGTGTATCACTACGATCGAGATCCAATGAACTATTTTCATTGGGTGTGTATGACCATAAAAGGTTCTATTCATGTAAACAGAACAACAATTGTTCTCTAACTTAAATGAATAATCGTATTGCAATAAACATGATCAAATCATATTTATGCTCAACGCAAACACCAAATAACACTTATTTAGGTTCATCACTAATCCCGAAAGTATAGGGAGTGTATGATGATGATCATATCAATCTTGGAACCACTTCCAACACACATCGTCACTTCATTCTTAACTAATCTTTGTTCATTCGGCAACTCCCGTTTCGAGTTACTACTCTTAGCAACTGAACCAGTATCAAATACCGAGGGGTTGCTATGAACACTAGTAAAATACACATCAATAATCTGTATATCAAATATACCTTTGTTCACTTTGCCATCCTTCTTATCCGCCTAATACTTGGGGCAGTTCCGCTTCCAGTGACCAGTCCTTTTGCAGTAAACGCACTCAGTCCCAGGCTTAGGTCCAGACTTGGGCTTCTTCACTTGAGCAACAACTTGCTTTCCGTTCTTCTTGAAGTTCCCCTTCTTCCCTTTGCCCTTTTCTTGAAACTAGTGGTCTTGTTAACCATCAACACTTGATGTTTTTCTTGATTTCTACCTTCGTCGATTTCAGCATCACGAAGAGCTTGGGAATTACTTTCGTCATCCCTTGCATATTATAGTTCATCACGAAGTTCTACTAACTTGGTGATGGTGACTAGAGAATTCTGTCAATCACTATCTTATCTGGAAGATTAACTCCCACTTGATTCAAGCGATTGTAGTACCCAGACAATCTGAGCACATGCTCACTAGTTGAGCGATTCTCCTCCATCTTTTAGCTATAGAACTTGTTGGAGACTTCATATCTCTCAACTCGGGTATTTGCTTGAAATATTAACTTCAACTCCTGGAACATCTCATATGGTCCATGACGTTCAAAATGTCTTTGAAGTCCCGATTCTAAGCCGTTTAAGCATGGTGCACTAAACTATTAAGTAGTCATCATATTGAGCTAGCAAAACGTTCATAACGTCTGCATCTGCTTCTACAATAGGTCCGTCACCTAGCGGTGCATCAAGGACATAATTCTTCTGTGCAGCAATGAGGATAAACCTCAGATCACGGATCCAATCCGCATCATTGCTACTAACATCTTTCAACACAATTTTCTCTAGGAACATATCAAAATAAACATAGGGAAGCAACAACGCGAGCTATTGATCTACAACATAGATATGCTAATACTACTAGGACTAAGTTCATGA
This sequence comes from Aegilops umbellulata, assembly GCA_032464435.1. Taxonomy (NCBI): domain Eukaryota; kingdom Viridiplantae; phylum Streptophyta; class Magnoliopsida; order Poales; family Poaceae; genus Aegilops; species Aegilops umbellulata. The sequence goes on from CP136059.1 coordinate 460,801,624, forward strand.
TAAATTAAAGTTCAATTAATCATATTACTTAAGAACTCCCACTTAGATAGACATCCCTCTAATCCTCGAAGTGATCACGTGATCCAAATCAAACTAAACCATAACCGATCATCACGTGAAATGGATTAGTTTTCAATGGTGAACATCATCATGTTGATCATATCTACTATATGATTCACGCTCGACCTTTCGGTCTCCGTGTTCCGAGGTCATATCTTATATGCATAGCTCATCAAGTATAACCTGTGTATTCCGCGTGTGCAACTGTTTTGCACCCGTTGTATTTGAACATAGAGCCTATCACACCCGATCATCACGTGGTGTCTCAGCACGAAGAACTTTCGCAATGGTGCATACTCAGGGAGAACACTTCTTGATAATTAGTGAGAGATCATCTAATAATGCTACCGTCAATCAAAGCAAGATAAGATGCATAAAAGATAAACATCACATGCAATCAATATAAGTGATATGATATGGCCATCATCATCTTGTGCTTGTGATCTCCATCTCCGCAGCACTGTCATGATCACCATCGTCACCGGCGCGACACCTTGATCTCCATCGTAGCATCGTTGTCGTCTCGCCAATCTTATGCTTCTACGACTATCGCTACCGCTTAGTGATAAAGTAAAGCATTACAGGGCGATTGCATTGCATACAATAAAGCGACAACCATACGGCTCCTGCCGGTTGCGGATAGCTCGGTTACAAAACATGATCATCTCATACAATAAAATTTAGCATCATGTCTTGACCATATCACATCACAACATGCCCTGCAAAAACAAGTTAGACGTCCTCTACTTTGTTTGTTGCAAATTTTACGTGGCTGCTACGGGCTGAAGCAAGAACCAATCTCACCTACGCATCAAAACCACAATGATACTTCGTCAAATAGACTCCGTTTTAACCTTCTCAAGGACCGGGCGTAGCCATACTCGGTTCAACTAAAGTTGGTGAGACAGTCTCCCGCAAGCCATCTGTGTGCAAAGCACGTTGAGGGAACCGGTCTCGCGTAAGCGTACGCGTAAGGTTGGTCCGGGTCGTCTCATCCAACAATACCGCTGACCCAAAGTATGACATGCTGGTAGGCAGTACGACTTGTATCGTCCACAACTCACTTGTGTTCTACTCGTGCAAATAACATCAAACCATAAAAACCTAGGCTCGGATGCCACTGTTGGGGAACGTAGTAATTTCAAAAAAATTCCTACGCACACGCAAGATCATGGTGATGCATAGCAACGAGAGGGGAGAGTGTTGTCTACGTACCCTCGTAGACCGAAGCGGAAGCGTTGACGCAACATAGAGGAAGTAGTCGTATGTCTTCCCGATCCGAACGATCCAAGCACCGTTACTCCGGCACCTCCGAGTTCTTGGCACACGTACAGCTCGATGACGCACCCCTAGCTCCGATCCAGCAAAGCTTCGGGGAGGAGTTTCGTCAGCACGACGGCGGGGTGACAATCTTGATGTTCTATCGGCGCAGGGCTTCGCCTAAGCACTGCAACGATATATTCGAGGTGGAATATGGTGGAGGGGGGCACCGCACACGGCTAAGGAACGATCACGAAGATCAACTTGTGTCTCCATGGGGTGCCCCCTGCCCCCGTATATAAAGAGCAAGGGAGGGAGGAGGCCGACCCTAGGTTTGGGCGCGCCAGGGTAGTCCTACTCCCACCGGGAGTAGGATTCCACCTTTCCTAGTCCAACTAGGTCAAGGGGGGGAAAGAGGGGAAGAGGGGAAGGAAGGGAGAGAGGGGCCGCGCCCCAAACCCCTTGTCCAATTCGGACTGGGCTTGGGAGGGGCACGCGCCACCTCTTGGTCCTTCCCACTAAGGCCCATCAAGGCCCATTGCTTCTTCCTCGTATTCCCGTAACTCCCCGGTACCTCCGAAAATACCCGAACCACTCAGAACCCTTACGATGTCCGAATATAGTCGTCCAATATATCGATCTTTACGTCTTGACCATTTCGAGACTCCTCGTCATGTCCCCGATCGCATCCGGGACTCCGAACTCCTTCGGTACATCAAAATTCATAAACTCATTATATAACTGTCGTCGAAACCTTAAGCGTGCGGACCCTACGGTTCAAGAACAATGTAGACATGACCGAGACACGTCTCCGGTCAATAACCAATAGCGGGACCTGGATGCCCATATTGGCTCCTACATATTCTACGAAGATCTTTATCGGTCAGACCGCATAACAACATACGTTGTTCCCATTGTCATCGGTACGTTACTTACCCGAGATTCGATCGTCGGTATCCAATACCTAGTTCAATCTCGTTACCGGTAAGTCTCTTTACTCGTTCCGTAATACATCATCTCACAACTAACACATTAGTTGCAATGCTTGCAAGGCTTATGTGATGAGCATTACCGAAAGGGCCCAGAGATACCTCTCCGACAATCGGAGTGACAAATCCTAATCTCGAAATACGCCAACCTAACATCTACCTTTGGAGACACCTGTAGTACTCCTTTATAATCACCCAGTTACGTTGTGACGTTTGGTAGTACCCAAAGTGTTCCTCCGGTAAATGGGAGTTGCATAATCTCATAGCCAAAGGAACATGTATAAGTCATGAAGAAAGCAATAGCAACATACTAAACGATCGGGTGCTAAGCTAATAGAATGGGTCATGTCAATCAGATCATTCAACTAATGATGTGATCCCGTTAATCAAATAACAACTCTTTGTTCATGGTTAGGAAACATAACCATCTTTGATTAACAAGCTAGTCAAGTAGAGGCATACTAGTGACACTCTGTTTGTTTATGTATTCACACATGTATCATGTTTCCGGTTAATACAATTCTAGCATGAATAATAAACATTATCATGATATATAAGGAAATAAATAATAACTTTATTATTGCCTCTAGGGCATATTTCCTTCAACTGCGTCGCGTTTTGCGCCGATGCGTGCCAGGACGTCTGCCGCCTGATTGTTCTCCCGGGCTATATGATGAAATTCGAGCCCTTCGAACCGAGCTGACATTTTTAGGATGGCGTTGTGATAAGCTGCCATTTTTGGATCCTTGACATCGAAGTCTCCATTTATTTGGGATATTGCAAGGTTTGAATCCCCTCGCACCTCTAGGCGTTGAATGCCCATGGATACTGCCATCCGGAGACCGTGTAAAAGGGCCTCATATTCGGCTGCATTGTTGGAGTCTGTGTACATAATCTGGAGTACGTATTGGACTGTGTCTCCCGTGGGGGACGTCAAAACGATGCCAGCCCCCAGAACCGGCCAACATTTTAGAGCCGTCGAAATGCATGAACCAGTTTGAGTATGTGTCCTACTCTTTAGGGAGTTCGGCCTCCGTCCATTCTGCGACGAAGTCGGCCAAAACTTGCGACTTAATAGCTCATCGTGGCTTATAAGTTATATCGAATGGGAGGAGCTCGATGGCCCATTTTGCAATCCGGCCCGTTGCTTCGCGGTTGTTTATAATATCATTAAGTGGTACTTCGGAGGCTACTATTATCGAACACTCTTGAAAGTAGTGTCGCAGCTTCCGGGATGCCATGAATACCGCGTATGCAATCTTTTGGTAATGCGGGTACCGTGATTTGCATGGAGTGAGGACAGTGGACACATAGTAGACCGGCTTTTGAAGGGGGAATTTGTGTCCGTCCGTTTCTCATTCGACGACGAGCACTGCGCTAACAACCTGGTCGGTTGCTGCAATGTACAATAGCATTGGTTCGCCGATATTTGGCGCGGCCAGGACTGGGTTTGTTGCCAATATGGCTTTTATTTCGTCGAGTCCGGCCGTGGCGGCATCCGTCCACTCGAAGTGGTCGCTGCGCCGAAGGAGGCGATAGAGGGGTAGTGCCTTTTCCCCCAAGCGGGAGATGAAGCGGCTCAGAGCCGCCACGCATCCGGTCAATTTTTGTATTTGTTTGAGGTCCTTTGGGATATCCAATTGCGACAAAGCTCGGATCTTGGCTAGATTTGCTTCAATTCCTCTGCCGGATATGATGAAGCCCAAGAGCTTTCCGGCTGGAATGCCGAAAACGCATTTTTCCGGGTTGAGCTTGATGTCGTATGTTCGGAGGTTATCAAATGTAAGCCTCAAGTCGTCTACTAGAGATTCGACATGTCTTGTTTTTATGACCACATCATCCACGTATGCCTCCACTGTTTTGCCGATCTGGTTTGCCAGACATGTCTGAATCATGCGCTGATATGTTGCACCGGCGTTTTTGAGCCTGAAGGGCATTGTGTTGAAGCAGAATGGGTCGTATGGTGTGATGAATGCCGTTGCGGCTTGGTCTGACTCTACCATCTTGATTTGATGGTAGCCGGAGTATGCGTCGAGGAAACACAACGAATCGTGTCCAGTAGTAGCGTCGATAATTTGATCGATGCGGGGGAGGGGGAAGGGATCCTTTGGGCAAGCCTTGTCAAGGTCTTTAAAATTAACGCACAAGCGCCAGGACTTGTCCTTCTTTGGTACCATCACCAGGTTTGCTAGCCATTCCGGATGTTTTATATCTCTGATGAATCCGGCCTCCAATAGCTTGGCTAGCTCCTCTCCCATGGCCTGTCTCTTGGGTTCAGAGAAACGCCGAAGGGCTTGTTTGACAGGTTTGAATCCTTTTAGGATATTTAAGCTGTGTTCGGCCAGCCTGCGTGGGATTCCTGGCATGTGAGAAGGGTGCCAGGCGAAGATGTCCCAATTTTCACGTAGGAATTCTCGCAGTGCGGCGTCTACATCAGGGTTTAACTGCGCCCCGATGGAAGCTGTTTTATTGGGGTCCATTGGATGGACCTGGAATTTGATTATTTCATCTGCTGGTTTGAAGGAGGTGGACTTGGATCTTTTGTCGAGTATCACATCGTCCCTGTTCACCATGGAGCGCAACGCAGTCAGCTCCTCAGCCGCTAGGGCTTCGGATAGTGCCTTGAGGGCCAGTGCGGCTGTCTTATTTTCGGCACAGAGTGCTGTGTCCGGATCACTAGCGAGAGTGATGATTCCATTTGGCCCGGGCATCTTGAGCTTCATGTACCCGTAATGGGGTATTGCTTGGAAGATTGTAAATGCTTCCCGCCCGAGCAAAGCATGGTATCCGCTACTGAACGGGGCCACATGGAACGTGACCTCTTCGGACCTGTAATTATCCGGCGTGCCGAACACCACATCTAGTGTGACTTTTCCTGTACAGCGCGCTTCCCGACTGGGGATTATTCCTCTAAAGGTTGTGCTGCTTCGCTCAATGCGGTTCTAGTCTATTTCCATTTTTGAAGGGTTTCCTCGTAAATGAGGTTCAATCCGCTGCCTCCATCCATGAGTACCTTGGTGAGGCGAAAGCCGTCCACTATTGGACTGAGGACCAGTGCGGCTGGTGCTCGGGCTGTTCAGAATTTAGGTTCATCACTGGCACTAAAAGTAATAGCCGTGTCACTCCATGGGTTTATTGTTGCTACTTGGTAGACTTCGGCGAGGCTGCGGAGTGTTCTTTTTCGCATATTATTTGATGCGAAAGTCTCGAAGAATGTTAAGACTGTACTGGTGACCCTGGGGTGGCTTTCTGCAGCCTCCGGAATTAGGAGATCTTCACCCATTTTGGCCACCTTCCGGAGTATCCAACATGCTCTAAGGCTATGAGTTGGCGTGGCGCCCTCTGTACTGTGAATTTTACAGGGTCCATCAAGCCATCCTTCTAGTACGGTTCCATGCCCTGTAGAGGGTTTTGGTTTTTTGGTGTTCAACCCGGGTGTTTGACGATGATGCACCTTTTTATTTCGGACGGGGTTTCTATTCAGCGCCGGATTGTCCCAAAATTTTATTCCGGTTTTCCAGGCGCTTTCCATCGCACAGTACTTTTGTACTATGGACGCCAAGTCAGCGAAGCGAGTAATATCGCGACGACTTATGGCGTTGAGGATTCCCTTGTCCGTGCAATTATTGCAGAATATTGAAATTGCGTCTTCCTCGCGGTAGTCCTTTATCCTGTTCATAACCAGGAGGAATCTGGCCCAGTAATGATGTACTGTTTCTTCGGGCTTTTGCCGGATTTGGGATAGATCGCTTACGTTCGGGTGGGTGGGTGTAATTAAATCCGAAACCTCACCCAATCTAAGACTCAAAGGCCAAGGAGTTTCCGAACTCTGAAGTTTGGATTCTTGGAAGTTGTCCAATGAATCCAGCCCGCTGCCTGATTCTAAGTTCAGGTCTTGAGTTACATCCTCCCCTCCGCGGGTATCCGGCTTGGAGGGATCGGGAATCTGGACGTAGCTAGTCCTTAAGATAGATGAAGGATCGCCGCACTGCGCCTCGACCATGGCAACGTAATGGGTGGCTTGGGGAGAGTTAATTTCTCTTAGATCGGGTTTAAGCCCAACTTGGTCGTAATCTGTAGCGACCCCCATGGCGGCGATGCGATCCAAGAGCTCGTTTACGGAAGAGAGCTCCATTGGATCTAACTGCTCGACGAGTTCTGAGCTAACATGAATATTGCTTTTGATGACTCGAGAGGTCACCGTCGGTGCAACAGCCGAACAGGTGGTCATAAGAAAACCACCTAGCCGGAGAGTTTGGCCGATAGCCAAGGCTCCCTTAGTAACGGCGCCGTCTTTAAAGACGGGAAGAGGCATCCTTCCTGATCGCGACAGCACAGAGGAACTCTCAATGAAAGCACCAATGTCGGTGTCAAAACCGGGGGATCTCGGGTAGGGGGTCCCGAACTGTGCGTCTAGGCGGATGGTAACAGGAGACAAGGGACACGAAGTTTTACCCAGGTTCGGGCCCTCTCGATGGAGGTAAAACCCTACGTCCTGCTTGATTAATATTGATGATATGGGTAGTACAAGAGTAGATCTACCACGAGATCAAGGAGGCTAAACCCAGAACCTAGCCTATGGTATGATTGTTGTATGTTATGTTGTCCTACGGACTAAAACCCTCCGGTTTATATAGACACCGGAGAGGGTTAGGGTTACACAAAGTCGGTTACTATGGTAGGAGATCTAAATATCCGCATGGCCAAGCTTGCCTTCCACGCCAAGGAAAGTCCCATCCGGACACGGGACGAAGTCTTCAATCTTGTATCTTCATAGTCCAGGAGTCCGGCTGAAGGTATAGTCCGGCCATCCGAACACCCCCTAATCCGGGACCCCCTCAATAACTTTGAGGTACTTTCGTACCCTACCATAATCTCTTCGTTTGGTTTCCGCTATTAGTGGCTTTGGAGTGACTCTTTGTTGCATGTTGAGAGATAGTTATATGATCCAATTATGTTTTTATTGTTGAGAGAACTTGCACTAGTGAAAGTATGAACCCTAGTCCTTGTTTCCTATCGTTGCAATACCGTTTACACTCACTTTTACCGCTTCTTACCTTGCTGTTTTTATATTTTCAGTTTACAAAAACCTATATCTACCATCCATATTGCACTTGTATCACCATCTCTTCGCCGAACTAGTGCACCTATACAATTTACCATTGTATTGGGTGTGTTGGGGACACAAGAAACTCTTTGTTATTTGGTTGCAGGGTTGCTTGAGCGAGACCATCTTCATCCTACGCCTCCGACGGATTGACAAACCTTAGGTCATCCACTTGAGGGAAATTTGCTACTGTCCTACAAACCTCTGCACTTGGAGGCCCAACAATGTCTACAAGAAGAAGGTTGTGTAGTAGACATCATCAGCCGACTCCTCCTCCAAGTCCGCGGCGTCAGCCGGCTCCTCCTCCAATTCCGCCTTCTCTCTGTCGAATTGCATGACTTGTTTTATCTCTGCTATATTAGTCATGCTTTATCTAGTATTTCTGTCAATAAAATCATTCGGTAAATTGCTCATATTTCCAACAATCCAAAAACCTTATTATAGGCAATATACCCCGAGTGGTTTTGCTGCTTCCATGAGACCTCCTATGTTTGAGGGTATCCACTATAAGAGGTGGCGCGTGAGAGCAGTCTTATGGTTTCAAACCATGAGTTGCTATGACGCCACTCTTGGCAAACCTGAAGAAGAGCTTGATGCTCAACAGGCACAAGCTTTTCAGAAAATGGATACTCTGTTTAAGGCTGCTCTCTTGAGTGTTCCTGGTGAGAACATAGTTGATTCTTATGCGTCAATTGATAATGGAAAAGATATTTGGGATGCACTCGAGGCCAAGTTTGGGGTCCCAGATGCTGGCACTGAGTTGTACATCATGGAGCAATTCTATGATTACAGGATAACTGAAGAGCGCTCCGTGGTTGAGCAAGCTCATGAGATACAGTCATTTGCTAGAGAACTTGAGCACTTCAGTTGTATGCTACCAGTCAAGTTTGTTGCCGGAGGTATCATCACTAAGCTTCCTCCTTCGTGGAGGAACTTTGCTACCTTATTGAAGCATAAGAGACCGTAGTTTTCCGACCCGGATCTCACTGGCTCTCTTGATGTGGAAGAAAAGGCGATAGCAAAGGATACACGTGCTCGAGGTATTTAGGGAGGATCTAGTGCCAATCTGGTACATAAGAAGAACTTACAACCCCACAAGTTCGAGCACAAGGGCAAGTTTGATGGTAAATAAAAGTTTGATGGCAAGAACAAGGCTGTGCAACACACGAATTTCAAGAAGAAGATTGACAAGAAGAAAGGTGTTTGTCATGTGTGTGGGGATCCTGATCATTGGGCTCCTAGTTGCCCTAATCGCTATGACAAGCATCATCCTAGGAAAGGTGGCAACACCGCTAATGTTGTCATTGGAGACACTGACATGAAGGATGCTGGGTATGGTATATTTCCCACTATTCTTTCCGTATGTCACTCTCCTGATTGGTTGATTGACACGGGTGCTAATGTGCATGTATGCGGTGATATTTCAATGTTTTCGTCTTATCAGACCGCAGGGACTTCAACCGTGCTGATGGGCAATGGTTCAAGTGCTTCTGTTCGTGATGTTGGCACGGTCGATCTGAAGTTTACTTGGGGAAAGATCGTGCGGCTAAATAACATGCATTATGTCCCCTCCGTCAATAGAAATCTTGTTAGCGGATCTCTTCTGTGTAGAGATGGCTACAAGCTTGTCTTTGAGTCGAATAAATTTGTAATATCCAAGTATGGAACCTATGTTGGTAAAGGCTATGAGTTAGGAGGCCTGATTCATTGATCCTTATCAGACGTTTGCAATAAAGTTGTTAATTATATTTGCAAAAATAGTGAATCAAATGTGTGGCATTCACGTCTTTGTCATGTTAACTTTGGTTGCATGTCGCGACTAGCGAAGTTGAACTTAATCCCTAGTTTCACTATTGTCAAGGGATCCGAGTGTCAAGTGTCTATGCAAGCAAAGCAACCTCGTAAGTCTCATGTGACTGTGCAAACGAGAAATCTTGCCCCTCTAGAACTCATACATTCAGATCTATGTGAAATGAATGGGTTTTTGACAAAAGGTGGAAAGAAATATTTCATGACGTTAATTGACGATTCCACTAGATACTGCCATGTGTATCTTCTGAAATCTAAGGATGAGGCTTTGAACTTTTTCAAGATCTATAAAGCTGAAGTGGAAAACCAACTTGATCGAAAAATCAAGAGGCTTAGTTCCGACCGTGGTGGAGAGTATTTTTCCAATGAATTTGATGCTTTTTGTGTGGAACATGGTATAATCCATGAGATGACACCTCCCTATTCACCTCAGTCAAATGGGGTGGCCGAAAGAAAGAACCGTACTCTAACAGATTTGGTTAACGCCACGTTAGACACATCGGGTCTCTCCAAGGCATGGCGGGGGGAGGCGATATTTACTGCATGTCATGTCCTAAACCGAGTTCCCACAAAGAATAAAGAGATAACTCCATTCGAGGAATGGGAGAAGAAAATATTAAAACTCTCTTATCTACGGACCTGGGGTTGTTTGGCGAGAGTCAATGTGCCAATTCCAAAGAAGCGCAAGCTTGGACCAAAGACCGTGGATTGTGTTTTCCTGGGATATGCTTTTCATATCATTGGTTATAGATTCTTGGTTGTAAAATCTGAGGTACCTAACATGCATGTCGGTACGATCATGTAGTCGAATGATGCGACTTTCTTTGAAGATATCTTTCCCATGAAGGATATGGCTACCTCCTCTAGTCAGGAGATGCCTAGTTCATCGAATCAGGAACCAATTACAATTACCGAAATGCCATTTTGATGGAACACTTTGAAAGTCTTGTCGAGGAGAACAATGAAGTTCCTACTAGGAGCAAGAGACAGAGGACTGCAAAATCCTTTGGTGATGATTTTCTTGTGTATCTCATAGATGATAATCCCAGTTCTATTTCAGAGGCCTATGCATCTGAAGATGCTGACTGCTGGAAGGAAGCAGTTCATAGCGAGTTGGATTCCATCTTGGTGAATGAAACTTGGGAGATAACTGATCGTCCTTATGGGTGCAAACCTATAGGATGCAAATGGGTATTCAAGAAAAAGCTTAGGCCTGATGGTACTATTGAAAAGTACAAGGCTCAGCTCGTCGCTAAGGGTTATACCCAAAAGGAAGGTGAAGACTTCTTTGATACTTACTCACCTGTGGCTCGACTGCCGACTATTCAAGTTCTACTTTCACTAGCTGCCTCACATGGTCTTCTCGTTCATTAAATGGATGTTAAGGCTGCTTTCCTAAATGGAGAGTTGGACGACGAGATTTATATGGAACAACTAGATGGGTTTGTACTAGATGGTCAGGAAGGAAAAGTGTGCAAGTTGCTGAAGTCTTTGTATGGACTCAAGCAAGCACCCAAACCGTGGCATGAGAAGTTTGAAAGAACTTTAACAGCTGCAGGCTTTGTTGTAAACGAAGCTGACAAATGTGTCTACTATCGCCACGGTGGAGGCAAGGGAGTTATCCTTTGCTTGTATGTTGACGACATATTGATTTTCGGAAGAAATCTGGATGTTATTAAGGAGGTCAAGGATTTCCTATCTCGTTGTTTTGAGATGAAGGATTTAGGAGTGGCTGGTGTCATTCTGAACATCCAGTTGTTGAGAGACGATGATGGTGGGATTACATTGCTTCAATCTCACTATGTGGAAAAGATCTTAAGTCGCTTTGGCTATAGTGACTGCAAGCCCCCTCCAACACCATATGATGCTAGTGTGCTGCTTCGAAAGAATCGAAGAATTGCTAGAGATCAATTGAAGTATTCTCAGATTATCGGCTCGCTTATGTACTTAGTCAGTGCTACAACACCTGACATCTCTTTTGCTGTTAGCAAACTGAGTCGGTTTGTCTCAAAACCAGGAGATGTACATTTGAAAGCTCTTGAGAGAGTTTTGCGTTATTTGAAAGGCATTGCGAATTATGGAATTCACTACACTAGGCACCCAAAGGTGCTTGAAGGGTATAGTGACTCAAACTGGAACTCAGATGCTGATGAGATAAAGGCCACGAGTTGATATGTATTCACTCATGGAGGTGGCGCTGTTTCTTGGAAGTCTTTCAAGCAGACCATCTTAACGAGGTGCACAATGGAAGCAGAACTCACAGCACTAGATACAGCTAGAGTCGAAGTAGATTGGCTTCGTCGGCTCTTCAATGACTTGCCGGTTGTTGAGAAACCTGTACTGGGTATCCTTATGAACTGTGACAATCAAACTGTGATCACGAAAGCGAGCAGCTCAAAGGATAACATGAAGTCATCAAGACACGTTCACTGAAGGTTGAAGTCTGTTAGGAAATTGAAAAACTCCAGAGTTATTGCATTGGATTATGTCCAAATGTCCAAGAATCTGGCAGATCCTTTTACTAAGGGTCTATCACGTAATGTGATAGATAATGCATCGAGGGAGATGGGTATGAGACCCACAATATGAGTTGTTCACCGTGGTAACCTATTCTTTGTGATCGGAGATCCCGTGAATTAGATGTGGAATGCAAGCTGTTGGTCAACTGAGAGGAGAGTATCCTTACTATCAACAATACCACTCCATGAAGATGCAATACTCTCGTAATCTACATGGCAGGTTGATGTATATCTTAATGTGTTCTAACTGGCACATTGAAGCAGAGATGTCGTCCTGCAGAGCATCTTTTGAAGAACACACTTATATGAGTCTGATTGTTAAACGTCGCAATCTATGATAGTAGGGTTCTCTCTAGTAAAGTCATGAAAGGTCTCGGAGTATGACGCATTGCTACCTCTTGAGCACTGCGTTGGATTTCCCCGAAGAGGAGAGGATGATGCAGCAAAGTAGCGTAAGTATTTCCCTTAGTTTTTGAGAACCAAGGTATCAATCCAGTAGGAGGCCACGCTCGAGTCCCTCGTACCTACACAAAAATAATAGCTCCATGCAACCAACGCGATTAGGGGTTGTCAATCCCTTCACGGTCACTTACGGGGGTGAGATCTGATAGAGATGATAGATAATATTTTTGGTATTTTTGATATAGAGATGCAACGTGAAAAGTAAAAAGCAAGCAAGATTAAAGTGATGGAGATTAATATGAGGAAAATAGACCCGGGGGCCATAGGTTTCACTAGTGGCTTCTCTCAAGAGCATAAGTATTCTACGGTGGGTGAACAAAATACTGTTTTTTTTACCTTGAAGACTGCAGGGTTTACACCCCACAGAATTTTATTAAAAAAATAAGACAGGAAGTACAGCAAAGAGTTCCTTAAGAAAAGGAACTGGGCAGGAAAGGAAAGAAAAAGAAAAACTGTACAAACTAGTCTATACAGAAAAGAAAAGTCTAACTAAAAAGATTAGAAATGCAGGGCCCCTCAAGGAGGCAGGAAATCAATCCATCTGATCAAAGCATCCCCGTGTCTTGACTTGATTCTGTGAGCCAAGAGAGAGATGTCTTGGACAAAGCCATTCCTCCACTGCCTAAAGGTTGATTTGAGATTCCTGAAGACTTTGCCATTCCTGACTTTCCAAATATTCCACCAAGTGAGGAAGACCACTTCAGAGAACAAAGGCTTATTGAAGTCCTTCCTAGCATGGTGTGCAATCTACACCATATCCTGACCATTGAGCCATGAAATTTGTAGATAGTTCCATACTCTCATGCTAAAGTTGCAATGGAAGAATAAATGATTCCTGTCTTCAAGTGTTCCTATGTGACAAAGTACACACTCAGGCCCATCATTAATCTTCCACTTCCTACGTTGAATCATATCTTTGGTGTTTTCTCTGTCCATAATGACGAGCTAGGCAAACATTTTAATTGTCATAGTACAGCATGATTTCCATATCCAACAGAGAAGAGGGTTGACAGGAATTGGCTCATGAACAAAGTTATAGTATTTCTTTGCTGTAAACCCAGCTTTCCTCCCATGTTTCCATTGCCAGGAATCATTAGCAGCAACATCCAAGGAAATCTCAGCCATAATTCCAGACAGTTGGTTAAACTCCCTATAGGCCAATTCAGATAGTGGCAAGGAGAACATGCTCTGAAACTCACTGGTCTGCAGCACTTGCATAACAGAGGAATTCTTTTGCAAGCAGAAGGAAAAAAGTCTGGGGAATCTGTCTTGGAGTGGTATGCATGAGTTATCAATTTCCCAAGAATCAGACCAGAATAGCAAAGAGTCCCCTCTTCCCACAGATACAGAAGAAATAGCCCTGAATTTATCCTTTAGCTTACAGATGTCCCTCCACCAAAAGGAGCCACACAAAGCAGTGTCATGAGGAACCCTCTGATAATAGTAACTGTCCCAGATCAAATGAACCCATGGTACATCTACTTTGTTATAGAACTTATTGAGGAATTTCATTAACAGAGATTCATTTTGCAGGCCCAGGTTGAGTATGCCAAGCCAACCCTTAAGTTTGGGCATGCAGACCAAAGGCCAAGCAGCCAGAGAATTCCCCTTCTCCTGACCATATTTTCTCCATAGACATTGTCTTTGTATTCTTTCCAGTTGCTTTAAAATCGCTTGTGGTATTGATAAACTACAAAGGAAAAAGATTGGCAATGAAGAGATAACAGAGTTTACCAACTGCAGTCTACTACCTTGGGGCAGAAACCATGAGCTAGCAGTTAATCTTCTTTCGATACAGTCGACTAGTGGAAGAACAAATTAATGTTGAGCAATTGACAGAATTGATCATAGTTATGAGAATATCTAGGTATGATCATGTATATAGGCATCACGTCCGAGACAAGTAGACCAACTCCTACCTGCATCTACTACTATTACTCCACTCGTCGACCGCTATCCAGCATGCATCGAGAGTATTAAGTTAAAAACAGAGTAACGCCTTAAGCAAGATGACATGATGTAGAGGGATAGTTTCATGCAATATGATAAAAACCCCATCTTGTTATCCTCGATGGCAACAATACAATACGTGCCTTGCTGCCCCTTCTGTCACTAGGAAAGGACACCGCAAGATTGAACCCAAAGCTAAGCACTTCTCCCATGGCAAGAAAAACCAATCTAGTAGGCCAAACCAAACCGATAATTTGAAGAGACTTGCAAAGATGACCAATCATACATAAAAGAATTCAGAGAATATTCAAATATTATTCATAGATATACTTGATCATAAACCCACAATTCATCGGTCTCAACAATAACACCGCAAAAAGAAGATTACATCGAATAGATCTCCACAAGAGAGGGGGAGAACATTGTATTGAGATCCAAAAAGAGAGAAGAAGCCATCTAGCTAATAACTATGGACCCGTAGGTCTGAGGTGAACTACTCACACTTCATCAGAGGGGCTAGGACGATGTAGAAGCCCTCTGTGATGACGGCCCTCTCCGGCGGAGCTCCGAAACAGGCCCCAAGATGGGATCTCGTGGGTACAGAAGGTTGTGGCGGTGGAATTAGGTTTTTGGCTCCGTATCCGATCGTTTGGGGGTACGTAGGTATATATAGGAGGAAGAAGTATGTCGGTGGAGCTCCGAGGGGCCCACGAGGTAGGGGGCGCACCCCCCACTTTCGTGGCCGCTCGTGGCTTTCTTGACGGAGGGTCCAAGTCTCCTGGGTCTTATCTGATAAGAAAATGACGTTCCCGAAGGTTTCATTCCGTTTGGACTCCGTTTGATATTCTGTTTCTCCGAAACTCTAAAATAGGCAAAAAACAACAATTCGGGGATGGGCCTCCGGTTAATAGGTTAGTCCCAAAAATAATATAGAAGTGGAAAATAAAGCCTAATATAGTCCAAAACAGTAGATAATATAGCATGGAGCAATAAAAAATTATAGATACGTTGGAGACGTATCACGCATAAGCTCCACCCGCGGGGAAGACCCACAGTAGCCACATATCGGTCAAGGCTTTATGTGAAGCTAGACTCACAGAAAACTTGTAGTTCAAGGCCTAGTCCACTATTCAAGTTGCTTACTAGTGTAGCACAGAGTTCTAGGTGGAAGTTCAACTTAACAGTCTCCACTGCAGTACCGGTATATAAAAAGTGTTTTGGAACTAAAGGCAAATTCTATGTGCCTCTAGGATCTGGTGGGGGTTGCTGGAATTTTATCTATTTATGGGCCAACCCAATAACTATTTCTGAAATTCCTAAATAAATCCTAGAGGCCCACTTAGCCCATTTGTGCAAGGCAAGGGATACTACTAAAGTTTAGTCCCACATTGCTAGGTTAGTGGGAGTTGGACCTCCTTATAAGGGAGGTTCTTTCCCCACTTGTACGAGCATGAGAACAAGAGGGACATCCACGCGCGCTCCTCCTCTGCTACCCGCCACGCCATGCCACGCCACGCCACGCCATGCCACTCCACTCCACTCTACTCCTCGTCACGACGCGCCGCGCCGCGGGTTGCGGGAATGAGCCGAGCCGATGTCTAAATTTTTGCCACGCACGACGGGTATACGAAAGGTCGCGCGGGATGTAGTGGACACTGAATCAGAATGGCTCGCCTCTTCGTTCGCTTCGTCCCCCTCTGTTGCTTCACCTCCCGTCGCAGCCTATTCGCCTCCTTCTCCTGTGCCTATATAAGAGAGGTACCTCCTCTCCAGAGAGACACACCAGAAGATCCTCTTCCTCTCACCACAGAGTTCCTGAGCACTGCGCTGCTGCTATGATCTTCCCCGTCCCGACTTGCGGCATGCACCACAGGTCGGGACAGTAGGCCTCCGAAACTGCACCTTTGAGTCCTGTAAGGGAGAAGGGTGATAAGGTTTTTGGGGAGCGCTCAGAGCGACTACTGACTTCTTTGTCATGGACGCCTCGGACTCCGACGACTTCTTCCCCGATGTCAACAACCTCCTCGACGACATGGTTGGCGAGGACACCGACCCCAAGACTAGTGCATCTGCCCTCCAACGCAACCATGTAGCGATGGAGGTGCTCGTCCTCCTCGCTGACACGGTGACGTATCACCTCCGGGGGGTCATGAAGCCTCTGCACCGTCACTGGCCCACCCGACCGCCACCAAAGAAGGTTCATGTCAATGACGGGCTGGCTCCTCACCAAGCTACGCCCCCCGGCAGGTAGCACCTCGCAGTATAAGCCCGGCGGAGCCCAGTCCCGAACATGGCTCCTCACCAAGCCTAGGCCTCCTCCGCTGAGTCGACGACGAGGTTGCGGGACAGGCATCGTCGACGTCGATGCGGGAATAATTGGTTTAACTAAAAAATAAACTAGTTCTATTAATTTTCTTACTAAAAATAAACAAGTTCTATAGTAAAATTTTAATTAGATCATCAAATCTTACCTAAACTTTCTTACTAAAAATAAATTAATTTTATCAATTCAACTAGTTCAACTAATTCTATTAATTTTCTAACTAATTCTATTACACTTACTAAAAACAGTAAAAAAAACTATATTGAATTTTTTCTATAAACTAAACACCACTGCCCAAATTAGCATCTACTTAATTAGTTACATAACCTACTTCCCTAACTAAAAAACATCTAAGTTAATTAACTAAATTCACCTAAGTTAATTAACTAAATTTCACCTAAGTTACCTAACCTAATGAACTAAATGGAGGGAGGAGGAGTACCTCACGGTGGTGGAGGAGGCCGCCGGGGGAGGAGGCCTACGCGAGGAGGAGGCCGGCGGGGGAGCAGAGCCCGCACGGGCGAGGGTGGCCGGCGGGGGAGGAGGCCGGTGCGAGGGAGGGTGGCTGGCGGGGGAGCAGAGCCGGTGCGGGCGAGGACGGCCGGCGCGAGAGCTCCGGCATGAGGGACGGTGGTGCGCGGGGGAGGGTGACGGCGACGACGGCGGAGAGAGGCGAGTGAGTGTGTGAGGGCGGGGGAGTGAGAGAGAGATTGGTTGAGCGTGGGCCATTGGGCTGGATAAAGAGCCCATAGTTGTAGTGCGTATATGTAGAAAGCGCTACTGCTACGCCCGGTAGCAGTAGCACTGAAGGAAATATGCCCTAGAGGCAATAATAAAGTTATTATTTATTTCCTTACATGTCATGATAAATGTTTATTATTCATGCTAGAATTGTATTAACTGGAAACATAATACATGTGTGGATACATAGACAAACAGAGTGTCACTAGTATGCCTCTACTTGACTAGCTTGTTAATCAAAGATGGTTAAGTTTCCTAACCATGGACAAAGGAGTTGTCATTTGATTAACAAGGTCACATCATTAGTTGAATGATCTGATTGACATGACCCATTCCATTAGCATAGCACCCGATCGTTTAGTATGTTGTTGTTGCTTTTATCCATGACTTATACATGTTCCTTTGACTATGAGATTATGCAACTCCCGTTTGCCGGAGGAACACTTTGGGTGCTACCAAACGTCACAACGTAACTGGGTGATTATAAAGGAGTACTACAGGTGTCACCAAAGGTAGATGTTGGGTTGGCGTATTTCGAGATTAGGATTTGTCACTCCAATTGTGGGAGAGGTATCTCTGGGCCCTCTCGGTAATGCACGTCACTTAAGCCTTGCAAGCATTGCAACTAATGAGTTAGTTGCGGGATGATGTATTACGGAACGAGTAAAGAGACTTGCCGGTAACGAGATTGAACTAGGTATTGGATACCGACGATCGAATCTCGGGCAAGTAACATACCGATGGACAAAGGGAACAACGTATGTTGTTATGCGGTCTGACCGATAAAGATCTTCGTAGAATATGTAGGAGCCAATATGGGCATCCAGGTCCCGCTATTGGTTATTGACCGGACACGTGTCTCGGTCATGTCTACATTGTTCTCGAACCGTAGGGTCCGCACGCTTAAGGTTTCGATGACAGTTATATTATGAGTTTATGAGTTTTGATGTACCGAAGGAGTTCGGAGTCCCGGATGAGATCGGGGACATGACGAGGAGTCTCGAAATGGTCGAGACGTAAAGATCGATATATTGGACGACTATATTCGGACATCGAAAAGGTTCTGAGTGATTCGGGTATTTTCGGGAGTATCGGGGAATTACGGGATTACGGGAGAAGTAATGGGCCTTGATGGGCTTTAGTGGGAAGAGGAAAAAGGCTGCTGCGCCCCCCCTCCCCTCTAGTCCGAATTGGACTAGGGAAAAGGGGGCCGGCCACCTTTCCTACTCCTCCACTTCCTTCTCCCTTCCTCCCCTCTTGATGGACTCCTACTAGGACTTGGAGTCCTAGTAGGACTCCCATCCTGGCCGCACCAATAGCCTTGGCCGGCCTCCTCCTCCTCCATCCTTTATATACTGAGGCAGGGGGCACCCCATGGACACACAAGTTGATCTTCGTGATCGTTCCTTAGCCATGTGCGGTGCCCCCCTCCACCATATTCCACCTCGATCATATCGTTACGGTGCTTAGGCGAAGCCCTGCGACGGTAGAACATCAAGATCGTCACCACGCCGTTGCGCTGACGGAACTCCTTCCCGACGCTTTGCTGGATTGGAGCCCGGGGATCGTCATCGAGCTGAACATGTGCCAAGAACTCGGAGGTGTCGGAGTAACGGTGCTTGGATCGGTCGGATCGTGAAGACGTACGACTACATCAACCGCGTTGATATAACGCTTCCGCTTTCGGTCTACGAGGGTACGTAGACAACACTCTCCCCTCTCGTTGCTATGCATCACCATGATCTTGCGTGTGCGTAGGAAAATTTTTGAAATTACTACGTTCCCCAACAAGCACTTCATACATAAAAGCGCTACTACAATGCCTGGCCTGCCGGCAACGGCGTGGCAATTGTAGTAGTAGTTTTTTTTACTAAAACAGAGCTACTGGTAAGTGCATAGTAGTAGCGCTTTTTATAAAAAGCGCTACTCATAAGCAGTAGCAGCGCTTTATTATAAAAAGCGCTACTACTATGCTACTGTCTATAAGCATTTTCCTAGTAGTGAGTTTTGCTATATTAAAAAGTAATTCTTTCTGCCACTTTAATAGAGCGTGACTATGGCTTGGTTAACCTTAGTTGTGACTCTGGCTGGGACGGTGCTAGCAGATGTACTCGATGGTAGGATTGGATGGATACCATCCCGAACTAAAGGGATTCTGCAATTTTCAAACCCTACCTCCCCACCCCCAATCGCCATTCTAGTTTTGAAAAAAGACTAAAGAAAATGGTAAAAACTTCAAAATTAAGTCCTCTACCGGTTAGGAAAATTAAAAAACATAAATTTTGACATGTCTTGCAGAAAAGTGTTATGAAAATGTAAAATGGCTATAACTTTTTCATACGATGTCGAAAAACGTATAATATATCAAAATGTTCAGCACGAAAACCCGGTTCTGACTTCGACGGCCGTAGGCAGCAAAATTTTAGAATCCTCAAATTCTGAAAGGAAAAAAGTTATCCTCTATTAAGTTTTTCTGAATTTTTGGTCAAACTCTGGTCAAACTACTTATTCAAGAAATATTAGTGTTATTAAATAATAATTATTTTCTAGAATAATAGTTTCAAACTCAAACGGTGCTTCATGCTCAAGTTCAACTCCTAAGGGTTAATAGGATTGACACAGCTTACTAATGTCAGGAAAACAACAAGTGTAGACTTGGAAACTAGTGGGAATAGAACTCGGAAGTTAAACGTGCTTAGGCTGGGGTGTAGTCCATACTTGAGCAATGATGAGGGGTGGTTAGACATTAAATTGACAAATAATTCAGAAATTTGAAAATCAAAAAATAAAAATAAAAAAACAATGCTTTTTTCAAAAAAAATAAAAAAACAAAATTTCAAAAAAAATCCTTTAGTCCCGGTTGGTGTTGCCAACCGGGACTAAAGGTGGAGCTCCAGACAGCGGCCACGTGGAGCTCCTTTAGTCCCGGTTCGTAAGCCAACCGGGACTAAAGGTTTTGGGCTTTAGTCCCGACCTTCAGTCCCGGTTCCAGAACCGGGACTAAAGGCCCTCTGGAATCGGGACTAGAGGCCTGTTTTCTAATAGTGAATGGTACTACCTATTGGATCCAACTTCATTCAGATGTCAGGTTATCACTGAAAGGTCTATCTAGTAGCCCATTTGCATCCGTATGGAAGGTGGTTCTGTAATAGTTCATGTTTCTGCGCAAAAGTAGGAATGTGAATTGACTTGTGTTTCCAAAGCTTCAGACTGATCAAAGATTCTTCCTTTGCTTCATAGCCACAACAACAGTCGGGATTCTCCCTCATTGATATGTCAACCGTATATGGTGGACACTCCATCTCTGATATTTTGACCATCTGTGATGGTCGCTCCCCCCTACCCCTCTCTCCCGTGAATTACCAAGGTATATCACGGGAAGAAGAAGAAGAAGAACAAGAACAAGAAGAAGAAGAAGATGATGATGATGATGATGATGAAGAAGAAGAATAAGAAGAAGAAGAAGAATAAGAAGAAGAAGAAGTCATAGAAGGAACCCCAACAAACTGAAAATCAACCCTAAGATCAGTAAATTAACATTAAATATATCGAGTAATGATATTAAAAAATGGCCTATGTTTTGCTGGAATGTCGTTTAATTCCCGTTCCGGTAAAACACGGGCTCTCGATATGTCCTACTTTCTAGCACAAGTCATGCCGAAATTCATGAATTTTTTTCCATGACTGAGGGAGTCCTGGATTAGGGGGTGTCCGGATAGCCGGACTATACCTTCGGCCGGACTCCTGGATTATGAAGATACAAGATTGAAGACTTCATCCTGTGTCCGGAAGGGACTTTCCTTGGCGTGGAAGGCAAGCTTTGCGATACGGATATGTAGATCTCCTACCATTGTAACCGACTCTGTGTAACCCTAGCCCTCTCCGGTGTCTATATAAACCGGAGGGTTTTAGTCCGTAGGAAAAAAACAACAATCATACCATAGGCTAGCTTCTAGGGTTTAGCCTCCTTGATCTCGTGGTAGATCTACTCTTGTACTACCCATATCATCAATATTAATCAAGCAGGAGTAGGGTTTTACCTCCATCGAGAGGGCTCGAACCTGGGTAAAAACATCGTGTCCCTTGTCTCCTGTTACCATCCGCCTAGATGCACAGTTCGGGACCCCCTACCCGAGATCCGACGGTTTTGACACCGACATTGGTGCTTTCATTGAGAGTTCCTCTGTGTCGTCACTTTTAGGCCCGATGGCTTCTCTGATCATCAACAGCGATGCGGTCCAGGGTGAGACTTTTCTCCCCGGACAGATCTTCGTATTCAGCGGCTTTGCACTGCGGGCCAATTCGCTTGGTCATATGGAGAAGATCGAAAGCTACGCCCCTGGCCATCAGGTCAGGTTTGGAAGTTTGAACTACATGGCCGACATCCACGGAGACTTGATCTTCGATGGATTCAAGCCACAGCCGAGCGCGCCAAACTGTCACGATGGGCATGATCTAGCTCTGCCGCCGAACAGTGCCCTGGAGGCCGCACCCGTGTCCGCTCCGACCCTTAGCTCGGAGCCAACTACGCCAATCGAGGATGGGTGGTTGGACACCGCCTCGGGGGCTGCAATCTCAACGGCGATCGAGCCGAACACCAGCCTTATCCTCGGCGAAGCCCGTGACTCCAAGAAGTCGGACTCCTCTCCGGACTCCGAAGCCTTCGCGCCCTCGCCAATCGAATCCGATTGGGCGCCGATCATGGAATTCACCGCCGCGGATATCTTTCAGCACTCGCCCTTCGGCGACATTCTTAATTCACTCAGGTCTCTCTCTTTGTCAGGAGAGTCCTGGCCGGACTATAACCGGCAGGATTGGGATGCGGACGGCGAAGAAATTCGATGCCCACCCACCACCCACTTAGTAGCCACTGTCGATAATTTAAACGACGTGCTCGACTTCGACTCCGAAGACATCGACGGTATGGACGACGATGTAGGAGACGAACAGGAACCAGCGCCTATAGGGCACTGGACAGCCACCTCATCTCATGATGTATACATGGTGGAGACACCTAAAGGAAGCGACAGCGAGGAACTCGGGGACACAACGAGAGATCGTTCACTCGAAAAGCAATCAAAGTGGCGACGTAAGCGCCGCTCCAAGCCCCGCCTCGACAGAGACAGCAGCCATACAGACCCAGCCATAGAGCAGGACGAGCCGGTGGACGATGAACATGCCTTCGAGCAACCGTCCGAACAGGCTAACTTGGATAAACAAACCGAACAACCCGTCCCCGGCAACAGTCCGGACGACCTTACACCGGATAAGCTCATGGAGCAGGAGAACCTCCACAAAAGGCTCGTCGCCACTGCGCGTAGCCCGAAAAAGCAGAAGCAGAAGCTCAAAACTGCGGAAGACGCACTCAGAATTAGATGGAGCAAAGTACTCAACACCGCAGACAAACATGGCGGCAGTTGCCGCACAAAAAACTAACCGAAGCGAAAGCTACTGCCTGAATTTGACGAGGAGGCCTTAGAGCCCCCGCAATCAAAAAATAAGAAAGCCACCCGGTCGGATAGACGACCCCATGGCCAACATGGAGCGGCAAGCGGCGTCGCACACAAGCCGGTACGCGGTCCACTCAAGGAATCGCGTCAAAAGGACAGCCCAGCCAGATCTATCTATGGGCCAAGAAAGCAAGCTCTAGTAAGTAATGCAGCACAACAAATATCCGAACATCACGGCACACCCAAATACAGGGGTGCCGCACACCCCCTATGTTTCACCGATGATGTGCTGGACCATGAATTTCCAGCGGGATTCAAGCCCGTAAACATAGAGGCGTACGACGGAACAACAGACCTTGGAGTATGGATTGAGGATTATATCCTCCATATACACATGGCCAGAGGAGATGACCTCCACGCCATAAAATACTTACCCCTCAAAACTCAAAGGGCCACCACGGCATTGGCTTAAAAGCCTTCCCGAAAACACCATTTGAAGTTGGGAGGAGCCCGAGGATGCTTTTCGGGCAAATTTTCAAGGAACCTATGTCCGACCTCTGGATGCGGACGATTTGAGCCATATAACTCAACAGCCCGGAGAGTCAGCCCGGAAACTCTGGAACAGATTTCTTACTAAAAAGAATCAGATAGTCGACTGTCCGGACGCCGAAGCCTTAGCGGATTTCAAACATAGCGTTCGAGATGAATGGCTCGCCAGACACCTCAGCCAAGAAAAGCCAAGAATAATGGCCGCATTAACAAGCCTCATGACCCGATTTTGTGCGGGAGAAGACAGCTGGTTGGCAAGATGCAGCACCAGCAACCCAAGTACATCCGAAGTCAGGGATGGAAATGGGAAACCGCGATGCAACAAGGACCAGCGCCGGACTAAGGGAAGCAGTCCGAAGAGCGCGACAGTCAATGCCGGATTCAAAACTCTCGGCAGAATCAGAGAAAGTTGCCCCTTAAGGATAACAGGGATGAGTTATCTAACCTGAACAAAACCTTGGACAAGATATGTCAAATTCACAGTACTCCCGGGAAGCCTGCGAACCATACCCATAGAGATTGTTGGGTTTTCAAGCAATCCAGCAAACTCAACGCCGAACACAAGGGGCTCGACACACCAAGTGAAGACGATGACGAACCCCACGAGCAGAGCACCAGGAAACAAAAGGATTTCCCACAAGAAGTCAAAACAGTAAACTTACTTCACGTGGTGAACAGAGTGGCGCCAACAGAGATTCGCGCCATACGGCCTATCCCAAAGGAGTCTCGCCCATGGTTGCTAAAACCAATCACCTTCGACCACCAGGATTACTCTAGAGGTATACGGAACGCAGGTTGGACTGCCCTGGTATTAGATCCACTAATCGACGAACTCCACTTTACAAATGTCCTGATGGATGGCGGCAGTGCTTTAAACCTGCTATATCAGGACACAATCCGCAAAATGGGAATAGACCCAACAAGAATTCGCCATAACAATATTTCCTTTCAAGGAGTAACGCCAGGCCCGGATGCCCATTGCATGGGTTCTCTTCGGCTAGAAGTTATGTTCAGCTCCCCTGGCAACTTCCGCCGCGAAAAGCTAACCTTCCATATCGCCCCATTTTCAAGTAGCTATCAAGCACTACTGGGACGAGAAGCTTTCGCCCGCTTTAACGCAATACCGCATTATGCGTCTCTTACACTCAAAATGCCCGGGCCACGAGGCGTCATCTCACTAAGGGGCAATATTAAGTGTCCCTCGAGCGCGAAAAAATATGCGGCTGCCTTGACAGCCATGCATTAAAACAGCTTCACCAACGAAAGCACCTGCCAGGTCGCTAAGACCACAGGCTCGGCTAGGCGAGTCTGGAGCAAACATATAACGGATAAAGGTTTAGTAGCCATACACCCCTATACAAGGGGCTCCGCGTATGTAAAATACACGACAATAAGGCTCCATTTCACCCGTCCTACAATTATACATTGTTTATCTAGTACAGCGTACATTCCGCACTATTATTCTTTTTCTTTCTTTTCAGCTAAGTTCCTCTCTTTTGCAGATGAACACCATACTACGCCTGTCCAGGACACGGCACAACGGAGACACAGGCGCAGACGTGCAGCAGGGACCCGTCTCCAGGATTCTTTTTAGATTAAGACCCTGCGTAAACCTTTTTTACTGTCTTTTGTTGATACACATCCCCGGGATTCTCTGTACAGCCGAGGAGGAGGCTGGCGTTTTGGCATGTGGCCACGTCAGAGTTTTGCACGTACCTGGACATCAGGGGCTTATAACCAAGGGCGCTGTTCCGCTCTATTTCATAAAAGACCGAATACCTTAGGGAGTGTTCGGCGTCACGAGTTTGGCCTTATATGCATCAGCTCCGAATCATGTCTTTGGTCAAATATTGGGTTTGCCCTGTGTTTTGCTGCCTTACGTTCCGCTCTATCGGCTAAGGCGGCACCAGGAGAACTACTGCGATTGTGCCCCGGTTCGGCCAGGAGAGCACCTCAGTAGAGAAAGCCGAAAACTGACTGTCATGATATAGCGTGAGACTGGTCAACCACTCGATGACCCGTCAGAATCTTTAGGATTCCTCCGCATTAACGAAGGGCCGTTTCCCGGCCAGGCGCTCGCGCGCCACGAATTCGGGTGAGCGCGGGGCCACCAGGGGCTGTATAGCAGCCCCACTGTCAAACTCCTATGGCTAAGTGAAAGTGATAAAGCATTATAGTCCGGTTGCCTAGTTTGCTGCGCTACCACCTCCTTAATAGGACCAAGACGTTGGATCAAGTGTGAAAATGCGCCTTCTGCGAACACCCCCGCATTATATGCGTGTGGGCTGAAGACAAAGACTGTCATCTTTTAGGTTATATACACATATAAATTAACGGCCGCACAGGAGGCATATCAATTCTTGAAGGCACAAGTATAAAAAGCTTTTATATATCATTTACAAACTTTGTTTTACAACAATACATGTTATTCGAACATGATATCCTTCGAGCATTGCGTCTCTATTAAACGAGCGCCCTGCAGAACTTCCTGAAAATAGTGCTCAGCAGGTACTCGGCTTTCATCCGAGTCTTGGGTTGCAATAGCGGTGGCCTTCATCTCTGCCCAGTAAGTCTTGACACGGGCAAGAACCATCCGCGCACCCTCTATGCATGCCGACCTCTTCACTGCATTTATATGCGGCACCGCACCAAGGAACTGCTGCACCAAGCTAAAATAGCTCTTCGGCTCAGGCCTTTCCGGCCACAAATGACTCACAACATACTTCATGGCGAGTCCGGATAACCTACTCAGCTCAGCCCATTCGGCCAGACAATCGGTTAATCGAAGTGGACGCTCTGGATTGTGGAACTGCGACCAAAAAAGCTTTTCCACTTCGTGATCCTCCTTACCTCGAAAGTGTTCGGACGCGTCCGCGGCACTCACTGCCAAATCCAGATAAGTGTCTGCCGCACTCCACAACCGGTCTAGCGAAGCATATTTAGGATCCCCGAACTTCCTCCGCAGCACAAAGGGTTTTCCAGCCGCGATATCTCCGGCCTGACGTAGCTCCTCTTTCATAGCTCTCATCGCAGAGCGAGCATCCTTGGCCTCGGTAATGGCCTTTTTCAGGTCTATCCGTTCCGTTTGATCTTCTTTTTCAGGAACCTCGCAGCGGTCGGCAGCGCTCTTCAACTTTACAGCCATCTCGGCTATTTCCTTCTTGCTTAGGCAGTGAGCAGCATGTCCGGCTTTCAGCTCTTCAATTGCCTTTCCGGCAGTCGCATCACTTTTACTGGCTTGCTCCTTGGCTCGGGCAATTTCCGCCCGAAGATCCTCCACGGCAGCAGCACCATCTGCATCAACCACACACGTTGTAAGATACTGGCATCAAGCTCCTCTTACCAAGTGCCACCGGAGAAATAGCTTACCTTGTGCCTCGTCAAGCCGCTTGTTGACAAGCGTAATGTCGGCATCTGCCACGTCAAGTTGCCGCTTTAGTTCGGCAAATTCATCAGTCCGGCTGGCCACCAGACACTTTGCCACCTGCATATGAAAGGCGGCATATTATATCTGGGTTTATGATCCTCTGCGCGCCGTCACTTTCGACAACACACAGAGTCTCAGGGGCTACTATCTACACAGGACGCATCTTATATATGCGGAACTATCAAAAGATACATCATTTTACGTACCTAAAAACCTGTTAATAAACTCCTGACAGCCTCATGCAACCCGCTCTCTGCGGATGTAATCCTCTCAATCACCGTACCCATCAACGCATGGTGTTCTTCTGAGATAGATGCTCGCCTGAGCAGATCCTTCAGCTCCTATGACCATGCACTAGACTGTGCCGGACTCGCCCGATGGCCTTTTTCAAAGGCCAGACACGGAGGGCTTTGGGGGGCCATACGGCCGCCCTCCGGCCTTGCCGGACTTGGAGAAACCCTCCGTGATGACACCTCAGGGTCGCCCGCCTCACGAGGCGGTACGGCAGGGCGAGGCGTGCCGCTCTCCATCATCTCCGGAAGAAGATCCCCTGAAGATGAACTCTGCTGAGAAGGGCTGAGATCCGAACTACAAGGTAAAATCTCGGTTATTTTCCTCAGAAATAAAACAGGGATGTCTTTCATTTTAAACTCTTTCTTTACTTATGGCTCGGTGGAGGGCTGATCCCCTTGGGGGAACAGTGCGGCCGAGGCATCCTCCGGCGCAGGACCTTCTGATGAAGATTTCTTCCCCCGCTTTGAGACCATGGTCTCCGGGTCTTCAGAGGCCGTCCTCTTCTTCCCCTGGGCAGAGGGATTCTCGATTCCTCCTTTGCTGACAGCCTCCTTCGAGGAGGCGGTAGCTCCCTTGTTCCCCCCTTCGCCTTCTTCCAAAGGCACAACCTCCAGCATCCTAGTTAACAAGGGATCTGGTGTGGTCTCCGGGAGGGCGGCCGGACACCTGATTAGCTTCGCCTTCGCTATCCACTCCTGCTTAAGAGACAGTTCTATTAAGGACAACTTCATGATAAATATACGGATAGCGAGTCTAGGCACAAGGCTACTTACTTGAGTATCCGGGCGATTGCAGCTCAGACCTGCATCCTTGGTCAAGTCCGGACACGTTGCTTGTGATCCGAAGAATAATCTGTACATCTCCATGGGCATTGCGCCCATAAAATGTTGGAGAGCTCGTGGTCTCCCACAGGCGAAGGGGGCGGCGTTTGCAGGGCAGAGCTCGGCGAATCAGCATAACCTGTGTCACCATGACCAGGCTAATATCTCTTTCTAGGAGATCTCGAATGCGGCCCTGCAGCAAGGGCACGTCCTCGGACGGCCCCCAGTCCAGTCCTTTGTTGACCCATGACGCTAGCTGCGGTGGGGGACCCAAGCGAAAGGCAGGTGGAGCCACCCACTTGGTGCCCCTAGGAGCGGTAATGTAAAACCACTCTTGTTGCCATAAGCTGGACTCCTCTTGAAAAGAGCACTCGGGCCATCGAGCATCAGCATTCTTGCTTATAACAGCGCCTCCGCACTCCGCGTGCCGCCCCTCGATCATCTTCGGCTCTATTTTGAAGGTCTTGAGCCATAGTCCGAAGTGAGGAGTGATACGGAGGAAGGCTTCGCACACGACGATGAATGAGGAAATATGGAGGATGGACTCCGGAGCTAAGTCGTGAAATTCCAGCCCATAATAAAACATGAGCCCCCTCACGAAGGGATCTGTCTGGAAGCCTAGCCCCCGATGGAAGTGAGGCACAAACACCACACTCTCACCAGGATTGGGAGTGGGAATGGCCTGCCCTTGCGCAGGCAGCCTATGTGAAATTTCGCCAGTCAAGAACCTGGCCTCTCTTAACTTCAGCACGTCCTCCTCCGTGACAGAGGAGGGCATCCATCGGCCTTGAAGGTCGGACCCGGACATTGTCGAAGGTCCGAAGCGCCTGAAATCTGGAGCCTTGGGTGTTGGAACTCGAGGCGAAGGGCGGACACGTTTGAGATTGAAAGAAAGGAGTAAGGCCTTGGTCTCTTTATAAGAGGTTGAATACCAAGGGCCCTCCCCGTGACCGTTTGGGACTCGCCTTTGATCGAGAAAATATACCAACAGGCACGACGGGGTTACCCACATCCGTGTTAATGAGAATCCCATAAATAAAGGGGACACGATCTCTGCTTCAGCAAGACGTGCCAAGGAAACCGCCTCGCTAGACGCGCTGAGGTGGGACAATAAAACGATTTGAATAAAGGCTATACGTCAGCAGATTAGATTTGTGTAAATATTATTCTCTCTATGGAAATATGTGGAAACTTATTTTGCAGAGCCGGACACTACCTTTGTGTTCAAAATCTTCTATGAAGTACTTGGAGGAGAACCCGCCTTGCAATGCCGAAGACAATCTGCGCGCCGCACTCGTCGTCATTGAAGCCTGGTTCAGGGGCTACTGAGGGAGTCCTGGATTAGGGGGTGTCCGGATAGCCGGACTATACCTTCGGCCGGACTCCTGGATTATGAAGATACAAGATTGAAGACTTCGTCCCGTGTCCGGAAGGGACTTTCCTTGGCGTGGAAGGCAAGCTTGGCGATACGGATATGTAGATCTCCTACCATTGTAACCGACTCTGTGTAACCCTAGCCCTCTCCGGTGTCTATATAAACCGGAGGGTTTTAGTCCGTAGGAAAAAACAACAATCATACCATAGGCTAGCTTCTAGGGTTTAGCCTCCTTGATCTCGTGGTAGATCTACTCTTCTACTACCCATATCATCAATATTAATCAAGGAGGAGTAGGGTTTTACCTCCATCCAGAGGGCCCGGACCTGGGTAAAAACATCGTGTCCCTTGTCTCCTGTTACCATCTGCCTAGACGCACAGTTCGGAACCCCCTACCCGAGATCCGCCGGTTTTGACACCGACAATGACCTTTGCTGAAAATAGGACACATCGAGCGCCTTAAATTTTCTGAAACAAAAATGAATAACATTGTGGCAAAACATAGGCCACTCTGAGGGAACACCTGCAAAATCAACTTTCCATGTACATCTGTCTATGCAATACACAGAGTAACAATACAAAAATGCAGTAGGCATGCATCTATGCAATACATAGTAGCAACATTTTGTGCACAATACACACACAAAATGGAGTAGACATACATCTATGCAATACAGCAATGCATCCATCCAACCATTCATCCATACATCTATCCATCCATCAAAAATGGCCAATGCAGGAAGAACAGAAGCTGGTAATTAACTGTGCATGGGCGTGGGAGGGAGGGACATACCTGGGAGGGAGGAGGGAGGGACTCGGGGGGCGATGACAGCAGCAGGCGCCAGCGACAGCCGGGCGATGGAGAGAGAGAGAGAGAGAGAGAGAGAGAGAGAGAGAGAGAGGAGAAGGAAAGTGACGGTCGATAGAGGATAAGAGGAGCTTAGCAATAGCACGGGTCTTGGTCTCCGCTACTTCTAAGAAAGCTAGTTGTAGCGCTTGGCTGGTGGCCCGCGCTGCTGCTAAGTGGGTCCACCAGCTAGCCCTGTGTATAAATAGCAGCAGTGAGGGTTCCGTGGCCGGCGCTGCTACTATTTCCTAGGGCCCACACTGCTATTGTGGCCTGCCGGGGGGTGCCGTTGGGCCCAAGAACCTATAGCGCCGTGTTTAGCCCCGTGTTGCTAGTAATTAACAGTAGCCCAGTCGCCTTACCCAGCGTCTACCTATAGGGTTTTTTTCCTAGTAGTGGTGGCTCTATGCTTGTCGTGTTGGATGCAGCATGGCAGCCACCGTAAACCGCTTTCACCATGACACTGTGTAACTATGTGTGTCATGCATAGCTGTTAACACTTAATCACTCTACGTGTATGCGACCAAAGGTTGCGTAGTTGCATCAGCCCAGTGCTAAAATTGCTCCCCTAATGCGATGTGGGAGACCAAACAACATGCAAATGTTGATTTTCTTTTTTGTGGCGATGTATTCTCAACCACGCTCAACTGAGATACAAATGCTGGACAAAATTTTGGTACCGTACGTCCATGTTGGACAACATGCATGCATGCACCTCCATGGGTCTTAATTAAACATCAAATGAATGGGTTACGTTTCGTTTTCCACTCAAACTCAAATTCGCCTTTGCTTGTTACTCAGACGGACGAGCGGGCGAATTGGGTCCTCGAGTCCTACCTGTTATCGGATCCCGTTCTGTACACGAATTCGGTTTCGTGATGCAATAATAATCGGGTTTGCAGCCGGCCGGAGACAGATGGCGCCGTTCCAAGCTAACTATTTATAGCAACCTGGAGGCTCCAGTAAAACAACACGACCGATGGCGCCGCAGAAACACCGACGAAGCAATAAAATACGTGTCGCGGTAGCATGTTCACTCCCACCCGATATCCTTCTGGAGATCGTGGGTCGAGCTGACATTATCACCATCTTCCGCTGCGCCGCCGTCTGCAAGCACCTTCGCCGCGACATTCTAAGCATGCCGTTCATTCGCCGAGTCACCCAGCAAGCGGCTCCCTGCATCCTCGCGCTTTTCTGCACCTACGACGAGGAACCCCTCACCCTGGTGCACCCGGTTACGCCCGCCGCAGCGTCTTTCTGCCATGAACAATTGTCGCATTTCATGTTGCGCAACGCCGGCAAGGATGTCCTCACTCCATACTACCCTGTGGTATCACGTGGCGGCTTCGTCGTCCTCCACCTAAAGGACAAGTCCAAGTCCAAGGGATGTTTTGACTTGTGCGTGTACCATCCCATGACGGGCCACCGCATGTTCCTTCCCGAACCGCCTAATACCGAGAGTAGCATCTACAATCATCACGAGTATGTCCTGCTCACCGAGGCGGACGACATCGGTTGCTCCTTCCTGCTGCTCTCCATCGTTTTTAATAGATCCCGCATCAGTGTACGGACTGCAACATCCTCCTCTGCTAGTTGGGGACCTATCACTTGTGCCAACCATGGTGACTACACGGGGTGGTCGATCAGCGGCTACAACAACCCCGCCGTCCTCCGCGGTGGCGTTATCCACTGGCTGGCACACGCCGGTGACCAAATCATCACCTACGACGTTCGCACAAGAACTCCAGGACGCGTGAAGCTCCCGCTCACCAACCGCAGCGCAAGGCATCTCCACTTGGTGACATCACGTGATGGAAACGTACTGAAACTGTTGGATATAGAAAGGTTCATTATATCTGTGTGGCTACAACTCCCTACAGCTCGAATAGGTGGTGATGGTGATGGTTGGGCACTAGAAACAGTGATCAACATAGAGCAGAAACTACAGTTGTTGTACCCAGACATTCGTGCTACAGATTGTCCTGATGTTGAGTTCGAGGGATCCGGCCAGAGGAATGGTCACGTGGTCTTTCTAGAGGTACAAGATAGGCAAGGGTTCATAGTTCTGGATTTGGAGACAAAGGAGATGCGTACTCAAGAGGAGATCTTCTCATTGTTAGAGATCAACCTACCATCTCGCCTACAAACCATGAAGGTTTTCTCCTAACTAACTACCCAAGTAAGTAGGCCAGGATGAAACATTTTGTGATGTTAATTGTAATATTTGTTGGAATTAAACAAGACTTAACCCCGTCGGACGGTGTGTCCGGTTCATGTACGTGCATGTATCATAGTAGGATTAGTATTAGCAAACCGAGTAGAATTGCAGGTAGCTAGGTTGACTATATATATGCGTGTCCCCTGCTTGTAAAAGAATCATCAAGAAGAAAAGCAATACAAAGGCAAAACGGGAACGACATGTTCCTGTGGCTATCAAATACTTGTGCGTGCGTTTGTTTCCGGCCGGCTGGCCGCCGTGTACTTACGTGTGATTTTGGTGTTGCTTGCAGACAGATCGATCGGAAGTAGACTCAAATAAATAGTGCATAAAAGAGTTTAGAGAAAACTCAAATAATATTCATGGATAGATCTGATCATAAATTCACAATTTATCGGATCCCAACAAACACACTGCAAAAAGTCATTATATCAAATAGATCTTCAAGAACATCGAGGAGAACATTGTATTGAAGATCAAAAAAAGTGAAGAAGCCATCTAGCTACTTACAACGGACCCGTAAGTCTGTGGTAAACTACTCACGCATAATCGGAGAGGCAACAAGGATGATGAAGAACCCCTCCGTGATCGTTGCCCCTTCCGGCAAAGTGCCGAAAAATGCCTCTAATTTGGATCTCGTGGTTCCAGAACTTGCGGCGGTGGAAAAAATGTTTCGTCGACTCCCCTAGGATTTTTCGGGATTCTAAAGTATTTATAGAGCCGGAGGTAGGTCAAAGCGATGCTCGTGGGCCCCACTAGCCACTAGGGCGTGCCGAGGGCCTCTAGCGTGCCCTGGTGCCTAGTGGGCGCCTCCTTCATCTTCCGGTTCCCTCCTGAAGCTTCCAGGGTCACTTATTGCCAAAAAAATCTCCAAAAAGTCTCGTGGCATTTGGATTTTGTTTCGTATTGATATTCTTCAAATCAAAAAAACAAGCAAAAAACAGGAACTGGCACTCAGCACTAAGTTAATAGCTTAGTTCCAAATAATGATATAAAGTTGGTTGTAAATGTATATAAAACATCCAACATTGATAATATAACAGTATGGAACAAGAAAAAATTATAGATACGTTGGAGACGTATCCGTATTTCCTTTTGTGTGTGCAGGTGTTGTTCACCAGGCTTTGCGTGAGTCTTCTATTGGTTCGATAAACCTTAGTTCTTATAACCCACAAGTATAGGGGATCAATTGTAACCTCTTTTTATAAGTAAGAGTATCGAACCGAACAAAGAGCTAAAGGTAGAATTAATATTTCCTTTAAGTTCTATCAACCAGCGATACAACTCTACGCGCACTTAATGCTTGCTTTACCTAGAACAAGTACAAATCTACTTTGTATGTGTAGTAGGATAAGTTTGCAAGAATAAAACTAGGAGTACTTAGCTAGAACAAACTACAAATAATTTATAAGATAATAAAAGTTAGTTGTTTAGTAGAAAGTTTTTTGTGACACAAGAAAAAAATTGTCCCTAGGCAATTGGTAACTAAACTGCTAATCATTATTACACTTTTATATGAGGGAGAGACATGAGCTAACATACTTTCCGTACTTGGATCATATGCACTTATCATTGGAACTCTATCAAGCATCCGTAACTACTAAAGATCATTCAGGTAAACTCAACCATAGCATTAAGTAACAAGTCCTCTTTACTCCAATACGCAACAACCCCCTTACTTGGGTTTGCGTTTCCGTCACTCATGCAACCCACTATAAGCGAATTATGAACGTATTGCAACACCCTGCAGCTGCGGCTGTAATCGCACACACTTGCGTGGCATAGAGGGCACCATAGGACAACACCAAAATAAAATATACAACTCAAACCAATCACGATCATCAATCAAACCATAGGACAAATCAAATTTACTCAAACATCATAGGCTGTCCATACATCATTGGGTAATAATATATAGCATCAAGCACCATGTATAAGTAGAGATTACATCGGGTAGAAGAGGTGTTACACTGCTGCATAGAGGGGGGGAGTTGATGATGGCGGCAACGAAGTTGTTGGTGTAGATCGTCGTCACGATGGCACCACTAGAAGAGGGGGAGAGAGCCGCCTCCTCCTTCTTCTTGCTCCCCCCCCCCTAGATGGGAGGTGCGTTCCACTATGGTCCATGGCCGCCATGGCTCCCGAAGGGCAGGAGCCCCTCCGAGGTTGGATCTCTCACTGTTTCTGGCCAAAAACCGGTTCTTATATTCCTAGACATCCGTATATCCAATTGGGCTGAAATTTTGACGGGATTTTTATCCGGATATTGGCTTCCTTGCGGTAGAAGGACACCCCAACCGACCTACGAGGTGGCCACAAGTCTGTTGGGCGCTCCCAGGGTAGGAGGGTCGCATTCTCTGAGCTTTTGGGCCTCTCGTTCATCGTCTCGCGTTGATTCATTTTCCAAAAATCACATATATTCCAAAATAATTTTCCGTCAACTTTTATCGCGTTTGGACTTCATTTGATATGGATTTTCTGCAGAAAAAAAAACATGTAACAAACAGGAACTGGCACTAGGCACTAGATTAATATGTTAGTCCAGGAAAATCGTATAAGTTGTTGCCAAATGTATGTGAAATTGGTAAAATATTGGCATGAAACAATCAAAAATTGTAGATACGACGGAGACGTATCAGGTTCTCACTGAGGGAAATATTTATCTCTACTGTACTACATTTCCTCTCCTCTTCAGTGAAAATCCAACGCATCTCACAAGTAGCATGGCAATTTCACTTTTTTGGACAATGGCAAATTTCAACATTTATATTTGCATGGCTAATCTTCCTATACTGCCATGGATTTTTTACTATAACATACACGGCTAATTTTATTTAAACCACACATGGAAACTTTCTACTTTCTATTTTTTTCCACGGCAAAATTCCTCTTTATGGACAATGGAAAACGTACTTTATTTGCCATGGCAAACTTTTACTATAAAGCCCAAATTTTATTACTTGTTCTAACTAATCTAAGCCCAGTTTGTTATTTTTATGGACAATGGCAAATGTAGTAAAAATCTGTGTTTTTCTTTTGTGTTGCTATTGGGCTTTTTTTCCTTTTATTTTTTTAGATGGGAAATGATTGTGGGTGCAATTGTGTGTGCGTTCGGGCTCTAGGCCTTCTCCCATGAACGAAATCATTCATTGGGTTTAATCGCCCACATCGAACGTGTGGGTGTTATGGCTAATCTTCCTATACTGCCATGGATTTTTTACTATAACATACACGGCTAATTTTATTTAAACCACACATGGAAACTTTCTACTTTCTATTTTTTTCCACGGCAAAATTCCTCTTTATGGACAATGGAAAACGTACTTTATTTGCCATGGCAAACTTTTACTATAAAGCCCAGATTTTATTACTTGTTCTAACTAATCTAAGCCCAGTTTGTTATTTTTATGGACAATGGCAAATGTAGTAAAAATCTGTGTTTTTCTTTTGTGTTGCTATTGGGCTTTTTTTTCCTTTTATTTTTTTAGATGGGAAATGATTGTGGGTGCAATTGTGTGTGCGTTCGGGCTCTAGGCCTTCTCC
Organism: Aegilops umbellulata; assembly: GCA_032464435.1. Classification (NCBI taxonomy): domain Eukaryota; kingdom Viridiplantae; phylum Streptophyta; class Magnoliopsida; order Poales; family Poaceae; genus Aegilops; species Aegilops umbellulata. The sequence goes on from CP136059.1 coordinate 460,837,368, forward strand.
CATGAACGAAATCATTCATTGGGTTTAATCGCCCACATCGAACGTGTGGGTGTTATCAGCATCCACTCTTGAGAGTTCCTATTCGCTGCATTCTACTCTGGGATTCGAACTGTAGATCTCCTGTTAGTGCACTCACCTTGCTAGCCATTGCAACTACCAACAGATGTTGAAAAATGCGTAGCAAAAGATAAAGAACAGAAATCAGCGGCGTAAACTTAACATTACTTAAGAAATTACAAACAAAAATTCAAACACTTTTTTGAAATTACAGATAATCTTTTAGAACTCCGAACAACTTTTAAAATTTCAGAACATATTTTGAAACTGTAAAGATTTTTCTAAAACGCAAACATTTTTTGAATTTCTACCAAGAAAATTACAATTGAAAGAAACAAAACTGAATAAAATAAGAAAGAAACAGCAAAAATGAAAACAGAATAACAAAAAAAGGAAAAGGAAAAGGCAAAACCTGTTCAGGAACCTTCTAGCATGTTCACCTCTAGTTATGCGCGAACAGTAGGAGATGGGATGGCCCAATTGATCACGCACCTGTGCATTTCCTCGACCATTTGACACAGAGAGCGACAAATAGGATTTCACTCCATTCTTTGGTACTCCCTCCGTTCCTTTTCTAAATATAAGATTTTTAGAGATTTCAATATAAACTATATATGGAGCAAAATGAGTGAATGTTCACTCTAAAATATGTCAATATATATCCATGTGTAGTCTGTATTGAAATATGTAAAAGTCTTATATTTAGAAACGAAGTGAGACCCAATTGTCATAGATGGATCATTCCACTAGTATGCTGATAAGACGGACCCACACGGCCATGTATGGAAATGCAAGGTTGACGGATGCAAGCGGGATGGAAAGTGCGCGAGACAGACGAGAGCTAGATAAGGAGACTGACAGCAGCGACCAAGTCAAGGAGAGACGACCAAGCAACTCGGTGGGAATCGCCGATCCGCACCAAGATGAACTCCAACTGGCAACTCGACCCGGCCGCCGACGTTGACCCGCCCCCCACCGCCACCGGAGGCGATTGGCGCGCCGAGCTCCATCCCGAGGCGCGCGCCAGGGTCGCCGATGAGATGTATGTACTAATTGATTCGATTTGCTCTCAGTTTCATCTGATCTGATTACCCCTTCCTCCGCCTTTTCGGTTTCCCAAATATTATAGAAGAAAAAAGAGAGAGGAGGGATTTTTTTTCATATCTGATATAGCTTTGATTCGTCCGTCGTCGATCAAGCTCCAATTGTGTTACTACTGTTCCGGGACGCAATTCTATTCATATTTTGCGTTGTGCTTGTAGAGTGGGGTCTCTGACGACGATTATGATATCTGAACGAACGAACTTCGAAAAGTCGCTGTGCGATTCGAAGAAAAGATCTATACTCAAGCGACCAATCAGGTAATTTAATCTATCTTTGCCTCTTCGCTACTTCTGGGAGCAGAGCACATATTAGTAGTTATGGGGTATTCTTTTTTGTCAAACAGGGTTTACATATGCTCTAATAATAGAGCTCCAATTTTTGTAGAAGTTGTTCTCGAAAAAAAAAATTGTTGTAGAAGTTTTTTTACATCAGGTTTTAGTACCTTTGGCAGTCCCCCCTCTCCCCTCTTTTGTTAAACCCGGGGTGAATTTTTTGCTCCCCGGCTACCAAAGTTTAAATCACCTATATTTTTTTTAAAAGAAGTTTTTTACCTACTCTTTGAAAAGTATCCTTATTTTTCTCATGCGTGGGAGCAAACGCAATTTTTTTGTGCTGCCGGAACATGAACTGGGGCCATGGGTGTGCAAACATGCACACTCAAACCATTTCGAGCACATTCCAGTTATTTTAGCATTGTCACACTTGGTATACATAAAAAATACTCGTATATAAGTTAATAAGTTACTACATGTAATGTTATGTTACATAAACGATAGACCAAAACAGTGATCATGATCTTGGTTACCAACGATCACTTGTTGAATCTTGTAGTGTTACCAACGATCACGACCATGCATCCAACTCTTCTGTTAAAATGATAGTACTACGCTGGTGAATATGTTTATTTGATAAGTTGGGGAACACTGCCACTATTTTGATTTGGATTTTCTTTTCGTACCACTTATTTGAGGCAGTGTGTTTTGCTGACTATATATCATTCTTTGAATTCAAATGTTAAAAGCTGAAACACCTTGACAGTGCTAAACTGCTAAGCACACAAGAAATGTTGGTTGCAAGTCACTATTAGTAATTTGGTATAAAACTTTACATCATTTTCTTTTGTATTACGCAGTCTGATTATTTGCGGAGGATTCCTCTGAAACTGCACCCTTTGGAGACGCAAACACAACTGGCTCCTGGAAATGCTCAAGTGATTCCAAATCAAAACAACTCTGGTAAGGTACCATATACAGTAAACTGAGTGTTTCACAATTTATCATCTTCGTTTGGATGTCAATATTTTTTTATTGCATAAAGTACTGAGATTATGTGCTTTATTGCATTAAAAGAGATCAAGACCATACTATTGCAAGCTGTGAGTCCAAGACCATACAATACAACATTGCGATATTTAAAAGAGATCACAGATAACTTCTCCGACAAGCGAATACTTGGCCATGGTGGTTTTGGTGTGGTATATAAGGTATAAGTCATTGATTATTACCCCAAGTAGCATGTGTTTCTTTTGTTTCAAAAATACTTATCTCTGTCTGTAACTGCACTTGATCCAAAAACTTAAACAGGGAGTGCAGAGAAATGGGGAAATGATTGCTGTGAAGAGGATCATGTCGTCGTTAATGCCAGGCCTGCAGGATCAGTTCGAGAGTGAGGTCTGTCATCTTACGATGCTTCGGCACCCCAATATAGTGCAATGTCTAGGCCACTGCTATGAAATACAGAAAGAGTGTTTGCCATACGATGGGAGATACGTTTTTGCTGAGATGGCAGAAATGTTACTTTGCTTGGAGTATATGTCAAAGGGAAGCCTTGATAAGCATATATCAGGTTGTTTCTCCGTTCCATCTTTGTTTTAAACTATAGTTTATCCAGTTTGACAAGCTTTGAACATATAGCTCTAAGAAAACAATATTTTACTCACATATGTTAAGTTTTGTGATGGATCAATGTGTCGTTCTGGTATCAGTCTACAAGCAAAAAATGTAAACGTGCTGTAAAATTTCGTAGCCCTTTCATAAAGTATTATCTAGGGAACAATATGTACCATCTGTCTCAGAATGCTTGCTCTTCTTCTGGTTACAAATGCAGATGAATCTTATGGACTTGATTGGAGCACAAGGTACAATATAATTGAGGGGATTTGCTATGGTTTATGCCACCTTCATGAAGAAATTGATAAGCCAATTATCCACCTTGATCTGAAACCGGCGAACATACTGCTTGATGACGGTATGACACCAAAAATCGCAGACTTTGGTCTGTCAAGACTACTTTACCAACAACAAACTATCTGCACTAAATCTCGTGATGGAACATTGTAAGTTAATGCCAGTTTTAAGTACCATGCATTCTAGTCATAAGGAATAACATTTGTATTCCTGTTGTCATTCAGAGGTTACATGGCACCAGAATTTATACTTGGAGGTAAAATTACACCAAAGTCAGACATATTCAGTTTGGGTGTCATAATCTTGGAGGTAGTAACGGGACACAGGGACTACCCAGACGTTACTATAACACCTTCAGATGACTTTATCGAGCTTGTAAGGAAATAATGTCTCACATTTCAAAATGAAGGATCTTTGTTTCACAGACATGATGTTGCATTTTACATTTTGCAAACTAACATTCTAGATGTTTGTTTTGATTCCACAGACACTTAAGAAATGGAGAAATGTGTTCCAGAGATCGCCAAGGTATGTATTCCTAGAAATAGTTTGCGAACAAATAAGGAGATGCATTCAGGTAGGTATGATCTGCGTGCATCCAGACCGCACCAAGAGGCCTTCGATAAAAAAGGCTATCAGTATGCTCCAAGGATCAGAAAGTATCGAGTACAGTAGAAAGAAGGCAATGTAATCACTAGGACAGGTATATATGATCACTCAACGGTTATGTACGTTGAACATGTGTATTTGCTAACCCTTTCATTCTCTTTCAGTAACGAGCCACTGCCATCGCACCAATTGAAAAGTACAGGCTATCCTAACATGAATGAAAAAAAAATAACAATAGCAAAACTGCAGTCAAGGACTCAATATGGCCATCAACACAGAGAGAGCAAATAGGCTGGAAAAGAGGGACTGGATTCTGATGTGTATAAAGATGCAACCAGCGGACTGTATTTACAGGTGAAGAGCGACGAGAAGAGCAGCAACAGATGGGTGTATGCATATCCTGTCACTTTCCTGTTCTGTTTTTTTTTTCAATATCGTATGGAAAAATATAGGTGAAGAGTGAGCTTGGCGTGCAAAAGCACAAACAAGAAAGTTTTGTAAATATCACAATCAAACCCCTATCTTTTAAAGCATGGATTTGATGTTCTGGTTGTACAGGGTGCAGCTTTGAATTCCTATACAAGTGTTGATGTATTGTAGGTCGTCTTCCACTTCCAGTGTGGCATCTAGACCGCTGAAATAAATAGTGTGCCACATTTATTGTATAGCTATAGCTACTAACTAATTGTGCAACTCATGTTTTCCCTTGGCACGGAATAGCTATTTATCAACTTCGTTTCTTGTTCAGTAAATCTAATACTATATATCAGGCAAGGGATTAAAGATGAAGTGCAATGAAGGTGACTAATATGCAGGGCACCAAAACATAAAGCACAGCTAGCTTGCTTTGATGGATTCATGTGTTTGTTATCTCTAGTTCATATATCTGCTGTTGATCCGCTGAATGCATGAGGAACTGAATCAACAAGAGGAGCTAATATATTCTTGCGAACAAATAGACCAGATAAAACCTTCGGTTGGCCCAATTCACCTCCAGACCCAGACAACCTTGGTACAGTCAACACCCACCATTTGAAATGTCACAAACACACTATTCATACTGTCTTCTCCAGAACACTTTAAATACCGACAGCAAACACATTAATTAGGATGACAGCTGCCCTAGCTGAACAGTACCAAGCCACCCATCATAAACATGCAACACTCACTGCCGCTATGTTTCCAAATTCTTCAGCAAAAAAATTGTGGTGGGCAAATTCCTCAGGTTACAGCAATTGAACAACAGAAATGGCAAATAGTCATTCATCTAACACACGCATGATACAAATGTGGCATAGCACCATTTTTTAATTCCTGGACGTTTTTCCAATTCATTAACAATTTTTTTATTCACGCACTTCCTAAAAATTCCTGAACACTTTTTAACATTAATGAATAATTTATGAATTCATGATTTTTTAATTCCTGAACAAAGTTCAAATTAGAAAAATTAAATTCAAGAAGAATTTGACCAAGATATGAACATTTTAAAATTCAGAAATGTAAATAAAATATGCAGTAACATTTTGAAAATTTGCGTACACATTATTTTATGAACATTTTCAATTCTTACAATTTTGGTGAAGTCATGAACATTTTCGAATTCAGGAATACTTATAAGTTCATTGACATTTTCTTAAATTCATGAAAAAATTCGAAATGAACTTCTCAAAATTCATGGTTTCTCTATTTTTAAAAATTCATGAACATATTTCAAATCTGTGAATAATTTTTTATTTTATGAACTTTCTGCAATCAATCAAAATCTGCTACTAAGCTTTTTTTTGGTGCCTCAACAGAGGTGCGAACGAAAAACCAAAACAATAGAATCCCGCATAGTGGAACAAGGGAGCCGAGCAACGAAGAAACAAGCGAGGCGAAGCCAAGACCATAGTTGGTGTCGGCGAGCATTTTGCAAGGGATCTAATTTGCGCAAATGCTATGTCTCGCCCGTACCGATTCCTATTAGAAATCGCCTATGGTCAGCCTAATATCGGGTCGCCCTATTTATATGTTAGACGTTCATTCCATTCGCTCCATTTGGTGGAAGCTTCAATTGGCTTGGTCTGGTTTCTTTGTTTTCTTTTTCATTTTCTTCTGTTTTTCCTTTGATTTTTTGTTTTTTCCACCAGTTTTTCTTCTTCTTTTATGCTTTGGTTTCTGTTTTTATTTTCAACGGTTTCTTTCAATCTCCATTTTATTTTTTTATTGGTTTTTTTGTTTTTACATATTTTTTTGTTTCCTTTGTCAATTTTCATTGTGTTCTTTTTGTCAATACATGTCTAATATTTTTTATATACCTTTGTACATTTTTCGTACATATTTCAAACATTTTTTACACCCGTTTAACATTATCTAAATACATGTCTATCATTTTTTCAAAATCAAGTTTAAAAACAATACATGTTAAGCAATTTTGTTTTTCAAAATAGACGTTTAAAAATGATAAAAAACCTTTTTTTAACAATGGACACATTTTTGTTTTTCTTGAAAATGTTACAAACAAGTTTTCGAAACTGGCGAAGATTTTTTATTAAACGTTTTTATTGAATTGCATGTATAATTATTTTACATTGTATAAACATTTTTTACAATGTCATGTACATTTCTTTTGAAATGTGTGATAGTTTATAGTTGTCACAAACATTTTTCATATACATGATCAACTATTTTACTTTTTACATTTCCATTTATACAAGAGTTTCACATGATCCACGGGGACACGTGTCAGGAAGCAGAGGCGGCTTACAGGCTAGAGAAATCAATCGGTGGAAAATAAACGTTTTCCTGGTGCAAAAAGAAAAGAAAAGAGCTCAGCAAAGCTGAAGCTAGGTCACTCAGCGTTCGGCTTATCACTGCTGCGCAGTGAAGCGTCTGCCGTCAGCGTTCTCTTTGATGAGATTCATGAAGCCAAGGTGGAGCTTGAGAGTATGCAGGCTTATCTTAAAGGGGCAGAGCGGTTCAAGGACACCGATGAGACAACTGGCCTCTTTGTTAAAGGGGCATTCTCTGTAGAGAGCACACGTCGCATATCAATCCAGAGTGGGAACCTTCAACCCCTGAGTGAATCTGATACTACACGTGTCGGTGCAATCCATGTTTTTGACAGGTATCTCAATCTTCATTTACTGAGCCTATCCTAGAATCTTTAAAACTGCTGTCAACATTGGATCTGACAGGTACTTGTATCAAGATGCTGCCAACTGAGGTAATCAACTTGTGCAATCTGCGGTATTTGGGCCTTAGAGATACTGATATTGGAAGTCTACTTGAAGAAATAGGAAGGTTGCAAATCTTAGAAGTCTTGGATGCTTGCAATGGTCCTGTTGTAACACGAGAGGGAATGGATTCAGTCTTGGTTTTGTTCGATCTGGTTGGTTCCCTCAGGACCACCACACACATATATATACCACAGCATTAGGGTTACATAAACAGTACTAGGCCTGGGCCACCATGGGCCTCCAATATGTACCAACACTCCCCCTCAAGATGATCATGGGCAAACACACATGACCATCTTGCAACAACTACATAACTCAAACTACGACCACTTTAATGAACAGAAAACTTAACCAACTACGATACATGAGAGCCATTGCCCTCTCCATCATCTTCTCACCACCTCCAACTTGTGATGGCCAACTGAGCACCATGCACCTCCTCAACAACCCCGGCTGCCTCACCACACAGGTTCCGTAGAACCATCCACACTCGCCTCAATGTCCTCAGCCCGTCTTCTCCACAGGCACGACGGCCTCTTCGGCCACTAACCTCTTCCATCTTCTCCACAGGCACGACGGCCTCTCCGGGCAACTCCTGCCCCAGCCATCTTCGCCTCAGGCACGACGGCCTCTCCCCTGGTCAGGCCTCAACCATTCTCACCTCAGGCACGACGGCCTCTTCCCCGGACACTTCCTCATCACCAACCACACTCAAGCCGCAGCCTCATCATCTCCATCATCACCACATCTCCCTCTCTCCCCCTAAAAGAAAATCCATCTGGCTACCATCACTAGCAGCATCTCTCTCCTTGGTCCTTGCAGCGAACCAAGCCATATCTCCCCCTCTGCTCCTTGCAGCAAGCACGGAGCAGCAACAACACCACAACCAGCGCAGCATCTCATCCTTCTCCCCCTCAGCAGCACCAGCAGCTACGACCAACTCCTCTTCCAAACAGCAGCAGCAACTAGCACACAGGAGCCACAAGCAGTTGCCCTTCTCTTTCTCCTCTGCCTCCTCTCCGTCTTCTGCAACAGCAGCACACAACCTTCCTTCTTACTCTTTTGTCAGCAGCAGCAGCAGAACACAGCAGCCGCCAGGACCACAGCGCCCAGCAGCAGCTCCTCTCCTCTGCAGCCGCGCACCTCCTCTTCCTCACGTGCCGCTGCACCTGGCCGCACCCACAGTAGCTGCAGATGCAGCCACAACAGCAACAGCAACAGAGTCAGCCTCCTTCTCCTCTTCCTCCTTCGCCGCTCCTGCTCTGCTGCCTTCTCGCCGCGCACAGCCTCACCTCCTCCTCTGCACCAGCAGCTCAACTCCTTTTTTTTACTTCCAGCAGCAGGCAGCACCAGGACAGCAGCAGCACTTGGCGCGCGCAGGCGCACCTCAGCTCCTCTTCTTCCTTTTCTCTCCCTCTTCTGCCCGCACGCAGCCTCTCCACGCCTCACTTGCCGCGCGCGCAGCTGCTCGCCAGCGCCACGCCGCCTGCCCCGCGACCCACAGCCGTGGCCAGCGCGCGCGCCGCGCATCCCAGCGCCTCTTCGCAGCGCCGCCCAGAGCACGAGCACGAGCTCGAACTCCAAGCCCCAGATTCGCACCTCCCGGCCTTCTGCACGCGCCCACCGCGCCGAGCTCGCCAGATCCAGCCCGCACGCGCGCACCTCGCGCCAGCGCCTTGCTCGCGCGTGCAGCTCGCTGCCGCCACCCGCGCACAGCTCCCAGCCAGCCGCCGCCGCGAATCCGCGCCGAGAGCAGCTCCTGGACACCGCGCCCAGATCCGCCGCCTCCTCTTCTGCCGGTCCCCGCCGACCGCGCAGCTCCGCCCGGATCCGCCTTCTTCCTTCACGTCCCCGCCGCCTCCTTCCCTAGCAGCCGTGGGCTTTGCCCACAGCCACCTCAGGAGACGGCGAGGGGAGCGGCTACAACCTAGCTCTTATACCATGTTGTAACACGAGAGGGAATGGATTCAGTCTTGGTTTTGTTCGATCTGGTTGGTTCCCTCAGGACCACCACACACATATATATACCACAGCATTAGGGTTACATAAACAGTACTGGGCCTGGGCCACCATGGGCCTCCAATATGTACCAACAGGTCCACTGTCGTTTTAACCAAACAACATTGTAAAACTTCAGAGGTTGAGATACCTGTTTGCATGTTGTGTTGCCAAAGAAAATGAATTTAATCCTTTTAGTGATGTAAAGGTGCCTAGTGGTATAAGGTATTTGACTTCACTGCATGCTCTGCAACGTGCGGAGCCAAGTTCAGAAGTTCTGCAGGGTGTAGCAGCTTTAACACAGCTAAGAACATTTGCTGTCTGCAATATGGAAACTAGACACTCTGCTGACTTGAGAAATTCTATCAAAAAAATGAGACATCTTCTGCATCTACAAATCACAGCTATGGGTGAGAAGGAGGTGTTGCAGCTGAAGCGATTTTGTTTACCTCCAACGGTTTACAAAGTTGGTTTAGAAGGGCAGCTCGAAAAGACATCGATACCTCAAATTATCTCATCTTGGTCCCACCTTAATAGCCTCACTCGGCTGCATCTGGCATTCTCCAAAATTGATGAGGAATCATTTTCAAGTCTCTTGATGCTACGTGGTTTATTACACCTTCCGCTTGTCAAGGCTTTTGCAGGGAAGAAGCTGCACTTCACTGCAGGGTCTTTTCCAAAACTTAAGTTTCTATCTATATGGGATGCACCGCACCTCAACCAAGTTGAAATAGAAGAGGATGCAATGGGAAGCCTTGCCGAACTCTGCTTGCAAGATTGCCCTGAACTGAAGTTTCTTCCTCATGGTGTTGAGCATCTTACAGCCCTTGAAGAATTATATCTGAATGACACATCAGAAGAACTCATAGAGAAGCTTCGACAAAAGAGAGAAGCAGATGCATGCAGTGATGATCTAACTAAGATTAGACACATAACAAGAGTTACTGTTGTACTAACCAAGAAAGGCTTACAGGAAAGAATTCAGTGACTGGAAAACTTGGTACAACCCCAACTATAGCTACCGGTAAGGGTTGGCTGTTCTGTAGATATAATAAGCTAAATAAGCTGCGAGTGATGGATTAGATTCATTTCTTTTTTGCACTGTTCACTCATTTTCTGAAGAAAAAATATTTGTTCGCCTAATAACATAAACTACTGATAGCATGCTTTAATTTTTGACTTCCCTGACTTGTATTTGCAGGCCTCTTGATTGTCAGAAGCTGGAGTTTTGTTCCACATTCACAAACCCAACATAATCTCAAGGGCCGCAAGAAGAACAGAGTTCAATAGCTGCAAGCAAGATGATGTGTTCATAATCACAGCCAATCAATCAGCACGAATGGGTGAATGTTAGACATCATCATCTGAAATCCAACATCGGACTGACGATAGGTGGTTGTTTTCAAATGTACGAGCGAAGACATTTTATTATGAATTTAGTTGTCATAGCTGTTCCGAGGCTATGTATTTATTTATTTTGATTGCTCTTACTTTGGCTTGTTTCCATTGCCTGAGACGTGGACTACACCGTGTGCAAGACACTGTGGTCTGTAATAAAGCAGGGAGTAGTTCCAGCAGTGGAATAATCTGAACATGTTCAGGCGGCTGTCTCAGTGTTGCCTGAAGACTGCAGCGCATGTATGCATGCTGGAAACATGAGACGTGGCATCCTGGTGGTTCCTTTCTCCTCTCTACTCTGCTTTGCCCTGTTCTGAACATTCAGAATTTTGAACACTTGCAGGTAGCTTCTCAACTGAACTTTGAGCATTCTGAATTTTCAACACATGCAGCTTCAGGTTTCAGCCACCAGGGTCGGGCTCTCTTGCTGGGTTCCCAGCACGCACTATCGTGCAGGGCGAACCAGCGATCACCACGTGTCCCGGTGGACCCCCATCGCACAATAACGTTTTACCTTTTCTAATTTACTGAAAATATTTTCTTTTTCTCTTTGCCTTATCTAGCTCTGTATTACTAGCTAACTACTCCCTCCGTTCCACAATACATGCATTCCATTTGTCAAAATATAGATGTATCTAGACATGTTTTAGTATATAGGTACATCCATTTTCGGACAAATGGAAGTCAAGTATTTTGGAACGGAGGGAGTAGCTCTCAGCAATCAGCGTATTGACATTTGCACGTACTGAACTTTCAAGTATGCGATGTATCCATTTTTCTCTGCCTCTCTGCTTTCCAATTACACAATACAGGGGAAGGGGAAATCACAAATTGGTGAAAGCGCTTTTTAGTAAATGTAGTGCCCAAGACCACATTTAACTGGAAAACTAAATCTCAGTTACACATCTAACATATGAAAAGGAATAACCAGCAACTAATCCATATTCATGTATATATCTTTAATTGAGCATAAAACCATTGTGCATCTAACATCAAAAGGAATGGTAAAATATATTATTACATTGCAAGGTAACTGTTTTGCAGAGCAATCCTGAGATACAAAGTTTATGTGGCAATATGGAGCTATTTGAAAGTGTTTATCCTGTATGTGACTTGATTGGCTACCCAAGACCTAGAAGAACAAACAAATGATTTCTTGTGAGATATAAACTTGAATTGGGAAATATGACTTGTAACCTTAATTGGCAGCTGGTCTTTTTTGAGGTGTTGGCCGTCCCGAGTCTGATAACATTTGGGAACTCTAGATACAATGTTGATCCAAAAGTCAATACTAGTGAATGACATGTGCATGTTCATTTTAATTTCTAGCTATTAACTAATAAAATTATACCTGACTTGGTTGAGTACTAGTTGGCAGCTGGTGATTTTGAGATGTTGACCACCCCGAGTACGATGACACCACAGAAGTCTACATAGTGTTAATCAAAATGTAAATGACCCGAGCATGCTCGTCTTAATTTTAACAATTAACTAAATAAATAAATATACCTGACTCGGTTGAGTGCTATGATAGAAATATGGTTGTTGTGGTCGCAAGCCAAGTAACTGCTGAAAACTAGCAGTGTCTGCCTGCAATAGTGGAGGCAAGCCATGCTGTAATACTTGCAAATTATAGTTATCATGTTGTGGTACCGATGTCATAGTACCCGGAGTACATGCAAATTGTAATTATGTGTATGTGGTAATGGGGAAACAGCTTGTGGTAGCGGAGGCATAGCGCGGGGCAATACTTGCATATTGTAATTCGCAATATTTGGTAGTGGAGGCATAGCATGCTGCAATACTTGCAAATTGTAATTCACAACACATTTGGTAGTGGAGGCATAGCATGTTGCAATACTTGCAAATTATAGTTCTCATTTGATATGCCGAAGCTATGATTTGCTCCATATGATGTAGAAGCACAATCACCACTCTTATTCTTGTATGTTGTTCCTGGACCTATTTGCAAAAGAATTTGTTAGATCTATTTTAATAACATGACCAGATATTTATGTAGCTATTTGTTGTGTAACGCCATACCTTTCTTGTTATGTTTACTCTTACTGTTCAATACGAGTCCAGATTTAATCCTCTTGCTGCTACTTCCTTGTTCTTTTCTCTTTATTCCCTATGCTTGGACTGCATTCTCAATGTTGCACTCAACTAGTTGCTTCTCTGCTTGTTCATGATTTGGTGATATATCTTTTGATTGATTTCAATGTAAAATTTGGTCCACCTTTTCCATTAGTTCTATTCACATACTTTGCAGTAGTGCATATGCCTCTTTGTTTGCCGCTGCTTTGCTCAAAATGTTATTGTAAGTGCGACATAGTGATCCATACTGTCTAGCTAGCACAACTCTTGTATCTGCATTATCAGCGCACTTTTGAATTGCCTGTGATGGCCCTGATCTTGCTCGCCTTGTCCATCTTTTCAAGATATATTCCGGTGCCAACTCCTTAATATTGTTGTGGTCCAACACCTTCAATGCATGATGACACAATACCCCAACAAATTCAAACTTATTGCATGAGCATGAAACTTTTGATCAATCGGGATCAAATGTCACAGTATGACTATTTTGGCTAGCTGAATGGGAAACCTTGAATTCAAAAATAGAGCTAGTACGACCAGTTTCATACACACAATATCCCATAACCATGTCAGATTCTCCTTTAAATATCTCAAACATGGCAGGTGTATATACTTTTGAAGTTTGTATCAGCATCTGCACATATGGCACCTTTGGTGATGTTTGACTCGCATAGAAATCACTTTCCACTTCAGCATACCTTCTATCATCCACGACCCTCTCATAGTGCTTGAAGATATCTAATAAATCAAGGCGAACATGCAGGTATCGTTTCAATAGTGTGTTCATACTATCACTTCTTTGTGTAGATTTCATATCTGCACAAAAGGTTTCTCGACCATAAACCAAAGCCCATTTCTCCTTGTTCTGGATTAATCTATGAAGCCACTCGTTATCTTCCAAATTATATTTCAGTAGCATATCATTCCAACCTGCTAAGAATTCATCAACTTCTTCAAAATCATAAACACACTTGCCAAAATCTTTCTTAAATGTCTTGGAACCTTGGAAAACATGACTCAAATGTTTTGCAGCATTCTGATACATGTGCCACACACATAGACGATGTATTGAGTTAGTAAAAACCTTGTCAATGGCACTAATAATTGTAGCACATTGATCTGTCAATATTGTCTTTGGTTCTTTTCTTGACATGGCCCTTTTGAATGTTTCAAACACCCATTCAAACGTCTCAGATGTTTCATCATACAATAATGCAGCTCCAAAAACCACTGTTTGTTTATGATGGTTGACACCAACGAAAGGGGCAAATGGTCTGCCATAACTATTTGTCTTAAAGGTTGTGTCAAAGCATACCATGTCACCAAAGTAGTGATAATCTAATATTGATCTTGCATCTTCCCAGAATATATTGGTTATCATCTCATATTCATCTACTTATATAGCATAAAAAAGAAAGGATTTTCCATCTGCTTGTCCTGTAGGTATTTAGGAATGGCACCTGTATCCCCTTCTTGGATGGATTGCATACGCTTTGATCGGAGATAATTTTTATAATCTTTTTGACCGAAGCTAAGACATTGTCGACCCCCTGCTTGTCTACTCATCACTTCATGGCCAGATTTTGGTCTAATACCTGAATCATTCAAGATGTCAATTTGGGCCTTCTGACCTTATGTAATTCTTCTTTGGGATCGCAGTAGATGGGCTTTGCTTGGAGTTACGAGTTCATGATTATGAGCATCCTCAAAGCTACTTACAACATATTTTCGAGTACCACTTATTTTGATGGTCATCTCTGCCAGACAACTAACTCTTGTTTCTGCTCGCTTCCTCTGACATTGTTCCTTGCTCTTGTCCTTGTGACCTTCCTTTGAGCATACAAGTTTCTTTGTTCGAATAACATTAGCCGTTGAGGATTTATCATGCCAAGATTTCCTGACACTGAAACCTACATGTTCTACATATGTATTGTAAAACTCATATGCAATATCGTCATTCTCAAAATCCATTCCTATCTCTGGTTTTAATCTTTTGATGTAATAATCATTTGTATTTCCACCCGCCTCTCCCACATTTGTGGTCTCATGATCTACAAAACATAAATATTATCTTATACTGATTAGTTTATGATCCAGCTGCCATTCTTCTTTAGTGGGCATTAGCAAAATAACACACGGTATTGACAAGAGCATTAGCAAAATATTGATTTTTTTTCTTTGATACAAAAATAAACTTAGGTGGTACTCTGTTAGTAGTGAACTTTGATTCTAAGTAAGATTGAGTTGATGTCTCGTTACTAAACCAACTCATGATGATTCCATATACTGATGGATAAGAAGCAAATAAATTCACATGATCCAGAATTTCAAACCTTAAGCATGTTTGTTTATTACCTGGGAGAAAAAAAAATGTCATTTTGCTGATTTTCTGAAACGGAACTGCTATTACGGAGATACGCTGTGTTGTTTGACCGATGGGGGTCCATCGGGATACATGATGATCGCTGGTTCGACTTGCACGATAGTGCGTGCTGGGAACCCAGCAGGAGAGCCCGACCCCAGCCACCACCTCTGGTATCCGTCTCTCCCACCCTCTGGTTTCTCTCGCAAGGCCCCCTCCATTTTTAAACCTCGTTGTTGGAATCAACCACGTAGTGTGACCAGTCCGGTACAGACTTGGTACAGTCACTAAGTAGGATTTGTATTTGGACTAGGACTAGGACTAATAGGACTAGCTTAGCTAATATAAATACTGCTGTAACCCCGTGTAATCAGACAAGATCAATCAAAGGAAATAAACAAACAGGTGCAACACGCACCTGTTGGCCCTGAAACAATCTCGTGTCTCCTTGTGTACTAGTTCGTACATCTCGCCGGATCAAATCTCGCCGGATCAAGTAACCATCGAGACAAAGCTAGCTAGCTTGTGCTGTACGTTGACCGTCGACCGACCGTCGCCCGTGTTCTGGAGCTTCAGTGCAAGACTGGTGGTGTAGGACCTGAATTCTTTTTCCCACTTTTATGCTAGAGTCCTTCTAGTAAAATGTAAGTGTTGTACTGTATTTTTTTAAAGACCTCTATGTAACTTGTATCACCACCGTCATAATCTAATGCAGCTTCCGGGGCAATTTACCTGCTCAAAAGAAAACTTGTGTGTCACATAGTGTGTACAGGTGCTATGCAGGAGAGATAAGGTCGTGTGTGGATATGGATCGATGGAAACAAATGACTGGACCAGAAGAGACATGAGGTAGCGGTGCGTGGGACATAGTAGTGGACGGGTGTGCCCACTGCTTACAGCAGGCTGCATTAGATCAAAAATTGGCAAAAAAACATAAAGTTGACCTCAGGGTGAAACTATTTCATAAACTAAACTATGTTTGATAGTATTTTACCCAGCTGATCCCTAATGTGCAGCGGCTAACAGCAAGGCGCTACACTCTATTGTGCAGTGCCTAACACATAGGCGCCACATTGTGCCGCGCCTAACTATAAGGAGTTGCACTATACTGTGCAGCGCCTAGCTGTAAGGAGTTGCACAGTAAAGTGCAGCGCCTTACTGTTGGGAGCTGCACAAAAGTGTGAAATATTTTTAAAAACAGTTTAGTTTGTGAAATACTTTCGCTTTAAGGTTAAATTTGCCAATTCTGTCTCAAAAATTCCCCATCTTTAGTGACGCCCCCCTCTCCTCCCAGATCCCACCATGCCCGAATCCACGAAGCAGGTAGGTCCGAGACGCCCTCTCTCGCAGCTCGAACCCTGGTGGGTCGAGCCAACCCCACGGCGGCGATCTCCCGCGGCTCGGATCCCTCTCTTTTCCCATCTCAGCGAAGCCCCTCCTCCCAGATCCCACCGCACCCGAGTCCCTCCTTTCATCCTCTTCCATGAAGCAGGCAGCTTCTAGGCGCCATCTCCCACAAGCTCGAACCCGAGTGGGCCGAGCCACCGCCCGGCAGCGATCTGCAGCAGGACCCTGCCGGTGAGCCAGCTCCTCCCCACGCTTCTTCTTTTTCCCGGTCTCCTCTCTCTCCTCACCCACTCTGTTATCTCTTGAACAGGAAGCAGCAACTCCACTATAACAATGGCGCCGCCCCATGTATCTCAAAACTACCGACGTCACGCCCGCATCATTTGCCAGATACTTCACCGACGCCAGTCGTCGCGACACTGCATGCTCGCGTCAACAGGAGCATCTCCCGCACTGGCCTCGACCGCCTCTCGTCGTCTCTGCACTATTTGCTGCTACATCAGAGGGATCCGGTGGTGGAATGCAGGAGGAAGGTGGGGGACGTGGTGGAGTAGCCGAGCCAGCAGTGGTCCTCCGGCCGACGTTGGGGTAGTTGGCACGGCGCGCTGGTCCAAACCATCTGAGAGGGAGCGCGGGGATCCGGTTCATGGTCCGTCGCGAGCGGACCTGGTATTCCGCTAGTTTGTACGTCGACCTGGTGCTGCGCTGCCGCCGACACTGCCCTGCTTCCTCCGGATAGAACAGTGGGCGGACCAGGGGAGATGGAGGCGCGGTGCACGCGGCTGCCCGGGATCTCCGGCCGCGGCGAGGAGAGATGGAGGCGCCCTGGCAGGATTAGCAGCGGCGTCTCCCTCTCCAGTGGGCTGCGGCGCACCATATCTCGCCTTCCTCCTGAACGAAGGCCGATGGCGGCTACGCGTTTGCGTTATTTGGGGGAAGAGAGAGGATAAGGGACCGCGGGCGACGGGAGGAAGACGCCGGTTTTCCCTGACAGTGCGTGACGTATTGCGGGTTGATTTCTAGTAACCGCGGGGGCTGTTTTGCAAAAACGAAACGTTTTTCTGTATGACTTAAACATGGAGGGCGGGTTAATTTTAGTAAACAGTAGGGACTTCTTTGCAAAATTGTCAATGACGGACGACCAAAAAACCAATTTCCTTTATTATTAGGTAAAGATACAGTATGAAATTAGAATCGGCCAAAAAAAATAAGGGGCATCTTATCTTGCGGTGAGAAACAGTATATTTTTCTGAAGGAAACAGAGTAGCTACTGAAGTACGACCTCGCTGCCATTCTTATCTTGTGGTGAGAAACAGTATATTTTTCTGAAGGAAACAGTTTTATTGTGTGCTGCTGTCGTTACTGAGGTAATTAACTGTTCTGAATTTAGACAGCATGTCGTGTGGTTAAAAACTGATTCTTCAAAGTAGTGGCAGTGGCACCATGTCTTGGGATGTTGTACATTCATACTTTCAGATGCATTGTCTCTGTCAGCATTGTAAAGTAACAACTCAACGACATGCATTGGTATGTGGCTGGTACCCCTCGAGAAAGCTGCCGGCCAACAGTGGCATATGGAGCTACGGCGTGCTGCACTACAAGAATGCTCACTGTCGATTACATCGACCTTCTCAGCTCGATCACCCTGAAATCACAGGGCACTACAATGCATCAGTATTTTGGTTACTTTTTGCATTGATAATTCAACACCCAAAGATTTTGCAATAGCTACAAGTGGTATTTTTCAGAATAGATAACGTGCAACGTGGCTCTAGTAATACTACAGAACAACCCTACTATAATCACATTTACCTACTGTTAATGACTCCCTCAAGTTCACTTCAGTGAAAAGAACTGAAAACTGCAGACAGAGGTAACACTTTCAGTAAACAATGGAGTGATAGACAATGCAGTACAAACTCCAGGAATTTTGCGAGGAGGTATGGTAGTTTCTGACTCACATGCAATGCAGTAGGAACTTGCTGAATATGAGATGTTATACCAGTGCAGTAGTAGTTGTTGGAGGTGTGTTAGCTTCAGGCTTTACTGTGGAAAATATTCTGAAGAATCAGCTTCAGAGTCGTCTGGATACCATTCTTCGTGTGCACCACCATATTCTGTTTTACCTTGGGCATGGTCATCATCTCAGGACGTAATTGCTGCAGTTGTGTCCTAAATTCCTTGTGAGATCTAGGATCCCAGCTCGTGGTTAGTTCACTTCTCCCTTCAATCTATCCATAATGATCTGAACATTGGCGCGTCTGGCGCCGTCATTAGATCGATATCGTCCCAATTAGCTTCGATCGGACCTCAACTCCCAGAGAAAGTGAAGAACTAAGAGGGACTATGTAGCAATGCTAACCCACGATACTTACACGAACTCAACTGGCACACTTATGAAATTCACTAGCAAGAAGTTTAGCCCAAGGAGAAGATCTTCAAGCAACCTCTACAGACTCGTAGATCTGTGCCCGAATGAAACATCGCCGCCGCCACGCGCCACCAATAATATCTGTGCCATCGCTGCCGCGGACAAGGAGAGATTGGAGGGATTTTACCAGAGAATCCAACCTCACTTTCCTCTCCTATTTCAGGAATATTTCCCTGCTTCAGTAATCGACAGTGCATCGTCAAAGTTCTTCAGTACGTGTCGCCGTTATTTGTGCATCTTCATCCCTCAACTTTGTGGACAGTGGACTCACTTTCTTTGTTGATCAACAAGTATGCTTGTAGCCTTCACGAAAAAGGGTTCCCCGTTTTATATTATAAAGCACCAACACAACATCGAAGCATCCAATACAAACGCACGCCACACACACCCAAGGCAAGATACACAACCTCAACGACTACCAAGCACTTATAAGATATGCAAAACTGATCCGCTTAGAGCGATGGAGACCACCACCACGAGGAGCGACGATCCGAGAGGATGTGCGATGGACACGTAGGACCGAGGACTCCAAGACGGTGCCTCCAGGAAGGGCACGACCACGAACGTCGCCACTGTTTCGAAGATAAAGTTTTCACCCAGAGTAAGACGGAAGGAGTAGAAGCATCACGACGGAGCCTGCAAGGAGGAACACGACGTCCACGGACGCCGTCACCGTCGACCAGTGCACAGACTGGGTAGGTGATGTACCCCGGTGCTTCAACCCCTCCGCCACAACCCCGGTCCGCCAACCATCCGCAGCCCTGCCACCCAAGCAGCCATGGCTGCATGCCCTCATCCAAGCCGCGCAATCTGCCCACGACCAATGCGACTCCCACGGCCAGGGCCGCCACCCTGCCATGAGACCACCCCGAGAGCCACCAATGGCCACGACTTTTGCCCAGATCCGGGACACCAACCACCTCCAGAGCCGCCGGTGGCCAACCTGCCTCAAGAAGGGCCGCGAGCATACATCGACCAGAGGAAAGGAGAGGCGGAGAAGTGGCCCATGGCCATGACCGACGTCCGTGCCTGATACCAAGTTTTACCCGTGCGTCGAAGACCCAGATCACCAGGAGGCACCGGGCGCTGACCGATGCCGGAGAAGAATGATGTCAGAGCTGTCGTCGCCACCGCCTAGAGCTACTGCGAGAGGGCCACCCGCGATCCGTGGCGCTGCCAGAAGCAACCACCGCCGACGCCACCACCGGCCCGCACCACCATCATGCCGCCCGACGCCACGCCACCATAGTCGGCCTTCTCTGGAGCGCTGCCGCGCCGCCACGGCCGGCATCGAGCGCTGCATCCCCGCTTGCGAGATCAGACCTACGACCTACCCCACGCGCGAGGAGTAGAAGGGGCCCGCCGCGCCCTTGGGCGGCGGCGAGGGTGGAGGAGGGAGGATGGAGGAGGGAGGTGTGCGGCGGTGGAGATTTGGAGCCCTCCCCGGAACCTTGCGGATGGCGGCGGGGGAGGGGATAGGGTTTTCCCCGTGTCACGTTGCTTTAGGCTCGCGTGTAGCCTTTCCTTCCTAAAACAAAAATACGTGAAGTTATTTCTTTACGGATAGCTAAAATACCACAGACCAGGCATGCCACGATTATGTTTAGCATAGCAGACCACGAAATAGAATTCAGTTTGTCTAATTCACATCTAGATGTTTTTTAAGGATGTCACATCTAAGCTCTCATAAATATATAAATGCATCAATAAGAAATAAAAAAACTAGGACAAAAAAATAAACCACAAACAGAGTGAACGTCAGTTTAGATGTGTCCTAGACAGACCCAACAGAATTTACGAACAATACGAGGTTACGTTAAGTTTTACGTATTGAACCAGTTGGCAAATTGTGATTGGGGGTGGGAGGAGAGGGGCCCACCCACCATGAAAATCAGGGGGCCGAAGAAAATTGGTGAAGGAAAGTTCGTAAACTTTCCTAGCTTCGGTGTAGGATTGTTGGAGGTTTACTATATCTCCGTCGAGAGAAAAGGATCGATTCGATCAAGCTAGCTCTACCAGTTTCGATCTACGTGGGTTGCTGTTCATCAATCCACCTGCCTAGCTGCTTGCTTCCGAAGCTAGATTTGCACGCAAGCGTGAGCGTCTCTGGTGATTTGATCTAGCTCCTGCTCCAGCGTACCAATCTGACCGACCTGCAATCCACGGAGCAAACTGCTGTTGTGGTCGCCGGCGAAGCTCCAGCTCCAGCGCCAAGCACAGACTGCGACTGGACGGAGCTTCCTGCGGACATACTCGTTCGTATCTTCGGCACCCTGCAGATCCCGGATCTCTTCAGCTCCGGCGGCGTCTGCTCTTCATGGCGCCGCAACCACATGGAAGCCCGTCGTTTCCGGCTGTACTCCTCGCACCAGAGCCCCTGCCTGGTCTACTCCACGGCGGACCGTGACGACGGCACGGCCACACTGCATCACCTGACCACGGACAAGCTCTGCGACATCACCATCCTGGGCCCCTCCTTTCGATCCCGCTACGTCATGGGCTCCTCCCACGGTTGGCTCATCACCGCCGACGAGCGCTCCATCTCATCCTCGTCAACCCCATAACTGGCGCTCAGGTCACCATGCCGCCACCGGAAACCATGCACAACGTCGAGCTCCGTTATGGCGAGGAAGGCTGCAAACTGGATGGCTACGATCTTATTTATGTTGACACGGTCCCGAACCTGAACATAGAACCATATGGACTTTCACTGGAGCAAGGTCGCTTTTGCTTCTACAAGATTGTCGCCATGTCGTGTGACCCGTCCAGTGAAAATTGCATCGTGGTACGTGTACACATGCCTAAAGGCCTGCTCTCTTATGCTAGAGTTCGGGACACCAAGTGGATTTGGGTTGATACACACGAAGAATGCAAGAGCTATGTTGATGTTTGTTACGATTGTGGCAATGGTTTGTTCTATGCTCTTCGAGGTTGTGGTGATGTGCATACCATTGATCTCTGTGGACAATCTCCACTGGTGAATATTGTCTACAAGCACAAGGCGGATTATGATACCGACAGTAAGTATATTGTACAAGCGTCATGGGGTGATTTCTTTCAGATATGGAGATGGGATCGATATCTTGAGGATGACGAGAAGGTGGTGGAGGACAACGACGATAATGATGCCGATGAGGGTGTGGAAGAGTTAGTGGAAAGGGAGGAGGATGAGGATCAGGAGGAGGAGGTGGCGCAGAATGCTGACGTGTTAGTGGAGGTGGACAATGCAGATGTTCTTGTGGAGGAGCGGACCATGGAGGACGATGACGAGAAAGAGCGTGTGACAGCCCGCTTTGTTGTGTACAAAATTGACTTTGTCAAACAAAAGCTCACCAAAGTACACAATCTCAAAGATCACACACTGTTCACGGGTTTCACACTTCATTTTTAGTTCCGGCGAAGGACTTCCCCACATTAATACCCAATAGCATCTACCATACAGATGACTTGAATCATAATACTTTCTCCAAGAGATTTTCAGATAGACGGGATTTGATTGACAAGGGCCTTCGGCAGGTTTTCATCTTCAGTATGGAAGATTGTAGTTTCACGAATATACTGGCTCCCCATTCTTCAAGATTGAATTGGCCCCCACCGGTTTGGATCCTGCTATAATTTTCTTGTGTTTAGATACATTTATGTACCTAAGGCAAGGACGTTCTAAAGTTTGGTGTTCCGTCAATTAGGAATATAAAGCTATTCAATCAGACCTTGATGAAATGTACATTTCCCCTCCCCGTTCATACCTACCTGCAGTTTCATCACATAGTGGGTATTACTTAATATTGTGCAGTATGGTTATAGTTATTTAAGTTATCTCTATTATTATGAACAATATTTGTGATACATAACCTTTGATCCAGTACGTTAGGAATTAACGCTCGACAAATATTTTGTATTCTAATTTTTTAAGCCAACGCACTTCACCCATAAATGTTCAATGTTTTTTGGGTAACGATTCTAATGGGCAACTAGCTGAGTCGCGCGCCGGGATCCACCAGCTGCACTGCCACACTTCGGCCAGAATCACTGGATAGTGGGCAGTGGGATCTTGCCGGTGTAGTGGATGGATAAGGAACCGCTCACGCTTGTGAAGTTGACGAGAAAATGAGTGGGTGAGAACGGGGAGCCAGGAAGAAGCGTTGCGCCATTCGCTCAGTTGGTCACGCGGCACGAACAACTGCAGAGATGACAATTGAGCAACATAGCTATGATATTCATTCACAATAATCCAAAGGCGAAAAACACATTCGTTTTGACATGCCAACAATCTGACGCCAGCTTTTTATCTGTTTTGTATCCTTTTGAGGTAAGGTACTCCTGTGGCTCAACTCCTGACAGCTAGCCTCTAAATTCTGAGATGCACTCTTGACGATTAGATGGCTAACTCATGATATTTTTGTTTAATAGATTCAAAATATTCTTCTTCTCTCTGAAAATGAATCAAGATGTGTTCTTATGAGAGCTCTCATCGCGTGCACTTTTTATCTAAGTTGCAATCAAAATTATGCAATTATCACTAACATACTCAGGAACTTCAGAGTAAGTTGATAAATTGACCAAAATTTTCAACAATGACACACATTGGTTAAGATGTTACTTTAGCTTGCAGATGATCCATCGGTCAGCCACATGAGAATGGTACTACCCAGTGGATGCAACTTCATATGTTGAGACCTGAGGCTATCAACAAAAGGTTCATCCAATATGTTCCCCAATTGGATATGTATTGAAGGTGGTTGGGTAATTGTTTGGTGTTTAAGTAAAAAGGTAGGACTGTGTATTGACTTACAGTTCCAAAGCTTCAGAATGAAAAAAGATTATTCGGTTGCTTGGTAGGTATCCTTAACCCGTGAACACTACACATAAATTACCTTCGTTAGGTTGTCCTTAAGGTTGAGCAAAGACTGTCTTCGACTGCCTATTGGCAAAAAGAAAAAACCCAATCCAGAGCACACATGCACATGCACGTCCAAGTCGACCGTGTGCCAACATTGCCTCAACGGCCACGCCACCCCGCCGTTTAGCTAACAAACTAATGCGTGCATGCATACTAACTGATCAAGCCAAATCGCTTGGCTTCAACTAATTGCCTAGCCGGTCAGGCTCCAACCGCCCATGCACTTGCCGTTGATAGATTGAGATATTGGAGAAATAATTGTTGTATTGATTGGGGCCTCAAGGACTGTTTATATAGATTACAAAGCTTGGGCTCCAAGACTAGACTAATAGAGATAGAGTACAATACGAATAGGTTTATACTCTAAGATCCCCCTGCTGTCTCAACGTCAGGTGAAACAATGTTGAGACTGGAGCGTATGTCGGTGAACGATGCAGTCGGGAGTCCTTTGGTAAAAATGTCAGCAAATTGGGTACTTGTAGGAACATGAAGAACGCGAACCTCGCCAAGAGCCACCTTTTCACGAACAAAGTGAATGTCAATCTCAATGCGCTTTGTGCGACGATGTTGAACTGGATTGGAAGCCATGTAGACTGCAGAGATGTTATCACAATAAACAATAGTAGCACGTGGGAGCGGACGATGAAGTTCAACAAGAAGCTGCCGTAGCCACACCGCCTCGGCTACAGCGTGAGCAACCGCCCTATACTCAGCCTCAGCAGAAGACCTGGAAACTGTTACCTGCCTTTTAGAACACCAATAAACAAGATTATCACCCAAATAAACGCAAAATCCGGATGTAGATCGTCGAGTATCTGGACAACCTGCCCAGTCTGCATCAGAATAAACTGTCAAGCTTGTAGGTGAAGAAGAATTAATAAGGAGACCGTGATCAAGAGTGCCTTTTAAATAGCGGGGAATGCGTCTGACATGAGCCAGATGAGGAGCACGAGGATCATGCATAAAGAGACAGGCTTGCTGAACAGAATAGGAGATTTCAGGACGAGTAAGAGTGGCATATTGGAGAGCGCCAGTGATGCTACGATATAAAGTGGGATCAGAAAGAGGATCACCATCAGCCGACAGTTTAGCACCAACGCCGGCTAGAGTACGAGAGGGTTGACAATCAGACATACCAGAACGAGAAATCAAGTCCAAAATGTATGACCGTTGAGAAAGAAAGAGTGAAGATTTTGTACGAGAAACATGAATCCCTAGAAAATGATGAAGAGTACCAAGATCAATCATGGAAAACTCCCGATTGACAGAAGAGATGATATGTTGAAGAAAAGAATCAGAACTAGCCGTGAGAATGATATCATCAACATAAAGCAAGAGATAGGCAGTGTGAGTAGGAGACTGATAAACAAAGAGAGAAGAATCGGATTTGGAGGGAATAAAGCCTATGGTTTGAATAAAAGTAGCAAAGCATTGAAACCATGCACGAGGAGCTTGTTTAAGGCCATAAAGAGATTTGTGGAGGAGACAAACAAAATTTGGAGAGGAGGGATTCTCAAAACCAGAGGGTTGCTGACAATAAACAGTTTCATTGAGAGTGCCATGAAGAAAAGCATTTTTAACATCAAGTTGATGAATAGGCCAAGAAGAGGAAACAACAAGACTAAGAACAACACGAATAGTGCTTGGTTTAACAACAGGAGAAAAAGTCTCATCAAAGTCAATACCATGCTGCTGGGAGAAACCACGACCCACCCAACGAGCTTTGTAACGAGCGAGAGTGCCATCGGAATGAAATTTATGACGAAAAACCCATTTGCCAGAAACAATGTTAACACCAGGAGGTTTGTGTTGGGGATCGTAGCAGAAATTAAAATTTTCCTACGCATCACCAAGATCTATCCATGGAGTATTCTAGCAACGAGGGGATAGGAGAGCATCTACATACCACTTGTAGATCGCAACGGAAGCGTTCAAGAAGAACGTGGATGATGGAGTCGTACTCGTCGTGATCCAAATCACCGATGACCAGCGCCGAAAGGACGGCACCTCCGCGTTCAACACACGTACGGGACGATCGACGTCTCCTCCTTCTTGATCCAGCAAGGGGGAAGGAGAGGTTGATGAAGATCCAGCAGCACGACGGCGTGGTGGTGGATGCAGCAGAGTTCCAGCAGGGCTTCGCCAAGCTTCTGTGGAGAGAGGGAGAGGTGTAACGGGAAGAGGGAGGCGCCAATGCAGCAGGGGTGCGCAGCCCTGGAGATGGATCTCCAGGGGGGGGGGGCGGCGGCCAAGGGTGGGGGGCTTGCCCCCCAAGCAAGGGGGGCGCCCCTACTAGGGTTTCCCCCAACCCTAGGCGCATGGGCCCAAGGGAAGGGGGTGCGCCCAGCCCTCCAGGGGCTGGTTCCTTGCCCCTTGTGGCCCATGAGGCCCTCCGAGAGGGCTGGCCCCTCAAGGTGGACCCCCGGTGCCTCTCCGGTGGCCCCGGTACAATACCGATATGCCCTCGAGACTTTCCGGTGTCCGTACAACAACTTCCCATATATAAATCTTTACCTCCAGACCACTCCGGAACCTCTCGTGACGTCCGGGATCTCATCCGGGACTCCGAACAACCTTCGGTTTGCTGCATACTAATATCTTTAACAACCCTAGCGTCACCGAACCTTAAGTGTGTAGACCCTACGGGTTCGGGAGACATGCAGACATGACCGAGACGATCTCCGGTCAATAACCAACAGCGGGATCTGGATACCCATGTTGGCTCCCACATGCTCCTCGATGATCTCATCGGATGAACCACGATGTCGAGGACTTTAATCAATCCCGTACTCAATTCCCTTTGTCCATCGGTACGATACTTGTCCGAGATTCGATCGTCGGTATACCGATACCTTGTTCAATCTCGTTACCGGCAAGTCTCTTTACTCGTTCCCGTAATACATCATCCCGTGAACAACACCTTGATCACATTGAGCTCATTATGATGATGTCTTACCGAGTGGGCCCAGAGATACCTCTCCGTCACATGGAGTGACAAATCCCAGTCTCGATTCATGCCAACCCAACAGATACTTTCAGAGATACCTGTAGTGCACCTTTATAGTCACCCAGTTACGTTGTGACGTTTGATACACCCAAAGCATTCCTACGGTATCCGGGAGTTTCATAATCTCATGGTCTAAGGAATGATACTTGACATTCATAAAAGCTCTAGCAAACGAACTACACGATCTTTGTGCTATGCTTAGGTTTGGGTCTTGTCCATCACATCATTCTCCTAATGATGTGATCCCGTTATCAATGACATCCCCATGTACATAGTCAGGAAACCATGACTATCTATTGATCAACGAGCTAGTCAACTAGAGGCTTACTAGGGACATATTGTGGTCTATGTATTCACACATGTATTATGATTTCCGAACAATACAATTATAGCATGAACAATAGACAATTATCATGAACAAGGAAATATAATAATCCATTTATTATTGCCTCTAGGGCATATTTCCAACAGTCTCCCACTTGCACTAGAGACAATAGTCTAGTTACATTGTGATGAATCGCACACCCATGGAATTTTGGTGTTGATCATGTTTTGCTCTAGGGAGAGGTTTAGTCAACGGATCCGCCACATTCAGATCCGTATGTACTTTACAAATCTCTATGTCTCCATTTTGAACACTTTCACGAATGGAGTTGAAGCGACGCTTGATATGCCTGGTCTTCCTGTGAAACCTGGGCTCCTTCGCAAGGGCAATTGCTCCAGTGTTGTCACAGAAGAGAGTCATCGGGTCCGACGCATTGGGTATGACTCCTACGTCGGTAAGGAACTCCTTCACCCAGACTGCTTCTTGTGCTGCCTCCGAGGCTGCCATATACTCTGCTTCACATGTAGATCCCGCCACGACGCTTTGCTTGCAACTGCACCAGCTTATTGCCCCTCCATTCAAAATATACACGTATCCGGTTTGTGACTTGGAGTCATCCAGATCTGTGTCGAAGCTAGCGTCGACGTAACCCTTTACGACGAGCTCTTTGGCACCTCCATAAACGAGAAACCTATCCTTGGTCCTTTTCAGGTACTTCAGGATGTTTTTGACCGCTGTCCAGTGTTCCTTGCCGGGATTACTTTGGTACCTACCTACCAAACTTACGGCAAGGTTTACATCGGGTCTGGTACACAGCATGGCATACATAATAGACCCTATAGCTGAGGCATAGGGGATGACACTCATCTCTTCTATATCTTTTGCCGTGGTCGGGCATTGAGCCGTGCTCAATCGCACACCTTGCAATACAGGCAAGAACCCCTTCTTGGACTGATCCATTTTGAACTTCTTCAAAATCTTGTTAAGGTACGTACTTTGTGAAAGACCGATGAGGCGTCTCGATCTATCCCTATAGATCTTGATGCCTAATATATAAGCAGCTTCTCCAAGGTCCTTCATTAAAAAACACTTGTTCAAATAGGCCTTTATGCTTTCCAAGAATTCTATATCATTTCCCATCAATAGTATGTCATCCACATATAATATGAGAAATGCTACGGAGCTCCCACTCACTTTCTTGTAAACGCAGGCTTCTCCATAAGTCTGCATAAACCCAAACGCTTTGATCATCTCATCAAAGCGAATGTTCCAACTCCGAGATGCTTGCACCAGCCCATAGATAGAGCGCTGGAGCTTGCATACTTTGTTAGCATTCTTAGGATCGATAAAACCTTCCGGCTGCATCATATACAATTCTTCCTTAAGGAAGCTGTTAAGGAATGCCGTTTTAACGTCCATTTGCCATATCTCA
The DNA here is from genome assembly GCA_032464435.1 of Aegilops umbellulata. Lineage (NCBI taxonomy): Eukaryota > Viridiplantae > Streptophyta > Magnoliopsida > Poales > Poaceae > Aegilops > Aegilops umbellulata. The sequence goes on from CP136059.1 coordinate 460,865,842, forward strand.
TAATCATAGTATGCGGCAATTGCTAACATGATTCGGACGGACTTCAGCTTCGCTACGGGAGAGAAAGTCTCATCGTAGTCAACCCCTTGAACTTGCCGATAACCCTTAGCGACAAGTCGAGCTTTATAGATGGTCACATTACCATCCGCGTCTGTCTTCTTCTTAAAGATCCATTTATTTTCTATGGCTCGCCGATCATCGGGCAAGTCATTCAAAGTCCATACTTTGTTTTCATACATGGATTCTATCTCGGATTTCATGGCTTCTAGCCATTTGTCGGAATCTGGGCCCGCCATCGCTTCTTCATAGTTCGAAGGTTCACCGTTGTCCAACAACATGATTTCCAGGACAGGGTTGCCGTACCACTCTGGTGCGGAACGCGTCCTTGTGGACCTACGAAGTTCAGTAGGAGCTTGATCAGAAGTATCTTGATCATCATCATTAACCTCCTCTTGAATCGGTGCAGGTGCCACAGGAACATTTTTCGGAGCTGCGCTATTCTGATTTTCAAGAGGTAGTACTTCATCAAGTTCTACTTTCCTCCCACTTACTTCTTTCGAGAGAAACTCTTTCTCTTGAAAGGACCTGTTCTTGGCAACAAAGATCTTGCCTTCGGATCTGAGGTAGAAGGTATACCCAACTGTTTCTTTGGGATATCCTATGAAGACGCATTTTTCCGATTTGGGTTCGAGTTTTTCAGGTTGAAGTTTCTTGACATAAGCATCGCAACCCCAAACTTTTAGAAACGACAGCTTAGGTTTCTTTCCAAACCATAATTCATACGGTGTCATCTCAACGGATTTTGACGGAGCCCTATTTAAAGTGAATGCGGCTGTCTCTAGAGCGTATCCCCAAAATGATAGCGGTAGATCTGTAAGAGACATCATAGACCGCACCATATCCAATAGAGTGCGATTACGACATTCGGACACACCGTTATGCTGAGGTGTTCCAGGCGGCGTGAGTTGTGAAACGATTCCACATTTTCTTAAGTGTGTGCCAAATTCATGACTTAAATATTCTCCCCACGATCTGATCGTAAGAACTTTATTTTTCTGTCACGTTGATTCTCAACCTCACTCTGAAACTCCTTAAACTTTTCAAAGGTCTCAGACTTGTGTTTCATTAAGTAGACATACCCATATCTACTCAAATCATCAGTGAGAGTGAGAACATAACGATAGCCTCCGCGAGCCTCAACGCTCATTGGACCACACACATCTATATGTATGATTTCCAACAAGTTGGTTGCTCGCTTCATTGTCCCTGAGAATGGAGTCTTGGTCATTTTGCCCATGAGGCATGGTTCGCACGTGTCAAATGATTCATAATCGAGAGACTCTAAAAGTCCATCTGCATGGAGCTTCTTCATGCGTTTGACACCTATGTGACCAAGGCGGCAGTGCCACAAATATGTGGGACTATTGTTATCAACTTTAACTCTTTTGGTACTCACACTATGAATATGTGTATCATCACGTACGAGATTCATCAAGAATAAACCATTAACCATCGGAGCATGACCATAAAACATATCTCTCATATAAATAGAACAACCATTATTCTCGGATTTAAATGAGTAGCCATCTCGAATTAAGCGAGATCCGGATACAATGTTCATGCTCAAACTTGGTACTAAATAACAATTATTGAGGTTCAAAACTAATCCCGTAGGTAAATGTAGAGGTAGCGTGCCGACGGCGATCACATCGACCTTGGAACCATTCCCGACGCGCATCGTCACCTCGTCCTTCGCCAGTCTCCGTTTATTCCGTAGCTCCTGCTTTGAGTTACAAATATGAGCAACGGCACCGGTATCAAATACCCAAGAGCTACTACGAGTGCTGGTAAGGTACACATCAATTACATGTATATCACATATACCTTTGGTTTTGCCGGCCTTCTTGTCCGCTAAGTATTTGGGGCAATTCTGCTTCCAGTGACCACTTCCCTTGCAATAAAAGCACTCAGTTTCGGGCTTGGGTCCATTCTTTGGCTTCTTCCCGGCAACTTGCTTACCGGGCGCGGCAACTTCCTTGCCGTCCTTCTTGAAGTTCTTTTTACCCTTGCTCCTTTTGAACTTAGTGGTTTTATTCACCATCAGCACTTGATGCTCTTTCTTGATTTCTACCTCTGCTGATTTCAGCATAGCATACACCTCAGGAATGGTCTTTACCATCCCCTGCATATTGTAGTTCATCACAAAGCTCTTGTAGCTAGGTGGAAGCGACTGGAGGATTCTGTCAATGACCACTTCTTCCGGAAGATTAACTTCCAGTTGAGTCAAGCGGTTGTGCAACCCAGACATTCTGAGTATGTGCTCACTGACAGAGCTATTTTCCTCCATCTTACAGCTAAAGAATTTGTTGGAGATCTCATATCTCTCAACCCGGGCATGAGCTTGGAAAACCATTTTCAGCTCTTCGAACATCTCATATGCTCCATGTCTCTCAAAACGCTTTTGGAGCCCCGGCTCTAAGCTGTAAAGCATGCCGCACTGAACGAGGGAGTAATCATCGCATCGCGACTGCCAAGCGTTCATAACGTCTTGTTGTGCAGGGAGAACAGGTGAGTCACCCAGCGGTGCTCTTAGGACATAATCTTTCTTGGCAGCTATGAGGATGATCCTCAGGTTCCGGACCCAGTCCGTATAGTTGCTACCATCGTCTTTCAGCTTGGTTTTCTCTAGGAACGCGTTGAAGTTGAGGACTACGTTGGCCATTTGATCTACAAGACATATTGTAAATATTTAGACTAAGTTCATGATAATAAAGTTCATTTAATCAAATTATTTAATGAACTCCCACTTAGATGGACATCCCTCTATTAGTCATCTAAGTATTACATGATCCGAGTCAACTAGGCCGTGTCCGATCATCACGTGAGACGGACTAGTCAACATCGGTGAACATCTTCATGTTGATCGTATCTTCTATACGACTCATGCTCGACCTTTCGGTCTTCCGTGTTCCGAGGCCATGTCTGTACATGCTAGGCTCGTCAAGTCAACCTAAGTGTGTTGCATGTGTAAATCTGTCTTACACCCGTTGTATGCGAACGTAAGGACCTATCACACCCGATCATCACGTGGTGCTTCGGAACGACGAACCTTAGCAACGGTGCACAGTTAGGGTGAACACTTTCTTGAAATTATTATGAGGGATCATCTTATTTACTACCGTCGTTCTAAGTAAACAAGATGCAAAACATGATAAACATCACATGCAATCAAATAATAATCGTGACATGATATGGCCAATATCACATAGCTCCTTCGATCTTCATCTTGGGGCTCCATGATCATCTTGTCACCGGCTTGACACCATGATCCTCATCATCATGATCTTCATCATCGTGTCTCCATGAAGTTGCTCGCCAACTATTACTTCTACTACTATGGCTAACGCGTTTAGCAATAAAGTAAAGTAATTTACATGGCGATTCTCAATGACACGCAGGTCATACAAAAATAAAGACAACTCCTATGGCTCCTGCCGGTTGTCATACTCATCGACATGCAAGTCTTGATTCCTATTACAATAGCATGAACATCTCATACATCACATATAGATCATTCATCATACATCACAACTTTGGCCATATCATATCACAAAGCACTTGCTGCAAAAACAAGTTAGACGTCCTCTAATTGTTGTTGCAAGTTTTACGTGGCTGAATTAGGGTTCTAGCAAGAACGTTTTCTTACCTACGTTAAAACCACCACAACGTGATTTGTCAACTTCTATTTACCCTTCACAAGGACCCTTTTCATCGAATCCGCTCCAACTAAAGTAGGAGAGACAGACACCCGCCAGCCACCTTATGCAACTAGTGCATGTTCGTCGGTGGAACCGGTCTCACGTAAGCGTACGTGTAAGGTTGGTCCGGGCCGCTTCATCCCACAATACCGTTGAAGCAAGATAAGACTAGTAGCGGCAAGAAGAGTTGACAACATCTACGCCCACAACAAATTGTGTTCTACTCGCGCAAGAAGAACTACGCATAGACCTAGCTCATGATGCCACTGTTGGGGAACGTTGCAGAAAATTAAAATTTTTCCTACGGTTTCACCAAGATCCATCTAGGAGTTCATCTAGCAACGAGTATTCAGATTAGATAGCATCTACATACCACTTTGTAGATCGCAACGGAAGCGTTCGAGTGAACGTGGATGAGGTAGTCGTACTTACCGTGATCCAATTCACCGATGACCTAGTGCCGAACGGACGGCACCTCCGCGTTCAACACACGTACGGAAAGCGTGACGTCTCCTCCTTCTTGATCCAGCAAGGCAAAGGAGAGGTTAGGTATGAAGGCTCCAGCAACAGCACGACGGCGTGGTGATGGTGGAACTGCAGCACTCCGGCAGGGCTTCGCCGTGCTCAATGGAGGAGGAGGAGGTGTTGGAGAGGGAGAGGGAGGCGCCAGGGCAATGGGGTGAACAGCCCCCTCTCTCCCCCCCTTTATATAACCCCTAGGGGGGGCGCCTACCCTAGGAGATGAGATCTCCTAGGGGGGGCGGCGGCCAGGGCAAGGGGGCTTGCCCCCCAAGCAAGGGGGGCGCCCCCTTTAGGGTTTCCCTCCCCCAAAACCCTAGGCGCATGGGGCCCATGGGGGGGAGGCGCACCAGCCCACTATGGGCTGGTTCCCTCCCTCATACAGCCCATGGGGCCCTCCGGGATAGGTGGCCCCACCCGGTGGACCCCCCGGGACCTTCCGGTGGTCCCGGTACAATACCGATAACCCCGAAACTTGTCCCGATGTCCGTATGATGACTTTCCATATATAAATCTTTACCTCCGTACCATTCCGAAACTCCTCGTGACGTCCGGGATCTCATCCGGGACTCCGAACAACATTCGGGTTACTGCACATACATATCCCTATAACCCTAGCGTCACCGAACCTTAAGTGTGTAGACCCTACGGGTTCGGGAGACATGCAGACATGACCGAGATGGCTCTCGGGCAATAACCAACAGCGGGATCTGGATACCCATGTTGGCTCCCACATGCTCCACGATGATCTCATCGGATGAACCACGATGTCAAGGATTCAATTAATCCCGTATACGATTCCCTTTGTCAATCGGTATTTTACTTGCCCGAGATTCGATCGTCGGTATACCAATACCTCGTTCAATCTCGTTACCGGCAAGTCACTTTTCTCGTTACCGTAATGCATGATCCCGTGATCAAACACTTTGGTCACATTGAGCTCATTGTGATGATGCATTACCGAGAGGGCCCGGTGATACCTCTCCGTCAAGCGGAGTGACAAATCCCAGTCTCGATCCATGTCAACCCAACAGACACTTTCAGAGATACCCGTAGCATACCTTTATAGTCACCCAGTTACGTTGTGACGTTTGGCACACCCAAAGCACTCCTACGGTATCCGGGAGTTACATGATCTCATGGTCTAAGGAAAGGATACTTGACACTGGAAAACTCTAGCAAACGAACTATGCGATCTTATGCTATGTTTAGGATTGGGTCTTGTCCATCACATCATTCTCCTAATGATGTGATCCCGTTATCGATGACATCCAATGTCCATAGTCAGGAAACCATGACTATCTGTCGATCAACGAGCTAGTCAACTAGAGGCTCACTAGGGACATGTTGTTGTCTGTTATTCACACATGTATTACGATTTCCGGTTAACACAATTATAGCACGAATAAAGACAATTATCATGAATAAGGAAATATAATAATAATGCTTTTATTATTGCCTCTAGGGCATATTTCCAACAGTCTCCCACTTCCACTAGAGTCAATAATCTAGTTACATTGTGATGAATCGAACACCCATAGAGTTCTGGTGCTGATCATGTTTTGCCTTAGGGAGAGGTTTAGTCAACGGATCTGCGACATTCAGATCCGTGTGCACTTTACAAATTTCTATGTCTCCATCTTGAACATTTTCACGAATGGAGTTGAAGCGACGCTTGATGTGCCTCGTCTTCTTGTGAAACCTGGGCTCCTTTGCAAGTGCAATAGCTCCAGTGTTGTCACAGAAGAGCTTGATTGGCCCCGACGCATTGGGTATGACTCCGAGGTCGGTGATGAACTCCTTCACCCAAATTGCTTCATGTGCTGCCTCCGAGGCTGCCATGTACTCCGCTTCACATGTGGATCCCGCCACGACGCTTTGCTTGCAACTGCACCAGCTTACTGCCCCACCATTCAAAATATACACGTATCCGGTTTGTGACTTAGAGTCATCCAGATCTGTGTCGAAGCTAGCGTCGACGTAACCTTTTACGACGAGCTCTTCGTCACCTCCATAAACGAGAAACATTTCCTTAGTCCTTTTCAGGTACTTCAGGATATTCTTGACTGCTGTCCAGTGTTCCTTTCCGGGATTACTTTGGTACCTTCCTACCAAACTCACGGCAAGGTTTACATCAGGTCTGGTACACAGCATGGCATACATAATAGAACCTATGGCTGAGGCATAGGGGATGACGCTCATCTCTTCTATATCTTCTGCCGTGGTCGGACATTGAGCTGAGCTCAATTTCACACCTTGTAACACAGGTAAGAACCCTTTCTTAGATTGATCCATATTGAATTTCTTCAATATCTTATCAAGGTATGTGCTTTGTGAAAGACCTATGAGGCGTCTCGATCTATCTCTATAGATCTTGATGCCTAATATATAAGCAGCTTCTCCAAGGTCCTTCATTGAAAAACTTTTATTCAAATAGGCCTTAATGCTGTCCAAGAGTTCTATATCATTTCCCATCAAAAGTATGTCGTCTACATATAGTATGAGAAATGCTACAGAGCTCCCACTCACTTTCTTGTAAACACAGGCTTCTCCATAAGTCTGTGTAAACCCAAACGCTTTGATCATCTCATCAAAGCGAATGTTCCAACTCCGAGATGCTTGCACCAGCCCATAAATCGAGCGTTGGAGCTTGCATACCTTGTCAGCATTCTTAGGATCGACAAAACCTTCCGGCTGCATCATATACAATTCTTCCTTAAGGAAACCATTAAGGAATGCCGTTTTGACGTCCATTTGCCATATCTCATAATCATAGTATGCGGCAATTGCTAACATGATTCGGACGGACTTCAGCTTCGCTACCGGTGAGAAAGTCTCATCGTAGTCAACCCCTTGAACTTGTCGATAACCCTTAGCGACAAGCCGAGCTTTATAGATGGTCACATTACCATCCGCGTCTGTCTTCTTCTTAAAGATCCATTTATTTTCTATGGCTCGCCGTTCAACGGGCAAGTCAGTCAAAGTCCATACTTCGTTTTCATACATGGATCCTATCTCGGATTTCATGGCTTCCAGCCATTTGTCGGAATCCGGGCCCGCCATTGCTTCCTCATAGTTCGAAGGTTCACCGTTGTCTAACAACATGATTTCCAAGACAGGGTTGCCGTACCACTCTGGTGCGGAACGTGTCCTTGTGGACCTTCGAATTTCAGTAGGAGCTTGATCAGAAGTATCTTGATCATAATCATTAATTTCCTCTCTATTCGGTGCAGGCACCTCAGGAACGATTTCTTGAGTTTCGCCATTTTCCGGTTCAAGAGTTAACACTTCATCAAGTTCTACTTTCCTCCCACTTACTTCTTTCGAGAGAAACTCTTTCTCTAGAAAGGATCCATTCTTGGCAACAAAGATCTTGCCTTCGGATCTGAGGTAGAAGGTATACCCAATAGTTTCTTTAGGGTATCCTATGAAGACGCATTTTTCCGACTTGGGTTCGAGCTTTTCAGGTTGAAGTTTCTTCACATAAGCATCGCATCCCCAAACTTTTAGAAACGACAGCTTAGGTTTCTTCCCAAACCATAATTCATACGGTGTCGTCTCAACGGATTTCGACGGAGCCCTATTTAAAGTGAATGCAGCAGTCTCTAAAGCATAGCCCCAAAAAGATAGCGGTAAGTCGGTAAGAGACATCATAGATCGCACCATATCTAATAGAGTGCGATTACGACGTTCGGACACACCATTACGCTGAGGTGTTCCAGGCGGCGTGAGTTGTGAAACTATTCCACATTTTCTTAAGTGTGTGCCAAATTCGTGACTCAAGTATTCTCCTCCACGATCTGATCGTAGAAACTTGATCTTTCTGTCACGTTGATTCTCAACCTCACTCTGAAATTCCTTGAACTTTTCAAAGGTCTCAGACTTGTGTTTCATTAAGTAGATATACCCATATCTACTCAAGTCATCAGTGAGGGTGAGAACATAACGATAGCCACCGCGAGCCTCAACACTCATTGGACCACACACATCGGTATGTATGATTTCCAATAAGTTGGTTGCTCGCTCCATTGTTCCTGAGAACGGAGTCTTGGTCATTTTACCCATGAGACATGGTTCGCACGTGTCAAATGATTCATAATCAAGAGACTCTAAAAGTCCATCTGCATGGAGCTTCTTCATGCGTTTGACACCTATGTGACCAAGGCGGCAGTGCCACAAATATGTGGGACTATTGTTATCAACTTTAACTCTTTTGGTACTCACACTATGAATATGTGTATCATCACGTACGAGATTCATCAAGAATAAACCATTAACCATCGGAGCATGACCATAAAACATATCTCTCATATAAATAGAACAACCATTATTCTCGGATTTAAATGAGTAGCCATCTCGAATTAAGCGAGATCCGGATACAATGTTCATGCTCAAACTTGGTACTAAATAACAATTATTGAGGTTTAAAACTAATCCCGTAGGTAAATGTAGAGGCAACGTGCCGACGGCGATCACATCGACCTTGGAACCATTCCCGACGCGCATTGTCACCTCGTCCTTCGCCAGTCTCCGTTTATTCCGTAGCTCCTGCTTTGAGTTACAAATGTGAGCAACTGCACCGGTATCAAATACCCAAGAGCTACTACGAGTGCTGGTAAGGTACACATCAATTACATGTATATCACATATACCTTTGGTTTTGCCGGCCTTCTTGTCCGCTAAGTATTTGGGGCAATTCTGCTTCCAGTGACCACTTCCCTTGCAATAAAAGCACTCAGTTTCGGGCTTGGGTCCATTCTTTGGCTTCTTCCCGGCAACTTGCTTACCGGGCGCGGCAACTTCCTTGCCGTCCTTCTTGAAGTTCTTTTTACCCTTGCTCCTTTTGAACTTAGTGGTTTTATTCACCATCAGCACTTGATGCTCTTTCTTGATTTCTACCTCTGCTGATTTCAGCATAGCATACACCTCAGGAATGGTCTTTACCATCCCCTGCATATTGTAGTTCATCACAAAGCTCTTGTAGCTAGGTGGAAGCGACTGGAGGATTCTGTCAATGACCACTTCTTCCGGAAGATTAACTTCCAGTTGAGTCAAGCGGTTGTGCAACCCAGACATTCTGAGTATGTGCTCACTGACAGAGCTATTTTCCTCCATCTTACAGCTAAAGAATTTGTTGGAGATCTCATATCTCTCAACCCGGGCATGAGCTTGGAAAACCATTTTCAGCTCTTCGAACATCTCATATGCTCCATGTCTCTCAAAACGCTTTTGGAGCCCCGGCTCTAAGCTGTAAAGCATGCCGCACTGAACGAGGGAGTAATCATCGCATCGCGACTGCCAAGCGTTCATAACGTCTTGTTGTGCAGGGAGAACAGGTGAGTCACCCAGCGGTGCTCTTAGGACATAATCTTTCTTGGCAGCTATGAGGATGATCCTCAGGTTCCGGACCCAGTCCGTATAGTTGCTACCATCGTCTTTCAGCTTGGTTTTCTCTAGGAACGCGTTGAAGTTGAGGACTACGTTGGCCATTTGATCTACAAGACATATTGTAAATATTTAGACTAAGTTCATGATAATAAAGTTCATTTAATCAAATTATTTAATGAACTCCCACTTAGATGGACATCCCTCTATTAGTCATCTAAGTATTACATGATCCGAGTCAACTAGGCCGTGTCCGATCATCACGTGAGACGGACTAGTCAACATCGGTGAACATCTTCATGTTGATCGTATCTTCTATACGACTCATGCTCGACCTTTCGGTCTTCCGTGTTCCGAGGCCATGTCTGTACATGCTAGGCTCGTCAAGTCAACCTAAGTGTGTTGCATGTGTAAATCTGTCTTACACCCGTTGTATGCGAACGTAAGGACCTATCACACCCGATCATCACGTGGTGCTTCGGAACGACGAACCTTAGCAACGGTGCACAGTTAGGGTGAACACTTTCTTGAAATTATTATGAGGGATCATCTTATTTACTACCGTCGTTCTAAGTAAACAAGATGCAAAACATGATAAACATCACATGCAATCAAATAATAATCGTGACATGATATGGCCAATATCACATAGCTCCTTCGATCTTCATCTTGGGGCTCCATGATCATCTTGTCACCGGCTTGACACCATGATCCTCATCATCATGATCTTCATCATCGTGTCTCCATGAAGTTGCTCGCCAACTATTACTTCTACTACTATGGCTAACGCGTTTAGCAATAAAGTAAAGTAATTTACATGGCGATTCTCAATGACACGCAGGTCATACAAAAATAAAGACAACTCCTATGGCTCCTGCCGGTTGTCATACTCATCGACATGCAAGTCTTGATTCCTATTACAATAGCATGAACATCTCATACATCACATATAGATCATTCATCATACATCACAACTTTGGCCATATCATATCACAAAGCACTTGCTGCAAAAACAAGTTAGACGTCCTCTAATTGTTGTTGCAAGTTTTACGTGGCTGAATTAGGGTTCTAGCAAGAACGTTTTCTTACCTACGTTAAAACCACCACAACGTGATTTGTCAACTTCTATTTACCCTTCACAAGGACCCTTTTCATCGAATCCGCTCCAACTAAAGTAGGAGAGACAGACACCCGCCAGCCACCTTATGCAACTAGTGCATGTTCGTCGGTGGAACCGGTCTCACGTAAGCGTACGTGTAAGGTTGGTCCGGGCCGCTTCATCCCACAATACCGTTGAAGCAAGATAAGACTAGTAGCGGCAAGAAGAGTTGACAACATCTACGCCCACAACAAATTGTGTTCTACTCGCGCAAGAAGAACTACGCATAGACCTAGCTCATGATGCCACTGTTGGGGAACGTTGCAGAAAATTAAAATTTTTCCTACGGTTTCACCAAGATCCATCTAGGAGTTCATCTAGCAACGAGTATTCAGATTAGATAGCATCTACATACCACTTTGTAGATCGCAACGGAAGCGTTCGAGTGAACGTGGATGAGGTAGTCGTACTTACCGTGATCCAATTCACCGATGACCTAGTGCCGAACGGACGGCACCTCCGCGTTCAACACACGTACGGAAAGCGTGACGTCTCCTCCTTCTTGATCCAGCAAGGCAAAGGAGAGGTTAGGTATGAAGGCTCCAGCAACAGCACGACGGCGTGGTGATGGTGGAACTGCAGCACTCCGGCAGGGCTTCGCCGTGCTCAATGGAGGAGGAGGAGGTGTTGGAGAGGGAGAGGGAGGCGCCAGGGCAATGGGGTGAACAGCCCCCTCTCTCCCCCCCTTTATATAACCCCTAGGGGGGGCGCCTACCCTAGGAGATGAGATCTCCTAGGGGGGGCGGCGGCCAGGGCAAGGGGGCTTGCCCCCCAAGCAAGGGGGGCGCCCCCTTTAGGGTTTCCCTCCCCCAAAACCCTAGGCGCATGGGGCCCATGGGGGGGAGGCGCACCAGCCCACTATGGGCTGGTTCCCTCCCTCATACAGCCCATGGGGCCCTCCGGGATAGGTGGCCCCACCCGGTGGACCCCCCGGGACCTTCCGGTGGTCCCGGTACAATACCGATAACCCCGAAACTTGTCCCGATGTCCGTATGATGACTTTCCATATATAAATCTTTACCTCCGTACCATTCCGAAACTCCTCGTGACGTCCGGGATCTCATCCGGGACTCCGAACAACATTCGGGTTACTGCACATACATATCCCTATAACCCTAGCGTCACCGAACCTTAAGTGTGTAGACCCTACGGGTTCGGGAGACATGCAGACATGACCGAGATGGCTCTCGGGCAATAACCAACAGCGGGATCTGGATACCCATGTTGGCTCCCACATGCTCCACGATGATCTCATCGGATGAACCACGATGTCAAGGATTCAATTAATCCCGTATACGATTCCCTTTGTCAATCGGTATTTTACTTGCCCGAGATTCGATCGTCGGTATACCAATACCTCGTTCAATCTCGTTACCGGCAAGTCACTTTTCTCGTTACCGTAATGCATGATCCCGTGATCAAACACTTTGGTCACATTGAGCTCATTGTGATGATGCATTACCGAGAGGGCCCGGTGATACCTCTCCGTCAAGCGGAGTGACAAATCCCAGTCTCGATCCATGTCAACCCAACAGACACTTTCAGAGATACCCGTAGCATACCTTTATAGTCACCCAGTTACGTTGTGACGTTTGGCACACCCAAAGAACTCCTACGGTATCCGGGAGTTACATGATCTCATGGTCTAAGGAAAGGATACTTGACATTGGAAAACTCTAGCAAACGAACTATGCGATCTTATGCTATGTTTAGGATTGGGTCTTGTCCATCACATCATTCTCCTAATGATGTGATCCCGTTATCGATGACATCCAATGTCCATAGTCAGGAAACCATGACTATCTGTCGATCAACGAGCTAGTCAACTAGAGGCTCACTAGGGACATGTTGTTGTCTGTTATTCACACATGTATTACGATTTCCGGTTAACACAATTATAGCACGAATAAAGACAATTATCATGAATAAGGAAATATAATAATAATGCTTTTATTATTGCCTCTAGGGCATATTTCCAACAGACATCATATCTCTCGACCCGGGCATGAGCTTGGAAAATCAATTTCAGCTCCTCGAACATCTCATATGCGCCGTGTTGCTCAAAACGCTTTTGGAGCCCCAGTTCTAAGCTGTAAAGCATGCCGCACTGAACGAGGGAGTAATCATCAGCACGAGACTGATGGGCGTTCATAACGTCCTGGTTTGCTGGGAATGGTGCATCACCTAGCGGTGCTTCTAGGACATAATCTTTCTTGGCAGCTATGAGGATGATCCTCAGGTTCCGGACCCAGTCCGCATAGTTGCTGCCATCATCTTTCAGCTTGGTTTTCTCTAGGAACGCGTTGAAGTTGAGGGTGACATTAGCGTGGGCCATTTGATCTACAAGACATATTGTAAAGATTTAGACTAAGTTCATGATAATTAAGTTCATCTAATCAAATTAATGAATGAACTCCCACTCAGATTTGACATCCCTCTAGTCATCTAAGTGATACATGACCCGAGTCAACTAGGCCGTGTCCGATCATCACGTGAGACGGACTAGTCATCATCGGTGAACATCTCCATGTTGATCGTATCTTGTATACGACTCATGTTCGACCTTTCGGTCTTCCGTGTTCCGAGGCCATGTCTGTACATGCTAGGCTCGTCAATCCAACCTAAGTGTATTGCGTGTGTAAATCTGGCTTACACCCGTTGTATGCGAACGTAAGGACCTATCACACCCGATCATCACGTGGTGCTTCGGAACGACGAACCTTAGCAACGGTGCACAGTTAGGGAGAACACATTTTTTATATTTTAATGAGGAATCATCTTATTTATGCTACCGTCGTTCTAAGCAAATAAGATGTAAAACATGATAAACATCACATGCAATCAAATAGTGACATGATATGGCCAACATCATTTCGCTCCTTTGATCTCCATCTTCGGGGCGCCATGTTCATCATCGTCACCGGCATGACACCATGATCTCCATCATCGCGTCTTCGCGAAGTTGTCACGTCAACTATTACTTATACTACTATGGCTAACGCTTTAGCAATAAAGTAAAGTAATTACATGACGATTTAAGTTGACACGCAGGTCATAAATAAATAAAGACAACTCCTATGGCTCCTGCCGGTTGTCATACTCATCGACATGCAAGTCGTGATTCCTATTAGAATAACAAGATCATCTCATACATCACATGATTCATCACAACTTCTGGCCATATCACATCACAAAGCACTTGCTGCAAAAACAAGTTAGACGTCCTCTAATTGTTGTTGCAAGTTTTTACGTGGCTGTTATAGGTTGCTAGCAAGAACGTTTCTTATCTACGTTAAAACCACAACGTGAATTGTCAATCTCTATTTACCCTTCATAAGGACCCTGTTCATCGAATCCGATCCAACTAAAGTGGGAGAGACAGGCACCCGCCAGCCACCTTATGCAACTAGTGCATGTCAGTCGGTGGAACCGGTCTCACGTAAGCGTACGTGTAAGGTTGGTCCGGGCTGCTTCATCCCACAATACCGCTGAACCAAGATAGGACTAGTAACAGCAAGAAGAATTGACAATTCGATGCCCACAACTACTTTGTGTTCTACTCGTGCATAGAAACTACGCATAGACCTAGCTCATGATGCCACTGTTGGGGATCGTAGCAGAAATTAAAATTTTCCTACGCATCACCAAGATCTATCCATGGAGTATTCTAGCAACGAGGGGATAGGAGAGCATCTACATACCACTTGTAGATCGCAACGGAAGCGTTCAAGAAGAACGTGGATGATGGAGTCGTACGCGTCGTGATCCAAATCACCGATGACCAGCGCCGAAAGGACGGCACCTCTGCGTTCAACACACGTACGGGACGATCGACGTCTCCTCCTTCTTGATCCAGCAAGGGGGAAGGAGAGGTTGATGAAGATCCAGCAGCACGACGGCGTGGTGGTGGATGCAGCAGAGTTCCAGCAGGGCTTCGCCAAGCTTCTGTGGAGAGAGGGAGAGGTGTAACGGGAAGAGGGAGGCGCCAATGCAGCAGGGGTGCGGCTGCCCTCCCTCTCCCCCCTTTATATAGGCCCTCTAGGGGGGGCGCAGCCCTGGAGGTGGATCTCCAGGGGGGGGCAAGGGTGGGGGGCTTGCCCCCCAAGCAAGGGGGGCGCCCCCACTAGGGTTTCCCCCAACCCTAGGCGCATGGGCCCAAGGGAAGGGGGTGCGCCCAGCCCTGGTTCCCTGCCCCTTGTGGCCCATGAGGCCCTCCGAGAGGGCTGGCCCCTCAAGGTGGACCCCCGGTGCCTCTCCGGTGGCCCCGGTACAATACCGATATGCCCCCGAGACTTTCCGGTGTCCGTACAATAACTTCCCATATATAAATCTTTACCTCCGGACCACTCCGGAACCTCTCGTGACGTCCGAGATCTCATCTGGGACTCCGAACAACCTTCAGTTTGCTGCATAGTAATATCTTTAACAACCCTAGCGTCACCGAACCTTAAGTGTGTAGACCCTACGGGTTCGGGAGACATGCATACATGACCGAGACGATCTCCGGTCAATAACCAACAGCGGGATCTGGATACCCATGTTGGCTCCCACATGCTCCTCGATGATCTCATCGGATGAACCACGATGTCGAGGACTTTAATCAATCCCGTACTCAATTCCCTTTGTCCATCGGTACGATACTTGCCCGAGATTCGATCGTCGGTATACCGATACCTTGTTCAATCTCGTTACCGGCAAGTCTCTTTACTCGTTCCCGTAATACATCATCCCGTGAACAACACCTTGATCACATTGAGCTCATTATGATGATGTCTTACCGAGTGGGCCCAGAGATACCTCTCCGTCACACGGAGTGACAAATCCCAGTCTCGATTCATGCCAACCCAACAGATACTTTCGGAGATACCTGTAGTGCACCTTTATAGTCACCCAATTATGTTGTGACGTTTGATACACCCAAAGCATTCCTACGGTATCCGGGAGTTTCATAATCTCATGGTCTAAGGAATGATACTTGACATTCAGAAAAGCTCTAGCAAACGAACTACACGATCTTTGTGCTATGCTTAGGTTTGGGTCTTGTCCATCACATCATTCTCCTAATGATGTGATCCCGTTATCAATGACATCCCCATGTCCATAGTCAGGAAACCATGACTATCTATTGATCAACGAGCTAGTCAACTAGAGGCTTACTAGGGACATATTGTGGTCTATGTATTCACACATGTATTATGATTTCCGAACAATACAATTATAGCATGAACAATAGACAATTATCATGAACAAGGAAATATAATAATCCATTTATTATTGCCTCTAGGGCATATTTCCAACAGTTTGGGAACAAGAGTCCATGTATTATTTTGCTGAAGTGCTTCAAATTCATCGCGCATAGCGGAAAGCCAGAGAGGGTCAAGAAGAGCTCGCTTATAACTTGTAGGAATAGGAGAGATGGTTTGGGTGGCGGTTAGATTGAGATGTTTGGTGGGGAGAAGAAAACCTCGTTTTCCACGGGTGCACATGACATGATCATTTGTGGGTGGTGGTATAAGAACGGCATTGGGTGGCAGTGGGTTTTCGGTTGAAGAAGACGGTGAGGAAGAAGAATCAGAGGTGGTGGGTGTCGAGGTGGTTGCCGTGGTAGGATGTGGTGAGGGGAAGACTGCTGGGGTAGAGGTTGCAGTCGCGGGAGAGGTGGGGGACGGGGCAGGAGGGTGGCTGACTGTGGGCGACTCCGGCTGAGAGATAGAACAAGAGTCCATGGCAGCAGAGATGACCAAAGGACGAACTAGGGAAGGGGTTTTGGTGGTGGCGGATTGTGGTGGAATTGGTGTTGTGGTTGTAGTGACAGAAAAAGGAAAAGTATTTTCATCGAATGTGACATGACGAGAGAGAATGATACGACCAGAAGATGGAGCGAAACAACGATATCCTTTGTGATCATCAGAAAGACCAAGGTGAATGCAAGGTAGTGAGCGTGGTTCTAGTTTGTTGGAGGCGGTAGAGGCGATGTTGGGAAAGCATAGACAGCCAAAAACACGCAGAGAAGAATAGTCAGGGTGGGAGAGAAAAAGAGATTGGAAAGGAGAATAAAGAGGACAAGTTTTAGTTGGTCAAATATTAAGAAGTAGTGTGGCGGTGCGAAGGGCTTCAACCCAAAAACGGGAAGGAAGAGAAGCTTGTACAAGCAATGTGCGAAGAACATCATTAATAGAGCGAAGACAGCGTTCAGCTTTACCATTTTGAGAAGATGTATAAGGGCATGAAAAACGAAGAAGAATGCCTTGAGAGAGAAAGAAGGTTCTATTTTGGGTGTTACCAAATTCGCGACCGTTATCACATTGAATAAATCAAATTGGCAAGCCAAAGTGTGTGATTACATATTGTCGAAAGTTGAGAAAGATTGCAGGTACTTCAGATTTAGCGCGAAGAGGAAAAG
This sequence comes from Aegilops umbellulata, assembly GCA_032464435.1. NCBI lineage: Eukaryota > Viridiplantae > Streptophyta > Magnoliopsida > Poales > Poaceae > Aegilops > Aegilops umbellulata. The sequence continues at coordinate 460,883,066 of CP136059.1, forward strand.
TCCAAGAATAGTGAGAATAATCATCCAAGATCACAAGATAATATTTATAACCAGAAACACTAGGAACTGGAGAGGTCCATAAATCACAGTGAAGTAACTCAAAAGGAAAAGTACTAATGGTAGTAGAGGTTCCAAAAGGTAATCTAACATGTTTGCCGCATTGACATGCATTACAGAGAGAGGGATTATGAGGACTGCTAGAACTAGGGATACAAAAATCTTGGAGTAAAGATGTCAAAGTGTTTTTGCTGGGGTGACCGAGATGACGATGCCATAGATCAACGGAGGCGAGCATGGCACGAGGGGTGGATGTGGGCGCGCCATGAAGAGGATAAAGATCGCCCGTGCTATTGTACCGAGCGAGGACCACCCCCGTTGTCAGATCTTTCATAGATAAACCAAAAGGGTCAAAGGCCAGGATAACTTTATTGTCAATTCAAAATTGTCTAACAGAAATAAGATTTTTGATGATGGAAGGAACCACAAGAATATTGCGTAGAAGAAAATTGGCATGAGAGGAAGGGACGTAAGAGTGACCGGTGCATGAAACAGGGATGGTGGAGCCATCGCCAATGGTGATAGTGGAAAAGGCAGAAGGAAAACAAGCTGACAATAAATTCATATTTGAAGACATATGCATGGATGCACCAGAATTGAAAATCCAATCCATACCTGCGTCGTTGAGGACAAAAATTTTCATGGCGCTGATGAAGGCGGCTTGGTCCCAAGCCGGCTGTTGGGGAGGAGCAGAGGGGCCAGGAGCTTGCATGTTGACGTAGGGGATAGCGGATGGGTAGTATGCGATTGGGGCCTGCATGTTGCCGTAGAAGGCCGGCACGGTGTTGTAGGGCGACGGCGGTCCTGGCGTGCTGGTAGGCGGAGTAGGAGTGGCGTTGTAGACGTGCGCCGGTGGCCTGGGTCCAAGGAGTCCCGGAGAGCCGGGGGCTGGACGAAGACCGGGGCTCCACGTGCCCGTGTACGTAGGAGGGGCACCATACGGCGAGGGGGCCGACCATGGCATCGACCAAGCCTGGACGAGGCCAGTCCAAGGATCATGCTGAGGAGGCCATGACGACGGAGCTGGTGGCGCGGGAGTGGTAGATGACGAGGCTGGTGCAGGTCCGGCAGGGCGAGGTGCAGGAGGCCGGTAGACGGGATTCTTGCCCTTGTAGTTGGGGCTCGGGCGCCAGCCTGGTGGGGGTGTTGAGGCCGCGGCGGCCACAGCAGGAGTTGGAGGGGCGATCGGTTGCCGCGGCATCCCAGGTGTGAAAAACCTAGGCGTCGGATACCATGATAGTTTGAGATATTGAAGAAATAATTGTTGTATTGATTGGGGCCTCAAGGGTTGTTTATATAGATTACAAAGCTTGGGCTCCAAGACTAGACTAATAGAGATAGAGTACAATACAAATAGGTTTATACTCTAAGAGCCGTATCGCACGGCCGTGCCGCCTCGCACAGCACCGCAGCCTCACGCCGCCTTGGGCATCTCATCATACTCGCAGTATCACACGACGGCCTGGCATCTCGCCTTCACTCAATGTCTCCGTTGAAACTTCAATGGCTCACGGCTACGCGGGATTACATACAACACATGTAGTAGTAGTAACCTAGGAGCACGATTAATCAACAACAGTAATAAAAAACTGCTATGCGGGATGGAGGTGCTGCCCGGTAAAGTACCCGACCTTCCAAATGCCAACAAACGTTCAGGCATGCATGCTTTAATTTCGCAGCAGAGCTAACAAGGAACACACTCCTACTTATGCATCTAGCAATCATTTTCTATATCAATGGGTACAGTGCAAACAAGGAAATTAGAGTATATGTTGATGCAGTGCTCCGCTCGAGTAAGGCTTATTTTCATGGCAGGTTCAAGCGTAGAGTGAAGGCCTGGGATGGCGCGCCTGGGAGGGGTGACTGCGCGCACCCAACCTGCTCCCGCCGGTGATCGCCGGTGCGGTGGCCGCTTTTGGGCGCTAGCGGAGGCGGAGGAGGACGACACGGATGGAGAGGCGGACGACCCGCCATCGCCGCCGTCGCCTACGCCGTCTGACCATGTCAATGATTGGTTCAATGCCGGCTATTCGGAGGAGGAGGTGGCGTCGGCTATTGAGGGTGTCCTACCTATCCATGATCCGGCCAGGTCGGGGATCGACTCGTGCGAAAAGATCGAGATGGTCCGCCGGATAGTTCACCGGAGAACATCGTCGGCGGCGATCAAGCCATGGAAAGGTCCTCTTCCTAAGGTATGTCGCCCAAAACTTACAGTGTTTGATCTCATTAAACCAGATTCGTGGGTCGTAGTAGAACGGAAGAAGAGAAGTCGCCGGACGTTGGCCGGGGTGAGGCCGCCGGCGACGGAGTTGGAAACTCCTGGGATTCAGGATCTCGGGATCGCTGTTTCCCGTCAGCGTCGTTTGAACGAGCTGCTTGACCGAGAGGGGCTGCCATCGGTTGTTGATGGGCCGGCTCTTGTTGGGTCGGGTATAGATGGGTATGAGGCCCAGCCTATCCCGAGTCCGACCGATTTTTTTTGCGACGAGGTTTTCGCGGAGAGGGCTGCGATTTGTGGGCCGATCGTGCCTGGGCATGAGGCCCAGGGTAGGCAAGAATCGAGCGCTATCGAGGGCGAGGTGGATCCGCCTTCTCGATCGTCGTTGCCTTACGTACCGCATGCTAGACGTATCTCTAGGGTTTCTCTTCGTCAGAGTCGTAGCTACCGGCCGGCCGGGACGATCCGTGCGAGACGTATTCCTCCGCTCCTCTCGATGGTGGGTCGCGGCGGCCCCCTGCCACCGGGGAAGAGGACGGCGGCGAATCAGGACGCCGGTCGTGTCGGGAACGTGCTCCAGCCGCCTCCCAATGGGGTGGGCAGGGCTGCGGGTATGCCGCCGTCGGTGTCGGCCGCTGGACGGGGTGCGGTGCCGCCGGGACCTGGCGCTGGCCGTGGCCTTCAGGTGCCCGCGGCGGCGCGCCTCCTCTTGCCACCCCTGCGCGGGTAGCGTCCGGGGGACCTGCTGGGAGGCCGCCAGCGCCGACTGTTGTTCGGCCGTCTGCGGCCGGGGGTGCGCCGGTGGCCCTGGGCAGGGGGCTAAGGCCGCCTCCGGCTGTGCAGACCGCGGCGGCCGTGGTTGCGGCGGGCCGGGGTGCGGCGCCGCCCAGGGTCCCGGCTCCTCCTCCGCACATTGTTGCTCGTCCGCCAGGTTCTACGAGCGTGCCCCGTGGACAATGGGGGGATGACGGTTACGATGCTTACGGGACGGGGCAGCACCGAGGTTCTTCTTCCACGGGTGGTGGTCGTGGCTATGCCTGGCAGAGTGATGGGTCTGCCGAGCGGCCGTTCTTGGGCCCTTCTGGTGGCTTCGTCGAGGGACCCTCGGATCCAGGTCACCGGCAGCGTCAAGGTTACCGTGGCTTTCGAGGTGGTTGGGGAGGCAGAGGAGGCCGTTTCCGTCCACGTCATCCACCACCGCCTGCTATCGCCGACCAGACGGCAGCCGACGGGTCTGCCGAGGAGCCCCTGTTGCCCGGTCACGCTATGGAGGTCGTTTTCGCTCTTGCCTCTGTGCAGGTTCCTGAGAATGAGGTTATGACTGATGTGTCTGCGGAGCTGTCAGATAGGTCTGAGGCTGATAAGGCATCCAAGTGGGCGTGCAGAAAGGAAAAGATGCTTTGTTATCGGTGCGGTGACAAGGGGCACTTCATAGCGGAGTGTGTGGCCATGTTATGTGATACTTGTGGCAAGCTGGCTCATGAGACTGGGGAGTGTCGGATGCTGCGTGATCAGGCACCGTCGCTCATGATGTATGGAATCTACTGTGCTGAGTTAACGTTTTTTGAATCTCCTAATGAGCGGGAGGTTCCTGATGAGTATATGAGTATGACCACAGGGATTGTCAAGGTTACCAGAGGGGAGGTGACTGAGGCTCAGATCGTGCAGAGGCTCCGTGAGTTAGCTCCTGGGGAGTTCCAGTGGGATCTTGTTCGTATGGCTGATAAGATGTTCAGGGTTGAGTGTCCTTCTGTAGAGGATCTGCAGAGATTGTTGAGCTTTGGGATGTGTAAGGTGCCGGGAACGGATGGTATCCTCGAGTTTCAGGAGTGGAAGCTTGTTGAGCCTCAGGGCAAGCCACTTACTCAGGCGTGGTTGCGTTTTTTCGGGGCGCCTTCTAGACCGTTGCTGGATGCTCGGGTGGTAGCCAGTATGGGCATTTTAGTAGGGAAGCCTGAGCGTGTGGACATGGAGTTTACCAGAGCTAATGGGATTGCTCGGGTTTTGTTCAGTATTTTGAATGTTGAGTATGTTCCGGTTATGGTTAAGTGGGCCTATCGAGGTCGAGTTTATGACCTGGTTATTGAGTTTGAGGATGAGAGCCTTCTGGTTGCGCCCACTCATGATTCTGATATGGATATGCACGAGAGTGATGGTGGAACGGGGGATCGGGAGGCGCCGGTCGAGGACCCTGGATGTCAGTTGTCCAAGGGGTCGGGGCCTCCACTGGCGTCCACCGGGGATGGAGCAGTCTCACCGTCCGTGGTTCCCTCGACGACTCTGATATTTGGGTCTTTTCAGCCGTACTCTGCTCCCCCGAGGCTCTGGAGTGATCGAGTTGAGTTCGAGGAGGCGTTTGAGCTCGAGTTACCGACTTTGGAGTTAGAGGCTGCTGCGGTCACGAGTACTGGTGGACGGCAGGTGGATACTCCCTGTCGTGTGGAGCACGCGTCACCTGCTTAGATGGTGCTGCAGAACGACACACCTTCCTTGTTGGGGAGGGACCTGGGGCAGGTTGCCTCGGGTGTTTCTTCCCTCGCCAAGGAAGGAGACTTGGGGCAGGTGGCTTCCGAGTCTTCTCCTGCACCGGGAGGGGGTCTGAGGCAGGAGGCTTCGGACAACTCTCCCCTCGTCGCGCCTGTTCGTCGGTTCATACCGGCCTTGTCTGCGGGAGGTGGCTCGGGGCAGGTGGCCTCGGAGTCACTTTCTATTCCGGAGCCTGTGCAGGTTGCTTCACCGGTGATGGGTGGGGAGCGAGGGCAGGTGGCTCCGTTCGGTGTCATTCACCCACCTCACCGGTTTTGTCTGGTGGGCCGCACCCCGCGGCAGCCGCGAGTGTTGTGCCTCTTTCGGGCGAGGCCGCGCTTGTACCCGGGCAGGTAGATCGGCCTGCCGGTGGGGGGGGGGGGCGGCAGGAGGCCGGACCCCGACCGCGATCTCTAGGGAGGAGGTCATCGCTTTTGGAGGGATCCAGGATCCGGTGTCTGAGGGGCGCCGGATGAGTGGACGCCTCCAGTCCCAGCTTGATGTGGACGACATTCAGCTGCGGTGCGCCATGAGGGCGGCCAAGCTTCGTGACGTGGAGGTCACTACTGGTATGTCGGTCAATACATCTAATTCCATTTTGCATTTTTCTAATGATGATATTATTCAGAATGCAAATCAATTGGGTGTTTCGCTGGGTAATAATGACACTGAAATCACTAATTCTGTTAATGATCTCTTAGACTTAGAGGCTGAGCGGGCCATAGAGATGATTCATAATATTGCGGCTGTTAAACCCATGAATGATTCTGAGGTAGATGCGCTCGGGGTTAGGGTGCTAGACAACTTTTGTGCAGATCTTTTGCAGCCTAATCCTAATGAGGATCTTCAGGTTCAGTCAACCGAGTTAGTTTTGGCTAGCCCGTCTAACAATGGTTGTGAGGACCAGTTGCAGCATCAAACTATCCCCAAGCGCAAGTGGAAACGGAAGGTTTATCCGGCTTCCGCAGTGCGTAGGAGTGCTAGTATCCGTACGGCAAAAAAATTTCATGATGATCCATGAGAGGAATTTTCTGGAATAGCAGAGGTCTAAAGGACTTGGCTAAACGAAGATTTCTTGTTGAGGCGTCTGTTGAGCATTGTCTAGATTTTATTGCTCTATTGGAGACTGGTAGAGATAATTTCGCGCCTCAATTTCTAAATTCTCTTTCGGGTGGTATAGACTTTGATTGGCACTGTTTCCCACCGAGAGGGAGGTCGGGTGGAATCCTTCTCGGAGTTAGGTGTGAGGCGCTTGAAGTTCGTAGTGTGGTCATGGGAGACTTCGCTGTTAAATTTCGGGTGCGTTCGAAGTTTGATGGGTTCGATTGGGCTCTTGTTGCGGTATATGGTGCTGCACAGCCCGAGCTCAAGCCTGAGCTTCTGGCTGATCTTGTTCGGATCTGTGGTTCCGAGCAGTTGCCCATCCTGGTGGGGGGTGACTTTAATATTATTAGACGGCGGGAGGATAAAAATAATGATAATTTTGATGGACGATGGTCGTTCATGTTTAATACTATCATTGAAAGCCTGGACCTGAGAGAAATTGAGCTCTCGGGTAGAAAGTTTACTTGGGCGAACGCGATGCCAAATCCGACTTATGAGAAGTTGGATCGTGTGTTGGCTAGCGTCGACTGGGAACAGAAGTTCCCCCTGGTGACTGTCCAGGCCTTGTCCCGTGGTATTTCTGACCACACACCGTTATTTGTTGACTCTGGAAAACCAACCCACAAGGGAAACAAAAATGTGTTCTCGTTTGAGATGGCTTGGTTTGAAAGAGAAGGCTTCCTGGATCTTGTGGCCAGAGAGTGGGCTAAGGATCTAGGAGGGAGGACCGCGCTTCAGCGCTGGCAGAATAAGATTAGGCATTTGAGAAGTTTCCTTCGGGGTTGGGCTAAGCATCTGAGCGGGGTTTATAAGGTAGAAAAGGAAAAGCTCCTTGCCCTTATTCAGTCGTTGGATGTAAAAGCGGAAACTACAATTTTGCCAGCTGCGGAGCTTCATGCCAAGCTCGAGGCGGAAGTGCGGTTGAAAGAACTCCTTAGGGAAGAAGAGTTGAAGTGGGCGTTGCGGGCTAAGACCCGGCAAGTAGTCCAGGGGGACGCGAACACGCAATTCTTTCACATGATTGCCAACGGTAAACATCGAAAGAAGAGGATCTTTCAGCTGGAGCAAGATGAGGGTACGATTGTTGGACAGGACAACCTAAAATTGTACATTACCGAATACTATAAGCAGCTGTTTGGCCATCCAGAAAAGAACAGTGTGTCTCTGGATGAGTCTAGGGTTGAGGATATCCCTCAGCTTACAGCGGTGGAGAATGATACTCTTGCGGCTCCTTTTTCGGAGAAAGAGGTGCTTGAGGCCATCTAGCAAATGAAGAATAACAAGGCACCGGGTCCTGATGGCTTCCCAGCGGAATTTTATAAGAAGTGTTGGCATATCATCAAAGGGGATTTGATGCCTATGTTCAACGATCTGTTTACTGGGCAGCTGCATCTGTTTCAGCTAAATTTGGGAACGATTACCCTTCTTCCTAAGAAAACAGAGGCTGTGAGAATTGAGCAATTCAGGCCAATCTGTCTTCTTAATGTTAGTTTCAAATTTTTTACCAAGATCGGGACCAATAGACTCACACAGATTGCGCATACTGTGGTGCAGCCTACTCAATCTGCTTTTATGCCGGACAGGAATATCCTTGAAGGGGTTGTAGTCCTGCATGAAACGCTCCATGAAATCCACACGAAAAAACTGGATGGGGTTCTTTTCAAAGTGGATTTCGAAAAAGCGTACAATAAAGTCAAATGGCCATTCCTTCAACAGGCATTGCGCACGAAGGGTTTTGATGAGGCTTGGCGACGCCAGGTAGAATCCTTCACGCAAAAAGGGAGTGTTGGAATTAAAGTAAATGATGATGTTGGGCATTACTTCCAGACACACAAAGGCCTGAGGCAAGGAGATCCAATGTCCCCGGTTTTGTTCAACATTGTGGTTGACATGTTGGCAATCCTTATAGGTCGGGCAAAGGAGGCTGGTCAGGTGGGAGGCTTGGTGCCCAACCTAGTTGATGGGGGTGTGTCCATTCTGCAGTACGCTGATGATATTATCATCTTTATGGAGCATGACCTGGCAAAAGCAAGAAATATGAAGCTGGTGCTTTGCTTGTTTGAACAGTTGTCTGGGTTAAAGATCAACTTCCATAAAAGCGAATTGTTCTGCTTTGGTAGAGCCAAGGAGGAACAGGATGCTTACATGCAATTGTTCGGTTGTGAATTAGGGGTTTTACCTTTCACATACCTAGGTATACCCATCCACCACCGTAAGCTTACTAATCGAGAGTGGAAATGCATTGAGGATCGATTTGAAAAGAAACTTAGTTGTTGGAAGGGCAAACTCATGTCTTATGGAGGCCGGTTAATTCTTATTAATTCGGTACTCACGAGTATGCCGATGTTCCTCCTATCTTTCTTTGAGGTTCCAGTTGGGGTTAGAAAAAGACTGGACTTCTACCCATCAAGATTCTTTTGGCAGAGCGATGAACTCAAGCGAAAGTATAGACTCGCCAAGTGGGATGTCATTTGTCGTCCTAAGGACCAAGGGGGGTTGGGTATCGAAAACCTTGAGGTCAAGAACAAATGTCTGCTTAGTAAGTGGCTGTATAAGCTTTCGGGGCCGACTGACGCAACTTGGGTGCAGATTCTTCGTAAAAAGTGTCTGCAGTCTAAAACTTTGTCAGAGGTGGCAGTGAGGCCAACTGATTCACCATTTTGGAAGGGCCTTATGAGAGTCAAGGCATCCTTCTTTAATAGAACAAAGTTTAGTGTCGGTGATGGAACTAGCACTCGTTTCTGGGAGGACACTTGGCTGGGTGATACACCATTAGCAATTCAGTACCCATCCTTGTATTGTATTGTCCAGCGACGTGATGCGTTAGTCGCATCGATTATGCAGTCCATTCCCCTTAATATTCGGTTCAGGCGGGTGCTTGCTGGTGAGAGATGGGAAGCTTGGCTCCATCTGGTGCGTAGACTGATGAACGTCCGGCTTGCGCAACAGCCCGATCAGCTTTGTTGGAAGCTTACTAGGAATGGACAATTTACTGTAAAGTCGATGTACAATGATGTCATTAACTCTATTGTCATTCCTACAACCGAACATGTTTGGAAAGTCAAAGTGCCTTTGAAAATTAAAGTGTTTATGTGGTTTGTCCATAAACATGTTATTTTAACAAAGGATAACTTGGTCAAGCGCAACTGGACTGGATCTACTAGATGTAGTTTCTGTGATCAGAATGAGACCATTAAGCATCTCTTCTTTGACTGTCCGTTGGCGAGAATTCTGTGGCACTCTGTGCAAATTGCCTTTAACATTACTCCTCCGAGTATGGTCGGGTCGTTATTTGGAACGTGGCTGGATGGGATAGAGTCCGATACAGCTAGACATATTCGTGTAGGAGTGTATGCATTGTTATGGGCAATCTGGAACTGCAGAAATGATTTAGTTTTTAACAGAATTACTACTATCCATTTTTTGCAGGTTATTTTCCGTGCTACGGCGTTGATCCGTATGTGGTCCTTACTCACTCCGACGGAGGCCAGGGAGCGTTTGGTTACTGGATCTGTCCGGTGGGAGACGGTAGCGCGGGATATCTTCAACCGGTTTGGTTGGCGGTCATGTAATAGGATAGGCAATTAGTTTCCTATCTTTTATCTTACCAGCCGGTTGTGGCGTTTTGGTTTTTGTCCTGTTTTAGAGCTGTGGTTCTCGGTGAGCCCGTTTTGTTTTGCTGAAGACTTTGCGACTTTGTACTACTTTATTTTATTGTATGAGATGGTCGTATGCATCATTCTGATGCAGAGGCCGGGGTGTTTTTCCCCCTTTTCGAAAAAAAAATGTTTTCTGTGGCATCATTTCCTCGAAACAACTACTGTTTCTTCAGAAAATAATATCACGAAAAACAGAGTATCTTCAAAGTAATACACTATTGTGCCACCGGAGTTATTTACCCAAAACCACCACACTTGGGGCTAGGGTAACGACTTGGTACCACATTCAAGCCAGGGCACAAGAAACCATAAAAAATGCGCCTAATACGTAACACGGACCGCTGATTGTCTTATTTGCCCGTGAAAACAGCAAAACTGACAACTTGGTCCCAATTGTCGGGCTGACATGGCCTGCCTATGTGGATAATTCACTGAGCTGGCCCAAGGCCCCATCTGTCGGATGCATCTCTTCTTCCCCTCTTTCTTCCTGTAAAAAAGAAACGACCACAGCCTCCTGCGCCGCCGCCGGAGCCTAATTCCGGCAGGCCATCCCACCACCGGCGAGGCACCCGGCCGCCACAACCACCTACCATCCACGCTGAGTCACCCCGGCCGGACCTCGATCTACCTCCATCAAGGCGGATGCAGTGTTGGGCCCCAGCAGCTGGCGGCCGACCGGGCAGCGACCAGGGGCGGGCGGCCGACCGGCGGCACGACCAGTGGCTGGCGGTGGAAGAAGTATCGGGTCTCGCCCTGAGTCATCTCCTAAGCGGGTCATCCTGCTCAAGCTAGTGGCGGAAGATGCGCGTCGGGCACCATGGGCGCCCAGTGGAGCACGAACGGGCGGCGCCGAAGTTGTTTTATAGCGTTCGGCGGCACCGCGGGGGTGTGCAGACAGGCTTTGGCCACGCCTGTGCTGGAGCGCGATGCGGAGGACATCTCCGGCCACGGCTGCGAGTCCACCATCGGCTTCTAGGTACCACATCAACGTCCTATGAGCCCAAGCTCACCGTCGCTTTGACAGCCATAGAAGACCACCATGGGCACCACCAAAGAGCGTCTCCTTGCCACGGCTGCTTCGGCCGGCTCCCCAGTGCGCCGCCGCGCGGCCTCGCCTGGTCATGGTGCCACCGACGACAAGCCCATAGGCTGTTTGATGAAATGCCCACGATAAAATGGAGAGAGAAATAAAAAGAAAAAGTGAAAAAGGTAAACACTCAAGTCACTGACACGTGGGGCCCTCGTCCAACTCAGCAAATTGTCCACATATGCACGCCACATCAGACCGACAAGCGGGCCCCACCTGTCGGTTTCGTTGTTTTCACGACCAAATTCCAGCATCAGTGCTCCGTGTTACGCATTAGGCATATTTTTGGTGTGTTTTTATGCCCTGGCTTGAATGTGGTACCAAGTTGTTATCCTAACCTAAAGTATGGTGGTTTTGGATAAATAACTTGTGCCACCGCCAGTTCCTGCTTGCAATATGAATAGTCAAGACACTACGATCCATATGTTTTGAAACACCACACTGCAAAGGCACACAATTTCCTGGAAAATCAAGATGGTAGAGGAACAGCACGGCTCATACGTGGTCACACAATGTCTATTCTGAAATTTCTGATAACAGTTATGGTCCTGAATTATAGAGTTGAGTTAAGTTAACCAGTTGCAACAGGCGTCTAACCATCTTCTTTGATTATGGAGATTATGGATTCCGTGGGTGCAGTATATAGTGAAATTTGGAAAATGGTTACTATTGAAGCAGAAATTCGTACTTCTGTGGCAGCTCTTTTCTGTACGTTCTACATGCACAGTAGCAAAGAACGAGAACTGCACCGCCTTTCATTTTAAATATAAAAAATAATCTTGAGAACATGTATATTTCCCAAGCACATGTATCAGCAAGAGATTCTCATGTGGGCTGTGTGCGGATAGTTCTCTTTCACAAATAAACTTATGCTTTTAATGTTTCAAACTCAGAGCGGAGGCGAGATAAGAACTCATGGACACGCTGAAACTCCAAGTCGGTCTGCATAGTCTGACAGCAACAGCAAGATCCACAAACAACTGTCGAAGAGAGTCAAGCTGGCGCCAGATGGCAGAACTCTGTGTGTAGAACTCATCAACAGACGAGTCATCCTGCTGAAGAGCATGCTCCTGACGCACCACAGATAAGTAAAGAGCATCACCAGAGGGCTGATAGCACTGACAGAGATAAGACCACATTGCTGCAACTGTGCCGAGGCCCATGAACTTCGAAGCAAACTGAGGGAGCACACTCGCAGTGAGAACAGCAGCAACACGGGCATCATCATTGTACCACTGAGTGTAACCAGACAGATCATCCCGGTAGACAGAAAGAGCATCTGAATAGGCGGATACCTGCTCATCATAGTCATCAACCGCAGCATCATTGAGCACCTCGGCTGCATGAACCATCAGCGGGAAGAACCGACAGCACCGGCGTGGTAGGAGCCACAGGAGCAACAGGGCATGGCGGGCAAGAGACCTCGCCAAAGAGAACGCCTCACAAAAGAAGACCCCGCATATGGATGCGCATGAACCCTGCAAACTCAGCATAGTTGGTGCCATTGAAGATCACCGGACACTAAGGGACCGCGACATAGCCCGAAGAGGACATGAAGAAGTCTCTCTGCTGCTTCTGCTCTTTTTTTTTCGAAGTCAACGGACTCAGGCTGCTCGATCTGGATCGAGCAAAGGGTCGACCGACGCAGGGAACGCAGGCGGCTCGATCTGGATTGAGCCTCTGGTCGAACGAGGGAGGGAGCTGAGCGGGGACCGGGCCAGACGACCGGGTCTGATCGTATGCTAGGCAGCATGCATGGCCATGCACTGCACAATATGGATGAATATGGTGGTGACTAGAACTTGTTGACTGAAAGTGTTTCAAAGATTGGTTAAGAAAGACTGAACAAGAGCTCAAAATTTGATGATAATAGTAATACCAATAATATATCATACATAGTACGTTAGAGGACACATGCCCAAACTCAGATGGTATGTGGCCGAAACAATCTGACTTGAGGAAACCCAAATAACCTATCAATTTAAGCAAGTGGTACTGCTTAGATACTCAGCTTCTTCACTCTTTTTAATCGATTTTCATTGCAGCAGACTCTAGGTCCGTTGGTGCCGCCGCGGCAGCAACCCCATCATCAGCCGACGTGGTGTTGACGGCATGGGGATCCTCCTGCAGAATTCTCCCCTTGCCTCTCCAGGATTAGGGTGTCTGAGTCGTATGATAACCAGGGATTGCGGGCATGCCGCTCCCGCACGCTCTGCTCGAACTGCGCGACGATTTTGGCGCATGCAGTGTCAGGGTCATCATCCGAGTCGTAGGGGCAGTCGGACTCATCCAAGTTCGTCCTTGCATCGTCGTCCACCACATTGTCGACCGCCGCCGGCTTGTAGTACTTGATGAACGCCTCCACCAACGCCTGAGCCTTGAGGAACGCATCCTCCCCATCCTCCCCCACCTCAGACTTGGCCTTGAGGAACGCTTCCTCGTTCTCCTGCTCCACAGACTTGGCCTCGACGTTGAACGCCGCCTCTTCCTACGGCTGGGCCTGGGTCGCAGTGAAGGGATTCAGCAACAAACCATCCATCACCGTGGAAAACTGCTTCTTTTCGCCGGCCATAGCTGGATCTGCTCTCCTCGAGTTGTGTTGGAGTTGCCGATGGCTCGCGTATCTATATATCTCCTCTCCGGTTCTCGATCGGTTTGGAGTTGGAGTAGAGCACGTCTTAGATTTATTTTTTTCTGAGAGAGGAGCACGTCTTACAAAAGTTTTGGATTTCATCCGGAAAAACCGAAATTCATCCATCCCGTTTGGGCCCGGAATTAGGGCAAACCAGTCAAAAAATTCGCCCATTTATGAATTTTCAGCCCAGCCCAAGGTGCAAAATAGTCCACGGACGTCTACCAGTAGCGTAAAAACTGCCAGCGAGCCTTCCCTAACTCTAAATTTCATTTTCCCCATCTCCACTCCGTGCGGCGGCTGCAGCCGACCCATGGAGGCGAGGTAGCGCCGCCTCCGTCGAACCTCCTCCTCAAGCGCTCCGCGTCCCCCCCAGCCTCCTCCTCCTCCTCAAGAACTCCTCCGCCCAGCGTTCTTCTCTTTCCCAGTCATGGAGGGTGAAGGTCCTGGCCGTGGTTTGCCCTGTGCACGGGGCAACCATGTCGACGGCAGCAATGGAGCCTGGCCATATGAGGTTCATGCATAGATTCTAGTACTTGATTTTGTTGTATGATTTCTACTGGACAAATAAAAGATTTTGTTGTACATTTTTGTTCTGGTTTATTTTAAAGTTTTGCTCAAATTTTGTTCAAAATTTTAAATTTATTTTGTAATTTTCGTCCTAAACTTTCCGAAAAAAATCTGAAATTGCGAATTTTGCCCATTTCGCCCCAGCCCGGTAAAATCTCCAAAACGAATTTCAAAACCTTTGAATGACCCCTTTGCCACCACTTTGGATCTTACATATGCTGCCAAAGAGACACACACAAAAATTGTGAATAAGCGATCGTCATTGTTCTGCTAGAGAGTGGTACGAAACAAACAACAACGCTAGATAATTGTATTTTATAGCACGCACCATGACTATGAAGGTAAAAATGACTGTGAAGATAAAAATGATCGGCCTTGTTGGATTCTCATCGCAGCAATTCTGGATCAAGGAGTGACCAGTGTATGCTGAAGAATGAAGATGCCTTTGGATAACTGCAGCCAAGGAAGAGAAGAATTAGGAATAAGTCAATAAGATGCATCATGATCCGAGGATACTCACAAGTGTGCACCATGCAGTTCAAGCATTATTTTTGCAGAATTCTAACCCTAATGGACTCACCCCAAATCCTGCCCTCGCTATCAGAATCAACCTCTAGGACCTTACCCAGTTCAACTCCCAGCTTACGGGCCATCGGCTCAAAGAACATGATCGGGGGGAGGGGGAGGGGGGGTCAAAGCAGGCCCAGATCAGCATGTGGGCAACCTCCACATCCCTTGGCCTTGCACTTCCATCTGTTGGGGAACGTAGTAATTTCAAAAAAATTCCTACGCACACGCAAGATCATGGTGATGCATAGCAACGAGAGGGGAGAGTGTTGTCTACGTACCCTCGTAGACCGAAGCGGAAGCGTTGACGCAACGTAGAGGAAGTAGTCGTACGTCTTCCCGATCCGACCAATCCAAGCGCCGTTACTCCGGCGCCTCCGAGTTCTTAACACACGTACAGCTCGATGACGTTCCCCGGGCTCCGATCCAACAAAGCTTCGGGGACGAGTTCTGTCAGCACGACGGCGTGGTGACGATCTTGATGTACTACCGACGCAGGGCTTCGCCTAAGCACTGCAACAATATGACCGAGGTGGAATATGGCGGAGGGGGGCACCGCACACGGCTAAGGAACGATCACGAAGATCAACTTGTGTGTTCTAGGGTGCCCCCCTGCCCCCGTATATAAAGGAGCAAGGGGGGAGGCCGGCCAGCCCTTGTGGCGCGCGCTAGGAGGAGCCCTCCTCCTAGTAGGAGTAGGACTCCCCTCTTTCCTACTCCTACTAGGAGGGGGAAAGGAAGGGGGAGAGGGAGAGGGAAAGGGGGGCGCCGCCCCCCCTCTCCTAGTCCAATTCGGACCAGAGGGGGATGGGGCGCGCGGCCCACCCTGGCTGCCCCTCTCTCTCCACTAAGGCCCATGTGGCCCAATATTTCTCCCGGGGGGTTCCGGTAACCCTCCGGCACTCCGGTTTCCTCCGAAACCATTCGGAACCATTCCGATGTCCGAATATAGTCGTCCAATATATCAATCTTTACGTCTCGACCATTTCGAGACTCCTCGTCATGTCCGTGATCTCATCCGGGACCCCGAACTAACTTTGGTATATCAAAATGCATAAACTCATAATAACTGCCATCGTAACCTTAAGCGTGCGGACCCTACGGTTCGAGAACAGTGTAGACATGACTGAGACAAATCTCTGGTCAATAACCAACAGCGGGACCTGGATGCCCATATTGGCTCCTACACATTCTACGAAGATCTTTATCGGTCAGACCGCATAACAACATACGTTGTTCCCTTTGTCATCGGTATGTTACTTGCCCGAGATTCGATCGTCGGTATCCAATACCTAGTTCAATCTCATTACCGGCAAGTCTCTTTACTCGTTCTATAATACATCATCTCGCAACTAACTTATTGGTTGCAATGCTTGCAAGGCTTATGTGATGTGCATTACCGAGAAGGCCCTGAGATACCTCTCCGACATTCGGAGTGACAAATCCTAATCTCGAAATACGCCAACCCAACAAATACTTTTGGAGACACCTGTAGAGCACCTTTATAATCACCCAGTTACGTTGTGACGTTTGGTAGCACACAAAGTGTTCCTACGGTAAACGGGAGTTGCATAATCTCATAGTCATTGGAACATGTATAAGTCATGGAGAAAGCAATAGCAACATACTAAACGATCGGGTGCTATGCTAATGGAATGGGTCATGTCAATCAGATCATTCAACTAATGATGTGACATTGTTAATCAAATGACAACTCCTTTGTCTATGGTTAGGAAACTTAACCATCTTTGATTAACAAGCTAGTCAAGTAGAGGCATACTAGTGACACTCTGTTTGTCTATGTATTCACACATGTATTATGTTTTCGGTTAATACAATTCTAGCATGAATAATAAACATTTATCATGATATATAAGGAAATAAATAATAACTATATTATTGCCTCTAGGGCATATTTCCTTCAGTCTCCCACTTGCACTAGAGTCAATAATCTAGATTACACAATAATGGATCTAACACCCATGGAGTCTTGGTGCTGATCATGTTTTGCTCGTGGAAGAGGCTTAGTCAACGGGTCTTCTACATTCAGATCCGTATGTATCTTGCAAATCTCTATGTCTCCCACCTGGACTAAATCCCGGATGGAATTGAAGCGTCTTTTGATGTGCTTGGTTCTCTTGTGAAATCTGGATTCCTTTGGTAAGGCAATTGCACCAGTATTGTCACAAAAGATTTTCATTGGACCCGATGCACTAGGTATGACACCTAGATCGGATATGAACTCCTTCATCCAGACTCCTTCATTCGCTGCTTCCGAAGCAGCTATGTACTCCGCTTCACATGTAGATCCCGCCACGACGCTTTGTTTAGAACTGCACCAACTGACAGCTCCACCGTTTAATGTAAATACGTATCCGGTTTGCGATTTAGAATCGTCCGGATCAGCGTCAAAGCTTGCATCAACGTAACCGTTTACGACGAGCTCTTTGTCACCTCCATACACGAGAAACATCTCCTTAGTCCTTTTCAGGTACTTCAGGATATTCTTGACCGCTGTCCAGTGATCCACTCCTGGATTACTTTGGTACCTCCCTGCCAAACTTATAGCAAGGCACACATCGGGTCTGGTACATAGCATTGCATACATGATAGAGCCTATGGCTGAAGCATAGGGAACATCTTTCATTTTCTCTCTATCTTCTGCATTGGTCGGGCATTGAGTCTTACTCAACTTCACACCTTGTAACACAGGCAAGAACCCTTTCTTTGCTTGATCCATTTTGAACTTCTTCAAAACTTTGTCAAGGTATGTGCTTTGTGAAAGTCCAATTAAGCGTCTTGATCTATCTCTATAGATCTTAATGCCCAATATGTAAGCAGCTTCACCGAGGTCTTTCATTGAAAAACTTTTATTCAAGTATCCCTTTATGCTATCCAGAAATTCTATATCATTTCCAATCAGTAATATGTCATCTACATATAATATCAGAAATGCTACAGAGCTCCCACTCACTTTCTTGTAAATACAGGCTTCTCCAAAAGTCTGTACAAACCCAAATGCTTTGATCACACTATCAAAGCGTTTATTCCAACTCTGAGAGGCTTGCACCAGTCCATAAATGGATCGCTGGAGCTTGCACACTTTGTTAGCTCCCTTTGGATCGATAAAACCTTCCGGTTGCATCATACACAACTCTTCTTCCAGAAATCCATTCAGGAATGCAGTCTTTACATCCATTTGCCAAATTTCATAATCATAAAATGCGGCAATTGCTAACATGATTCGGACAGACTTAAGCATCGCTACGGGTGAGAAGGTCTCATCGTAGTCAATCCCTTGAACTTGTCGAAAACCTTTTGCGACAAGTCGAGCTTTGTAGACAGTAACATTACCATCAGCGTCAGTCTTCTTCTTGAAGATCCATTTATTCTCTATTGCTTGCCGACCATCGGGCAAGTCAACCAAAGTCCATACTTTGTTTTCATACATGGATCCATCTTAGATTTCATGGCTTCAAGCCATTTTGCGGAATCTGGGCTCACCATCGCTTCTTCATAGTTCGTAGGTTCACCATGATCTAGTAGCATGATTTCCAGAACAGGATTGCCGTACCACTCTGGCGCGGATCTTACTCTGGTTGATCTACGAGGTTCTGTAGTAACTTGATCTGAAATTGCATGATCATCATCATTAACTTCCTCACTAATTGGTGTAGGTGCTACAGAAACAGATTTCTGTGACGTACTACTTTCCAATAAGGGAGCAGGTACAGTTGCCTCATCAAGTTCTACTTTCCTCCCACTCACTTCTTTCGAGAGAAACTCCTTCTCTAGAAAGGATCCATTTTTAGCAACAAATGTCTTGCCTTCGGATCTGTGATAGAAGGTGTACCCAACAGTTTCCTTTGGGTATCCTATGAAGACACATTTCTCCGATTTGGGTTCGAGCTTATCAGGTTGAAGCTTTTTCACATAAGCATCGCAGCCCCAAACTTTAAGAAACGACAACTTTGGTTTCTTGCTAAACCATAGTTCATAAGGCGTCGTCTCAACGGATTTCGATGGTGTCCTATTTAACGTGAATGCGGCTGTCTCTAGAGCATAACCCCAAAGCGATAGCGGTAAATCTGTAAGAGACATCATAGATCGCACCATATCAAGTAAAGTACGATTACGACGTTCAGACACACCATTGCGTTGTGGTGTTCCGGGTGGCGTGAGTTGTGAAACTATTCGGCATTGTTTCAAATGTAGACCAAACTCGTAACTCAAATATTCTCCTCCACGATCAGATCGTAGAAACTTTATTTTCTTGTTACGATGATTTTCAACTTCACTCTGAAATTCTTTGAACTTTTCAAATGTTTCAGACTTGTGTTTCATTAAGTAGATATACCCATATCTACTTAAATCATCTGTGAAGGTGAGAAAATAACGATATCCGCCACGAGCTTCAATATTCATCGGACCACATACATCTGTATGTATGATTTCCAACAAATCTGTTGCTCTCTCCATAGTACCGGAGAACGGTGTTTTAGTCATCTTGCCCATGAGGCACGGTTCGCAAGTACCAAGTGATTCATAATCAAGTGGTTCCAAAAGTCCATCAGTATGGAGTTTCTTCATGCGCTTTATACCGATATGACCTAAACGGCAGTGCCACAAATAAGTTGCACTATCATTATCAACTCTGCATCTTTTGGCTTCAACATTATGAATATGTGTATCACTACTATCGAGATTCATCAAAAATAGACCACTCTTCAAGGGTGCATGACCATAAAAGATATTACTCATATAAATAGAACAACCATTATTCTCTGATTTAAATGAATAACCGTCTCGCATCAAACAAGATCAAGATATAATGTTCATGCTTAACGCTGGCACCAAATAACAATTATTTAGGTCTAATACTAATCCCGAAGGTAGATGTAGAGGTAGCGTGCCGACCGCGATCACATCAACTTTGGAACCTTTTCCCACGCGCATCGTCACCTCGTCCTTTGCCAGTGTTCGCTTAATCCGTAGTCCCTGTTTCGAGTTGCAAATATTAGCAACAGAACCAGTATCAAATACCCAGGTGCTACTGCGAGCTCTAGTAAGGTACACATCAATAACATGTATATCACATATATCTTTGTTCACCTTGCCATCCTTCTTATCCGCCAAATACTTGGGGCAGTTCCGCTTCCAGTGACCAGTCTGCTTGCAGTAGAAGCACTCAGTTTCAGGCTTAGGTCCAGACTTGGGTTTCTTCTCTTGAGCAGCAACTTGTTTGCTGTTCTTCTTGAAGTTCCCCTTCTTCTTTCCTTTGCCCTTTTTCTTGAAACTAGTGGTCTTGTTGACCATCAACACTTGATGCTCCTTCTTGATTTCTACCTCCGCAGCCTTTAGCATTGTGAAGAGCTCGGGAATTGTCTTATCCATCCCTTGCATGTTATAGTTCATCACGAAGCCTTTGTAGCTTGGTGGAAGTGATTGGAGAATTCTGTCAATGACACAATCATCCGGAAGATTAACTCCCAGTTGAATCAAGTGATTATAATACCCAGACATTTTGAGTATATGTTCACCGACAGAACCATTCTCCTCCATCTTGCAGCTATAGAACTTATTGGAGACTTCATATCTCTCAATCCGGGCATTTTGTTGGAATATTAACTTCAACTCCTAGAACATCTCATATGCTCCATGATGTTCAAAACGTCGTTGAAGTCCCGGTTCTAAGCCGTAAAGCATGGCACACTGAACTATCGAGTAGTCATCAGCTTTGCTCTGCCAGACGTTCACAACATCTGGCGTTGCTCCAGCAGCAGGCCTGGCACTCAGCGGTGCTTCCAGGACGTAACTCTTCTGTGCAGCAATGAGTATAATCCTCAAGTTACGGACCCAGTCCGTGTAATTGCTACCATCATCTTTCAACTTTGCTTTCTCAAGGAACGCATTAAAATTCAACGGAACAACAGCACGAGCCATCTATCTACAATCAACATAAACAAGCAAGATACTATCAAGGACTAAGTTCATAATAAATTTAAGTTCAATTAATCATATTACTTAAGAACTCCCACTTAGATAGACATCCCTCTAATCTTCTAAGTGATCACGTGATCCAAATCAAACTAAACCATAACCGATCATCACGTGAAATGGATTAGTTCTCAATGGTGAACATCATTATGTTGATCATATCTACTATATGATTCACGCTCGACCTTTCGGTCTCCGTGTTCCGAGGCCATATCTGCATATGCTAGGCTCGTCAAGTATAACCCGAGTATTCTGCGTGTGCAAAAACTGGCTTGCACCCGTTGTAGATGGACGTAGAGCTTATCACAGCCGATCATCACGTGGTGTCTGGGCACGACGAACTTTGGCAACGGTGCATACTCGGGGAGAACACTTCTTGATAATTTAGTGAGAGATCATCTTATAATGCTACCGTCAATCAAAGCAAGATAAGATGCATAAAAAGATAAACATCACATGCAATCAATATAAGTGATATGATATGGCCATCATCATCTTGTGCTTGTGATCTCCATCTCCGAAGCACCATCATGATCACCATCGTCACCGGCGCGACACCTTGATCTCCATCGTAGCATCGTTGTCGTCTCGCCAATCTTATGCTTCTACGACTATCCCTACCGCTTAGTGATAAAGTAAAGCATTACAGGGCGATTGCATTGCATACAATAAAGGGACAACCATACGGCTCCTGCCGGTTGCCGATAACTCGGTTACAAAACATGATCATCTCATACAATAAAATTTAGCATCATGTCTTGACCATATCACATCACAACATGCCCTGCAAAAACAAGTTAGACGTCCTCTACTTTGCTTGTTGCAAGTTTTACGTGGCTGCTACGGGCTGAAGCAAGAACCAATCTCATCTACGCATCAAAATCACAATGATAGTTTGTCAAATAGACTCCGTTTTAACCTTCTCAAGGACCGGGCGTAGCCATACTCGGTTCAACTAAAGTTGGAGAAACTGACACCCGCCAGCCACCTGTGTGCAAAGCACGGCGGTAGAACCAGTCTCGCGTAAGCGTACGCGTAATGTCGGTCCGGGCCGCTTCATCCAACAATACCGCCGAACCAAAGTATGACATGCTGGTAGGCAGTATGACTTGTATCGTCCACAACTCACTTGTGTTCTACTCATGCAAAACATCAAACCATAAAAACCTAGGCTCGGATGCCACTGTTGGGGAACGTAGTAATTTCAAAAAAATTCCTACGCACACGCAAGATCATGGTGATGCATAGCAACGAGAGGGGAGAGTGTTGTCTACATACCCGCGTAGATCGAAGCGGAAGCGTTGATGCAACGTAGAGGAAGTAGTCGTACGTCTTCCCGATCCGACCGATCCAAGCGTCGTTACTCCGGCGCCTCCGAGTTCTTAACACACATACAGCTCGATGACGTTCCCCGGGCTCCGATCCAGCAAAGCTTCGGGGACGAGTTCTGTCAGCACGACGGCGTGGTGACGATCTTGATGTACTACCGACGCAGGGCTTCGCCTAAGCACTGCAATAATATGACCGAGGTGGAATATGGTGGAGGGGGGCACCGCACACGGCTAAGGAACGATCACGAAGATCAACTTGTGTGTTCTAGGGTGCCCCCTGCCCCCGTATATAAAGGAGCAAGGGGGGAGGCCGGCCGGCCCTTGTGGCGCGCGCCAGGAGGAGGAGGAGTCCTCCTAGTAGGAGTAGGACTCCCCTCTTTCCTACTCCTACTAGGAGGGGGAAAGGAATGGGGAGAGGGAGAGGGAAAGCGGGGCGCCGCCCCCCTCTCCTAGTCCAATTCGGACCAGAGGGGGAGGGGGCGCGCGGCCCACCCTGGCTGCCCCTCTCTCTCTCTCTCCACTAAGGCCCATGTGGCCCAATACTTCTCCCGGGGGGGTTCCGGTAATCCTCCGGCACTCCGGTTTTCTTCGAAACCACTCGGAACCATTCCGTTGTCCGAATATAGTCGTCCAATATATCAATATTTACGTCTCGACCATTTCGAGACTCCTCGTCATGTCCGTGATCTCATCCGGGACTCCGAACTAACTTCGGTACATCAAAATGCCTAAACTCATAATAACTGTCATCGTAACCTTAAGCGTGCGGACCCTACGGTTCGAGAACAGTGTAGACATGACTGATACAAATCTCTGGTCAATAACCAACAGCAGGACCTGGATGCCCATATTGGCTCCTACACATTCTACGAAGATCTTTATCGGTCAGACCGCATAACAACATACGTTGTTCCCTTTTTCATCGGTATGTTACTTGCCCGAGATTCGATCGTCGGTATCCAATACCTAGTTCAATCTCGTTACCGACAAGTCTCTTTACTCGTTCTGTAATACATCATCTCGCAACTAACTTATTGGTTGCAATGCTTGCAAGGCTTATGTGATGTGCATTACCGAGAAGGCCCTGAGATACCTCTCCGACATTCGAAGTGACAAATCCTAATATCAAAATACGCCAACCCAACAAATACTTTCGGAGACACCTGTAGAGCACCTTTATAATCACCCAGTTACGTTGTGACGTTTGGTAGCACACAAAGTGTTCCTACGGTAAACGGGAGTTGCATAATCTCATAGTCATTGGAACATGTATAAGTCATGGAGAAAGCAATAGCAACATACTAAACGATCGGGTGCTATGCTAATGGAATGGGTCATGTCAATCAGATCATTCAACTAATGATGTGACATTGTTAATCAAATGACAACTCCTTTGTCTATGGTTAGGAAACTTAACCATCTTTGATTAACAAGCTAGTCAAGTAGAGGCATACTAGTGACACTCTGTTTGTCTATGTATTCACACATGTATTATGTTTCCGGTTAATACAATTCTAGCATGAATAATAAACATTTATCATGATATATAAAGAAATAAATAATAACTATATTATTGCCTCTAGTGCATATTTCCTTCACCGTCCACAGCAACTATCAGGAACGGAACACCGCGTTGTGTTCACGATCCGTTGTTCAGGATGAACCGCCGGTCTCCTTCCCTCTGGAACTCCAGCAGGAATATGTTGTTCTTGAGTGGTTGGTAGTTGAGGCGGCCCCTCAATCCCCACTTGCTCTTCAGCTCCTGGAAGAGGCTACCGACGCTGAAAAGCGGCATAGAGAAGAACAAGCCTATGGCAATCCACCTGGGCTTATGGGAGCCCTCTCCTTGGAGAGGTCCAGGGTGATCAGCTGAGCAGACTGCCTTCCTATGCTGGTCGGGAACACAGGAGCGACCACATGCTTGTTGCCTCCATGCCTCGCCCCAGTGCCCTGCATCACCAGGGTGCGGGACTGGTCGTCGTCGCCGCGGGATGGGCCGCCGCGTTCCATCGGCCTCGTGCCTATCCCTCCGTTCCCGTTCGATGCCACCTCCTCCTCCTGGGGCAGCACCGCCTTGGTCTTGCCGGGATCCTGGGCCACCATGCTTATCTTACTGTCACTCGGGATGAACAACTGGGGATTCTGTGGGATGTGCCTCCCAGCGGATTGATCTTTTATATCCTCACAATTCTGGTTTCCCCTCCTATATAGCACTAGAATTTGGAATCTTTTGATCCCCTACTCATCCTCGCACAATCAGATCCTCCTGTTTATGCCACAATCCCCCTCCCCCGTCTGGCGGATCGGCCAGCTTTGATAACCCGAAATCATTCCCTTTCCTCCCCTGATCTCCTTCCTTTAATCTGAGCGACAGATCCAATCTCATAGCTCTCACCTTGTCCCTGATCCTCCCAATTCTTTTTCTGGGCGATTCTACACCGGTGTTGGCCTGATTTGATTTGGTTGCTTTCCTCTTTGCTTCGAGCGCATATACTGCATTCCTTGTTTTGATCCATGATTCCCTCAGCCCAAACGGATTCTCTCCAACGTAGGTTTCCTTGCAAATTCGCGACTTACTCCGATCCAGATTGCGATCGCCTCTGGTCCGACCCTGACAGGGGCAACGTAATTTCCGCTCGTCATTCCTAACTTATCTATGTTTTACATAGTACTGTCGATGATACTCATACATACACAAATACACTTACCCTTATGAATGCACGCACATACACCATACCGCTATGAGCACCTCCGCACGACTAAGCTGGCACATCATCTTGAGATTGATAAAGTCACCACAGACACCTTTTAGTTGACGGGAACATGTTCCTTCACTAAACGTACATCGATGGAAGGCCTGAAATAAATCCAGAAAAATGCGATCGCCAATATAATGTATTGGACTTGAACTCTGGTTGATTGTGGATACCACTGTCCTTCTAACCATCCAACCACATGTCAGGGCAAGGCTGGCCAAACGTGTCGGGCCAACCAGGCCAACCCGCTAGCACGTCGGCATGGCCCACAATAGGCCAGGCATGATACAGGCTTGGAGGCTGGGCACGCGGGTCGGCTCGGCAGAACCCATTTATTTATTGAAAAAAGAATTATATATATATATATATATATATATATATATATATATATATATATATATATATATATATATTCTAAAATACAGCCCAATAAACCGAAAAACAGCCTAACATGCTAAAAAAGTATGTAACCTAGCATTGCAAAACGAGCCACGTGCCGGCCCGTTTATTAGCTGGGTCGTGCCTGGGCTGGAGAACATAGCGCATGGGCTGGCACGACACGACCCAGCTAATAAATCGTGCCACAGCGAGCCTTGCCATGCCAGGCCCGATTAAGGTGGGCCGGGGCATAATTTTTTTTAACCATGGAAATTTTACCAATTTGACATTGGTATTTTTTTTCTTAAACACACCATGTCAATTTTGATAATTACTCTATTGTAATTTTATTGTGGGAAGGATGGAAAATTCAGTCATTTTTGTTTAATATACAGCATGGAAATTTTGCAATTGCATCGTTTAATATAATTAAGGTCATCTTGCTCGAAGGTCGGCGATGAGGTTGTTGATGACGTCCCGATCCTGGAGGCGGCTAAGCGGCCGCCAGAGCTGCAAATATCCACACATT
Source organism: Aegilops umbellulata (assembly GCA_032464435.1). Lineage (NCBI taxonomy): Eukaryota > Viridiplantae > Streptophyta > Magnoliopsida > Poales > Poaceae > Aegilops > Aegilops umbellulata. Next base: position 460,908,477 of record CP136059.1, read on the forward strand.
TTAAAGATGGCGTCAGTAGCACGTCGAAGAGGCACCTTCTGTATGACAAGCTTATTGCGTACGGTCCAAAGCGTCCAAGCAAGGACCCCAACGCAAAGCCATCTAATATGCATGTAGCGAGGGGGAGGCCTGAGTCTCCGCAAGCAGGTCAGGGAAGTTGGTGTTGCACCACTGGCCCCAACCGTCTCACGGAAACAGGACTAAAGGAACTGTGCCGTGGAGCACGAGAAGAAGATGTGGTTGGCATCCTCCACCGTGCCGCACATGGGGCACATCCCATCCCCAGGACCAGTACGCTTAAGGACCTCTACGTCGGACGGGAGGCGGCCGCCAGAGCTGCAAATATCCACACATTTTAAAGATGGCGTCAGTAGCACGTCGAAGAGGCACCTTCTGTATGACAACCTTATTGAGTACGGTCCAAAGCGTCCAAGCAAGGACCCCAACGCAAAGCCATCTAATATGCATGTAGCGAGGGGGGAGGCCTGAGTCTCCGCAAGCAGGTCAGGGAAGTTGGTGTTGCACCACTGGCCCCCAACCGTCTCGCGGAAATAGGACCAAAGGAACTGTGCCGTGGAGTACGAGAAGAAGATGTGGTTGGCATCCTCCACCGTGCCGCACATGCGGCACATCCCATCCCCAGGACCATTACGCTTAAGGACCTCTACGCCGGACGGGTGGCGTCCTCGGATCCATTGCCACAGGAAGATCCTGATCTTTAGGGGCAGGCGGATGTCGCAGATCAAACTAAAGGGCTCGGGGGCCGTCGAGGGGGTGATGGCCGCGTAGAGGGATTTGGTGGAGAAGCAGCCGGAAGGTTCCAGGTGCCAAGAGATGGCGTCCGGGGTGTCGGCGACGTCCATAGGGAGGAGGGCGATGTCCTGGAGGAGGACATCCACTACAAGAAATATGTCAACTAGTGACCTTCTGTTAGTGACCCTGGAAGAAATGGTCATAGATCTGTGACCATTTCAGACCAATTGGTCAAAAGATGTTCGGGGGGCTCCAAACCCTAAACCATTACGACCATTTTGGTCAGAAAGGTCGTAATTTCCTTACACGAAATGGTCATAAAGCAAACAACGCTAGTCCGCTGCCTTATTTCTAGTTGTTAACGACCAATATAGATGGTCATAGCCTTATAAATTATGGTGGGTGGCGATGACTAGGCACCATCTCATCAGTTTTGCCTATGTGTCATGTCCATGTGGCACTTTTTGCCCTAGGTTGTGAAGCAACCTATATTTCTGTCATTCCCAAAATTCCCAACAAAATCTCATAAATTCTTTGGGCCATATATTCATCAAATATGTAAAAACCTTCCTTGCCTAGTTCAAAAATAATTCAAAAATGTTCATTTTCCTATTCTGTTCAGAACAACAGTTTGTGAAGGAAGTACCACTTTGGCATGTCCAAATAGTATCCATTTTCTACAGTGCTTTCCTATGCCCAAATAACCATCCTCCACCAAATGCCAGATCAATCCATTCATTATTTTGAGCCGAGCTTCAACATTCGTAGTTATGTCCAATGTGGTAGTTTGCAAAGCAAGTACGACCTAGGCTCCTCCTTTTGAGCTGAAAATTTGTGAAGATGGTCTTCTTAGTAACTGATCATCCTTAGCCAAAACTCACGCCCATTAGCCATGTACATTTCCCGTACCGCTAATCAAACCCTTGGCTGCTAATTCATGTTTGAGCATCGATCGGTCTCCTCGTGAGAATCTTATGTTGTAATTTTCTTTCTAGCACCAACCTGGGGAGTGCCCAACCCACTAGACATGCCTAGGCTGCCCAAAACACATGGCAACGACACGGTCACACGGTGACCACGCGGCGGGCATGCCGAGTTTACGCGCTCTAAAGTTGGGGCCCTCGGCCACTGCCCAAACCTCGACGTATCGCCACCAGACCATGTATTTATAATTAAATAGGTCCTTATGTAACTAGAAATGATTTTTGGAAAAAATAAATAGCAAACTATGAGGCAGCTGCAGTTCAGATTTGACCCGCTTCCAACTGAATCGACGGAAATTTATCTTTTTCACGAGAGGTGGATCAAAAAAATTTACACCCAACCATTTTGTCAATTGTGCATTAAATATGGTCTAGTATTTTATAAAAATGATTTGGTCCAATTTTGCAACAATTATTTGGTAGTTCCTTCACAAAAAAACCTCCTTTCGGGCACTAGAAAAATGGAAAATGGATTTTTCGTCAAAAGAAAATGAAAACTTCCTTAGGAAACATTGTTTGCCATTCCAATATGCACCCTTGTGCACAATATGAGATCATTTGAACAAACCATGCCATGAATGTGGCCATAAGATTGATCACTTGGCTTGAAAGCCATTGATCTCCACACGTGATAGCTCGTTTCTGAGAACACTTTTTTATAATAATTGTCGTATTACAAGTTTGTTATTTTTCCTGGGAACTTGGCCACATATGATGACACAATGCGAAGGTTTCCCAATTTTTTGAATTTTTTGAATTTTTTATGCCCGTTTCAAAATGCGGTCAAAACGGCGGGAATGACCGTTCCTAGCTAGTGATTGAATCTTGGAATTTTATTGGTGTTTCTCTGATTAAATAGATACTTATGCATCTAGAAATGATTTTTGGAAAAAATAAAGAGCAAACTATGAGGCAGCTACAGTTTAAATTTGACCCGCTTCCAACTGAATCGACGGAAATTTGTCTTTTTCACGAGAGGTGGATCAAAATTTTTTACACCCAAACATTTGGTCAATTGTGCATTAAATAGGGCCTACTATTTTATAAAAATTCTTTGGTCCATTTTGCAACAATTATTTGGTAGTTTCTTCACAAAAAAAACCTCCTTTCAGGCACTCGAAAAATGGAAAATGGTTTTTTCGTTCAAAGAAAATGAAAACTTCCTTAGGCAACATTGTTTGCCATTCCAATATGCACCCTTGTGGACAATATGAGATCATTTGAACAAAGTATGCCATGAATGTGGCCATAAGATTGATCATTTGGCTTGAAAGCCATTGATCTCCACAAGTGATAGCTCGTTTATGAGAACACTTTTTTTATAATAATTGATGTATTACAAGTTTGTTATTTTTCCTGGGAACTTGGCCACATATAATGACACAATGCGAAGGTTTCCCAATTTTTTGAATTTTTTTTGAATTTTTTGATGCCCGTTTCAAAATGCGGTCAAAAAGGCGGGAATGACCGTTCCTAGCTAGTTGTTGAATCTTGGAATTTTTTTGGTGTTTCTCTGATAAAATAGATACTTTTGTACCTAAAAATTATTTTTAGAAAAAATCAAACTATGTGGCAGCTGCATTTCAAATTTGACCCGCTTCCTCCTGAATCGGCGGAAATTTGTCTTTTTCACCAGAGGTGGATCGAATATTTTGACACCCAACCATTTGGTCAATTGTGCATTAAATATGGCCTAGTATTTTAAAAAATGATTTGGTCCAATTTTGCAACAATTATTTGGGAGGTCCTTCACAAAAAAACCTTCTTTTGGGCACTCGAAAAATGGAAAATGGCTCTTTTGTGCAATGAAAGTGAAAACTCCCTTAGGCAACATTGTTTGGAATTCCAAGATGCACCCTTGTGCAAAATATGAGGTCATTTGAACAAACTATGCCATGAATGTGGCCATAAGATTGATCATTTGGCTTGAAAGCCATGAATCTTCACGCATGACAGCTCATTTCTGAGAACACTTTTTTAAATAAATTTCCATATTACAAGTTTATTATTTTTCCTGGAAACTTGGTTACATATAATGACACAATGCGAAGGTTTTCCAATTTTTTGATTTTTTTTGAATTTTTTATGCTCGTTTCAAAATGCGGTCAAAACGGCGGGCTTGACTATTTGTATCTGTGTGTGGAATCTTGCAAAACTATTGGCGCATCTGTGATGAAATATATACTTATGTATCTTAAAATGATTTATGTAAAAAATAACGAGCAAGATATGAAGTAGGTGTAGTTCAAATTTGACCCAGTCCCATCTGATTCGGGAGGAACCCATTTAAATGGCCAAAAATAGGTAGAAAGATTGGAAATGAATTAAAGTTGGTGATCATTCATAAAATGTGGTATAATTTGAGTGAAAATTTTAGTGGTGCCATTTTGCAAAATAATACGGGCAGTTGCTTCACATTTTACTATGTTTTAGCACTTCGAAACTATTATAAATGACAAAAATATCGAACCAATCAGGATCTCTCACGCGGATCGCCCCGCTCTATGAAATCTGAGCCGTCCACGGCGTATGGATCCAACGTCCACCCTCTCACCCACCCACACCGACCCACTCGTCCCCCGCACACCACTCGTCCCCCGCACGACTTCCCCTCCTCTCTCTCCCAGATCCATACGCCGCCGCCGCCATCGCCATCCTCTCCCCTTCCCGCAGATCCAAAACCACGGCGACGGTCGTGCGGATCGGAAAGCCATGGCAGCGGACCTCATGGATCCATCTCCCTCACCCCCTGAGCCCCCACGTACCCACGACCGCCACCCCCAACCCTCTCCCTCCCTCTGTGATCTCGATCTGCCCTGCTCTCCACCGCCCGCCTCGACTTCGCCGGAGATAGAGGCGTCGCCGCCCAGCAACCACGGCTGTCTTGCTCGCCGACGAGCACGGCGCTCCATCAATCTGGCCGGATCCGGCACGCGCGTGGCCTGACTAGGTTCTCCGGCCACCAGGACGGGACAGCGCCATCGGCTCCCTCGGCTCTGGCGACTGCGACCGGCGACTAGCAGCGGGCGTCTCTCCCAGGTAATAGATGAGATCCATCTCCCTCCCGCCTTTATCCTTGGTTCGTTCTCGCTTGCAGCGTCAGATCTGTTCGTGATATGCACTAGATAATGATGCCAAGGTCAAGAGTTGGTTAGTGTTCGATGGATCTCTTCCGTAGGTTAGGAGCTGGAGGCTATTTCTATCGCGAAGCAACAACCACAAATGATCTTACAATAAGAAAAGCTATACCGACACATAGTACGTCTGCAAACCGATTATTCGTGTGTTCGGCATTGTTGTGGACAGATAATGTGTCAGTAACATACACTTGTACCGACAGATGCATGTAGCCATTGCGGTGTCAAGGTGTAGTGGTGTAAGAGTACAAACAACTATAACTATTTACTATGATAGTACTAGCCCTGGTGAGGGCCACTTTGCTAGTTCTCAACTAATTATGGGATGGGGTAGATATACATTGAGGGAACTACCCAGGGCTTTTGGCCAAGAATCACATCATGCATCACGACTCGTTGGCATCCTCCAGACTCTAGAGTACACGTACGATTTGATTAATAAATTGCAGTAAACATCACTTAAAAATTGCTTTGAAACAAGCAATTACACCAGAAAAGATCAAACAGACCTTCGCGATCAAACGGACGTTCGAGAGGCCTCACTGGTGACCAAGGTTGCAATTATGTTTCATGTATATGTGTGTTGGCGGCAGTAGATGCAATGGGATCTGCAGAAGTAGGCAGCCATGGCCATCATGGTCGTTCGAGCGTGGAGACTGCAGCGTGTGCTCGAGCGGGACCCCGGGGGGAACAGGATATAAAGGTAAATAAATAAAGATATACTTACATTATAAAGACACAGAAAGTCTTGAGTACCATTTTGAACGAAGGGTTAGATACTTAGAATTAACTGTTACCTCTTCCTATGAAGTACTAGCGTACGGTAAAAAAGCTCATCGCATAGGCACAAAAAAATATTGCATTAGTTGCGTGGACATTGGTTTATTTGCATATTTTACATTGTTTACTTGGCTATCTGTCTTGGAAAACACTTTCATTGTTTCTAGGCGGGATGATAGTTTGATTTCCAATAATGAGAAGCCCCACTTATGCGTATGTATCTCCTTCGTCTGCAGATCAACAGCTACAAACACAGTGCAACCGTATTTATTGTGTATCTCCAGCAACACCACTGCACGTCGCCTCACCTTTTTGCGGAGGCCCCGAAACGAAGTACTTCATCACCACTCTTGTCTGGGATGCCTGGGCGCAATGCCAGCAGTTTGTCCTCAATGTCGATCACATTTCCCAGCAATCAACAATCACCTACTTGGATAGTGGGGAGTTGTAACCACACATATATCTCGAAGCCCTCTATGGCGAGCAGTTTCAATAGGTTCCCATCCAGTGAAGTTGTCAAGTGGAGCTTGCCTGGATCGTGAGTGGTGGGTGGGAGCTTCTTTTTCGTCTGACCTCGCGCACCCGTGACCACATTGTATGTGAGAGTTTGGTCACTATAGTACACAGGCTAGTGGACGATGCCACCAGGAAGGACGGCGGGGATGTTGTACCCAATTGCACATCCATAGAATGTCATTCTTGCTAGCAAGAGATGTAACATGTCCGCAGGTACCAGAGGAGGATGTCGCGGCCTGTACTTTGATACTCGATTCGTAGACATCGAAGAAGAGCAGCATGAAGGAGCCGTCGATGCCATCTGGAGCTGTGAGTAGTTCGCATTCCTGCAAGTTGTCCGGGGTCCTCTGTACACCCGTCGGTTTTGAGAGGAAGGTGTGTTGGCCGGTCATGGGATCATACACGCACAGGCTAGAATAGCACTCGGATTCGGGTTGCGCGTAGACGCCAAGGACAACAAGGCCGCCCTGGGATGTCAACGGATAGTACCAGCCAATTTGGTTGGAGGAGTGGCGTGACATGAAGGGCGAGAGGTAATGGTGGCAGAAGTGAACGTGGTTGGGAGCTTCTTTTTCGTCTCACCTGGCGCACCCGTGACCACATCCTATGTGAGAATTTGTTCATTATAGTACACTGGACAGTTGATGATGCCGCCACGAAGGACGGCGGGGATGTTGTACCAAATTGCGCACATCCATAGAAAGTCATTCTGGCTAGTAAGAGAAGTAACATGTCCCCAAGTACCAGAGGAGGATGTGGCGGCCTGTACTTTGATACTCGATTCGCAGACATCGAAGAAGAGTAGCATGAAGGAGTTGTCGATGCCATCCGGAGCCGTGAGTAGTACGCATGCCTGCAAGTTGTCAAGGGTCCTCTGTACACCAGTCGGTTTTGAGAGGAAGGTGTGTTGGCCGGTCATGGGATCATACACGCACATGCCAGAATAGCACTCGGATTCGGGTTGCGTGTAGACGCCAAGGACAGCAAGGCCGCCATGGGATATCAACGGATAGTACCGGCCAATTTGGTTGGAGGAGTGGCGTGACATGTAGGCGGAGAGGTAGTGGTGGCAGAAGTGAGCGGCTGCGAATGTGACCGGGTGGACTGGATTCACGAGCTCCTCGTCGTAGGTGCAGTGGATGAGCATGGTGGAAGCCGCTTGCCTGCTGAAACGGTGGATGGGCTTACAGACGGTGGCACAGCGGACGAGCGTGAAAAAGCCATTGATGCGTGCCACGATCTCAAGCAGGAGATCAGCCCGGAGCGTCGGCGCCGCCGTTGCCAGCGGGTGTAGCACGTCGTTCCGTGGGCGCCATGAATCGTGTGTGTTGAGTTGGAGGGCTTAGCTAGCTAGCAGGAACGCTCGCACATATGAAAGTCGTCTTCGGCACCGGCAGGAAACCGCATCAATGTTTGACACGCAGCAAACAGAATTTGGCACGGCAACGTACAAAGGAGGAAAGGCGAGTTCAAGTTTGAGTCTGAGGCGCATCAAAAAGGGAAACGAAACGCAATCAATTCGGGTTGGTGCACGTCCGGTTTAATTAACTTGACGGTCGACTAAGCAAAGATACATGTCAGGGTGGACACGGTCCGAGCCGGCGTTTGGACCGGCCACCGGCGGTCCGGTCCGGACCGGACCCAGCAGCGTGGCGGGCCTGTTTTCAGGGACCGGACCGGCGGCTGTGAAGCCCGGGCCGGACAGAGAGGACCGGCGGTCTTGTTTCCATGGTGGTCATGGCGAGGCGGTGGTGACCAGATTGTCGGTAATAGGATGGGTGTTGTGACAGAAACAGTGGACAAAGGCAGCAGCGACGTGATAGACGTGTGTGGGTGCTGTACAATGATTAATGAGATAGTCTTATCTTAAACCCGCAACATAACTAGATATCCGCAAATAAGCGGTGAGAAATATTTTTGCCAGCAGATCATCTCTAAATCAAGAGAATGCGAGTCTTCTATTATAGTTCCATTTTTGTCCACCTCGGCGCTTATCCTATGTGGCACGCGTAAGATACCAGCATTGTTCATACTCTAATTGTTAGAAACGGATATTTTTCATCCCTCGAATAGATTTGGGTGTTTTTGTGCTATCATGGTGCAATTTTGACCATTGACCTTGCCACATCATTGTCCATCGCATCTTGTTTTCTTCCTCACGCCATCCCGGTGTAACCGAGTTGGCACTGGACTGAGTGCCCATGTACTCCACACCACCGCACCAGGGACGAGGTTCTCTGGCCAGCGATTCATCACTAATGTTATTTCGGAATCCTACAATGGACTCTGCAGCGGTGCAGTCCACTATCATGTTTTTTTGTTAAGAAGCGATTCCAGAATTTGCGTACTGATTCACCTTGTTTCTCTACAATATGGTCCAAGTCATCAGCATTCGGCGGTTTCACATAAGTGCCTTGAAAATTGGCCA